>CM053503.1:143876823-144168061 GCA_028627145.1 Eidolon dupreanum
AGCCATGTGTGTGAAGGGGGTCGGAGCTTGGAGGCCTACAGAAAGCCAGGGTGATTTTCTTAATTTGAAGTATAGCCCTTTCGCACAGGGCTGACTATGAGCGTCAGTCAAAAAGTAAGATTTTTCTAAACCCTTCTCATCTTTTAAAAGTTCAGTTGGTGTGGACAATGCCAGAAACTTCGGCCAGCTTCAGCAGTCCCACCTACACAGTCCCCTGGGGCCTGCACACTCCGGGCCTCAGCCAGTTTCTCACTGTTGGGCAAGTTTGGCCAGCTTCCGAATCATTGCCCGGGCCTACCTTCTTCCAGAATAGAGCTCCTGCAGGGCCCAAACAGTTCCCTGTGCAAATAGAAACCAAGCTCTGCAACACTGTCATCTTAAAAAGAAGGAGCCCAAGCAGGCAATGATTTGGAAGAGGCTGAGAACTTTCAGCCAAGACCGACACATGTTTGATCGATGGTGTATTCATTCAAAAGACATTCGCTGAGCTCCTGCATGGTTCAGTGACTGGGCCAGGCTGGAGGACACAGCAGTGAACAAGATAGAGGTCTCATTCTATCCTGTGCTTCTGCAGTGGCATGACAGCTGCATGCTCCAAGGATGAAAGAAACGGACCTCCTTCAGATGCTTTTCTAACTCAGCTAAGCAAGTGTTCTAGGGTATATTTATTAAAAATCCTCCCTTTTAACTTTATCTCCTCCACCCCCAGGGCCTAGTTAAGTCAGAAATGTTTCTGGGGTTTCCTGTATTCTTCACCGTAATAGACACTGTGGCTATAGCTCACAGGGAGAGGGGACTGGCGCTGACTTTGACAATGAACAGCCCAGCTACACTAGAGCTGATTCAAATGTCCTGTGTAGATCAGTTTGAAGACCTGGTATGGGGTCCCTTCTTGTCTGTGAATCCCCTCAACTTCATAAGTGGTGCCTAATGCAAATGGGAGCAGGGGAAATATGTTAATTTAAAAGTAAACTTACGAGGTCAACAAATATAATGCTTTCATCTGGAAAATGAGAGTTACTTATTTTGAATTTTCAAATAGGAAGCTATAAGACTTTATCAAGAAGGAACACAAATTTTAAAGGATCGAGAACTGGTGTTTTCCATCTGGGCCCTGAATGGGTTACAGGCAGACTATTGATCCTTCGAGCTGTGCAGCAACCTTTAGCCACAATCAACCTCCTCCACTTACCCCAGGTGTGCTGCACAATATCATCATTGCCAAAGAGTGTCATGACTCGAAAAAGATTAAGAAGCTCCGCCTATGGCTCTGGACCCACACTGTTCAATACCATAGATATGAGCCATGTGAGGCTGTTGAGCCCTTGAAAAGAGGCCAGTCCAGTTAAAGATGTGCTGTGAATACAAAATACACACCATATTTCGGAAACATGTTACCAAAAAGGAAGAATGTCAAATAGTTCATTAATAATTTTATATTGATTAGATGTTGAAATGATAATATTTTAGCTATATTGCATTAAGTAAAACACATGAAAATTAATTTTGCCTATTTTACTTTTCTTACTTTCGTTACTAGAAAATTTAAAATTATATATGTGGCTTCCATCGATGGTTTCCATTACCTTTCTAATGGACAGCACTGCCCTGGATGAGCCCTACTGCATTTTGACCAGAGATTTAGAGGCATTTGCAGTTAAAAGAGATTTGGTGGCTATAGGGTGCTGGGAAAGGAGATCAACACTTTGATTACTTTTAAAAAATAAACTTCCACAAGATTCAGAATTAAAAGGCACATACTAAGAAATAAAGAGAGGAGGTATTCTGGGAAAATATGGCGGAGTGAGAGATGTCCTCAGATCTCTCCCTTTGAAACAACAATAAGCTGAACATCTAAAACTGAACAAAAAACACCCAAACTGCACATCAGCATGTCTGAGCATGGGATCTGCGCATAAGAGCTACCACAGGTCAAAACCCTGGGTGTCGGGCGGTAGACTGGGAGAAATAAAGAAGCTACCTCTCACAGCCGCCAGACCTCCTTGCAGGAAGAGGAGGAAGGGTGAAGGTGAGGTGACTTCCCTGATCAGCCCTGCCTGGAAGTGCCAGGACTTTTCTATGCTGCCAGCAGCAGGGCTCAGTCATCAGGGCAGAAGGCAGAGAAGCAGGACAGGACAGCAGAGAAACAACAAGTGATTTTTACCGGACCCGGTTGCAAAACCAAGGCAGAGCTGCAGTCCCCAGCTACCAACCCAGAGGGCCCCTCCCCACATACTCTCCGAGACCAATCACCACAGATCCCAGGGGAATCTGAACAAAAGCTGCAGAGACTGCAGCTACCTCTCTCAGCCTCTGGAGATCCCTGCAGGAGGAGGAGGAGGAGGAGAGAAGGTGCAGTGACTTCCCTGAACAGCCCTGCCTGGAAGTGCCAGGACTTTTCTACACAGCTGGCAGCAGGGCTCAGTCATCAAGGCAGAATTGAAGTATATTACATAGAACAAAAAGAATAAGAAGCAAAACCCACAAAAGCCAACCAAAATAAAGAAAACAGAAACACAAGGACAAGGAAGCAATGGAAACACCGAGTTACCAGAAAGCAAAAGATAAGATGACTATAAGAAGACCTCATATTTCAATAATCACCATAAATGTAAATGGATTGAACTCACCAATAAAAAGGCATAGAGTTGCAGAATGGATCAAAAAACAAAACCCAACCATATGCTACCTATAGGAGACACATCTCAGCTCCAAAGACAAATATAGACTCAAAGTGAAAGGGTGGAAAATGACATTTCAAGCAAAGGGCATTCAGAGAAAAGTGGGAGTAGCAGTACTAATATTGGATGAAATAGTCTTCAAAATAAAAAAGGTAGAGAAAAATACTGAGGGACACTTCATAATGATAAAGGGAATCATGCACCAAGAAGACATAACACTTATTAATATCTATGCTCCCAATCAGGGAGCCCCGAAATATGTAAAGCAATTACTAACAGAACTAAAGGGAGAAACAGACCAAAACGCTGTCATAATAGGAGACCTAAATACCCCACTGTCGGATATGGACAGATCATCCAAACAGAAAATCAATAAGGAAATAACATTCTTAACCAACACATTATACTAACTGGACATAATTGACCTATACAGAGCCCTCCATCCCAAAACAGCTGCTTACACATTCTTCTCTAGTACACATGGAACATTCTCAAGAATCAACCACATACTGGAACACAGAAATAGCCTCAACAAATATAAGAGGGTTGAAATCATACCAACCATATTCTCTGTGCATAATGCTATAAAACTAGAGATCAACTGCAAAAAGAAATCAGGAAGAACCACAAATACATGGAGATTAAACAACATGCTACTGAAGAATAACTGGGTCAGAGAAGAAATGAAAAGAGAGATCAATAGATACATAGAAATGAATGATAATGATAGTACAACATATCAAAACTTTTGAGACACGGCAAAAGCGGTCATAAGAGGAAAGTTCATATCATTACAGGCCTATCTCCAAAAACAAGAACGGGCCCAAATAAACAACTTAATACTTCATCTTAAAACAGTAGCAAAGGAAGAATAAATGAGGACTAAAGTCAGGAGAAGGAAAGAAGTCATCAAAATTAGAGCAGAAATAAATGAAATTGAAAACAAAACAAAGTAAAAAAAAAAAACAATAGAAAAAATAAATGCAACAAAGAGCTGGTTCTTTGAGAAAGTTAATAAAATTGACAAACCCCTGGCTAGATTCACTAAAGAAAAAAGAGAAAGGAAACAAAAAAAATCAGGGATGAAAGAGGGGAAATTACGACTGACATCGCAGAAATACAAAGGATCATAAAAGAATACTATGAAAAAGGATATAACACCAAATTGAATAACCTAGAAGAAATGGCCCTGTACTTAGAAAAATACAATCTTTCTAGACTGAATCAAGAAGATCTGGAAAATCTAAATAGACCAACCAGCAGTATAGAAATTGAAACAATCATCAAAAACCTACCAAAAAGTAAATGTCCAGGACCAGATGGCTTCACCAGTGAATTCTACCAATCATTCAAAGAAGATTTAACACTTATTCTCCTCAAACTCTTCCAAATAATTGAAGAAGACGCAATACTTCCCCACTTATTTTATGAGGCCAATATTACCCTGATACCAAAAACTGGTAAAGATAACACAAAAAAGAAAAATACAGACCAATATCTCTCATGAACACAGATGCAAAAATCCTAAATAAGATACTAGCGAACCAAAGACAGCAATATATTAAAAAGATTATACACCACGATCAAGTGGGCTTCATCCCAGAGGCACAGGGATGGTTCAACATATGCAAATCGATTAATGTGATACATCACATAAACAAATTAAAAAATAAGAATCATATGATCATATCAATAGATGCAGAAAAAGCCTTCGACAAGATACGGTACCCATTTATAATCAAAACACTTAACAAAATTGGTATAGAAGGAAAGTACCTTGACATAATAAAGGCCATCTATGACAAACCCTCAGCCAATATTATACTTAATGTTGAAAAACTAAAAACCTTTCCTCTAAGATCAGGAACAAGGCAAGGGCGTCCACTATCGCCATTGGAGGCCCTAGCAAGTGCAATCAGGCAAGAGAAAGATATAAAAGGCATCCAAATAGGAAACAAAGAAGTCAAACTGTCACTATTTGCAGATGATATGATTCTCAATATAGAAAACCCTAAAGACTCCATAAGAACATTACTAGAAACAATAATCAAATACGGTAAAGTCTCTGATACAAAATAAACATTCAAAAATCCATAGCATTCCTATACTCTAATAATGAAGCATCAGAAAGAGAAGTGGAAAAAATAACTCCTTTTTTGCAACAGAAAGAATAAAATTCCTAGAAATAAATTTAACAAAACATGTGAAGGACCTATATAATGAAAACTATAAGACCCTATTAAAAGAAATTGAAGAACATACAAAGAAATGGAAAGATATTCCAATTCTTGGATTGAAAGAATCAACATAGTTAAAATGACTATATTACCTAAAGCACTATATAGATTTAATGCAATCCTCATCAAAATCCCATTGGTATTTTTTAAAAAAATAGAACAAAAAAATCATCAGATTTGTATAGAAGCACAAAAGATCCCGAATTGCCAAAGCCATCCTGAGAAAAAAGACTGAAGCTGGAGGCATCACTCTGCCCAACTTCAAATTATACTACAAAGTGACAATAATCAAAATGGCATGGTATTAGCAGTAAAACAGACACACGGACCAGTGGAACAAAATCAAGAATCCAGAAGTAAACCCGTATTTATACGGGCAAATAATTTTCAACAAAAAGCCAAAAACATACAGTGGAGAAAGGAAAGCCTCTTCAATAGATGGTGCTGGGAAAATTGGAAGGCCACCTGCAAAAGAATGAAATTAGACTGTTGTCCATCACCATACACCAAAAGTAATTCAAAATGGATTAAGGATCTAAATATAAGACCTGAAATGCATAGAAGAAAACATAGGAACAAAATCAAGGACCTTGGACTTAAAGAAGATTTTATGAATTTGACCTCAAAGGCAAGGGAAGTAAAAGCAAAAACAAATGAATTGGGACTACATCAAACTAAAAAGCTTCTGCTCAGCAAAAGATGTTGTCAACAAGATAAAGAGACAACCATTCGCATGAAAAAATATATTTGGAAGCAATGCCTCCGATAAGGGCCTAATATCCAAAATATACAAAGAACTCATACAACTCAATAACAACAAATGATCCAATCAAAAAATGGGCAGAGGACCTGAACAGACACTTCTCTCTAGAGGACATACAAATGGCCTACAAACATATGAAAAGATGCTCAACATCACTAGCTATTAGGGAAATGCAAATCAAAACCACAATGAAATGCCATCTCACACCTGTTAGAATAGCTATAATCAACAGGACAAATAATAATAAATGCTAGAGAGGATGTGGAGGAAAAGGATCCCTCATATACTGCTGGTGGGACTGCAAATTGGTACAGCCACTATGGAAAACAGTATGGAGTTTCCTCCAAAAACTAAGAATTGATCTACCATATGATACAGCAATCCCACTACTGAGTATTTACCCCAAAGACTTGAAAACCCATATCCAAAAAGATATATGCACACTGATGTTCATAGCAGCATTATTCACAGTGGCCAGGACATGGAAGCAATTGAAGTGTCCTGCCATAGATGATTGGCTAAAGAAGCTGTGGTACATATATACAATGGAATATTACTCAGCCATAAGAAGAGATGAAATACTGCCATTTGTGACAACATGGATGGAACTCGAGATGATCATGCTAAGCGAAATAAGCCAGGTTGAAAAAGTAGAAAATTACATGACATCCCTTATATGTGAGATATAAACCTAAAAGCAACAAAGGAACAGGACAAACAGAGACTCAGGAACATGGACAATGGACTAGTGGTTACCAGAGGGTAAGGGGTGGGGGAGGAGGAGAGAGGTAGATGGGGTAAAGGGGGTCAAATATAGGTAGGGAGTGGGTAAAGGGGATCAAATATGTGGTAGCTGAAGGAAAATGGACTTTGGGTGGTAATCACACAATAGAATATATAGATGTCAAATTATAATGTACACCTGAAAATTATATAATTGTATTAACCAATGTTACCCTAATAAATTTAATAATAATAAAAAAAAGGTTTTGCTGACATCATCAAATAAAAAAAAAGAAAGGGAGGAGAGGAATGGGAAGGAGAAGGAAGAGGAAGAAAAAACAATAAAGGAAAAGGACCTCTGTCTGAGTCAATTCAGGCTGCTATAACAAATCCCAGAGACTGGGTGGCTTAAACAACAAACATTTATTTCTCACAGTTCTGGAGGCTGGGAAGTTCAAGATCAAAGTGCCAGCAGATTTATGTCAAGGAGGGTCACTTCCTGGTTCATAGATAGTCATCTTCTCACTGCATCATCACAGGGCGGAAGTGGCAAAAGAGCTCCTCCAGGTCTCTTGTATAAGAGCAATAACCCCACTGATGAGCCCTCCGCCCTCATGGCCTAATAACCCTTCAAAGACCCCACCTTTTATTACCTTAGGAGTTAAAATCTCAGCACATTAATTTTTTTTTGGAGAGGGGGACATAAACACTTAGTCTATAACATCTAAACCTTAGTCATTCCTCAAGTTTCCCCTCCTCCCTGAACCTCCTAATGACCCCACCCAGGCTGACCAGTCCACATCTGCCCTGCTATTACATTTGTCTTCTGAACACCATTTAGCAGTTTGGTTCAGTTCCACAAGCCCGTTTCATGTGCCCACTCTGACTGAGGCATTGTGCTGGGCCAAAGGAAAATCATAATAATGACACATGTCCCTGACCACAGTCTATGGAGAAACAGACATGGAAGCAGGCAATTGTCACACAGACCTCCCAGTGCTGGGGGCTGCACACTGAGGGAGCCAAGAACTGAGAGCTGTTTGCTCATCCAGAGTGCTTTCTAATTCGCTCTTTGTCCCCAACTGGATTGCAACTTTAGAGGAGGCAGACTATTTTATTTCTTCTGCCTTCATTACTGAGCTCTAATAGTCAGAAATGTCAACTGACTGGAAAAGATTCAAGTGACATGGTGACTTTAAAATCAAATGACCAGGTTTGAATCCCAGTTCTACCACTTAAACTAGCTGTAAGTGTGACCTTGGACAAGTTTTTGACCTATCTGTGTCTTAGCTTCCACATCTGTTAAATAGAGAAAATATGGTACCTACCATATATAGGATATAGTAGAATCCTTGTATTAAATGTGCTGGGATGTAACAGCATTTAACGTAGTGCTAGCACATATTAACCACTAAATAAATGCTAGCAGTGATTATTATAATAGTGATCCTTATTATTCTCCAGCCAGTCATTTATGCTTCCAGCCTTATGTTTTCTGATTTTTCTAGCCCACAACACCATAATGGAGAAGTGAACAAGAGAAGACTTTCTGACCAAGTTACAGTGGCAGAGAAGATAAGTGTCTCACGTTGGGCAGGGCTGCTATATTCCAACTTAGTGTTGGCTGAAACTTCCTGTAAGCTAGCAAAGGTGTCCAAATCTGATTTGATTAAACAATTATACAGTTTAAGATACATGTAAAAAATGCAGCACAGTTCTGGATGTATAAGGCAACCAATCAATAATTGAAGTAGTTTTCGCGAGCTAAATTGTTAGTTACTCCTCTCCAGGAGCTAAGGCAAAAGAAGGAGCAGAGAGCCATCTGAGATACACAATCATTTATATATTTGTTCAATAAATGTTTACGGAGCACCTAAAAAGTTGTGGCCAGGCATTTCAGAAATTGTGAAAATAATCAGAGATCCCATCTCACGGAGTTTACAAATTAATTGTACATTGTCTTATAATGAAGGCAACACAAAGTAAAAAGTATTGTGCCAGATGCAGCCCAAATATAGTCCTGTGGACAGTAAGAAGGAGGAGGTGACATGATCTAGACAAGTGGACACAAAAGAAAAGAAACTCCAGGTGGAGGGAAATAGAGAAGCAAAGGCTGGGGGTCAGAGAAGTATCAGGTATGTATCAGAACATAAATAATTTGGTCTGACTGGAGGGTACAGTATGAACTGGGGAAATCTGGAGATAAAACTGGAAAACTAGCCTGGATCAAATCATAGCTATTCTTAAGTATAAGTTAAAGGTTCTGGTTTTCTTCCATCTACAGTGCAGACCTTTGACAGTTTATTACCAAGTAATTCACATAATCACAGGGTATAATCTGGCAGACTATTTAACAAGTACTATATGTGAAATAACAATTGGAAAGCTGTTATAATAGTCAGGTGGTGACAGGCTTGAAGGAGACTGGTGCTGATGGTAATAGAGTTTCAAACAACGGCCCATGTCATCTGATGGGATAGGGTTGGCAAGGGAGAAGGAGTCAAAGGTAAATCCAAGGTTGTGCTCAGGTGAGTGGGAAAACATGGTGCCTTCAACAGCAGTGGGCAACACAGGAGGAAGAACTGCTTTCAAAGAGAAGGAGGTGAACTTTAGATTTATAGCCTGGTAGTCAGCCAAGGAATTTATCATACGACAGTTAATTTGGAATTGACGAGAGGTCTGGCAATCATGAGTGCAATTAGTAATCAGAGCCATGAGAATGGATAAAACTCACTAGTGGGTGAAACTGCAGAGAGGGAAGAAATAGGAAAATCTAGAAAGGGAGACGAGAGAGGGAAAGAGAAGAAACAAAAAAGGAGAAAGAGAGGAAGGAATGAGCCAAGGAGGCTCAGGAGAAGACAGACTTGAGAGGTAGGTGTAGAGGCAGGAAGCACTAAACACCTTGAAACTAAGGGTTGGAGTGCTGAGGTTTGTGCACACACTCATAGCAGAAGCACACCTTCAGAAAGAGCCAACCTCCGCCACACCTGGAAGGAGGTTGCCATTACAGAGATTTTAAAGGCCCTAAAGAGTCACCTACTATAAGCCTCACCATCCCCCCGTCCCCATGCCCATACATACTTGAAACGAAAAACCTCTCCTCTATTGGCTTGAAAAACCACACAGGGATGAAGGTACCCTAAATACCAGGAAGCCTCAATATTCCCCCAGATCCAGGAGGTTCAGGGGCCGGGTGGAGCCTGAAAGCCCTGTCCCCGGGCTCACTGCTGTCCTGCTTTTACCAAACCCACGACACTTGGGTGAGGAACCAGCCCATGGATTTCTATCTGCGGACTGCTCTGCAAATGTCACTTGGCGTGGCCTAGATGAGGCCACTCAGGCGTGGGGGGGGGGGGGTCTCATGTCAAAGGGAGCTCGCAGTATGACAGAAACAGGAGGCGAAGGCCCTTCTCAACACGAGGGAGAGGAGGTCACCAGAAAAGGCTGTGTGAGCCACGGGGACACCTTCGTGACCTTTAGGGGGAAACGAGCAGACTCAAGCCGTTTGCCTCCGTGGCCACTGCGCCCAAACTTGGTGATCTGCAGCTAAGTCAGCACCGGCCAGTAGCGACTGGCCATTCTGATCCAGGTTCTCCCGGTACCCATACTCCCCACTCCGCCAATAAATCCGAGCCGGCACAGAAAGGCCTGGCGCAGCCCCCGCGGGGCCGCGGAGCGCCTCGCGGCGAGCGCAGAATCACGGTTTGCCCGGAAACATTCCTGCTCAGCTCAACCGACACTTTCCGCTCCGACGCGGATCCACCAACGGTGGATAAAGGCCAGAGGAGAGTGTGGCTGTCCCCTTCCTCCGCGCCCGGGGATTCTGGGGTGGGGAGACCCGGGGTCGGGCCACGGCCTCGCCCGGGTGGGACCAGAGATGCCAACGCGCGCCCGAGGAAAGCGCAGAAACCCGCCGCGGTTGTGCGCGCGGCTGGCGACGTTGACCCCGCCGCGCCACTGCCTCTCAGTGCAGGGGACCAGGGCCCGGACCCTGCCAACCCGGGCTTGGCACAGCACCCTTGTCGCAGGGACCTGGTGACAGCGACAAGGTCGAGCAGCGCCCCTCCAAGACATCCTTGTAAAGAGCACACCCGGGCGTCTAGACTACCCTAGACCACAAGGTGAAAGTGGTGGCGGTTATCCAGGTGCTCTGGAACAAAGAGAATTTAAGCAAAACATGTTTAAGCCGTTCTGGATGCTTTCTTAAGCAGATTCAATGGTTCTTGGAAAATAGCTTCGTGGGAAACAAACCGAAAACTGTACGTGGCAGAGGCTGAAGGGATCCATTCTGTAAAGAGAAGTGTCTTAAATAGCTTCTGAGACCTTGATGTTTCTTAAACCCACTTGTCAAACTTTTCAAAAACTCAGAATAAATCACATTATACAATTCCTTCGTGTTTTCACAATGCAAGTGTAAAGGGATGTATATTCTGCTTTCAAGAAATGGATGTTTCTTCATCTATTGCCTGCTGCATGCAGATAAAAAAGTTTAATTGAAGCAGATACCTGGTTTCCCGGGTGTAGGAAAGATATAATTCCTTCCTTGAAGCTGAGCAAGGACTAAAATGTGCCAGCATTCATTTGAGGATTTAATCACCAGTGGTCTGGCCTCCCTGAGAATATCGGACAAAATATTTCACTATTGCAGAAGGGCTGTCCTCGTTTTTGGAGTACTGGTTTGCTATGCTCTGGACGGAACAAGGTAGTGGTCCAGACCTAGGACATCAGTAAACAAGAACTGACAGGAAAGCCTGAGATGCCAAAGGAGCTGCCTAGGATGGTGAGTACAGCTGGTGTGTACTGGTTGAGCTAAAGTGTCACTTAAATTGTTAGCATTATTTTTTTAAACTCAAGACACTGACTGCATTATGTGGCAGATCTATATGCTTACCACCGTGAAAAATCAGTGAAGGTAGCAGTTACTCCCCCTCCAGAAGAAAATTTCATATAACCATCATCTATGTACAATACCACAGTCACCAGGGCAGCAGGAGAGGAGATGGGTTCCCTGAACCACTTCTTAATTATTTCTTTCAATGAGGGATTTAATTAAGGAAGTTGCCCAGAATGTTGTGGCATTCATAAGTCCCTAGTGAGGCACTGGTAATTAGTAGTGATCAGCCAGGACACCAGAGCCAGGCTGCCTGGATTTGAATCCTGGCTGTACTACTTACTAGAGTATGACTGTGGACACGTCACTTAAACTCTCATGCCTCAGTTTTTCTGATCTATAAATGTGGATTATAATAATGTTCCTCTCATTCATTCAGTTTGAAGATTAAATGAGCTAATGCTTAGAACAGTGTCTGGGACATAGTAAGCAGTCAGTAAATTAAACTCTTATTATTGTTATTCCAGAATGCAGGTGCCCTCACCACTGCACAGTCATGGAGACAGTGCCAGTCCTGCAGAGAGAATGAAGCTACCAAAGAGAACACAGATACAGGATGCTCAAGTTGAACGGAGACACAGCATCATTCAGTCCTTTTCATTAAAAAATTAAACAGCCACCCAGAAAGCTGCAAAGCAAATTAGAGAGAGGCCAAGTCTTCAGTAGAAATCATTGATATGGATTTTGTACTCAAAGTTTTTTTTGTTTTGTTTTGTTTTTTGATGAGCACTAGAAAATGAGCCAGGAGTCCAGACTGAGGAACTCATCCCACAGTCCTGCAATAATGGGACTCATAGCAGGACAAGAAAAACACAGATCACCCAGTAGAGGGTCCAGAAAAAACATAGATTATTCTCTCAGCCACACTATACAGGCTTATTATCAATCAGTCCTTAAGGGAGAAAGAACAGGAAACCAGGTCCACTCTAAAATCTTTACGGTAAAGATCTCGTTACAGTATGGATTCATTCATTCTTCTAAAAAAAAAAAAAAAACCCATCCTTTTGTCTTTATAAAGTTAGAGGTGAACTAGGCTTCATGCTAGACATTGGAGATAACCTGGTGAACAAGGTAGATACAGACCTGCCCTCATGGAGTTTACAATCCAATAGAAGAGACTGACATTAAACAAGTAATCACACAAATGTCATTGTAAGCGTTCATAGTGCTCAGAATATGAAATATCCAGTGAAGATATCAGGGTTTTTTAGATTTGGGGTTCAGAGAAAACTTTTAGAGAGAGTGACAGTAATGCCATGTCCTGAAGGATGAGGGGGCATTCGCCAGGGAAAGAATTGCAGCAGATCATGCCAGGGAGTTGGAGTGGGAAATGTGGGAGGTGGTCCAGGAACTGGGAGGAGGCTTGTGCTGTGAGCATCATCAGTGGGACAAGAGGGCCTGCCAGGGACTGGGGTAGGGGGGACAGGGGCAAGGGCAAGGCTAGATGCCCACACCATGTGGCAACGTTAACATTTTGTTTTCTCCCAAATACAGGGCAAGTCACTGAAGAGTTTTAGGCACACACAACTGACATATTTAGATTTGTGTTTTTAATCAATCATTCCAATTGCAGTGTGGCAAACAAATTTGAGGGACTAGAATAGAAAGGAGAAGTACATTTGGGAAGCTTGCAATCTGGCTATTAGAGTCAAGGTTATGGTGAGCATAAACAAATACAAAGACCCCTTTGTTGTATCAACTCCTAAAGGGCTCCCATCTGTCTGAGTGCTCTGTGCTACACAGTGGCACCCAAACCGTGGGAGAAATCACTGAAGTTCCTCAAGCAGTAAACGTTCATTTGGATTAAATTTAGTTAAATCAAAAAGTGTCGAGAAGAACTTCAGCCATGTGGAAGTTTGTGAAAAGCATGGATGTGACACACTGGAATAAGTAGCAGGAATGTGAGACTGAGACCGTGAAATGATTAATTATGCTGATGTGCTGGGGTTTGAAGAGGCCACCAGAATTCAGGATACTTGAGCAAGAGATTGAGGAATTAGGCAGATGAAGGTCGTTACTATACCAGTTTCATTAAAAGCAAAGTTGAATCATTTGGCTTAGGTCTGTGGGCAAGCATTTTTGCAAACATTTCACCCCTGAATTCAACCTCTCCCAGTCATAGTGGGCCCTACAGTTAGGGAGGTGGTGCAGGTTTGGGCCTGTTTGGGGGAATTTTGCCTTTGTGGGTTTCTTCATAAATATTAAAAAGTATATTTTACAACTGCATTGGTACAAAAACAAATATCATCTAGGCTGGTTTATATATTTTTTTTAATTCTGATTTTAAAAGGAAAACATTCTCATGGATCCCTAAACTGGGCTAAGTCAGCCCAGCAGAAGGCAGAATCTAGGATGGCAGGCAGGTGAGCCCCCAGATGGGGAGAGGCCTGGAGCTAAAAGTGCCAATGAGAGGCAGTGTTACTTTCATAGGGTCCTCCTCAGGGAACATGACTGGCTGTCCCTCCAACAAAGTACTCTAGGATCCAAAAAATGTTCTGGTCCTGGGTAGCCCGATTCCTACTTCCACAGATCCGTGCAGCATGAAGAAATAGTCTGGTAACCAAAAATAATGTTAATGTGTTTGCCAACCTCTGTGTCTTTGAAGGGCATTAAATAACTCATCACAACACTTCCAGAAAGCCTGTTTCCTCCTAATTTCCTAAAGCCCTGCAAATGTTCTTTCTCCAAAACTCACCAAATTCTGACCCCCACCTGGCTCATCTATCTTCCCCAACTCTGTCTTCCTTTTGTTTCCTCCCCACCAGTACCCAACAAAGGAAAGCAGAGACCAGTGAGGAGGAACAAATGGCCTCCCTTGGGAGGGGTAGAGAGGAAGAAGTGCTATGGACACAGCCACCTTGTCAGTCTTTGCCCTGGTCCAACTCTAAAAGGTAAAAGCCTTAAAAAATAACTTGTTTCATTAAAATGGCAGTATGGGATCCACTATTAGAATTGCCCTTTGTGGAGACCAGTTGTCTCTGGAGCTGCAGCTGAGGCAGTGAGCACTGGGATAGTAGATAGGAGGCCCGAACTGTTTCTCAGGTCCAACAGACCCACAGAAAATTGTCTCAGAAAGAGCCCATTCCTGAAGAAGAGAAAAGCAATGTTATCCAGCCTCCATGTGGAAGTTTGCTTTAGCCAAAGAATGCTGAGGAATTCTTGGCCAACCACTCAGCAGAACTGAAGGTTCCATTTTATAGATGAACCAGCATTCAAAAACACCAAAATCCAGTACAGATTGTAAGTTATAGACAAAAGCTATGGAAATGTTTGAGGAAAGCAGGACCCTTTAGACAGTTCTGCACCAAGGAGCTGTATTTCTGCCTAGCTGCTTGATATGCTACATAGAGACAAGCAGTAAATGTACATTTGGACAGCTGGTGCTTTAAGCCTTGGAAGCGTGGTCCCATGATGAGCAGGCCTGTGAAACAGCCACACTCTCAACATGGCCCACATTTCCAGGGAGGCTGAGACTCCCACCCGGACAATGAGGAGTCTGTAGTTTTACATTTTTGAGCAAAGATCCAAGCCTACCGATAATGCAAGAGCTCAAAAAATATCTAACTCCAAGCTATCACTGCTCACTTCACATGCAAAGAGTGATCACATCACTGTGTGCACAAAGAGCCTTGGGGCTTTGGAAGGATCTGTGTGCTAGCAAATCTTTAAGAATAGTTGGTTTTCTCTATATACACATTTCTACTCACTAGAGAGACACTGCTTGTAAAAGGACATAAAAATAGCCTGGACCTGGAATGGCCAACACATTTTAGAAGGGGCATGTTGGGTCTTCCTAACAAGCATGTCCCATCAGTGGTTAAACTAAGCCAACCCAGCCTGTGACTGGAAGACTCCCAGAGTCAGTACAGTCTTTGAAAACTTGAGGGATAAAAGCTAGGAAATAAATTGCCCTGACATTTAAAAGCTGCAATAGTTTCAATTTCACATGAAGTGGAAAGTTTACTACTCTGTGAGGGTAGACCATTCCAACATTCCAAGCAAACAGAATTATTCTCTGTCTCATCAGGTAGTTTAGGAAACAAGCATGTGAGATTATAAACAGGAATTTCATAGGACACAGATAAAACATGTAACTGTATTTCTGTGGATTCTTCAGATCCCTCATTTGTGAAATGGAGATTATATTCCCATCTCAGATTATCATGAAGATCATGACAATAATCTTAAGGGAAGCCTTTCATATGGCATATACTTGAGTGCTAAATAAAGGTTAGCTATTATATACATATAAAATATATACATTATATATTTGTTTGCTCCCTCTCCTCTCTCTCTCTCTCTCTCTCTCTCTCTCTCTCTCTCTCTCTCTCTCTCTCTCTCTCTCCATATATATATGTATACCTCAAGCCCCATTCCACTGGCAGCAGAAATTCAGTTAGAGGAAGCCCAGTAGTACAAAGTTCTTGTAGCAGGCTCAGGACAGCAACATTGTGAAAGGACGTTCGCTTTTGGCATCCCTGTTCACAGTGTCACCTGTCTTTGTTCCTGATGTCTCTGCCAAGAGTTTCCAAGGCCTGTTTTGTAACTCAGTCTGAGCCTTGACTAGGTTCTTTTTGCATTCCTGATACAAGAACCCTCCTCTGAAGGCCAGGATCCTGTATGGAATGCCCTCACTGATGTCTGAAGAGTGGGGAAAGGAATGGCAAGGGGGAAGCACAGATGCTAATATTCCAAAATATTATCTTGCTACAATTGAAGTATGATGCCCCCACCCTACCCTCTGCCACTGTACAGGACAATTCCCACAGAGTTTTTGCTTTCATCATCTATGAGTTAATGACTTTTAAATTTTCATCTCCAGTCTGGACTTCTCATCTGACCTCCAGATTCCTATATCCAAATGATATGTGCACTTGATGTGAAATAGGCAACTCAAATTGAATAGACCCAAGAGAGGACCTTGGTTCTCTTGCCCAGATCCCCGGTGTTACATCCTCAGTCTTCTTATTTCCACAAATGGTACCACTGTTCACCTAATTGCTCAATCCAGTAACCTAGGACTCATCCTTGAGACTTCTCTTTCCTTTTCCCCCACTCCCCCCCATCTAACCTATCAACTGATCCAGTGGGTTCTACCTCCAAATTTCATACCAAATTTGTCCCCTTCTCTCCCTCTCTGATGCCATCACCCTGCACCCTCGTCCAAGCCCCACCAAATTCTAGCGAGTACAGAGAAATGGCTTCAGATCTGGTCTCCATGATTCCCTCTTATCGGCAATAATTCATTCTCTACACAGTGGAATGATCTAATATTAATTACACCATATTACATCCTAGCTCAAAACTCTCCAATGGTTTCCCTTCCCACATAGGAACCTGTTAGCCCCTTTCGCTGGCATCTGCCATCTCCCTGACTTTCTCTCTTACTATCTTCCTCCTGCACTCCACACTCAGCCACACTGGACTTCTTTCTGCTTTTCAACATGCCATGCTCCTCTTTTCCTTGGAGGCACTATACTTGTTGCTCTTTTCCTCTGCTTACTCTTGGTGGGCTGGCCCTTTAGGACTCAGTTCCAATGTACTCAGGTACTGACTCCCCAAAACTAAACTTGTCTCTTAAGTCACCTTGTATCACCTTAACCCTGTTGATTACATTGCTTACTATTTCTTGAAGTTACCTTGTTTCTGTCGTTGTTTATTATCCTACCACATTAGAAATAATGGCCATTTTATCTAGTACTTTACAGTTCTCACTAAACTCACATAAAACACACACACACACACACACACACACACACGCACACTTGAAGCTCCATGAAAATGGATCTTCTCAGGCACACAAATATTTTTGAATGAATGAATGATCGTATTTGATTCTTACATTTCTGTCACTCATTTCCATACGATTCGTATGTAAAAATAAAATAAACTACTTGTAAATCCCTGAAAGATAATATGCAATTTTCAAACTTCCTTAACTTTACACAAATGGTTCCCTCTGCTAAAAATGCCATTTCTTTGTTCTTTTGGTAAACTCTTATTCATCCTTCAAAACACTGTTTGGGCAAGGCGCACTCAGAAGGGGACCTGTGGAGGAAGCAATGCAGGGGAGTGTGTAGCCACACTGCCCAGTTGGTGAGGTCAGAACTTGAGACTTGAAGGAAGACTGCTTTGGAATCTCTGAGGTGAAATTCTGCCCCAAACCTAGAGCCCTCTGTCTCTTCAAGACAGAAAGCAAAGAAGTGAGCTTTGAATATCCAACAACTCATTCACTATCTCTACTTGCATATTTTCTCTTAGGTTTTTAAAACTTAACATATACAAATAGAACTTGTGATGTCAAAGACTGACCCATTCATCTGCTCAGCCCCAAAGCTATGGAGACACCTTTAACTCCTCCCCCACACACATACACACATTGCTGACAATCTGTCAGCAAATCTTGCCCATTTTTATTCCTCTCACTGTCACCTAGTATAAGCCTGCTCGTCTCTTTTCTTATAATTTTTTAAGAGTTTATTTAAGCCAAACTGATGACATGTGCCAGGGAACATCTCAAATGCTCCCAAGCCTCATCATCTCTTGACTGTGCCACTGTCATAACTTCTAATTTTCTCTCTTTCCCACACTCGCTCCCACCCTTCATTCTCTGCAAAGCAGCCAAAGCAATCTTTTAAAAAATTAAATCTGGAGGACATACATATATATCTTGAATGGAAGAATATATATAAATATATTCCACTTCATAGATAAAACCCAGAAAACCAGAGAATTTTTGAGTTCCTGAGTTAACACAGCGTGTACTGTAAAATGACAGATTAGAAATCTAGGTCTGTGAATTGAGCCGATTTTTTATTTTCAGCATAATATTTTCCCAGGTACTGTCACATCCTCCAGAGAATTATACATCTTCTCAAACACCAGAGTTAAAATAAACTTAAAAAAAAAAAAAAGTTTAAAAAAATAAATAAATAAAAATAAAAACTTAAATCAGATGCTGTCACTTCTTCCTCAAAAACCAGCAATGGTTTCATATTTAGAAGGCTCAGCAAAATCCTTATCATGCCTCCCTACATACTGTGGCCACTGACTACTCCTCTGGCCTCATTTCTTACCACGTTTACATCTGGAGTACAGAAAGAATGTTAAAGATACAGACTCTGCAACAACTCTGCCACCCATTGGCTGTGTGACATTGGGCAAGTTGCTTAATGTCTCTGTGCCTTAGTTTCTTCATTTCTAAGATGAAGATGATCATAATATTTTAACAAGTTGTTGTTGAATTAAAGAACAGTCTCTGGCACCTGGCAAGCCTGTGTACATGTTTATGATTTTAAATAGTTTAATGACTTAAACCCTTAAATTTGAAGAAATAAGTGAGTACAAAAAAAAAAAGATTAAGAAAAGAAGATATACTTTTAGGTTGTTGTAATTGAACTTTAAAGACACATTTTTATGAAGTCTTTCATTACATGCATGATGAAATCTTACCTTTCCCCTTTAAGGCAAGAAAAACTTGAGAAAGAGTTAAAGTCTCATGAGTTTTAATAGCATTGTATTGATCAATGGCTTGGTGAGTTTATACAATAATAATAGCCTATTTAAAACTCATTTAAACAATTTAAACAAACTCCCCTTGGAAACCAGTCTTGGGCTTCAAAGGGGACTGCTAAAGACTCTGACTTGGCTCGCTCATGGGAAAGGAGACAGGGCTGCCAAGAACCACTTGAAATACTCATAGGCTGGGCAGGCAGAGAGCCACGGTTCGTGTTCCTTTCAGTCATGGTGTCTATAAATCACTCTGTGTCAGCCTGCTACTGCAGCCTGGGCTTCTCCAAGACCTATAGGCATCTAGGTTTTTGCTCTCACCTATCACTTTCTAGGAGAAAAAACTTCTATCGTGGTGGAAGCATTTTTTTCCTGCTGTGATGCCTTCTCTTCCAAATTCTGATGATCTTGTTTTTTTTTTGTGAATGGGAGAAAGGTAAGTTTATGAAATGATTATATGGATTTTTGTTTACCAGCGACAAAAGCCAAGCTAATTTTTTTATACCACGATACCATTTCTTATGTCTTTAACTTCTTCTGTCTTTTTCAAGTCATATACAGTGGTATGAACTTGAACATGGGTTATTAGCTCAAGGTTTTGTGCAAAATTATTACAGCATGGGGAGCCTTTGCTTGCTCTTTACCTTTTCTTTGGAATCAGTAAGGAACTTTCATTTTTATTTGTTAGATTACAACGGGGGTGAATTCTGACACAGATATGAAAAACTGTGTCTTTCTTCGTTTTATTTGGCTATTAGCTTTACTCAAATTCACCAACATTATTTTAATAGAAGGCATACATGACACTGAGGGTGAAAATTGCAAAGAATGACTTAGTTTTTCCTTAATAAATACCCTCAGGCTGATCAATTAACCTGGAGGCTGAAGAGCCTCTGGGGCACAATGGGACAAGTAGGCAGGCTGCTTCTCCCACAGAGAAGAAGATGGGGCAGTTTTCATGCTCCATTGTTCTCTACCCTGTACTTAACAAGAAGCACAGAGTAAAAGAAAAGAGCAAGGTGTTTTGAAACAATTA
Organism: Eidolon dupreanum; assembly: GCA_028627145.1. Classification (NCBI taxonomy): domain Eukaryota; kingdom Metazoa; phylum Chordata; class Mammalia; order Chiroptera; family Pteropodidae; genus Eidolon; species Eidolon dupreanum. Next base: position 143,896,664 of record CM053503.1, read on the forward strand.
GAGAAAAAAGAACTAGCAAAATGTTAAAATAAAATTACTTCTGGAAGAAATCTGGTGTTAATGATTTTGCTTCTCAAGCCTCAGCGGTCTGTGGGTGACTGTTGCTCTATCCTAAAGGAGAAAATACAACTTTCACCAAGGCAAAACTTCTTGGGAATTCTGCCTTTTAAATAGAAGGAAAACATCATTTTTAGGAAACCTCCGAACTGAAATACAGAAAGTGAAAAAGAAAGAAAAAGTCTGGGTTTAGCAATAGTGTTTACCCATGGGTCAGAATCTTGAATGACTGAAAGCCAACTGGACTATTAGAAAAATAATTGCTGAGTCACAATTTGTAGTAATTCAAAAGCAAAGAACTTTTCTGAGTGCAAGGAAAATTGGCTTTGTTGCTTTGCCTCTGTTGGTGAATAAAACCATTTATCCCTTAATATCACATTAGAATATTTATTTCCCCTCCAGGTCTTCAATTTTTTGAATTTACAGCTGATATTTTGACATTTTTGCCTTTCTTTAACAAATTTCTAAGACAAGTTACACATGGAAAAAAAGAAGGAAAGAAAGAAAGAAAGAAATAGGAAGGAAGGAAGGAAGGAAGGAAGGAAGGAAGGAAGGAAGGAAGGAAGGAAGGAAGGAAGGAAGGAGGAAGGGAGGGATGGAGGGAAGGAGGGAGGAAAGAGGGGGAAATATATACAACTCTTTGTAGAAATTGTTTTGTTGTTATTTTTGTGGTTGTTTTTCCTTCCTTCAGACACAGGGGCACAGAGTTGGGCAAAGCACACTCCTCTGTCAGTGGCACATCATCATCACTAACTGAACAAGGCTCTTCTTTTGCTTTATATTTTTTTCTTTATATTTCCTACCTTCTCTTTATTTCCCCCATATGCATTTTAAATATATAGCCTTCCCTCACATTTTCAATATAGGTATTAAGAAATATAGATGTATCCTTGAAATATATATAGTTGACTCTTGAATAACACAGGTTTGAACTTCACAGGTCTACTTATACATGGGGTTTTTTTCAGTAAATACTGTAAATGTATTTTCTCCTCTGATTTTATTAAGAATATTTTTTCTAGCTTGCTTTATTATAAGAATACAGTATATAATATGTATAACATGCAAAATATGTGTTAATCGACTTTATGTTGCCTTTAGGGATTCTGGTCAACAGTAAGCTATTAATAGTTAAGTTTGTAAGGAGCCAAAAGTTATACACAGATTTTCAACTTTGCGGGGAGCGAGGGTCGGTGCCCCTAACCCTCATATCGTTCAAGGGTCAATTGTATAGTGTTTGTCTGTACAGTGCATGAGCGTGTGTATATTCTTAACTTACACACATGGATTGTGATTTATAAATCTCCTTTAGTTTCTTTTGTGACTTACCACTATTTTTGAGATCTATCCATCTTGCTCTCTGAAAACATGGCTCATTACTTCTGTATGCATAGTTCTCTAGGCTGTGTACATTCTTCAGTCTGCTTATCCAGTCTCCTAGTGATAGACACAAGAAATTCCCCAAGAAATGCTGCAGTGAACATTCTACCATGTGTCTTTTCACCGACACTGGCAAGAGAATCTCTCAGTAAGATTGTAGCATGCCAACTTCATAGCTCTAGCTCCTGCCATATGGCTTTCCAGAATCCTACACAGGTTACATTTCCCACAGTTCATTCCGTGACAGGTGCAATTTCTTGGCCCATATACAATTTTTCAATCTATGATGTACCAATACTTGAAACCATCAACTATTTATCAATTTTTTATTAAATTTATTGGGGTGACATTGGTATATAAAATTATATAGGTTTCAAGTGTACAATTCAATAATACGCCATATGTATATTGCACTGTGTGTTCATTATCCGAAGTTAAATTTCCTTCTATCACCATACATTTGACCCCCTTTACCCTTATCTAGCCCCTTTTTCCCTTTCTTTCGGGTAACCACTAAACTGTTGCTTGTGTCTATAAATTTTTGTTTGTTTATCTTGTTTGTTTGCTGCTCTCAGTTTTATATCTCACATATGAGTGAAATCATATATTCTTAATTTTTTCTATCTGACTCACTTAGCATGATAACCTCAAGATCCATCCATGTTGTCACAAATGGCAGTATTTCATCTTTCTCATGGCGGAGTAATATTCCACTGTATATGTGTACCACCACATCTTCTTTATCCAATCATCTATCAAAGGCCAACAGACATGTTCAACTTTACTAGTTATTCAGAAAATGCAAATCAAATCCACAACGAGATACAACCTCACACCTGTTAGAATGACTGATATCAACAGAACAAGTAATAATAAGTGGAGAGGTGGGACTCCAAACTGGTACAGCCACTATGAAAACGGTATGGAGATATTGTAAGAAATTAATAATAGAATTACTATATGACCCAGCAATCCCTCTTCTGGTATCTACCCCAAAAATTTTAAAACATTTATGCATAAAGATATATGCACCCTGATGTTCATTGCAGCATTATTCACAGTAGCCAAGACATGGAAACAGACTTTCTAAGGTTTGTTAACCTGATTGGTGTAAAGCGGTGTCTTGTTGTGGATTTCACTTGTATCTCTCTAGCTACTAGTAAGATTGCTCCTCTTTTCATATACTTACTAAAAAGGGATTTATTTCCTAAGTATCTATAAATTACTGGAAAAAGAACAGAAGGTACCAACCAGTACAATCTTGTGAGTGCAACTAATAGTACTACCAGTATTTCTCATATGATTACTGAAATATTTATTTTAAGTGGCTGTGAATACTATATATTTGATATGTCAGAATTGCAACTGGCAGCTTTTGATTAATTTCTTGCTTTCTCCTTCATTTGGAACCTTGATTCTTCAATATCATAATGGGTGCTAACCTCATCTATGACTACTCAGATCCTCTGAGGACTGAGAAGGAGGCTTGGAAATAAGAGGCAGTTATGAAAAATAACATGGTTTGTTGCTTTTTCTGGGGTGATAAAAGTAAAAACACTTTTAGTGGAATGATGCCATCTTTTTCTGGGTTCAGTGCTACACTTATAGGTAAATTTCTCTCCAGTTCTCTCTAATCTTGCCTGACTGTAATTAGCTGAGGTTCTGCCTGGGCTGGTAGATTTTGTCTTGTGCGCCAGCCTCATTTATTGGCAGTAGCAGCTGGAACACAACATGAGAGGCAGAGTGGAGATCCGTGCTCCCTTCTGTTCTTCCTTCATCTGCTGGCACCTCCATTTCACTGAGGGAGAAAGGGTGGAGAAAGAAGTGGCTTCTTGATAACATACACCCTTATGACATTATGACTCCCTTAGGAAATCATTTCTGGCTAACCTTTTTCATGACTTTCCATGGCCATGAGTTATCTTGAATTGATTTTGGAATCTAAGTATCCATTTCCCCATCGGGGTTCTTTCCAGATAACTCTAAGGAAAAACAATCCAGAATTTATAATTTTCATATACATTAAAAAATTCAGAGACATTGAAATAATGTTCCATAATTTCTTCAAAATTCTGGTTCCACATGTTTAAAAAAGATTTCCTTTGTTATTTTCCCTCCTGTGAAGCCACCATTTATGTAAAACATGCCCCCCAAAACAATGAGTTGCCATAACATGTTGGTGTTACCTTCCTAAACTCCTTCTCTCATGTCACAATGTAGGTCATAGAGAAGAATGCTGACCCTGAAGTAAACCCACTATTCTACCTGAGGAAAGTCCGTATCCTTAAGCTTCACTGCCATGGTTCTGGATTGGGTGGTAAAAAGTGAACATGCTAAGACTTCTGAAGAAGGTCACTCTGTGTATGCTCTGGTTAAATAACCTCGTGTTCAATTTGTAGAGTCTAGATAGAGATCAGAGAGTGAATCTAAAAATGATAGATTGCACTTTACTTCTTGTATTTTTTTACCTGAGCAAAACTAAAAGAACCCTCCAGTGAGCTATGAGTGTGCTAACTTTACAAATAACTTTATGACTTTGAGCCCCACGGTCACCCTGATGACGGTTTTATATTCAGGAGTATGAGTATAAAACTGTCTCATCAATTCCTCATGGATGCATGTCACTGACAATAGTTTCCTACAAGAGCCCTTCACTGACTTGTCACTCATACTTTTTCATAATCCTTATTGGAGAAAACAAGATTTAATAAGCATATTTCAAAATTCCAAAGTATAGCTAATGCACTCCCAGATCTTCACCTCAGATCTGGACTTTTTTTACCTCTCACTCCCCCAAGATCTTCGGTTAATATTCAAAAAAAAAATTTATTGAGTTTGGGTGCAACTATAAAGGAGTAGCACAAAGTGATTGCGGCAGTGGTTACACAGCTCTGTCTATGAGATAAAATTGCACACATAATATGAGTGCATATATAAATGGTGAAATCTAAATAAGCTCTAAATCTGGTTATCCATGTAGTATTGATGCCAGTTTACTGGTTTTACTATGTCGTACTATAGCTATGTGAGATGTCATTACTGGGGGGAGCTGGGGGACAGGCACACAGACTGTCTGTACTGCTTATGCAACTTCCTATAAAGACAATAATTATTTCAGAATAATAACTTAAGAGACTATAATTATTTCAGAATAGTAAATTAAAATATATATATATCCAACACCTACTAAAAGCCAAGCAGTATGTTAGGCTCTGAGGATTCAGTGGTGTACAAGACAATATTATCTTCTCTCTCTCCAGGATCCTTACTTTCTTCTCTACTTTTGTCTTTTTGCCTCCCAGCAAACATACTCAAAAACACCACCTTATTTTTCCCTGTTATTTCCTTGCCAAACTTATCTAATAAATTATGTGTGCCTGATGCCTCCTCTTCTGTGTAACTTCTTGCAATCTGGTTTCCTACCTCATTATTTTGCTACTCTAGCCAATATAATCCTCTACTGTCCTTATTCCACTCACTATTCCAGGAACTGAGCTTATAGCTGAAAAACAGAGAAAAGCCAAAAACAGGTCAAATCCTCTCTCACTAGTTCCACCATCTCCCATATACCCAACTTCAAAATCTCACCGTTAGTAAACATACCCTATCACTTCTCCTTTATATCACTTCTAAATCCACTACACACTTCATTATGCTTTCTCTAGACATCCTAAAATGAAGAAATTCCTCTATATTAGGAGCAAGCTGAAAAGCATGGCCAGGAGCAGCTCTAGGCAGAATCACCCCAGCCTCCCATTTCCCCATTTCCCCAGTGTCACCTCTTTTCTTGTGCCTACTATAATAAATAAGTCGTTCTGAGTAAATAAGAGTCACCGGAGTCTTCCAAATCCCAACTTCTGTTTACAGAGTCAACAGTTCTAGGATGAAGTCAGAGGCTTTACTTTTATCTTGTTCCTCAAGTGGTTGAGTCTCAGGAATATTTGTGGGTAACCACACAGATTTCCTGCCAGCACCAGCCCACTTCACTTTTCACATGACTCCCCTGTCCCCTTCCAAGGCCCTGTATGCAATTTACATTAACAATTTTATGTTTTGTTTTGTTTTGTTCCTGAAGGTGGGTCTCTGATATTATAAAAACTTCAGGTTTCCACAAAACTCCAATTTGCTGCTGACTTGTTGTCTGGCTTAGGTAACATTCCCAGAATGGGACACAGTCACACAAGGAGCCAAATTTGTTTGGGGGCATCCCCTCTCCCTTTCACCATTTCACTTCTTCCCAGGGTCATAACCTCCTACTAAGTCACACCACCCACTGCAGCTGCCTGGCCCAGACCTGCGGGGGTGAGATCTTGCATCATTTCTCCCACCTCTTCACACCTCCTGGCTTGGTATGAAGCAATTTGATCCGTGGAGCCAGGTAATGCATCACTAAGAATGAGTGGTCCACAGTTACTTGAGGCAAGAAGGGTGTGTCATTTTAAAGCTGCTTAATTTCCACAAGATCCTAGCTCTGGGATAAAACTGGGGAAACGGGATGTCTCAGGGGTTCCCTAAACATCTGTCCTTGTTTCCCCACACCCTTCACATACCCACCACGGAAACCCTAACACTTCTTGCAGTTCTCAAAACAATTCTTCATTCAGCTGACCAATTTTACTCAGCACCAGGTGTTCACATGTCAGCTAGAAGACACAGCCTCTGCCCTCAGCTCAGAAAGGGAGACAGCCAGTGAAGAGGTGACAGCAAGTGTGATGAGTGCTGTGTTGTGGGGACACAGGTGGGGCACTCACATCAGGCTTGGGAATGGAAGGGAGAGACAAAGGTTGAAAAGGTTGAATAGGGAAAGACAAAGGTTGAACCGAAGGCTTGGTGGCAAGGGTATTCCAGTCAGCAGTACAGGGGACGGGGGTGGGGGTCGGAATATGGGCAGACATGAGAGAATATAGTGCTTTTGAGGAACTATCCCAGACTAGGGACTAGAAAACAGAGGAGGGGGGTTGCAGCCCCTCTGGACCTCTGCAGAGATTCCCTCAGCTCTTTACTCCAGGGGTGTCCTGACCCAGTATTATATCTCCATGGGCAGCAATGTCTAAGGTGAAGCTAGTCTTAACTTCCACCCAAGCCGATTACGCCCTACACCCATGAAATCCTTTTTAAACCTCATCCAAAAAAGGTCCGGAGCAAATTTCAGGAAATTCTTACAGAACCTAAAGCAGGAGATTTACATATATTATTTGTTCTCCCTTTGTGAAAATATGCAGACGTCATGAGGAAAAGGTACACAGTGCTTGTTGACATTACTGGCTCAGGAACTGTGGTTATTAAACTAAACCCTAATCCCATAAGAAGGTACATTTCTGAATCAGGGAAAGGTAAACCTCCCACAGGGATTTTTCTAAGTTTTATACACGTGCCACCTCCACAGCAATAACTTAACAGAAGTCCAAAATTCATTGTCCGCAACTCTGCACTCAACAGGTTTTTTTCCTACCTCATTTGGATGCAAATACTGATCTCTCTGGCAGGAGGCTTTCTGTACTCTTCATGTGTCTCACATAGTGTGAATATCCAGATGTGCACTGAAGAAATAGTAATGTGTTGGATTACAAGGTGCTGCCCTAGCCCCACTTGAGAGTGCTAGTTTATTTTGCAAAATATGGAAAATTTTGTATTCAGAAATTTATCTGGCTCTGATAGTTTCAGATAAGGCAGTTTGGGTCTGTAAGGATTGCTTCTCACTTTTTATCAATGAATTTATTTACTTGTGAAAATTGGAGCTCTCTGAGTAAGAAATCTTGGTACCTGGGACTCAAGAAATATTATGTCACTTGTTATCAGCATCCAAGGAAGAAAATGCCAAAAGTGAGGGGGCCTGGGCCCTCTTTTCCTTGACTCCCTTCCTTCTAGTCCACCTCACAAGCACAAAATATGGCTGTGGGGGAGGAGGCTGTGGCGCCTGCACCATCATGGCGTCAAGATACAACCCCAAGACCAAGAAAATCCAGTATCCTTTGTGTTGGCCAGGGCCTTGAGTGGGCACATCTAGGAAGGACGTGGAGCCTCCCACTCTTCTGTCCACATGCACTCCTCCTCTCATCTCTCCGGGTGTCTATCATGCTCACATTGCCACCAGGCCTGCTATCCCTGCAGCTTCCTAAGCTCCAGATCTTACCTACGGACTTTCTTCCCATCATAATATATTTTATTGAGCTAGTATGCAACCAGGGTATCTGTATTTTTAAAAGCTTCACACGGTTGAGAATCACTGGGCTTGACTACCTTGTGGTACTTTACATAAGTCAACATATCATCTTATGATGAGTAAGATGAGAAGAAAATGATGAGAAAAAATGGAGAATGAGGATCTCTTGGTGATCATACACAAAATTCCTCATTATTTTTTTTTTCCATTTCTCTCTACCATCCTACGCCAGTCACACGTAAGTTCTTTCTTGGACTCTTCCAGAAATTTATGGTTTTATGTCTAGTGTTCTCTGTATTCTCAAGGAAATGCAACTTCATGACTCTCCTGGACTGAAATCACTCCTGAATTATGTTCCTCACTCCCTGTGATTCCAGTGTGTTCTCTTTACATAAGTCCATCGCAGCCATTACCCAGTTACAGCGTGCCTAGTGCCCATCTGCTCTCTGTATGGGGCTGCGGTCACCACAGTAGAAGGTGTAGGAAGCATCAAAACCAGGATTCACCCTGTGCACGTAAGAGTGTGCTGTGATTGGAATCAGGTATTGGTATAGACATCCCACATAATCTAATATAGTCCAAATATTTTTTGTTTGTCTCTTTGAATATGCATAAACAATCTTATAGGGGCAGATTACTTCCTCCTAGATTCTATGCCTATGATTCACATAATGACCACCAGGTGATGGTGTTGTAAAGTTTGGCTAAATTGATGAAGTAGATAATCTTATTATAGGAGAAGACAATTTGAAGAGTATATTTCAGTTCACGATCCATTTACTTGAACTCCTTCTAGAATTATAAATGCTACTCACACTGATAACCTTCAAGTTCATATTTTAAGAAAAACAACAATATAATTAAAAATTCAAAGAAATGCGATTGGTTGTGGCACATAGCTTTTAAAATGGTCAATTGATATAAATCACCACTTCATTTAATCTTGTCTTTCCCTTTAAGACTAAGAAATAAAATTTTTGAATTGTTATCTTATTTTTATTTTTATCTTATTAGAATCAGAATGATTTCTGCAGTGGGTGCTATTAGCATTCCCTTGGTAGGCCTTTAGTAGGGCTTCTAGACTTAGCATTGGTTATGTGGCCAAGAACAAAAACAAAAAATTCTGATACTAGCCCTCTCTAAGCTTTAATATTTGCTTATAGTTTATCAGAGAGAAAGTGTCCACTGCCACTTAAATACTTCTATCTTATGCCATGTAGTTATGTTCTAGATATTTCAGCTCCTTTTCTCTACTCCAAAGAGAAATTCTTAATTCACACATCTTCTATATTCTTTCTTTTTAGCAAAAGGCAAGATATATTATGGAATCTGAATCCATTCTTGTGCATACGGTTTCTCTCTGAACTATTCTTGCCCTAATAAAAAATAAGTATACCCATTAACTAAGTTCCACACGACTCATTGACATCAAGTTTTCACACAACACTTTCCTTCTAGATGTTTAAACCTGCCCAATCCACACATGTACATTGCTTCTGAAATATTTAAATTGTATTTGAATTTAATAGTTTTAAATTTATTTTGAGTATAAAAATAACACATTCTTATTATGAAAAATACAAAAAAAAAATTAGAAGACAAAGGAAAAACTCACTCATATATCTGCCACAGGAGATAAGCACAATCAGATACTTCTATTTTCTTTTGGGCTTTTCTATGCATAGTTTTTGTTGGCTTATTTTAAATACTTGTGACTATTATCTGTACAATTTTATATTATATACATAATTTTAACAGTATAACATAAGAGTTTTCTCATGTCAGTAAAACATATTTATAAATATCATTTACACTGGCTGAAAAATTAAATTTACTTTCTAAAAAAAAAACCAGTGGTTTCCTCACCTTTCCACCACACTTCAGAAATGCTGACTGATTAAAATAATACCAAGTACTTATTGAATACCTATTGTACTGTACTGGGAGGGTTCAAGAACAGTTAAGACAATTCTTGTCTTCTCCAGAGCTTGAGATCTAATGAAGGAGATGAGGCATAAATGACACTACTCCAGCACAGTCGATGACGGGCCTGCAAAAGAATCCAGACAGTGAGTGATACAGCTCTGGCTGGGATGTTAGAGCAGACCCCAGAGGGGAGCAGGGTAGGGGCCCTTACAGATGGACACACTTCCTAAGATGACATTTGAAGGAGAAGAGACTACATGAAAAAGCTTACCAAAGAACCACATCTGAGATGCTATAAGAGATGGCAAGTTACATGAGGTAGGACAGGGGTGGAAAATAAGGCAGGAAGAGTTTATTGGGGAAAATTGTGGAAGTCTTTGTGATATTTCAGGAAAAAATGTAATTATAAGATCTATTTTTGAAGAATATCTCTGTTCCAAAGAGCCATTTTACTGGTTTGGGAAACAAAAAAGAATCTAATTACTAGTATAGCTATCCATTGAAAACGTGAAGCACAAATATGAAATATATTTCTATATCATTCATCAAAAATTGATCTCTTAATCAAGTAATTTGTGCCACTGTTGTAGATATCGACCAATTATAGAAAGTGGGAAAATTTTCTGTGAGGTGAGTTAAAATAAAAAATGTATATAAAATTTTTTCAACTGATTTAATATATTAATATGCTTTGCATAATCATCTACTACACGTAATTATCTCTAAAAATAACCCAAGATTGACCTTTCTAACCACTGAAAGTTGTTGAATGCCACTGTTAGTATTTCTTTAAATAAACTTTTAGCATCTATCTTGTTTATAGCCTTAAATTAGACACTTTTCCTAAAAAGTAAAGTGTATAGACCATGACTTCAAAAGATGCACACTCTATTGAAGAAAATGAAATATAGACTAAGAAACAAACCATAATTAAAAAGCAAGATAATTAAAAGCTCAATATATCCTTTATACCATTTATATAAGTTTCGAAGGAACATGAATTTAAAAGAATTAATGAGCAAGAAGGAAAGACAGAGGAGACTTACTGGAGAAGGGAAGTTTTGAAATAGATCTTAAAGCAAGTGATAGAAATGGATGGATGAGGAGAGGTCACTAGAAAATCCCAAGTAAGAAAATGCATGGAAGTAGGAAAAAGAAAGGAAGTGGTGGCGGCGGGGGCGGCAGGGGGGACTTTAGCTGTCCAAGGTTCAGCTAAGAAATTGATATGGCTGAAACATTAGGGCATAAAAAGATATTATTTGTGGCTGAGGAATTTAGACTTAAAGCTGATGACCAATATATAGTCATCATTTAGTCTCAAGCTAAGAGTAGCACAGGAACAGTATTTCAAAAGGAAAATTCTTGGCACATGCCTTTAAGGAGGATAAGCCTGAAAAGACATGGTGGGGATGAGGGCATGGACTAGTGCAATATCCAATGCAGAAGGGAATAAAGACCTAGACCAGTGTGGGAGTAGGGACCCAGAAAAAATACTTTCAGGAAGGAGACTGCCAGAATCATAACCTCCAGACAATAAAGGATGCAGGGAGAAAGAACTCTAAGTCACCTTCAAAGCTGAGAGATCAAGGAATCAGATTGGATGAAGAAAGTTGGAAAAGAATGATTTCATGTATGGCAGAGGGAGGGTAGTTTTCAGATATATTAAGTTTTCAGAAAGTAAATATTAAGAGGAGACATACTTTCAACAAGGTTTCGGTTAGGGTGTTTTTCTAGCACTCATTTTTTTTAATGGTAAAAATTAATTGTATATAATTTTGGTTGACTAAAAGCAACTCAAGGTGCACAAGTTAATTCCAAAAACTAATTTTTTTCGGGGGGGGGGGAGGTTCTACATTTAGACCAGTAATGAAGAATTCAAAAGCTTTTATAAACTACAGGCTAGTTTATTTCAAATTCTGCGTAAAAAACTATTTAACTTAAATAATACAAATGGCCAGTATTCCACCATTTTGACCCACAAAAACAGAAATGTTATATGATTCAAGCTGTCTACAGCCATGCCACCCTGAACGTTCCCCATCTTGTCTGATTTCGGAAGCTAAGCAGGGTTGGTCCTGGTTAGTACTTGGATGGGAGACCACCTAGGAATAACAGGTGCTGTAGGTGTTTTACGTGTGTGTGTGTGTGTGTGTGTGTATACACACACACACACACATAAATAAAATTATATGATTCAACCTAATACCATACAATTATTTTCCAGAAGATAAAACGTATTCAAAGACAAACATTTTCGTCTCTCTCACTCTGGGTCCTCACATTTAGTCACTTATGGTTAGTTTCTTTATTGTACATAGTGTTGTCACAAAATCCAACTCCCTTCTTAATGCTGAAGAAAATTACCTTAGAAGTAGAAATATCAGCAGCCACTTCAGTATTTCCTCTGAGTCAGACATCGTGCATGTCTTTCACATATTTAAATATAAAAAAAACTGTTTTGGATATGTTTTCTTTTCTAATTTAACAAACACAACCCACTATATGTGTTAAAACGGGACCTAGAACCCAGGTCTCCCTGACTCCATGTAGAAAGTCAAACCACAGGTCTGAAAATAGCCACAGACTCTGAGACTAGTCTGCCCATGAAAAGGGCAAATAGAATAAAATTGGTTGTCTGAGAATTGCAGTAACTGACTAGTAAATTCAGGCCAAAACACTACTTTGGGTCTGCATGAAATGTTCTGAAAATTAAAGTAAAATGTTTGGGACTTGAATTATCTAAATAATTCAGAATAGCTCCAATAACATCCAAATTAACTCAGGTTTTCGGTTTATTTATATTTGTACGTAGAAAGTCTTAAAGGCAGTTTATTTTCCCAAGACTTCATTAAAGATACACACTGTATCATCCTTACAATAAAAAGATGCCATCTTTTTTGTTTTTTTTACTTACCACCTGATAACTACACTCCATTTACCTCACTTTTAGTAGGATGCCTTAGCTGCTGGCCCCATCCTTCCTCTAATCAGCCTTGTCCTCCCCCAAGACTTGAGCAACACCATTAACAAGACTCTCTCATGAGCATGGTGCACACTCTCTGTAATTTTCTCTAATTGTTCAGTGATAGAATAGTTTGTCTCCACCTCACCCCATTACACAGAACTAGAACAAGATTCCTGGCCCTTTAGTTCCAGGCTAAGACACTTTCACTATACCATGCTGCCTTCTCTTCACACACTCACTTCACAAATACAGAGTTCATTCTACTCTATATGCAGGTGTTGATGGATAGACGCCTGTTGTGATGTCTATTCATTGGCACCTGCATGAAACTTATCAATCTAGTTTCAAACAAGGCCACCCTTTCCTGATCTCTAGAAGTTAGGTGACCTCAGAAAACTACCATTTGGATGCCCAGAGCAGTGGATACACACATGGTATGTAGTACAACAGTCTTACTTGAAAGCCTGTTGACTTTGCTTTTCTGCAGAGAATGGCAGAAGATCCAAACAAGAGAAGACTGATATTCCGAGGGGAGAGGACTGCCTGGATTACTCCAGTAACTCTCAACGACCTTGTGGAGCTAAAAGCCAACTTCCCTAAAGCCTCTGTTGTCATGGGGAACACTACAGTGGGTGGGCAGTTTTTAAGGATGTTCTTTAGGTAACTCAAACATTTGTGTCTCTTTTTAAACTCCTTCATAAGTGCAGTTCATTTTAATTAATGGATACCTATGGTCTTTAGAATGCTTGCTGTTTTCTTTTGCAAATGAGTCATTTGTGTCACAATCTTCACTCTGAATTATCAGTAAGAAACATCTATTAGCATTCATTGACATCCTTTTCTAATTGTCTTAAATGTTTTTCTCCTTAAGGACCCAATGTTAAATTCAGAGATGAATTCCATCCAGTTTTCATATCTCCAATTGGGCTTCCAGAACTACATTTTGCAGACAGCACAGCTAATGGTATGCATGTTTTTCTTCAAATAAGGTGTAATGATTGGCTGTTAGTGGACTGTTAATTATATGCACAGGGTTAATTTGAGCATTTCATAGAATATCTGACCTCACTTATTTATTCAAAAATATTTATTGAACATCTACTATGTGTTTATCATGAGCTTCTTCAGGACCCACTCAGCTTTGTCACTGAATAGTACATTGTCATAGGAGCCATAATGGTGTAAAGATGCCACCTAACTCAGTCAGCTGTGGATTGATTGACTGAATAAGACTTAAGACATTAGCTGGCCAGTAGGAAGGAATCTTGCCAAACATTACTCCCTGATTTATAAATTTGTTCAAGGCCATCTACACACACACACACACACACACACACACACACACACACACACAAATCTGGGCTACAAAATTATGTTACACTCTTTTCACAATTTACCAAGTGCTTTCATATCTTTTGTTTCTTTTGATCCTTATCACAACCCTGGGAAGTAGACATAGCAGGTAGCCTTGGTATTTCCATTCTCCTAAAGAAGATACAGAATCAAAGAGTTTAAGTAACTTTTCCAAGTTCACAAAGCTAACAAATGGTTAAGTCAAGACTAGATCCTAGGTCTTCTTACTTCTAGTCAAGTATTCCTTCCACATAATAAACTGAATAAGGCTGTACCAATGTCCACCACCCAAACTCAACATTTGAATGGATAACGGGTTATAGGAGCTAAAAATTCCACACAAAATAGGGTTCTCTCAATGTGTAAACAGAAATCAGATGAAAAACTGTTTGCTTTCCCTTCTGACCTGCCGAATTTAAGCCAGTCGGCCCAGAATTTTTTTACCTATTGGAAAGTCCATATCAAAAAACTCACAAGGAAAGATGGAGCAAGGAGAGTCCCGGCTGGCACAGGAGCGTGTGGAAGGAAGGTGTAGAGGTACTTGGTTAGGGTAGAATGGGGGTGGAGGGGCTAGGGAGGTAGAGCTTGTAGAACGAAATCGGTGTTTCTCAATCTTTTTATTGCTGCCTCTCTAAGGAGAGATAGACATTTTTCTCTATTCATCCCTCCATGACCTTTTAACACCAAAGATAGATCATATATCTGTTTATGTAGAGTATGTATATCAGGGCTTTATACATAAAAAGAGTAAGATTTTTTTCACCCCCGTGAGGGCAGTATTGTCCTTACTGAGAAAGCATCAATTATATGACATCACTACTCAAAGTATTCCCTGTGAGTGCACCTATGAACGAAACTGACCAGGGTAGAGGCAGGTGTCTATTCTTGTTGTTCTGCCAGGGGACAATAGGAAGAGATGGCTGTGGAAGAAGGGCAAATGGGCACTGCAAATCCACTTAGGCTTAATCATCTTTAAAAAGTCTAAGAGCATCTTGGCTGAAATTTTCATATTTGATCAAGTTATTCAGGAAAACACTAAATTAAGAATACACTATGAATTTCAGATATTCATTGTTGATAGTTCCTTAAATATAACTGTATACATGACTGAGAAAAATAATTTGGTACTTAATCTTTGGAAATAAAGCAAATTGCCAAGAAATATCTTTATCTTTGGTTTTTGTCATTTTAAGGAAATACAAAAAGAGAAGATATATTAGAAAGTTTGTTTCCATGTGGCCTATGCATCTTGTTAACAGTTTATTTTAAGATTTTATTCCACTGTCTTATTTTCAGGGGTGACAATAGGTGTGGGCTATAGCCTAGCCCAGTTGAATGATGCCTTACATTTTATTGTTTCGGAGCAACCAGAGGGGAAGAATAAGACCTACCATGTCCTCCTGAAGCATCTGAGGACGCTTGCCAGAACCCAGATTAGGAGTATGGCGGTATGTTCTCTAGTGTTATGTGCAATGAGCCACAGTTACAGACAGCCACGCAGTTCTATTCAGTTTAGCAAACATTACTCTGAAGAAGAGTCCCAAGTCAATGTCAAATAAATCTCTACAACATGAGTGTGAGCATGTGTGTATGAGTCCAGAGTGGGAGGCATCACACTGTGTGTATGCGTGTACCCTAGTGAGAGGCAGCATTCTGTATTGCAAGATTATGGTCTCAGGGTCTAGAGGTGCACAAATTCTAATCCCAGCCTGTCTTATAAGAGTGGTATGATCCTGGAGAAACCACTTGATCCCTTTGAGCCTCTGTTTTGTTTTGTTTTTTTTTTTTTTTCATTTTAAAAATTAAGTTTCAGTCAAATAGACCATCTCTAAGATCCTATCCAGCTCTAACGTCTGTGAAATATGTCTTATGCAAGGTTTAGTAAACAAGAGCCTACAATTCCAAAACACTCTTTTATGCCTTGTTCTCCCCTTAGACCTTTGCACTAAGGTCAGTTTTTAAACATGTGTGTCCTATATATCTATTCTTAGATGTTTTCCAGTTATCTAGCTTATTGAGGTTTCCTTATTATTTAAGATTTAAGAAAATTTGGTTCCAACCACCACCCATTCCACACATGATGGGTATAGTTCAGCGGGATGGGGGTGGGGGACATTTTTTCTGATTGTCTCTGGCTTTATTTCTGTTGATTCTCAAAATCCACCATATGTTTTCACCTTCTGCATCTTCTATCCCTTTTTATGGGTCATGTTCTACCTCTCCATATCATCTTGCCCTCTTAACTCCTAACAAAAGTCTTCATTAAAGGCTTTGTCTGAAGCAGCTTTATTCACGGTTTGGGGCAATGGAGAAGAATTCTATTGCACAGCACCACAGCAAACATTTTGAATGCAAATGCTACATATCTGCATTCCTTAGATTTACTCGAGCTCCAGTCTAAACCTCCCCCTGCTTTAATGAAACACTCATACTAGAGTAAGTTCTCAAAGAGATTTGCCTCCTCATTACACATGGAAAAGAAGTATTTTTCTTAAGCACTAAGTCTGAACTGAAGTCAGGGGTGGAAATCTTGCACAATATGTTATCTATATCCATTAAGCAGCCCCAAAACTTTGCCAGACCTTCCTATGAAGCAAGGAAGAGGATTAAAAGCTTACACAATGACTGTATACATATTGCTTATTTGTTAAATAACTAAATGTAGCTTTCAAATGTCATCTTTATTTATTTAGTCTTTAGGAGGACATGTGGTAAGCAGACCTAATTTTTCTGACCTAAATCCTATTTTAGCAGCTGGAAATGCTGTCATCAATCTGATATCTAAAGGTAAGAGACCAAGCTTTAGGCATTGTATTTTATAATTATCATTGTCAGGTAGCTCCTTCTATAAACCATGAACTAGGAACCCAAGTATATCTAACCTAGACTTACCAAATATATATAGTCTATATCTGTATTACCTCAAGCGTAAGAATGAAACTGAGATCTATTATCCCGTTTTCCAGATGCTCTACGTCTTATAGATCAGATAAGTTACTGCACCTGACAATTTTTCTTAACTGGCCGCATTTATGCACAGTCTAAACTGTATTATCAAAGTAGTTAAACCAAAAATTAATGAGATGTATCTCTGTGGTTTTTAAGTTTTATGGTATATTTTATTTCAGAGTTTCATAAGGGTGGAAATTTTCCTCATAAGACTTTTGTATCATTTTAAACAAAATCAAGTTTATAGGACATATTACTCACAACTTCTGTCTTTATTCAAAGACCGCTTGAGCTTTGCCAAGGGAAAATTATTTAAGTTTAAGGAAATAAAAACAATACATATTATTCATAGAGCTATTGATGCAAGACACCCTCTTTTTGATTAAATCATATATATATTTTTCCCCCCCTCTTTAATTTCCCCCACACACACACACTTCTACTCCTGACCTATGGATGTTGCAGTTTCCCCTTAAGAACTGGATCTCTGAAGGCGGGGTGTCTCCTCCCACGTGCTCATGACGTGCACCCGTGCACCTGGGGCCTGGCGCCCCCAGCGTACTGGGCGGGGAGGGGGGGGAGCCTGGCACACCTGGGGAGCCTGGCAGACCCAGGGTATGGTCCGTGGCTCCACCTGGTGTGCAAACCCAGGACCTTCTCTGTGTAAAGTAGATGTGCTAACCACTACTCTATGGAGCCACCCCCTTAAAATCATATTTTAACATGTATGGTGAATCAAATAAAGTATGGTAAACTGCTTAAAGAAAAAAAAAACTATATATCAGGCATCTCACCTCTACCTTTAGTCCCACCTCTAGCATTTTGGATAGGTCACTTAACCTCTCTGGACCTGTGGACCTCAGTTTTCCCATTTGTGAAATACATTATACCCATTGTACTCATTTTCCATTTGTGAATCTACGTTGTACTGGGTTGTTTCCGCATAGCTGTAAAGTTTTTCAAGGCCAGCATTTGCAAGTGGCATAGAATGGACACTAAGAACCAGAAAAGACTTTTCAACTGATCTGGTCTAGCCCTTTCATTCTGCAGTTGAGGAACCAGATGTTCCATGACTTTCCCAAGGTTATTCAGTTGGGAGCTGGAACTAGAACCTGCATCTCCGGATCCCAGCCTGTGCTCACTCTTTCCACCACGTACACTAAATCTGTCCCTTCCTGTATATTCTCCAACTTGGTATTAATCAAGTCATTCTAATCAAGGTCATTTCTCTAAATAGAAAGTGAACGGCAGATTCCTTTAGACGGCCTTTTTCTTGAGAGATCACCTGAAGTCAACCTTAAATCAGGAGAGATTGTGTTGTCTGTTGATATTCCCCACTCCACTCAGATAAGGACTCCCTGACCCACTGCCCACCCGAGGGAGCCCAGCTCACCCTGTGCCCCCAGAGTAGCTTCAAGGGGGATGGTGTCTTCTCCATTTTCAACCATCTGCTGTAGGGAGATTTGGGGGGCTGCTCTCAGGAAAGAGCAAATTCTCAGGTGACCATTTGATTTGCTATGTCAGGCCCACATTGGGACTTTAGTGAATCCTCGACACTTTTGCCTTCATGGGTCCCTTTCTGCATAAAAAATAAAATAAATGACTGTGTCAGTATAAAGGTGAATATAGTTCAGGCTGCTTTCAATGTTATATATTTATTATTATTATATTCATTTTTTTCTTTTGTTTTTAAAAATATTAAAAGAAAAACATTTCTGTAGGCTCTATCTCTCTGCAAAAGAAGAGCATTTGGTGTGAGTTGAATCTGGGGTTCAGATAAATATGCATCTTAGGCAAGATGGGGTAAAACTATCATTAATATCATCTACACCAAGTTTCTGGTAAACCAAAAGTTCATTATCATAAAAATACTTCCAAGTCAACCATCATTTATTAACCAAATATTTCTTTCTGTTATTTGTTTATCTTTTTATTTAAGTATAGATGGTATACATATCCAAATATTTTAAATAAAATCATTTATTAACTACCTCCCACTCTATGTGTCATGCACAGTGCTAAACACAGAAGACACTACACAGATTTATAAGACATTGTGTCCTGTCCTCAAAGGTCTCTAAATCAAAGAGGAAGGACTTGAAATAGGAAACAAATAATCATCTTAGACAATCAATGAGTGGACGAATAGCTGGATTAGTTCCAGTAATGGGGTGATCCCTCTTCCAGTGTTGTTCAAAGGGAAAGGAAAGCAGCTGAGATCAAGCATAGATCAAGGGGGCGGGGTGTCGGGGTGGGGGAGTCATTCCAGGTGGGAGAACAGCATGAAGGGGAGGGGAGGAAATGGCAGGTTGGAGGCCAGGCAGCAGGGCAGGGTGGCTGAAGGAGCCCCATGAGATGAGGCTGGGCAGGAGGCTGGGGTTCTATGTCTATTGTTTCATCAAAGAGTTTGTATGTGTTCTAACAGATAGCCACCTCTGAAGCCTTTAAAGCAAGGTAAAATTTTAATGAAACTGGTAATTTAATAACATCAATCTACTGGAAAGATAGAGAATAAATAGGTTGGGGAGAGAGTGAAGGAGGCTAATGCAACAAATCAGGTGGGAGAAGGTAATGAGGGTGGTGGCAGCAGGAATGGAGAGGAAAGTCCCACCAATCGGTCCAGTAGAGGAAATGTGATATGTGTCTCAAACACTTCTTTATTACCTTTGCTTTCTATATAGAAAATGTTTTATCCTTGACAGGGTCCATGGTCATAGGGTTTAAGCTCTCTCCCTCCCCCCACCAAGATACTGACCACATAAAGAAGCTTTCCCATTTTATGGCTCTAATGTTTCATATTAGTAATGAGATTTAACCTAGAATGATAAATTTAAACCTGGAAAGCACTTTGAAGACTATTTGGTCCAGTGGTTTTCAAGCTTTTTTTTTTTAACAGTAGAAATCTTTATTCAAATGAAATTTATAAAGAATATCAAACTAAAATAGTTAAAAGTGGAAGTGAGATAGTTCACTCTGAGAGACACCCCACATCCTCTTCCCTCTCAGCCCCTGAGTCACACTCTGATCAAACCCAACCTTCTCATTCTGGAGAAAATTAAGACCCAAACAATTTAAGTCACTTTCCCAAGTCCACGTGTGGTGATTCAGAGTTGAAAGTAGATAAGCATAGACTCTGGAACCAGACTGCTTGGATTTGAACCCAAATTCTGCCACTTACTATGTGACCTTTTGCAAGTTATTTAACCTTTCAGTTTCCTCATCAGTAAATTAGAAATGAGTAGTTGTTGTGAGGATTAAATATTAACACATCTATAGCAGCGGTCCCCAACCTTTTTGGCACCAGGGACCAGTGCTCCTATGAAAATCTAATGCCTGATGATCAGAAGTGGAGCTGAGGTGGTGATGCTAGCACTGGGCAGCGGCTGCAAATACAGATGAAGCTTCGTTTGTTGGCCACTGTTGACCTCCTGCTATGCGACCTGGTTCCTAACAGGCCATGGCCCTGTACCAGTCCATGGCCCATGGGTTGGTGACCACTAATCTAAAGCACATAGCCCAGTACTCACATACGGTCAGCACTCTCATCAGTAACAGTACCTATGTGAGAACTCATGTCCAATCACAGGATACTTTTCATTACTAATAGTCATCTAAGTTGTTTCTATTCGTCAGATAGTGTAGATAAGCACTAAAGCTTCCAAGTATTTTCCTATCTCCAGTGGCACTTTGTGTCAGGACTGAGGCAAGCCCAACGTCTGGAGAATTCCTTTGCCATTGATGAGCGTGAAGTTTGAAGATGGCACAAACACCACCAAGGATCTTCAAATGTACTATGGAAGTGTTGGCCCCGCTGTGGTCTCTGCAAGCCACACCTGCAGGCAGCTCATTGGAAGGTAAGTCATAACACATCAAGAACACAAAGCTCAGGCCTTTCTATTTTAATATTTTAATGAAAATAGAACTTGGAAAGTTTTTTTCTGATTATAAACTATATATACATTCATTTAAAAAATTTAAGCACTGCAGAAAAGTATAAAGAAAATAAAAGTCACCCAAAAGCCAGCCTCTTTTAAGATACAATGATTCTTTCATTACATTTTCCGTAATAAGATAAATGCGCAAATTAATCTAAGTAGGTATTTTCAAAATTTCACTTTTAATTAACTTGTAAAATAAGTAAATATTTCCAACGCTGTGTTCTAAGACATTTGAAAATATTCTTAAACCACATAGAGAAGATGAAATATTCCACAAGGTTAAATGGCCTTCCTTTCCTCACTATTATTATTTCTAACATTTGGAAAGTTTCTTAAATTCTTCCATCCAGTGCTTTCATAATTAT
This sequence comes from Eidolon dupreanum, assembly GCA_028627145.1. Taxonomy (NCBI): domain Eukaryota; kingdom Metazoa; phylum Chordata; class Mammalia; order Chiroptera; family Pteropodidae; genus Eidolon; species Eidolon dupreanum. The sequence continues at coordinate 143,917,760 of CM053503.1, forward strand.
TTTTATCCACCCATCATATTCATTGTCTACAATTTAAACTCAATGCAAGTTTTTCTCAGATACTGAAATAACTCGATACTTTCAAAGCTTTTATGTAGTAACTTTCATTTGTAAAAAGTTTTACAACTATCATCAATAATTCAGTCATTTACCAGTCATCACCTGTGTAGTGGTCTAGTTACTGGAGATACAGCAATGAACAAGAAAAAGAACCAGATCTCAGGAAACTTGAGTTTAGTGCTTTTTTTACCAAGCTATTTGAGATAAATCAACATTCCCAAGCCATGAAGTTAAAAACAATAAAAACAAATAATCCAATTTAAAAATCAGCAGATGATCCGAATAGACATTTTCCTTAAGAAGACATATAGATGGCCAACAGGTACATGAAAAGGTGCTCTAATTCACAAATTATCAGAGAAATGTACATCAAAATTATAATAAGAGAACACCTCACATCTGTTAGAATGGCTACTATCAAATAGACAAGAAATGACAAGTGTTGGTGAGAATGTGGAAAAAAAGGGAACACTTGTGCACTGTTGGTGAGAATGTAATTGATGCAGCCACTATGGAAAACAATATAAAGCTTCCTCAAAAGATTAAAAATAGAACTACCATGTGATCCAGCAGTTCGACTTCTGGCTATTTACCCAAAGAAAACAAAAATACTAACTCAAAAAGATATATGCAACCTTATATTCATTGCATCATTATTTAGAATAGCCCAGCTATGGAAGCAAACTAAGTGTCCATTGAAGGATGAATAAATTATATTATAATACACACAAAATATGTTATAATATGCACACACACACACACACACACACACATTATTCGGTCATGAAAAAGGAGGAAATTTTGCCATTTGCGACAACATGGCTGGAACTTGAGGGAATTATACTAAGTAAAATAAGTCAGACAGAGGAGGACAAATACCGTATGATCTCACTTATATGTGGAATACAAAACAAAACAAAAACCAACCTCATAGATACAGAGAAGAGATTAGTGGTTGCAACTGGTGCGGGGAGGGGGGAGATATGTGACGGGGATTAAAAAATACCAAACTTCCAGCTATGAAATAAATTTAATGTGACTATAGTTAATAATACTGTATTAGATATTTGAAAGTTGTTAGAGCAGATCTTAAAAGTTCTCATCAGTGACATTATGACATAATGGTTGTATGGCATGTATATGGAGAAATGTACCATTATTTGATCTCGTCCTTATTTTTAGATATTTAGATTGTTTCTAGTTTTTGTTAACTATTTTTTCCTTACATAGCCTAGTTTAAAATGACTTCCACAGCAGTGTATCTCAAAATATGGCCTGTAACTGAGTGACCCCTTGATAAGCCATGAGCTAACTCAAAATAGCAGAACTACATAAAGGAATGACTACATCTATGTTTCTTTTATGACTGAGAGGTTTACTCTCTTGGTTTAGCCAATCCTTTTTCATTATTTATTAACATTATTTATTATTAGTATTATCATATTCTATTTTATTATATGCTCTATTATGTAGTAGATAATATTTTAGTATATTAACATATAATCAGTATGTTATTACATTATTATATAAGATTATATAATCTATTTTATATTATATAATATAATCTATTAAATGTTATTTTACATCTATTGTATGTTATCATATGTTTTTACATATTATATATTCTATTATGTTATATAATCTACCATTATAGAAGAATTCAAAACACAGAGAAGCAAAATTTTTAAAAATTAACTAATCCTGTAATCTTATTAACATTTGAATACATATTTTCATATTTTTTAAATTAAAAAATTGTATCACACTGTACAAAAAGTTTTATAACCCATTTTTTTCACTTAACTGTATCTCACGAGCATTTTTCAATGTCAATAAATACACTTCTAAAAATTGTCTTTAATGACTGTAGAATATTGTATCTTATGGATATATCATAATTAGCCATCTCCCTGTTGTTGAATATTTAGTTCAAGTCTAGTTTCTTCACTATCACAAGTAATCTATAATTGCATATCCATGTAGATGGCTCACAAGTCATCTTTGTCCACTCCTTTAGCTGTTTCTTTAAAATATCTGCCCGGAAAATTGAGGTGGATTTGAAAGCACAGAGTCCATTTAAAAGTGTACATATTTCCTGTCATTCAAAAGGAGACCTTATCATAAAGGAAAGTCTTCACTCCCTGGAAACTACATTCACTTTTCTGTGCGCATAGTAGTTGTAGTTATTCTTTAAACAGCTGCTATTAGCCTAGGGACCTGGAAGCTCAGGGCTCTTTCCCAACAGAAATGGCATCTACTATCTAGGATAACAAATTGGGTAATCCGATTTCTACATATGTTTTTCCAAGCTAGTCACTCAGATTGTAAAATTAAATGTGAAATCATCTTCTTTTCAGGATCCCCAGAAGTTTCCTGACATTCCAGAAACGTTCATGAGTGTTCTGGATGATTTCCCCCTAGAAACACCCCAAGGACTTCAGATGTTCCAGGTTGGTGGGTGGGATTTTTGTTTTTTCATTGTTTTTCTCTTCAGATGTATGCATTATGCATGTATCTCCCTCTTTTCAATGGTCGTATTTTGTATTATTTGTAAAGATAAAGTCTGCTATAGCCAGCTGTTGTTACCTATTATCATCACCCACATACAACTTGCTCAGTTTAGCTTTTATGCTTCTACTCGAGAACTGCACAAGGAATTTGATTTTGAACCTCCCTTCTTCCCTATTTTCAGTTTTGTTGCTTAAAATTTCCTCCTTTTCTTGGCCACTGTCAGTCCTTCCTTTAAAACCTGACTCAACATTTACTGCTTCTGGAAAGCCTTCCCAGCTTTATTACAGCCACTCCGAATCTCCCAGGAAACTGTATCACATTAGTTGTGTAAATTATTATTTATTGCTCTATGAATTTGATCACATTATTTTAATGTGTGTTTGTGTGTGTTCTGATTCTTCGACAAAATTGTAGAATCCTTGGGGAAAGAAACAATGTCTCCTTTTTTTGGGGGGGGATAAAGGGGCTATAACCAGAATATATTTCTTACCATTACACCCAATGGACATTTATTAACTTTGAGTCATGGATATGGATGCCCAATTGCCTCCCATTTTTCTTGACTTATGAGTAAGCCAGATCTCAAGCATGTGAATGTCTGGCAGTAAAACAACGTGCTTTGTTCTTTAACAGAGTGTGGATCCCCATCAACCCCCACAAGATCCCGTTGGCCACCCAGTCATGCACCAGTCAGCTATTAAACATACCAGAGGGGAAGCTGTGTATTGTGATTTGCCTTTCATCTCCCAAGAACTCTTCTTGGCAGTAGTCACCAGCACAGAGCTCATGCAAAGATCATGTAAGAAAATAAAAGATGTTCCCCATAAGTTACAGAAATGCATTAACAATTTCATATTCAAATTGAGACCTTATTCTATATTTAAATCAATTAAGATTATTCATTTCCTTTTCTGGATGGGAATCAGTCACTTTTAAAGCATAGTTATGAAAGAATCTATGGCCAAGAGTCAGCACACTAACATAGAATATTGCCCAATAATTTAGTTATGAGGTCCCTTGTAGTTTTTCCCTGTGTTTGAGGAATCATTTATATTGTACCCTGCAACTTTAAGACATACTTTTAAAATTTTCCTCCTAGGTCAATTGGTGTTTCAGAAGCCCTCACACTTCCAGGTGTTGTTGATGTGATAACAGCAGAGAATGTTCCAGGAAATAATAACTATCAGGGAGAAGTTCTCTATGCACAAAATGAGGTGCGTGATTTGTGTGTGGCTTATTATTCAAATACTTTGCTGAAAATGCCAAGACAAATTAATGGTTGTGACTATAATATCCACGGATTTATTTTCACATCACGAAGACTTGCAGAGAACCAATGATTCCACCATCAGAATTTGATGCTCAAATTCTCTTAAATTGTGGTCCCTTTTGAGATTATGATAAAAGCCAAAAGGAAAGCTTCAAAAGAGTCATAAAAGTCATAGAAGGAGTATGGAGCATAGAACGTTAAAAGGACCAACAGAATTTCTGGAATTTCAGGATGACTAGATTACTACGTGTGATGTGGGAATGGTGAGGAATGCAGCTGAAGATAATTACAGGCCAGGTAATTAAGTTCTGCATTCAATTTTTGTACCACCCCCTAAATCCCACTCAAGCCACAGTTTTAAATTTATTCTCATAGGTAGAAGATCATATTTCTTTTGGTCACAAGAACCCAGTAGGTAAATGCAAGAATTTGGGAACAGTAAACTATTTTTAGCGATTCTATGTTTTAGCTAATTACATGTGACTCTTCTGCAGGTAATTTGCGTGGGTCAGATTGTCTGCACCATGGCTGCTGATACCTATGCTCATGCGAGAGAGGCAGCTAAAAAAGTGAAGATAACTTACGAAGATATAGAACCGAGGATTATCACAACAGAGGTAATCAGGCCACTTTATGTTATGTGTTCTAGAATGATTAGGGTGATGTACTGTTGGCAAAATTTGACCCATGGAATCACAGAATTTGAGTTTTGTCCATACTTTCTTCAGTGTTATCTATAGTTTTAGAGAGAAGTTTCCAGCAATCTGCACCTTGAGACATGATACCAAGAATTTTCCTGCCTGGAGCCCCCTTTCCTTCCTGCTTGCGTGGCCTCTTGCCAATGCATGGCCTAAGAATATAGATAAGCAACACTAGAGGAAGGTTTTTGTGGCCTCACATACAAACTAGTCAGTGGAAAGATTCGGAGCACTCAGAAACTCAAAATAGTTTAGCATTAACTGGATTACAGCTTGGGTCCTCTGTCTCCCTGCCCACTTCCTGCTTAAGCTCAAGCTCTGGAAATAGGATACTCGGATTCACATTCTGATTCTGTCATTTAATAGGTTAATAATAACAATGAAAGCTTTGATGAGTTACTTAAATTCCTCACTCCTCAGCTTTCTCACCTGTAAATGGGAACTATGAAAGTACCTATATCCAAAGGTCATGGTGAGGTTTAAATGAAAGAATCCAAGCAAAATGCTTAGAACAGCACCTAGGATATAAACTGTATTCAATAAATGTTAGCTGTCATTTTTGTTTTTGGTTTTGTTATTAATGGGGTGCCTTATCCCCAGTGCCTAGTGAAGTGCTAAACCTGTTGTAGCCGCCAGCCCCCGATAGACACACAGACCCCCAGAAACCAGTGAGTTATAGGAAACACGCTCTTTATTCAGCCAGCTGGGTCTACCAGGGATATGCAGACCCCAAATTAAGTAGCCCTGAAATGTAGAGGTACAGGGTTTTTAAGCCCTAAACTCTATTCTTCATTCTGAACACAAAGGTCTATTTTTCTTCTTTTTACTAACTGTCAACCCACAGCTGGTTGTGCAAGTGGGGGGTACAGAAGCAGAAAGCTTATTGTTAGAATGTTATGTTCCTATGGGTGACAGCCTATGTTCCCATGGGCAATAGCCAAGCAGTAATTTGCAAGCAGTAATTTTCCAGCCAGCACAAACCTATAGTAGGTGCTCAATAAACGGGTGTAATAGAGGGATAAACAGATAAATGCATGCATAAGCAATATGAAACCAGCGAAGCAGGATGCAGTCTTTCATCCTCTTTCTCTCCTCTTCTTCCCAATAGTTGCCAAGTTCAAGTTATTCTCAGTTATCCTTTTAATGCACCTTTCTGCTCCTTTCTTTCTTTTTTTGAATTTTTCAATGACAGTTGATGTATATTAGTTTCAGGTATACAACATAATAATTAGACATTTATATAACTGATAAGTCTAGTACCCATCTGACACCATTCTTTCTATTCTCACTTTCACCCCCATCCCACCCTCCAACCCAGTTCTCACTGATGCTGGAGAGTTTGACAGGGTGGGAGTCCAAAAAGGGACTGGGACTTGAAGCTTTGGTGACCAGGTTCTTGTCTTATGCCTAGAGAAAGAACTCAAGGGCACAACATACAGCAAGCAGGAAAGCACTGATTTTATTAAAGTCAAAGTACACACTTAAGAGAAAGGTATGGGCTTTTCAGAGAGTCTGCCCCAACAGTTCTAAATTATGGGCTTTTGTGTTCTTGGGGGTAGGGGAGTGTCCCAAGGCTATCCATCCTTCCTTGGGTCTTGGCTTGTTTTTCTTGGCTTGTTTTTCTCATGCCACCTGAAGGGGAGAAGGTGGCCCAATGCCATCTATCTTGTCTCCTGGCCTTGGCTTATTTTTCAGGCTGGAGTCTCCTTACACTTAAAATGGAAACAGGGAGAAAGCTGAGTAAGGGAAAAGGGAGATATTCCAGAGCCACAGGCAGAAGGCTGAGTAAGGGACTGAGGAAAAGTTCCAGAGCCATATTCTGGAGGTAGGAGACTTCCCTAGGCTAACTATCCTGCCTCATTACCACTTATTGTCAGATTTACTACAATAGCTACTTAAAGAGGGTCTTGTGCTTTGTCTCAATGTATCTACCTACCACATTAACTTTTCTAATCACAAAGTTCATCAGATCACTTTCCCTAAACAAGGATGGATCCTTAGATAAGATTTTTAATATGGAACTCATGTTTTTTTATAGTCCAACTTAATCCACCTTTCAAGCTCAGCCAACTGCTCCTTGGTTAAAAAAAAAAACAAAAAACAAAAAACACAACAACAGCAACAACAACAACAGCAACTCTCTCAGGCAGCCTGGTCTTATTCTCATTTTAGCTTTTCGGCCTGGTTTTAACGTCAAACTTTTATTTTATGAGATGCCCTTGTCTTCAAATGATTTTCCGTCTCTCCTTTAATTGTCCTAATCCCATCCACTTCAGTACATAATTTAGGTCACCTACACAAGACCATCACTAAGCAGTTCCAGCCCCACCAGCCTCCTTCTTCTCAGACTCTCTTCATCTGTCCCCTCTCCACAAAGTTGACACCTTAACCTAAGCTTCCTCAGGTCATCACCCAGCAATGGGTGGAACTATGTGTAATATATCATTGTCTTCCCCTCAGCTCGCCCTCAGAGCCCTGAATGAAAATAAGCAGTCACCAGTGCCTGTAATCCATTTTAATTGTTTCTGCTCTCCTTCCACACTGCCCAGATAATGTTAATGTGTGAAGGCCTGATGAGCAGGAGCATGGGACTTTGCCGGGGATGAATGGCTTCTTAAAACTCTTTTTGTTTGTTTGTTTTGGTTTGTTTGTTTTTTCCCTGCAGCAAGCCCTAGAGCACTATTCATTTCTTTCTGCTGAGAAAAAACTTGAGTGAGAAAATGTAGAGGAAGGCTTTAAACATGTTGATCAAATTATTAAAGGTAAGTAGTCGTGGGCCAGAAAAGTAAGTCACTGAAGTTCAAGATTCTAAATTCAGTCAGTTGATTTGAGAAATATTGAAAATTCTAAGGCAGAGCTTCTCAACCTTAGTGTAATTTTTAAAATCATGATTTAATATGCACAAATAATAAGTTTATAGCTTGGTGAAATTTTATACACATAGAAAACTATGTAAATACTACCCGCATCAATATATAGAATATTTCCAGCACCACAGAAAGCTTCCTTGTGTCTCCTCTAGGTCGGTAACCTTCTGAAAGGTCTTATTTTAACTTTTGTCACTATAGATTAGTTTTACCTGTTTCGAACTTCATATAAATGGAAACAAGAATGTAACTTCTTTTGTGCCTACTTATTTTATTAAACATTATATATAGAAGAGTCATCCATAGATCAGTTGCATAGATCAGTTGTTCTTTTTTTTTTATTATTGCTCAGGAGTATTCTATGGTGTAAATATTCCACAATTTATCTATTCTACTAGAACATCTGAGTTGGTTTCAACTTAGGGCAATTATGAATTAAGTTTCTACGAACACTGTTGTGGATGAAGAAGAGGCGCCATAATAAATGTAATCAAAAGTAACCTCACAAGGTAATCTGATCATAAATTCCTACTGGGCATGTCATGGTGGATAGTCACACCCCAGGCCTTCTTTAGTAAAACATTTATCTTTGCTTTAAGCAAGTCCTATCCACTTTTTCTGTGCCTCTAGATTAACACTTTTGAAATGCCTCCTTTTCAGACCTCTCAAGAGAAACCACCCTCAATAAAGCACATAATCGTGTTAACTATCTTATAGTCCAATCCTGACTTGCTTTCTCCCACCTTCATAATCTCCTTTAGACTCCCTTCTTAATTCCAAATGTGTAAAAGAAACTACAAAACTGTTATTCTCTGGAGCATTTGAAATCTTGCTTCCTAGCAATGTCATCAGTTTGGCTCAAATAAACTTTTATAAAAATTCTCTATAGATTTGGATATTTTTACGTCAATACTATTATACATGTCTTTTGACAAATATAAGCACTCATTTCCAATGGAATATACTCAAGAGTAGAATTGCCAAATAATAATGTTTTTATATGTTTACCTTTAGTAGTTAATGTCAAACATTTTAAAAATTGTTTCAGCTGTATTCTTATTAACAATTATAAAGTTTCCATTGTTCGGTTGTTATTGTCAGTCTTTTTAATTTTATGTAATTGGTGGATGTATAGTAGTATCTCATTGTGGATTTAATTGAATTTCTTTGATGACTAATGATTTTGAATTCTTCTCATATGTATGTTGGCCATTTTTACATGCTCTTTGGTGAGATGTTTATTCAAGTCTATTGCTTGTTTTTTAATTCATTGAATTTAAAATGATCATTAATTATAATTATATATTATTGATTTTGATGTAATTAATGATATAATAAACAATTTACTTACTGATTTGTAGAAAGTTTTATGTTTTTATATGAATTCTTTTTTAGTTATAGGTATTGCAAATACCAGCCTGCAGATTGTGTTTTCACTGTCTTCACGGTTCCTATTCATGAACAAAAGCTCTTGATTTTAATGAAGTTCAATTTATCAGTCTTTTTTATGATTAGCGCTTTTGCACTGTGAAGAAATTTTTGTCATGAAGATATTTTCCTATGGTTTCTCCTAGAAGCTTGATAAAATGTTTAGCTTTAACATTTCGGTCTATGATCCATCTCAAATTAATTTTTCTGTGTGGTGTGAGACAGGAATCAGGCTTCGATTTTTTTCAAGTAGATATCCAATGCCCTCACTCTGTTTATTGCAGACTAATTTTTTCCTTATTTGATTGAAGTGCAGCTTATTGTTTTCCAGGTGTCTAGATTTGCGTTGTTCTGTTTCTGAACTCTCTGTTATATTCCACTCATCTGTTTATCTATCTTTATAATAATTCCACACTATCTTACTTGTAACTCTATAGCAAGTTGTAAAACCTGATAGTGTAAGGTCTTTTACCTAGGTCTTCTTCAATACGACCTTAGCTATTATAGGTTCTTGGCATTTTTATATACATTTTTATCAATTCATTCATTTCTACTAATAATAATTTGCTGGCATTTTGACTGGGATTACATTGAAACAATGTCAATTTGAGAAAATTAAAATCTTAACAGCATTAAATTCCTATCCACGAACATGGTAGACCCTGCTGTTGACTTAAGTTTATTTTCATTTCTTTCAGTAATTTTATAGTTTTTACCATATTGATCTTACACATCCTTCTTAATATTTATTCCTAGTATTTTATGTTTTATGATGCTACAGTAAATGGTATTTTTATTTTAACTTTCTACTTATTTGTGTCTAATATATAAAAACACAATTAGTTTTTGTATATCTACCATATACCCAGGAACTTTGCTGAATTCACTTACTATTTTAATAGTTTTATAGATTCTCTTCAATTTTCTATGTGTACAACCATATCATAACAGTTTTATTCATCTTTTCCAATCTTGATTCTATTATTTATTTATGTTTGTTTGTTTGTTTGTTTGTTTTGACTTACTGTACTGGCTAACACCTAGTTAATATGATTTTTTTAAATGTCAGTATTCAGATCTTATCCCAGACCAATGAAATCAGAACCTTGGAGTATAGGGTCAAAGTATCAGAATTTTTTTAAAGCTCTACAGATGGGCGATTCTAAGGTGTAACCAGGGTTAAGAGCCATAGCTGTCTTCACTGAGTATCACTACTGGTCTTAGGTAAGAGAAAATAATGATTTTCACAGGATCTATTACGTGCTTCTAAATAACTGAATGGCAAGTACTATAAGCTTTTATCTTTTACTAAAACATGGGAAAGACCTTTAGAATGCTTGGTTCCCAACATCATTCTGTTTAAGCAGAAAATGTAGACAGTCTCCCAATTATAAAAATAATTCACTACCTCAGAATAGTAGTTAGATACAACCAGAAAAACCATGAGAGATGCCCAGAGGTTTGACAGTATCTGTGACTTGTGCCAAACATTCATTACTTCATAATGGATTTTATAAAAGAAACTAAATAAGATTTTACAAAGCCTATAAATTTGGGCTAAAGGTTATTTAGTAATAATAATAATATCAGATAACATTTGCCAAGTACCTACTGTGGCAGACACCATACTAAGTACTTTATGTGTATTATTTAATCCTGACAACAAACCTAAGAAATGAGTATTATTAAACCTATTTTAAGTTTCTAAGTATTTACTGTTTACTATTTAACATGCAATCAGAACAACTCTGAGAAGGAACATATAAGTAGCTCTATTTTACAGAAGAGGAAACTGAGGCTTAGAAAAATTGGGTAATTGGCTGAGGTCTGATATCCAGTTAGCAGTAGAACCAGGACTGGGCCCAGGACTAGCTGACCTAAAGGCCCTCGCTCTTAACTACAATAGTATATTTTCTTTTAATTTTTATATTCACCCTAAGGGCAACAGAGTGACAGAGTGATAGCTCTTTGTCATTCAGGATTTTAGCCATTGTGGGAATTCAAAATTTTAGCACAGGTAGGAAATTTGAAATATGAAGGGAATTTAGAATTTGGGCAGAGCATGCCAACATAGAGAAACAGTGTAGTTAAAAACGTAGGTCTTAGATTCCAGTTGCTTGGGTTTGAATCCCAGCTTTGTTATTTACTGGCTGCATAGCCTTTGGCAACTTACATAACTTTTCCATGTCTGTTTCCTAATAACACCTGTTTCATAAGATTGTTATGAAATTAAATGAATTAATTATCTGTAAAGTGCTAAGCCTTGGAACAATACCCAGCATATTATAAAAACTATGTAGTTGTTAAATAAATTCAAATTTAGATTAAACTCAGTATATACATGTTAAAAGCAAAGGTTTTTTTTTTTTTTTTTTGAGGATTTTTTGTATGATTCACATTCTGTTGTCTTAAAAAAAAATTTCAAGAAATCCTTTGACTCCCGGCAAAACAATTCATGTATTATAACAATACAGAAGTCTTTTGGCTAGTTTTAAATTTAAAATAATGCCTTCCAAACATTTAAACTAGAGCCAAATGTCTCTCTTGGTACAACCTACAAAATGATAAGGATGTATTAAACAAGCCAAAAATCTCAGATAAACTGGTAAGAACAGGCTGGTTCTAGGGTAGGTAACAGTTCTGCCGTTTTAAACCTTTGTGTCCTTAAGCAAGCTGTTTATTCTCTCTGTGATTCAGTTATGCCAATGTCACTTAATTAAGGTACATATTATTATTACTCACCATTTTACAGATGAGGAAACGAGGGTTTAATAACTTGGCCAAACTCATTGAGCAAGGAGATGACAGAGCCTGGATACGTAATCAGGTTGAGTCTATGCACTCAAGTCCAGCACATCACGGATCTCATCACCCAATTAGACAGATGAGAAAACTGAGGCCAAGGGAGGGGGAGTGAATTACCCAGGGTCACAGTGAGGATTAACTAGAAAAAGTGGTTTGACCAAATAATATAAAGTCCAGTTCTCCATAAGCTAAAGCAACTCGCTCTTTATAAATCAAACACCACTGAGAGCCCCCAAGTTGGGACTTTCAAGTAAACATTGCTTATGCTGTGTAGGTGAGATCCACGTGGAAAGAAAGGAACATTTTTACATGGAAACGCAAACTATCCTGGCTATCCCAACAGCAGAAGATAAAGAAATGGTGTTATACCTTGAAACACAGTTTCCAACCCGTGTGCAGGTAATAGTGTATTTTGGGAAAAGGAGACTCCAGATGACTGTGTGACGTGAGGCCCTTAAACCAGGCATTCTGCTCTGGGGCCTTTTGATTTCTCCCACTCCTGCGCCTCAAACTTCTGGCACACTTGACATTAGCCAAAGTCCAGAATGAAGAAAATGGAGCAAATATTTCCTTAAAAGAGCAGACCTTTCAAAGAGACCTGAAACTTTTGCTGCCTTTCAAAATATAGGGCAAAATTCACCTTTCCCTTATAACAATTAATAGTATAAAACTTAATCTCAGGAAGGTCAAAATGTTAGTATAACATTTACATTTCCCTATGTGTCCCTTTGTGGTTTGTCTGCCTTGCTTTTCTATATGAATGTTTTCATGTGTTGGTGGTGTACATGTAAAGTGATTGCATTTCCAAGACACTTCAGCCCAGCACATAGCATGTGAATTTCAGTCCTGTTCTAGTGGTTGAGATATAAGACATTGCCACCCCCTGGCAAGTAAAAAAAAAATACTCTAACATTCCCTTCTTTTAAAATGTGGAGTTTTAGGCCCTAGAATAGTGCCAGATACAGGAGCATACTTAAATAGTTATACTGGAAGAAGGAGTAATAACAAGTATCACTGAGGGGAAAAGCTAGGGGCTTCATGGTAGAGCACAGTGAGTTGGTACCTTGGGGTCCTAAAAGAGTGGGTAGGCTCAATGGGAGGAGGAAGTTACCAGCTGCCAGTCAAGGCAAAATGAAAGGACAAGGGACTGATGCTGAGCTGGGAAGTGGCTGCAGCCTCCATAGTTGCAAGTTTTGAAGTTCACAGAGGAGTGAGGACATATGGGCTTTGCCCCTAAGCAGCTACATGATCTTCTACAAGTCACTGGGCTTTAATATCTTTTTCTATAAATTGAGGAAGGTGACAAAGATCACTTCTGAGGTCCCTTTTAGTAGACAATATGTGGCTCTGGGCTCCAAATGGATAACGTGTATGTTCCAAGGTCACCACTGCTATCTGCCATTGACACCTCCTAAGGTACACTCTATCAGCCCCCAAACAGCAGGCATTTCCCAAGGGTAGCTAAGACACTGGGTACTCACAGTCAAACAGTCCAACTGATATTGGCAGTTCTCAGGATGTTAAAAATAGAGTGACTGTATAACCAATATAACCTAGTTTCACAATTAGGTATCTATCTACCCAAGAGAAATGAAAACATATGTCCACACAAAAACTTATACACATTAGTTGATGGACATCTGTGTTGTTTTCACCATTGTTCATAATAGCCAAAGTGAAAACAACACAACGCAAGTGTATAGATATATCACTTTTTTTCAATGGATTGAAAAAAAAAGTGATATATCTATACAATGGAATATTTCCAGCCATAGAAAAGGGTGAAATACAGATACATGCTGCAACATGGATGAACCGTGAAAACATAATGCTAAGTGAAAGAAGCTGGTCACAAAAGACAACATATCATACTATTACACTCATATGAAATGTTCAAAACAGGCAAACCTGTAGAGACAGAAAGCAGATTAGTAGTTTCCTAGTGCTGAGGCGTTAGGGGGAGTTAAGGTTGAGGGAAATAAGAAGTGATTGCTTAACAGATATAAGGTTTCTCTGGAGATGCATAAAATGTTCTAAAATTAGATTATGATGATGGTTGCACAGTTCCGTAAATGTTATATTTATTGAATTACTGAGTTTCTTTTACTAAGCAAAGGGGAAGTACATGAAAGAGGAAATAAACTATTAAACTGCACATATGTGGCTTTGGGGACTTACCTCTTGCAGGAATTTGTGGCTGCAGCACTAAACGTCCCGAGGAATAGGATCGCCTGCCATAAGAAAAGAACTGGAGGAGCATTTGGAGGGAAACTGGGCAAGTCCACTCTGCTAAGAGCTGTCAGTGCTGTGGCCGCCAATAAGTAAGAGTTGCAGTGACAGCTATTAATGTCAGAAGCCCTAACAGTGCAGATGCCACCCACACTCTTCTAGCCCTGCATCCCAGCTTTCATTCCACTGGTCTTAACTTCCATTTCCAAAGGATGTGGTTAGCATGTGGGTGAAGGAACGCTGGACCTGGAGCCAGAGGACCTATGTTCAAGTCCTGCTCTGCCCACTCACTCACTCACAAGGTCACCTTAAGCAAGTCACCTCAGTTTCCTTACCCATAAAGTGGGGAAAGTAATAGCTACCTGTTTCACAAGATAGTTGTGTGGTAGAAATGTAATCACTGTAAATATTAACTATTGCACAGACATAACTACACATTACTTTTTCATAAACTGCATTGACTTCCACTCTTTAAAATGTTTGTTTTAAATTGTTAAAATAAATCAAGCTGAGATGGCTGAGTGAAGGGAGGGTCAAAGCCCCAACCTTACAAGGGAAACTTTTTGTCATGAAATATGTGAGGGTCTGCTGCTGCCTGGGACTGTTCACTTAGCCTCTGCATCATCTGGAGGGAATAACCAGACACAAGAAGAGTTATGACTTTTGTGAACTTTGTACATACCAAAGTTCATTGAGTATATTCAGGACAAACTTAACTTATTCCAGCCTATAGCTACAAAAAGAAAAACTGTAAACATCTTAACTCATTGGCACTTTCTAACAATAGAAAAGACTGTCCTGTAACTACAGGTGTGCAGGCACTGGGAGCATTCCCTCAGGAGCCAGAGTCCTTGATGGGTACTTTATGAAAGGGGAGTCAATGCAAGGGGGGGTTGAGCTCGACAGAGCATTGATTTTTAATACTTTCAGCCTCAACATTTCCCTTATGGCAAGTATTTTAATGCCCACTTTAATAGCCAAAGTGAAATTCATAATAATATAACCTACTTATACATATAATTACAAAATACCTATACAATGCCTTAATGTAATATTAAAAAGCAATAAAAGGAAAGTAACTTATAACCAAATAGTTGTATCATTTCAATATCTAAATTCTCAGACATGACTAAACCAGAATGATAATAGCAATAGGGTTGTTGTTGTTTTTACATTTTAATGTTTCCACAAACTTCTAAAATGTTAAGGTATATTACTACCCCCATTGAAAACCACTGAGCTAGATTATCTCCAACCCCCTTTTGCCATCTCTATGTTTCTACAACTTTTTACAAGCATCCAGCATATTAATAGAGTCATTTCCTACAGGACAGTCATTTCCTCCAGTTTATTCTAGAGCATAGTGATGACATGCTGATAACTGCTGGCCGCCACCCACTCCTCAGAAAATACAAAGTGAGTGAGAGCAAAAATTTCAAGAAACTACCTACACCATTGTCCAGAGATAACCAACCAATAGTGAAGATAATTACTAAATTTTATACAAATTGAAAGGGATATTTAGATGCTACCTAAAACTAATCAGAACTTTCTATTGAGATCATGGTCAACTTGGGCATCATACTCATTGTTCCTCTGGTGACTGTCACATCAAATCATGTGCAGAAACTAGGTATAGATTGACAACTGTGATTAAATGTATTTATGTCCAGCATGGTCTGGTTGTAAAGGACTATTGAGAAAATGATTTTCCTTGTTATATAGCTTTGCAGACTGGATTTATGAACAATGGTGTGATCAAAGCTGCTGATCCTGAATATTATATCAATGGTGGATGCACTCCTGATGAATCTGAGATGGTAAATAAGAAATATGCCTTTCCTGTAAATTACCAGTTGAGCTCTCTGTGTAACTTTATTTGCATGAATATTTGTTTTACGAATTAGATAAATTCTGTGAAAGGTTCAAGTTAGCAATAAAATTTGAATAAGTAGTTTTGCATATTTGATAGCTGTGATGTTTTGTTTTGTTTTGTTTTGTTTTAACTCAGGTGATAGAGTACATTGTGCTGAAATCTGAAAATACATATTATATTCCTAATTTCCGGTGCCGGGGTAAGGCTTGCAAAACAAATTTGCCATCCAATACTGCCTTTCAAGGATCTGGCTTTTCTCAGGGTACAGTGGTAGCTGAAGCTTATGTAACTGCTGTAGCAACTCGATGTGGCGTACTACCTGAAGAGGTGAGTAATCAGTCAGAATCACTTAACAAAACTCTGACATCATTGGTTCAAATATATATTGAGCATCTACATATAGCATTATGTCAGCTTCTAAGTAGATTCAAAGAAATTAAGTATATTATCTATGTATCAGTTAGCTTTTGCTGTGTAAGAAGTCAATCATAAAACTTAGTCGATTGAAACAACAAACAGTATTTCTTCTGATTCTGAGGGTCAGCTGCTGGGTAGCTCTCCTGGTCTGGGTCAGTTTAACTGGAATTTTATGGTCTAAGACAGCTTCATTTCCATGTATTGTGGTCATTGGTTGGTTAGTCTAAGGGATGTCTCAGTTGGGAAAGCTCATATCTGCTATACAGGGTCTCTCATCCTCTAGTAGACTAGCCCAGAGTAGTTCTCATGGTGATTCAGAGAGTTTCCAGGAGTAGCAAGAATGTGGCAAGCCCTAATACACAAGTACTTTTCAAGTCTTTGCCTGCATTACATATGTGTTGTCCCATTGGCCAAAGCAAGTTGTGTGGCCAATCCCTGAGTTGGTATGAAACCACTCCAGGGCATGAATAGGGAAAGTGGCATTATTACAGTCATTTATGCAAACATTCTACCACAGTTCAGATTTTGAGGAGCTAATGTAAGAACAGTTAAGATAAAGAAACATTGTATAGGAGTAGAAGAATTTTGGATCAAAGAATTTTGTCTCACCACTAACAAAACTTGTCACAGGGCTCATAATAGAGCCTCCTATTTCTCAGGTTTATTGTAAAGTTAATTGAGATCATATATATAGTCTATAGCCTGGAGCATATGAAGTGTTCAACAGTAGTTTCTGTTGTTATTATGATTATTGTTATTATCATTATGTTTGTATATTTACTTTGTACTTACATATTTATAGCTATTTAAATAGTTGTTTCTTTTTTTAGAAAAACTTTGTTCATATCAGGTATATAACAAAAAAACACATACTTCATGTATGGAATAAGCATATAGCCTTGAAATCCTTTTTATTTTCTTGTCTTTCAGGTTAAAGAAATAAACATATAAGAGAATCAGCTAAACAGCCTATAATCAGATATTTAATCCAGAGCCCTTACGAAGATGCTGGAAAGAATGTCTGGAGAAATCTTCATTCCATACTAGGAAACTGGATGCCGAGGAATTTAACAAAAAGAATTACTGGAAGAAGAGGGGGCTGGCCGTGGTCCCCGTGAGATTTGCCATTGGGGTCCGTGTAGGCTACTTCACTCAGGTGAGGTTAGGAGACATGTCGTCCCACCAAAAGCCCTTC
Organism: Eidolon dupreanum; assembly: GCA_028627145.1. NCBI lineage: Eukaryota > Metazoa > Chordata > Mammalia > Chiroptera > Pteropodidae > Eidolon > Eidolon dupreanum. The sequence continues at coordinate 143,935,116 of CM053503.1, forward strand.
TGTACATGACTCGCTATCTGAAAATAGTAATCGTGAGTGACTAGGGTTGGTCCCCTCTCAGGAGAAAGAAGAAACTGGAAAGTTCCTCTATAGCAGAAAACAAAGTGGGCTTAGGTAAGCACTGGGGACCATGGGTGTCAGGGAAGATATGGCACTAAGGACCTCAGAAAGCAATCAACTAATAAAGTCCAGCTCAAGGCAGGGCCCCAAACATGAGTGCTGAGGTATGGGATCAAATTGCAAGTCCATAAAAGAATTGGGAAGAACAAGAGGACCCCTTTCTCCCTTTCCTAATTTCTTAGTGACAGCAGTAGGGTTATTTGGAGACAAAAATTTCAAAAACACATGAGAAGAGACAGAGCACTCCCATTCACATAGAGAGCCAGAGTTACCATATTTAGGCTCTATGACTACTGTGCTTTCTTTTAAGTTTCATCTTAAACCGTTTTTTGTGGAGGTCTGTTTCTGATTCTGTCTTATTTTTTGCTTCAATCCTCATCAACCTCTGAAATGTCTTGAAAAAGCAAAACCATGCGAAGGAAAGAATACAGGCCCCCTCATGATGCAGAGAAGGAATGTCCAAGCTGTCTCTTACCAAAATTACGTTGTATTTATTCCCTTCCTCAGAGTTCACTGACAAGGTAGAAAGCAATCTGAGGAGGGAGGGGAAGGCCACAAATGCTGCACGCCTGGAGCAGATGTTCAGTCTTTCCCTCAAGGAATATTTTTCTCAAGCCAGATAACAAACAGATCCCCTTTAAAGGGAAAAATTCTGTGGACTCTCAATGGTTGCTTAAATTATTTATTTTGATTATTTAATTGTATATAACCACAAAACAAAGAATAAGCTTCTTATAACTCTTATGCCTTTATAAAACACAAATGGATTTAGAAATTAAATAAAAGTAGTACTATATAAATCCAATAATATTCAAAATAATAACATTAACTTAATGTGGTAAATTATGTTGCTTTTCCAAAACTAAATCCTCACTCACAAAATGGTGGTGGTTCTGGCTGCTACTGCACTTTGTGTTATTTTGAAGTCTTTATACTAAATGTCTAGGTAGGGTGTGATGACTCATTGTTCCACATTTTGTCTCTAATATGCCCATCAATTAAAGTAGCCCTACCTGGTGTTTATACAATCATCAACATAAAATCTAACGTGGGTTCTGAGAGCATATGGCAATACCCATTGATACATGGTCACCCATTACTCTTGTTAGGTTGTCATGAGGTGAAAACACAAAGTTTAAAAGTTCATGTAGAGACTACAGTCGCAGACCCAGGAGACCGGCATAGCTAAATTAGTTGATACTTTGAATGAATGCATGTTAGCAGGGGCACAGACTTCAATATGGGGATAGAAGTCTCAAGGAGGTAGATGCAGGATGCTGGGCCACATGTGTGAGCATATGATGGGGATTGTTCTAAGGAAAAATCCTAATGACTCACAGAACCACCTGACATAGCCCAGCCTTCTTCCTCACTCCTTCCTCCATCTGGTTCCTGGAGACACATGCCTAGCCCCAGAGAGGGACAACAGCCATTAGTTTGAAAGAGGTAGGACAGGATGGGAGAATGCTGGGCTTGAATCAGGAGTCGTGGGTTCCATTGCCTCAATGGACCTTTACCACAAACTAGGCACCAGGTTTGGCCAAGCCTCTTCCTTTCTAGGCTTCTATTCCCATATGTGCAAAGTGAATAATTTGGACTAAATCAATGGATCCCAAACTTGGCCAATCATCAAAAACACCTGGAAGCATTTTTTAAAAATGGGTATTAGGCCTACCTCCAACCTTCTACTGAATTGGAATTCCCAAGATGCAGCCATATCCTTCCCCCACCGTGACTCTGAAGGTCGGAGGCATTTGGAAACTATCAAAACATCTTGGGGTCTTCCAGCTCCTCTGGTATTTAGTGGAAGTTGTGCCTGGAAATTTACTCATAAAGTTTCCATTTACATTAAAATTAATTTTTTTATGTGCAAGGAAGAAAGAATACTAAAATATTGTTCAGGTTGGGGCTTTGAAAGAGGCAATTTCCAAGGCAACCACAGGAGGCCTCCAGTAGGCAGGAGACAGTGGGAGTAGAGATGAGCCACCATTCGTCTACCTACAGTGGCAGTTTCCAGGTCTCAGGGATTGTTGAAAAGGGTTGTTGTCTATAGCCACTGATAATAGCTTTCTTCTCCAGTATAAACAAAGAGAGTTTGGCTCAATGGAGTAAACCGTTCATCTGACAACCTCTGTTAAACTCATAACAACATTTGGCTGCATCGGTTTCTAAACTGGTATTTTAATTAATCCCCTGCCCCCAGGCTGCCGCTTTTGTTCACATCTATATCGATGGCTCTATCTTGGTAACTCATGGTGGCTGTGAAATGGGACAAGGGCTCCACACCAAAATGATTCAGGTGAGATGAGTATCCATTTTCTCCTCTGACTATAGCACCAGTCAGTTTAACAGCCTGTTTTTTGCTGAACAGGAGAAATGTCATCACACTAAATGCAAAGGTCAATTATAAGACTCATTCTGATATCAGGAACACAAGAATGCAGATGCTGATGGAAGCGGATGCTCGAAAGGAAAAAATATGTTACATTATTCTTCCTGCATATTAAAAAACCAAGTCCTTAGGTTTTCTAAAAATGTGATTCCAGTCTTCAAAGATAAAATATTTTTCAGCTTTATGACAACTCCTCAAAGCAGTTCATTAGAAATGAACATGTTTAATAGGATGAGAAATTATGTTTTAGAATTCACAATCCATTTAAGAACTCCACCTGACAGGTCATTATTTGTGCTAATTCAAAGTCTTTCAAATACTGTTGAAAGAGCAAGAGATTATTTGCAATAGGAAATTTTCTATTATTTTTTTAATATTAAATAAGAATTCATTGAATATGAATTTTGAATCAAAAATGTGGCTATTTGGTAGAAAAGCTTTTCTTTCAATGAGAAATAAAAAGAAGATATTTTCTTTAAGGAAATAATGTTACTTAATAGTGTGCTTGGAATTAGGAAATTACAAAAATCCTTAGGGCCTTTCCTGAACAGATCTTGCTTCTTTACAACAAAATCTTTATGCCTACAAAATGTCCCAGGAAGGAAACATAATCTGCTAAATGTCTATAAACCATGAGAAGATGATGAAGGTAGAACAATAAGATTGAGACCTCAACTTTGCCTGTAAGTGTCGTACTAAACTAGATGTCCCAGAGTAACTATACTGCCACATGGCTTCTATGAAATCAGTATAAAAGAAAGCACAAGAAGATTCTTTGATAGGCTACATGTCTCTGAAAAGAAGCATATCTTTTACAGTGTCATGTCAAATTTTCAAATTCATAATCTATATATAAGACCCAAGATGCTATCTTAAATGTTTGTCCCTATAGGATAGCCAGGTTTTATACTTAGTTCAAAAAAGAATTTAAAGATTTTCAATTTGGGATGAAAGGAGACTTAGAGTCAAGAAAATAAATAATTTTTTTTCTGCTTCTGGCAGGTGGCTAGTCGAGAACTGAACATCCCCTCATCGTAAATTCACCTGTCTGAAACAAGCACAGTCACAGTGCCCAATGCTGTCATGATGGCGGCGTCCATCGGAACAGGTAACAACGAGAGAGCCGTGCAGGTGACTTTTCTTTTATTTCTCAGCCACCTAATGACAGCGCTGGAAGGATACTTGTCCCACCACTTCTTTAATGGAAGCTGAAACTTTTATGGAGGCCAAGAAAGGTCAGGTGGCTAGTTCTAGGTCACTCAGCTACCACTGGCAGAGCCGAGATTCCAAGTGTTTGGAGCTCCCTCTGTGGCCTTCTTCTTCCCTCCCCTTAAATGAAGTCTACCCGTAATTTTTCTAATCATTCTAAGATAATGAAAAATCTGTTGATCACTTTTATTTGCAGAAAACATCTCATTTCAATAATTAAAATATCCTGTCTAAAATTCCAAAATGTACTTCAACCTGCAGTGTCTCTGCTACTTCCCTGCAGGTAGAAAGCGGGTGAGGGTGGCTTCTCTCCCTGCACTTTCTCTCTTCCCCCACCTAGCTTCCTAGCCTACGTTTAATTAATAAATAATGAATCATTAAGTAATAATAAAGAAAGAAGAATGAAAAGTGAAACATAATGGCAGATATCATGAATCAAAATAAAGGAAGTTACGGAAAGAGAAAGTGCAAGGGCTGGGGCTGCTATCTTAGGCAGGCCAGGCACTGACTGGTGATCCTTGAGCCTGGTCCTGAATGCAGCAAAGAAAGCCAAGTAGGTACTTGGGAGCAGAGGAGGTTACTTACCATGCCTGAGGAGCTGCAAGGATGTGAGGGTAGCTGGAGCACAGGAAGCAAAGGGGAGGAAGTGGAAGAAGAGGAAGGACAGAGGGCTGGAGGTGAGATTGGGATATAAATGCTCATTGTTGAAGATGAGTAAAGGGTATAAGGGGGAATATGATACTATTCTCTCTACTTTTGTGTATTTTGAAATTTTCTATAATGCAAAGGAAACCAGAAAAATTAGGATCTGGCATTTGGACCTTCAGCAGGGAGAGGAGATACTCCCAAGAAACATAAGGTGAGAAAATTCTCCACACAAAGAAAGGAGTTCAGGATGTCACAAAAGAATGACAAATGTTCTCTGCGATACCTCACTCTCTTAACTGAGGAACTTATCTTAGAGCATCAGACTGCTGAGTGTAGAGTTATGCATGGGAGTATATGGTCAGGGCCCGATAAGGGGAAGAACATCTGATATTTAGACAGGCGGGAACTGTGCAACTTGAGTTTGCCTTAGATGTGGCACTCTTTTCAAGGCATCCATTTGTAATGAGGTCCATGATTGAAAACTGAAAGAACCAGCAAAGGCAGATTTATGAATATAAGTATCTCCCTAATGGATGAGAAGCCAGAGACCATACCTCAAAGAAGGGATGATAGAACAGAAGGAACAGAAACCAAGAGAGGAAATCAGAAGAATAAGGGCAAACATGTGAACAGATTTGAATTTGAAATGAGAGGCAGCCAAGCAGGGGTCCACTGACACTCCGGAGTTGGCTGGTATAATGATCTCAGGGGACCAAGATTTCACCTCAGTAACTTTTATCTTTATTTCAATTAAAACATGCACTTTTTGCATCATCAGAATGACCAATTTATAAGTGGAGTATTGCCATGAGATCTCTTTGCCTGCCTTTGGGACCAAGAAGTTTACTTTATGTCAAAGCAACAAGAGCAGGACTTTATTGGTAAATGATGTTTTCTTGAAGAACAGATAAGGGCAAGGCATAAAATGCAAATGAAAATCTAATGGCAATTTAAGAAAACGGGAGAGAAAATTGATCCTTTAATCTGCATGCAAAAGGCACGCTGAACTCCAAAGTATGTTTTGTGCATTCCGAGCAGCAATTCAGCTTCAGGAAAAATCATCAATCAACTAAATTAATGTTATTTTGAATTCTACTGGTGTGTAGAGAGGTCTGCACACTCTGTCATTTTGTTTTTGCTTTATTATCACAAAAGAGCTATAACTCTGAGAAGACTCTACCTAGCTTTATGTTAGCATGTATTTAAACAATATTATAATAAAAATAGTTTTAACACTACAGGATCCACAAGACTATTTGCTTCTTTCAAAGGGGTCTCCATACATTCCTCAAGTTCAAGAAACCTGCCTAGAGAACTAGGAAGCAGGTTCACAAACTAACAGTTTACATTTGAATTGGTTTAAATATTTAACATTTTGCTATATTCTGCAGCTTTCATTTCAAATATTTATATCATTTTCTATATCATTTCAAATATTTATTTTTAGAACGCCTGCCAAATTCTTATGGCCCGTCTTCAACCAATCATCAGGAAAAACCCTAAGGGAAAATGGGAGGACTGGGTGAGTGTTCTCCTTATTATCTCTGCCAGAGAAAGGCAAACACATCCATATGGGTACAAGTTGAATTGTTTGGGGGAAAGAAAGGTAAAAATATATACACAAATACATACACACATATACACATATATATGTGTATATTTCATATATGTACACACCTACCTGTGTATATACCTATGTACCTGAATATGGCCTAAATCTTTCCTTAATTTAAAAAGCCAGAAAGGGTGAAATAATAATAAACTTAACACTGTGCAACTTCAAAAAATAGAGGGTCCTAGAGTACTGCTAGCAGCTGCCTTTAAGCACCATCCTTGAAAAGCATCAACTGTGTCTTGTACAAGGCCTAGGTCTCACTCGAGGTCAATGGGGGTGTAGAGCTTGTTGCAAACAAGAGGAGGCAAGCCCAGCATGGAATTTTTCATTATTTTCCCTAAACTTATATTTCTTTGCAACCAATCATCTCTTCCAGATTTCAAATGCCTTCAAAGAATCTATCAGCCTGTCAACTACTGGATATTTCAAGTAAAGGGCATTTTTACTTTGGTTTAGATCACACTTGGGCAGGGAGGGTGTGCGCTCATCAATCTGAACAGATGCCTGGAGAGAACTGGAGTGCTGCTGTGCAGGGTGTTAACAGTCATGGGTCCTGGGGTTAGGGAAGAGATCTGGGAGAGAGCCACGGACTCCTTGGGGCCACAACTGTTTACCAACCTGGAGAGACGCACACTCTGAACCATCCCAGTAACTGCGTGCTGAAGGATTGGGCTCAGACACCAGTGGACCTACTCCCGTGGCTGCAGTGGTACTGTCGCATCTCTGATCACCACAGTCCCCCTCGCAGGAGGAAGAGAGAGGCCTTCAGCCATAGCGAAGGAGCTCTGTTCATCTCCAGGAGCCAATCATACCACCAGTGGGGAAAGTGCCTTTTCTTTCAGTCCTGATTTCTCTTCTCGGAGGCTACCAGGTGAATATGGACTGGGAGAAGGAGGAAGAGGCGTCTTTTCCGTATTATGTTTATGGGGCGTCCTGTTCCAAGGTCGAAGTCGACTGTCTGACTGGGGCTGACAAGGTAAAGAGTGACACTGGCGTTCAGCACCTTCATAGTGTGACCACAAACACTGATGCGTTTTCCATGTCGTAAATAATAATCGACCTGATCCTGCCAGTGGTAGAACCAGGGTCAGGTACGAAACTGCAGTAAAGACTTGTTTTGAGTAAGTATTTTCTATTATGTATCTTCCCCCAGTGCAGCTTCTCAGGACTGATATCTTCATGGATGCAGCTTTCAGCATTAACCCAGCTGTGGACATTGGGCAGGTGCATGATGCCAGGCTGCCCCACGGGGGCCTTGTTCATTTCCATTCAGAATAGTATTTCATAGAGTTCTCCAAATGCTGTTTATACTCGGTGTAAGTACTCTGCAATATTTATTATATATTACACACAAAAAAAATAGATAAAAAGATGAAAGAAAATTCAAGAAAAAGTAAACAATTGTTATCTTTTCATGGCAGGAATATGTGTGATTTATCTGCTTTGTAATTCTCCATGCCTTCTAATTTTTCTTCAGTGAACATTAATTAATGTTTATAATTAGGGGATACTATATAAATACATAATAACAAAGTTGCGTTAGTATTCATATTAATATTGAATTTAGATAGACTGAACAAGGGGAAAAGAAATGCTTAAACACAATTTTCCCCTCATGCTGAATTTCTGATTTTTATCTCACAAATAAATAAAATTAATGCATTCAAAGTCTTTTTAGACTTTAAGTTACAACCTTTCCAGCTGTTGGTATAGCTTTGCTCTTTCCTTCCTTCCTCAAAGGGGCGCCAACGGACCAGCCGCATTGGCTTGCCCCAGCCCTGCCACCCAGCTCCCAGGTGAAGCAAGGCAGCTGGTCTGCAATCTAGACCTGAGGGTGAGCATCTTGGCCTCAAACCCAACAGACATGTGGCGCTTTCGTCTACCAACAGCTCCCCACCATCCTAAGTCCTAAGGGATTGGTTTACCTAGATTGCCCAATGGGCTTTCTAAGGGACAATCATCTAGTTGGTCCTTCAGTGTCTCTAAAAATGTGGCCCTCAGACTCTGCAACCTAAGCACCTACAGTGCTTATTGGAAATGTGGAGTCCTGAGCCTACCCAGGCCCAGACTTCATCACAACTTAGTGAGGCTGGGCCTTGTAATCTACACATTTAACCTGCACCTGAAATTCATCGTAGGTCTGTACAGTTTGAAAACCTCAGGCCCCACCTCCCCTTCCTGCTCTTATCTCCTCCTCCCAGCTCCTTGCTGCCTCTTTATTGCTTAAGCAAAGGCAAAAAGATAGAGGTTGTGATCTGAAAAACCCTGCTTTTTCCCCGCTAGAAAAGGAGAGAAAACCAGAAGTGTGTTAGGCCAGAACTCTTGGACTTCCATTCTTTCCTTTAGGATGGAAGCATTTGGAAAATATCCAAATTTAGCATTTGAATTTGTTTACTTTATTCAGTAATTTTACAATTCAATAAAATGCAAACCGTAACTCTCTTTCAATTTTTTAAACTCAGAGCAGACACCATCTTTAAACGGGATCTTAAACCTTTTCCTAAGGGCATGATAGTTTGTAAACAGAACTCAACATGGCTTTTAATAAAAAAATATTTGACTTAATTAGAATATTTAATTTAATATAAATATTTCTTCCAACTCACCTTGATTAACATTGATCTACTCTCCATAATAACATAAAAAGGGAAGTAAAGAAATCCGGATACTATAATAAATAGTGTTTTGGTTCTATTTATTCCAGTTCACGTTCCTTTAATGTTAGCTTCCTTTTCATCTAATTCAGCAGACATTTATTGAGAATCTACGTATCAGGCGCCATGCTAAGAACACAACATGAGAAGACCAGGCCTCAGTATACTTATAGACCAGTGAGAGAGAGTGAAGCAAGAGCAAAAGTGAGAGAGGCGAACGAGGAAAAGCCCTCTAAGTGAGGGCTGCGGGAAGGGGTTCCACTGCAGTGAGCCTGGAGGAAGCAGTCCCTAAATCCACCCCGGGGGGTGGCGGGAGGTTCCAGAAGGCTCCAAAGAGGAAGTGAGTCTTCAGCTGGAACTTAGGTCATAAATAGGAATTTGCCAGGAAGACAAACTGGGGTGGGGAACAGTGAAGAGTCGGGAGAAACTGACTTCACAAAGCCTTGAGGGTCTGAAAGAATCTGTTGGGCTTGGAGAATTACCCAGAACTTGACAAGTGTTAGGTCTCTGGAATGAGGGGTACCTGGGCAAGAAGAGCTAGGGAAGAGGACGAGCAGGATGGCAGGCACCAGATTCTGAAGGAGTCTTTATAAAGTCCACTGCAGTGCTTTCAAGAATGACTTCCTATGGTTCAGAACTCCATTTTCAGTCACATTGGAATACTGATTCGACCAATGTTATGTGCTTATAAACTGGAAAATTTTTGCCTGTAGATTGAAGGAGCATTTATCCAAGGCATTGGACTCTATGTCACAGAAGAACTGAAATATTCTCCAGAAGGTGTACTTTATTCTCAGAGTCCAGATGACTATAAAATCCCCACTGTCACTGAAATACCAGAAGAGTTCTATGTCATTTTGCTATACTCCCAAAATCCCATAGCCATCTACTCATCCAAGGTAAGAGCTCGACACCTCTCTATTAATCTGTTAGGTCTGCCATAACAAAATGCCAGACTGGGTGGCTTAAACCACAGAGATATATTTTCTCACAGTTCTGAAGGCTGGAAGTCCAAGATCAAGGATTCATTTCTTCTGAGGCCTCTCTTTGCCTTACAGGTGGCCGCCTTCTCATTGTCCTCACATGATCATCTTTCTGTGTGTGCACATGGCTAATGTCACTTTCTGTGTCTTGATTTCCTTTCCTTATAAGCACACCATAAAGACCTCACTTTAACTTAATCACCTCTCTAAAGACCTTACCCCCAAATACAGTAAAAGACTAAGGTAATAGGGGTTAGGACTTCAACATATGAATTGAAGGGGGATACAGTTCAGCCCATAACAAACTACTCCTTCAAGAAATAATGCAGCAGTCCCCTGAATGTGCTTACTCCTTGGAATTGCAGATCCGAGCAGGAGACGGGAAGAGAAAAAGCAAACTCCTGGCAGAGTGGTGCTCACTAACTTCTGAAGCCTAGGTAGAGTCTTCACTCTTTAGAGAGATCATGAAACAAATTTAAATCAAATTAAAAAGAATCAAGGAGGACCCAAACATCTTGGTTCATTAGGCTAAGTGCCACCATGAGATAAAATTGAAGTTGTAGGCAAATTTCACCAGCCCAGAACCTTTTCTGCGCCCTACCACATGTCCTCCAGACTCAATTCCTACGCTGCCTCTCCCCACACTCTCTCCAAGTCAGAACGAGCTTTCAAACAACTTTTTCACTGATGATTGATCTGCTCTGAGGTGTTAATAGCCACTTGTACAAGAGGGGTTGACCCATCCTCCCTGGGGCCTGTGGGGTCTAACTGGCCTATATAGACTTAAAGCAAAGCTTCTCAAACACAAGTGTACAAAAACCACAACTTCTTCAACTTAAGTGCTATTCTGAGCCTGCATTTGGCCAAACAAGTGGCAACTTTAACCTCATGTTTCCAGGGAGGGAATTCCCTCTCTTTCTTAGGAGTAGGTCAAAGTTGGGAGGAAGGTAAGACTTCCTATATGCATGGCCTCTATCTCCAATTCAGCGCCAGACTTTGGCGGGGAACATCTCTAAAGACTGTCGTGAAACAACCCTGCATCTTGGAGTCTAGCTACGTCCCTGCCAGTTCTACTTCAAATAGAGCACAAGCCCTCTCTCTCTCCTCACCTCAGAGGAAACCCCTCCTTTCACCATCTTCACCTCTTCCTCAACATTTACTTCCGAGTGAAAACCACAGTCAAGAATAGTCTTTAACTGCTTTGGGCCCTTCGTCCTGTCTCTCTCCTAAAGCCCCGGACACAAACCAAAGACCAGACTAATTTGAAGGAAGAAAGAAGAAAAATCAGTACAAGAAGCATTGGTGAATTATTAAAAATATAATGCCCCCACACTGTTAACTCGAAAGCGTCCGACACATACCAGCAAAGTTAGCACGTATGAAAACTTCAACAGTACACTCTCCAGAGGCAACTGCCTCATCATCTTTCAGCTCAACTACAACAATTGTGGTTGTTGTGTTGGATTGTATTATGGTTTTGCGTGAAATACACATGGTCTGGCACACAAGTGGAAGGACCCGAGGGGGGCACCAAGGGCTTTGGTCTTCTTGACCTGGGCAGGGGAGCAGAAGATTTTCACTGCACTGCTATCCTGATGAACTGGGGTGTTTTCATGAGCCACTCTGAGGAAGACCCCCCCACACACACACACACAAATTGGCTCGGAGGTGGGGGAGGGAATCAATCTGGACAATTTAGATGCACTCCACTTCGAGGGTTATAAAGCCAGAAGAGGTGAGAGTGTGTACGTATGCGTCTGAGTGTGCCAGTGCATATGTTTGCAATGAACATGCATTAGTCCTGAAAGAACCATGCATTTCTGATGGCCTTTTGCCCTCCTCCTCAGGGACTGGAATGTTCTTGGGATCCTCCATGTTTTTTGCTATAAATGATGCAGTGAGTGCTGCCCGAAGAGAGAGGGAGTTGACCAAGACCCTCACCCTGAATAGCCCGGCAACTCCTGAGGTGATTAGGATGACTCGCATGGATCAGTTTACTGATATGGTAAGGCTGGTGAGGAGAGGCTCCTTTTGCAATCTCCCCTTACATGGGCTTCAGGTTTAGTATGAATTTGATAACCATGACAAAATCACAGGGCAGGTTCATCTTTTCCAATGAAAATTCTCATTTTTCCTCCACTTGCTGCTTCCTAGATGCTTTAAAGCAAGTTCAAAGTGAGTGAACCTCTTTAAATGATGGTTTGTCTCTGATCCCAGAGAAAAACATGCTCGATTGAGTCAGTGCTAATAGCAAATGGATGTGGTAGGCTATTTTTTTTAAACATTTGGTCAAAATGCAATTGATGTGGTATTTTAATTACCCCAGTAACCAAATTAGATTCAATAGATATCTGATCTGGACAATTATTCAGAAAGTATTTGTTAATCAAAGAAATAAAAATAATTTAAATGAAAATATCAGGTGACTGGGCACACACTAATAGAATATAGTTTCATTTTCCAGCTCCTAAAAATATAGAGAGAGCTATCATCAGAAACTATTTCTATATTCAACTGCTTACTACATACTAGATGAGTCTCTAGTATAAAATTAGATTGTCTTTGAAATTGTCTTTGAGATACAGGGCCTCTGAATACAGGATGCATCTTATCCCAAACATAAGAAGTTTATGAGAATAAAGAGATTTATGACTCAAGGATGGAAAGAAATATGAAAATATATGATTTTGATAAGAATAAAATGAACATTGACTTGTTCTTTTTAAAAAAAAATTCTTCTGAATTACAACTTTTTTCATATAACAGCATTTTATTTATTTTTAAACAAGAAAGAAAGTTTTTTGAAACAAAAAATTTCTGGAGCCCAGGGTAGTCCAATAATGCCATCAAGGACCTAGGTTCTTCCACGTTCCTGCTCCACTCTCTTTAGAGTGTGGCTTTCAGTCTCAAGGTTACAAGATGCTGGCTGTACCTCAGGTGTCGTGACTATATTCCAAGATAAAAGGACAGAGGCAAAGGGCTAGATGGGCACACCAACAGAAGTCAGACTTCTCTTTTTAATGCCTCTGAATTTCAGAGGCTTTTATTTTATTGCAATGATTAAATAGATTTTCTTCTTTGATCTATTTAATTTTTTTGTTTTATTAGTTTTTTATTCTTATTATTTTTTATTTAAGCTGATATTCAATATTTATTAGTTTCAGCCGTACAGCATAGTGGTTAGTCATTTATGTAACTTACAAAATGATCCTCTTAATAAGTCTAGTACCCACCTGACACCATACAGTGTTATTACAATATTATCACTTATAGTCCTTATGCTGTACTTTACACCCCTGCGACTATTTCGTTACTGCCAATTTGTACATCCTAATCCCTTCACCTATTTCAGCCATACCCAAACCCTCACCCACCTGGAAACCATCAGTTTGTTCTCTGTACCTATGAGTCTGTTTCTGTTTTGTTTGTTCGATATAACAACACTTCATTAATAGCTATCTTTCTTCTTTTGATCTTTTTCAGATTCCCAGAGATGATCCTTCAACATTTACACCTTGGTCCATCCATGTGTCTTAATTCTGTTTTCCTTAGAAAATGAAAGAGTTCATGATTCACATTAAAATTTTGAAACCGGAGCAAAAATATAAGTTGACTTCCAATTGTCAAGGGCAATTTTAGCATCTTTTAATTATTCCTTGTAGTTTAGGTCACTGCATGATTATGTTTTGGGATACAAATTTTTACCAAAAGGTATAATAAAGCATCAAAATTCTTATTTTCATTTGCATTATCCTGAAGATCTATAGTATCCTGGGGGTCTTGTCTTTGTCCATTTGGGATTATGACAAAATGCCATAGACCAGGTGGCTTATGAAAAGCAAACATTTATTCTTCACAATTCTGAAGGCTAGAAAGTCCAAGATTAAGGTGTCAGCAGATTTGGTGTCTGGTGAGCACCTGCTTCCTGGTATCTTCTTACTGTGTCCTCATTTGGTGGAAGGGACAAGGGAACTCTCTGGGGTCTCTTTTATAAGGGCATCAATTCCGTATATGAAGTCTCTACCCTCATGACCTAATTGTCTCCTAAAGGCCCCACCTCCTAATGCCATCGCCTTGGGGGTAGGATTCAACATACGAATTTGGAGAGGACACAAACATTCAGAATATATCATTCCGTGCTTAGCACCCCAAAATTCATGTCCTTCTTGCATGTAGGCAAAGTGCTCTCCAGCTGTGAACCTGGGAAATCAAACATGTTATGTGCTTCCAAAATGCACGGCGGGACAGGCCTAGGATAGACATTCCAAAGGGAGAAATAGGAAAGAAGAAAGGGATGGCAGGTCTCAAGCAAGTTCACATTCTTCAGGCTTGAGAATATTTCTCTTGGCCCAGATACTCTACCCTCCAGGCCCTCTCCTTGTACTCACCCAGGCTCAGGGGCAGGAAGGGCTCAGGCGACTCATTTGGCAATCCTGATCTCCTATTCACACGAGTGTCTAACTTTCTCCATGCCCCACTCGCACTCCGAAAGACCAAGCTCTCCTCCAGATTCACAGTTCTCGGGGTGCGGATTTCCAGGTACTTCCCCAGCCTGTTAGGGAGAGAACTCCTATCTTACACAGCTCAAGGCCCCACTGGTACCCACTTCCCATAAGCGCAGCAGCCACCTGGTTCAGCAGAGGCCAATAATTGGAACTGGGAAGGGTAGGGAGAAGGCCTCATAGTCAGAAAGGTTGAGAATGCAGGGTCTGGAACACAGGCATTTAATGACCGGTTGGATCCTAAAAAGTGCTTCACCATCAGTCTGCTCACCTGCGTTCCAACTTTGGCTTTTGAAGAGCTCACAACAGACCACAGAACACCAGGGACACGGAAGTCATGGTCAGTACTTTTCCATTTACATCAGCGGACAGGAGTTACAGGTTTTTCCAGAAATAGGTTTGAGTTGTGGAGGAGGGCTGTGTTCATTTCCAAAGTTAATTCTATCATTGCATAACAGAGATCTTTCATGTAATTCATAAGACCTTTTTAAAAACAAACAAGCACCTGAGTCAATTGATATATGAGTTTCATCAGAACAATCCACTTAAAAGTGAAGGAATTTAATCTTCCCTTTTTATTAAAGAAAAAAGGAAAAGGAAAAAAGCACTGCTGCTTTTTTCATTGATTTAAATGCGATCTGAGAGAAACACTCAGCAGAGACGCATCCTACCTTGGTCAACCCTGTAGTGAGGAATTTTTAGACTGAGCTCACAGAGTCTTGGGGGTTTCTGAAGGAGAAAAAAAAAAAAAAACAGAGGACTGCAGGCCTCACCCCTAGCCAGCTCAGCCAAGCAGAAACCTTTGTGTTTAATCTATTCACACTTAATAAGATTACATTCAAACAAAAGTTTCTCTGGCTGAAACAAGCTTGAAAACACTCTCGAAAGCTGTTCAAGGTCATTTTTCAGTTTCCCAGAAATTAACATATTTGATTCTCTTAATCCGAAGTACTTTTATATCTTCCAACTCTAACAGCATAATCCGATGTTAGTACTCTAAAACCGTTCTTCTACATTAAGTGGTTGTATTTTATGTTACACTGAAGGATTTATTCCTATAAATATTTTTAAACATCGTGTTCCATGTTTTTTGTTGACAGCGTCCCTGCTCCTGTAAGCCAGATCATGTGCTCTTTGTGTTGCTGGCTTCCCTCTTTTAAGGGGCAAAGTAGGGTGGGGAACAGACTGTGGACCTTCACAAACAATCCTGTGTCAGTTTTCCCCAAAGCAGTAGCAGCCCTCCAGAAAGGCTTCTGTCTTCACTCTTTTTCTGCCTACCTGCCTCCTTTCTCAGTTCTCATAGAATCAACTCCTACTCATCTTTCAGGCTTAGCTGTCACTTCCTTGGGTCTTCTCTGATCCCTCTCCCCAAAACAAAGATAATTACTCTGTTCTGTGCTTCTCAAAATGGTATATATTTGATCGCTTATTAATGGTCTCTCTTATTAATCACAAACTCCTTGGAGAAAGAAAACTCATAGATCTTGTTTCCCACTGTGACTCTTAGCATAGTGCCTGGTGCAACACAGATGCTCAATACCTGCGGGCTGAATGAATGACTGAATCACTAATGCCTTCTTCATTTAAAGTATTTTAGGTAATCAGTCATACATTTATTAACCCCTGCAAAGAACAAGTTGTCATTCATGCTAAGCATTGTAGGAGATACAAGTAATTATTCTAACCTCCAGGAGCTTATTACCTAGCTGGAAAAATGAGACACGAACATTGAAAAGATAACCAACTATTAGTGGCAAATAAGAGACTAGTTTTCTGGTTCATGGTTTATTAAACGAAAAGTAAAGAAGCGATTGGCTGGATCTGCAGATGCTTTCAGAATTGAGCGTGAAAAGGGAGGCCCACAGATGCTTTTTGATGATAGGTAACCGAGAGAAGCCCATCACAGGAATGGGACTGTTAACAAACATCGCAGATATGGAAGAGCCTTCTTCAGTCATTCAGTAAATACTTACTGGACACTTACTCTGGAGTGGGCACTCTTCTATGCCCAGGGATATAGTGGTGAGTTGAAAGCAACATTTCTACCTTCGTGGAACTTACATTCTAGTGGAGAAAGCAAATAAAAAGGTGAACAAGAATCCATGTCAGGTAGTAATGAGTGCTACAGAGGAAATAAAATGAGGTCGTAGAAGAGAGCGTAATAGAAGTACTACTTCAGACTGTGTGATCAGGGAAGGGCTCAGATCCAAATAATAAGAAAGCATCAGCCATGCCAAAGTCTGAGAAAAGAGAAATCGAGGCAGAATGTATAACATGCACCAAAGCCTTTGGACAGGAAAATATTTAGTACTTTCAAGAAGCATGAAGAGGCCAGAGTGGCAGAGATTACAAAGAAGGGAGTAAGTGCTTGAAGAGGTACTCAGAGAGATGCAAGGGGCCAATCTCATGAGGCCTCCACAGAAAGCACATGGAGTTTGCTAAGTGTGATGGGAGGCCATTGGAAGCTTTCAAGTAGAGAAATGCCAGGCTTAAGCAGAATAATGCTGAGAAGAGTAGTCTGATTGGAGCAAGAGATTGTTTTTGAAGAGCAAGAGGGTCTGAAGCCAAAAACAGAGACAGATTGTGGAGGGCTTTGCACAGTAGGCCAAGCAACATGGACCTTATGTTCTAGGCCTCAGAGAGCTACTAGGGGTATTTTTTATCTGAAATGGCATGATCAAAAACTCTGACCTGAAGGCTCTATATACTGTATGGTGTCATCTCTAATTTATCCTCTCATGACCCTGTCATGGATTTATTCAACAACTTTTCAACGCACATGAAACACCCATATACACACGTGAAAACATGCACACATGCATAAACACTCATTTCCACAGGTGCATGAAGATGGATATGGCTGGGACCTGGGCATTGAAGTTGTAAAGAAAGTTGGAAGCTGCCAACCACATTTGATTAGGAATGTTTCTGGACTAGCTCCATGGTGGGAAGGATTCTGAAGCCACGTCTGGACCAAGTTAGCCACGTCAAGTTGATGCTAGGTATTTGCTGTCTCTGGCAGAAGGCACTGTCACACATTGAGTTCACCTTAAGATGAAGGGTTGATTCTAACAATGGCATGCCTGAGCTCCACACACTCATCACAGAAGTATCAGGGAACAGAGTTCTTACCTCCTCTCCTGAAACCTGACCACTTGAGTAGCTACCTGCTTGTCCATATGTGAGGCCAAGTCCTGGGCAGTACTTTAGTTGAAAGAATAAGAACTGCTTGATTTTATCTACAGATATCTAACTGGAGATATTCAAAAAGATCAAAAATGATATTTTACTTTTTATCAAGGAATCTGTCTATATATTCACAGGTGTTTTAATGCAACAGATCTTGGTTTTAGTTATTGCTTTGCCACTTACTTGAGCTACTTACCTATCTGAGCCTCTATCTACCGATAAAGTGGTTGCCACAATTAGATCTCTACATTCCAATAATATAATCCTGCAGGTGGGGAAAATGTAGGAAGGGTATAGAGGAGCCAGGTGGATACAATGCCCCACATCTCCACTTTAGGGCACAAACTGGACTTCTCCACATGATTTCCTACAAGGAGACATTTCTACAAGTAGAACAAGATAAGAGTTGGGAAAAGTGGGATGTCTCAGAAATCTTACTTCTAACTCTCTTTGAGAAAGAAATCTACCCAGAATATATACATGAGGCCGAAGCAGTATGCAGAGTGGGTTTAAGCTTAGATGGTTATTTTCAGGTTTTCACATTCAGACCCTCCAATTTCAGAGAAAACAAGAAGAGGTGTGGCCTGTACATGGAGCAAGCTTTGAAACCAGGATTGTGGAAGAGGCGGAGCCACACAGGTACCTCAAACTTAAAAGGCCACAAAACCTGAAAATCGTCTTTCAGTGCTTGGACCTAAATCCTTTGTGCTCAGTTCCGTGGCTGGTGCCAAAGAGCATTTCTACCTGGAGTTGTAGATGAAACCTGCTCACAGCTGCAATGCCCTGCCCGTCAAGATCCGATGAGTTGGTTTTCTTTGTGAACGGGAAGAAGGTGAGTGTTGAGTGCTGCTTATCACAGTTTGCAGAGACAGTAGGAATCTATTAGCTTGAGGGGAGTACCTGTGGCCTCTTTTGGTTGAAACCCCTCCATTCTGAGGCAAGAAGCCAGGGACTTGGAAAGAAGCACCAAAGAAGGCCCCTCCATGGCTTTTAGTGCTAAGTCCCTCAATGTTCAAGGTGAGGAAGCAAGGAATTCCAGTGTTCTGCCCTGAGTTCCTGAGCTAAGGCAACAAGGCTTGCCATCAGTTACTCTGCCAGTGAGGAGGCTGGCATACTCTAGGGCTCTCCAGATGACAGCAACCAGCAACTCTCTCATCTCTCCCTTTTGCCACCAACTCTTACAGTCCCTGATGTTATCAAATGTACTCCCCACTAGAGGTGTGTCGGAGCTGCCAGAATAGAAACTACCTGACCAGCTTTCTTCCCTCCAGGACCCCCGCCTCCTCTCTCTCTGTCTCGCTCTGTCTCTCTGCCTTTCTCTCTCTCTCTTCTCTCTCGCTCTCTTTCACATGCACACACACACACACACATGCACACACACACACACACACATAACATCCAAGTCTCTCCCCAATTTGAAATATTTCAAAAGTACAAACAACTGGGTTGAAAGATTCCACAAAAATAGATAGTGGTACAAACATGAAGAATACAGCCTCCAGGGCACGTTTACACAGCAATGGTTCCAGCTGTGATCACATAGACAAGCAATATGGCCACACTTGCTTGGTGGGTCTCGTGTTCTATAAATGTATGTGAAGGTTGTTTGCTGTCAGATCACAGAAAAAAGCAGGGGCAGATGAAATTGGACCTAATATTATATCCCAACCCTTAAATCAAGCAGACCATGACAGCCACTCCCCTGGGTCACTGATACGGTCCCCATGATCATCTTTCTGTTTCCAACTCAGGTGATAGAGAGGAATGCGGACCCTGAAGTCACTCTGCTGACCTTCCTACGAAAGAACTGGACCCTTTTGATCGAAGTCTTGGCTGTGTCTATGTTTGCCTTAAAACCTAGATCAGCTGTGATTATGAAAACTAATCGAACTCTTCATCCCCAGTCAGCCCCCTTGGCCCTTGCTCTCCCTTTGCTGTTGGCAATGGTTTTAAGGATATTAAATTAATTGGACTATTTAGAGAGGATGAAGTTTCCCAAGAGTTTCTTATATCTTAATTTAGTAGCAGTGAAATAGAAGCTAAGCTCTTTACTTCAGCACTAATCACTGCTTTCAAGGCCTTCCAGGTCCCAGGAGGGTGATTATGAAATAAAGGCTTATGTAGCATGTACCCTGCCCTGGGAAACCAGATTCTCCAGAATCAGGAAAAGAACACTTGTCATAGGAAGATCGCTTTTCATTTTCTTATAACAGATTTCCCCCCACCATTTTACATTCTGAAAATTGGATCTTTATGATGGTAAATATATTTTAATTGGTAAATTAATGGATCTCTCAGGGAAGCCAGAAAGAGAGAGAGAGAGAGAGAGAGAGAGAGAGAGAGAGAGAGAGAGAGAGAGAGAGAAAGAAAGAAAGAAAGAAAGAAAGAAAGAAAGAAAGAAAGAAAGAAAGAAAGAAAGAAAGAAAGAAATTAAAAATTGAGAAAATCAGCCCCAGACAAGTTTTGTTTAAAAGCCCACATGGTTCTTCATTGTCAATGTTTGAAAATTAAGAAATCTTATCTTTTTAAAAATTGAGGTTTTCCTGCTTCTCATAAAAAATGGGAATAGTCATCCCTGTGTGGCTACAGTCTCACTTAAAGCTGAGTAGGGACTGTCACCAGTCCCCTGTGTAAAGTGGGGCATGAGCTCTCCAGTTACTCCCAGCCCACTTTCATGTAACCTCTCTGATAAGCATCAGAGGTTATGACTTAATGTAAATAAACAAGCATATGGCTTTAAAATAGACAGACAGACAGACAGACAGACAGATAGATAAGCAAGCAAGCAAGCAAGCCAGTGATTTCAAAGTTTTTTTAGCAAGTCTAGTTAAATACATCCAATCCCACAAATTTTGTGGAAATGAACCACAAATTAGAGAGAAAGATGACTAAAGAGAGGGAACAGAGACTGAGCCTAGATTTGAGATTAAACTTGATACAAATGGGAACAGAACACGCAAAGTAGGATATGAAAATAAGGGTGGGAGTTTTCTCCGAAGGCCCTCACTTGCATTTAAATGCAATACGAATTACTTGGCAAAACTAGCAGTACTTTGAACTGCTTAAAATAAGTTCCTTTCTTCCAATTACATGAACAGAACCCAAAAGAATACTTATAACAAAATAGGATTTTTCAAAGGGCTTTTACTTTTCTATCCATTATCCTACAAGATGCTTATGATAAGCCTGTAAAGATAAAGTAGGCATTACTTTCCGTCTTTGCAAGTGAGAAAACAGACAGGGAGAGTTTAATGCAATGAGTGTCACATAGCTGATAAGTTATGGAGTAGCCTTTACTGAGGCCTGCAGGCAGGCAAATGACTTCTCAGACCTGCACCCCCACCCCAAGAAAACTTTCCTCACTAGTAACACCCTAAAGAGGCAGCTATAATGGAGGTGACATGTCTACTTTGGTATTGTCTCCTTGACCACTTCGTTACAGTAGGCCTCACGGGAACAAAGTATGCCTGTGGAAGAGGAGGCTGTGGTGCCTGCACCGTGATGGTGTCTAAGTGTGACCCCGTGTCCAAGAAGATAAGGTATCCTGCCCAGAAGCCCAGAGGCCAGAGGAGGGCTTTCTTTGCCAGGCTTGTATTCTCATCTCACAGCTGAAGGAGATCTCTAAGACCTCTCAGCCTGTGATTCTCAGTATCTCTGGATCTTAGGGCCCTCTGAAAATTCGATAAAAGTTAGGAACACTTTACTCAGAAAATGCATAAATATATTACATTTTTCACACAGTTTCAAGGGAGAGCATGGACCTCCCAAGGCCCATCTATGTATCCCAGTTTAAGAAACCCCAAAGTAGGCCAGCTCTTCGTTTTACAGATGAGGAAACTGAGGCTCAAAAATGTGTAGTGACTTGCTCAAGGTCATACAACTAGTGAGCTGTAGAACAAGAATTGAGATAGGGTTTTCAAGCCACATTTTCTGGCTCGGACATTAATGCCCTTTCTACTGTTGGGTTGGACCAATCCTGCAGAGCAGGGGCCTGAGTCATAATTCCATCCTTAAATTAGGGCCAAATTCCAGGGCTTGGGCTGCTCCTAAGCCCACTGGCCCAAGAACTCAAGAAATGCCCTCAGAACACAAGCCATCCAACACTGTTGAGTGACCTTATACAGGGAGTTTAAAATTAACAAGCAAAAAGAATAAATTCACGAATATGAGAAAAAGACATAGGTGTGCATTTTACCTATTATGGTGTCACTG
This sequence comes from Eidolon dupreanum, assembly GCA_028627145.1. Lineage (NCBI taxonomy): Eukaryota > Metazoa > Chordata > Mammalia > Chiroptera > Pteropodidae > Eidolon > Eidolon dupreanum. The sequence goes on from CM053503.1 coordinate 143,956,640, forward strand.
TCCTAATGAATACCATTGAGGTCCAATCATACTCCTGGTGACATGAGTCCATTCCCATTGAGTCCAGACCCAGGTGGGTCTGTTTCCGGCTTGGAAATTTTTTCTGAAGTTCAGAATGCCCATATTCCCCCTGAGGATCCCCAGTTCTTACAGATAACAGAGTCAGCAGAGAGGAGTCTAAATTCTTCCTCCCTGTCACCTCTCCAGCTCCTCAGCTGTCAGGTTTGGGAGGTGGGATTTCCTGCAGTCCTTTTTGGTTCACAGGTTCCCCATGAGGCAGGACTATGATATTCCCTTTGATTTTCCTTGTGCTTTTCATACAAAGACACTTCTCCATCACTGCATGCCTGGTGCCCATCTGCTCTCTGTATGGAGCTGCTGTCACCACTGTAGAAGGTGTTGGAAGCATCAAAACCAAGCTTCACCCCGTACAGGTAAGAGCACATGCTCGTATTCTAAATTGTTAACGTTATCTTTTTAACCAATGCTGAGTTGACTGTGCTGCTTGAGGCTTCTCAGTTGTGGCCAGGTAAATAGAAGCTTTGGCTGCCTGTTGCTCAAGATAATAAAGAAAGCTGGAAATCCATCCATATTTTATTAGATGATCATCTTTTTTCTTACTCTTTCTACTTGAATGATAAATAGGATTATCAAAACATTGATTAATGCCTATTGGACTGTGGTGTGGAATAAATAAATAAAATAAATGTCTCTGAGGCTAACAGGATAAAATTCAGGATTATTCCCAATGGCAAGGAGGTCTTTGGAGTAAAATCAGAATTGAGGGTGACTGCACAAGAGCATGAGGACAATCATTTTTACAAAGCTTAACTCGAAGCTGAAACAAAGAGGCTGGTTTTAGGAGTACCGTGACATGTATTAGCAGAAACACATTGATGCCACTGTCATTGTCACAGAGGATTGGAGACTCATAGGTCCAGACCTACCAATTCTTCGAGTCTTTCCAGGAAGGAGGAGCCTGGGTTTAACCACATGAGAATGGATTCCAGGGAGGTCAGCCAAGGCCAAAGACCTAACAGAGTTCACTGGGGTCTCTGAGAAGGTCAGAGAGGATGTTCATGCCGAGGTCCAATAACCCAACATCTGGGATTAATTACTTTGTGAAATCTAGAGCAGGGCTTCCCAAAAGAATGTGTGTAAGAAGCAGCTGAGAGCTTATTTAAAATGCAGATCCTGAGTCAGGAGGAGGTTTGGAGCAGAGGATGGAGATCCTGCATTTTCTACAAGCTCCCAGGTGGAACTGACACCACTGGTCCATGGGCTACACTTTAAATAGCCAGGCTCTAGAACACACACCAGAATCTTGGACCTTTGAAAGTCGGGCTCCTTTTTGAGCCAAATGAAAGAATTTAAAAAAAAAAAAAAAAAAAAAAAAAAAAAGAAGTAACAAGAGGTCAATAGTACATAATCTCCAAGTTAACCAAAAAGAGATGGTCCTGTGATCAGAACTAAGCTGGACATGATGTCAGGTGTTCGAGGCAATGGTTTTTGATACAACACTTTCCTTATAATTACTGATTTCTGGAGAATTCTCATTTTAGGAATGGAGGCTGCATGCTGCTAATTCCCAATTAAAAGGATCTGGGCATTCAAGCTTGAAAACAGCTCCTGAGTCACCTCATCCAGGAGCAGGATAGGAAAAGAGACACTGGCCACCTCTGATTGAGGGGCAGAGTGCACTGCTCAGGGAGTGGGTTTCATCCTGACACGGCAGGTCCAGGATGTGGACTCTGGTGAGAGGTGGTGGCAGCAGGAAGGCAGGGCCTGTGACCACGCATGTGTCCTTCCAGGAAAGGATCGCCAAGAGCCACGGCACCCAGTGTGGGTTCTGCACCCCTGGGATGGTGATGTCCATGTACACGCTGCTCAGGAACCACCCGCAGCCCTCAGAGGAGCAGCTCATGGAAGCCCTGGGGGGTAGGTCTGATGTGGAGGGAACCTCCCCCCCCCCCCCCCCCCCGCTGCAAGGCTGGGTGGGAAGTGTGCCTCGGGCTGCTCCACCCTGCCCACAACACCACCCCAGTCTCACTCAAAGACCCCCTCGGTTGTTTCTAAAGGAGCTACAGTTCACCCAAGAAAGAGAATGTCAAGCTGTACCCTGCTTATCAGAGTACTTGCTGGAGCGACCTGCTCAGAACCGATATTGCACGTGGACCACACCCCCATCTTGACACCCCACTTCTCTATCCAGTGACTTATTTGGCTGCCTGCCTTAGGAATTTTGTAACGAAGTACCACAAACTGGGTGGGTTAAAACAACAGAAGTTTATTCTTTCACAGTTTTGGAGTCTAGAAGTTTGAAATCAAGGTGTCAGCCGGGTCATGCTCCCTCTGAAGGCTCTAGAGGATTCTTTCCTGCCTCTTCCTAGCTTCTGGTGGCTGACAGCCACCCTGGCATTCCTTGACTTATAGATTCATCACTCCAATCTCTGCCTCCATCTTCTCATGGCTTTCTTCCCTGTGCGACAGTGTCCAAATTTCTCTTTTTGTAAGAGCAGCAGTTACTGGATTAGGACCCACTCTCATCCAGTATGACTTCAACTTAACTTGAGTACATCTAAGAGACCCTGTTTTCAAATAGTCACATTCACAGGTTCCAGAGGTTAGGACCTCAACATACCTTTTTGGGTGGACACAATTCAACCCATAACAGAGCCCTTCACATATTGAAAAGCTCCCTTAAATTTTGTAAGAGGTTTAATTTACTAAAGAGGAGTTAATAAACACATACCTTTTTCAGAATTAATAATCATCATTTTCAGGTGTCAGTAATCCTTAAACAAGTCTTTTAGATACACACATTTTTAGACTGAGGCCTGAAAGGTGAGCACAGACACACTCTCCTATTCTACCAGTTGCTGGTGGACTTCCTTTACTCTCTCTGTTCCAATATAGAAAATCAGATCAACTCATCTAAAATCTCCATCTTCCTTAAGTTCTCCCACTATGTGAGGTCCTCCAACAGCTCCTCACCCCTCAAATGTGGCCAAGCCTACTCTCCTTCACCAAGCAGCCAAAGAAGTCCAATGGGCCTCATTCACCTGTGCTTCCTCCTCTGTTACGTGACTCCCCACTGGGCAGTCTCCTCTCCACTTCCAATTCCTCTGCACGTTCCCATTTCTGCACCTTTGCTCATGCTGCTCTGTGAACCCTGAATACCCTTCTCCCGCTCTCCATCAGCCCGTTGCTTGCTCAGCCTTCCAGCCTGGTCTTCTTCGTGAAGCCAGCCTAAATGAACTCTATTCCATACTGACCCTCCTCCATCCCCACCCCCCATGCCTTCATCTTTGGAAACCTGAGGTTCTCAAACTTTATTATGCAGTGAAATTACCTACAGCCCTCCTGAGCCTGTCTCCAGAGGTTCTAATTCAAGAGAATTGGAGAAAGGCAAGGATCTGCATTTACAATGCCCTTAGGAAATTCTGATACAATGACCTTAACACCATGAGGAGCACCACTAACAAACTGTCCAGGACATAGTATCCTACTCATATAGTGCCTCAGCAATGGCCTACATTTTGTGTTTTAGGGTCCCCCATATCTTACAGAATGTCTGAAATATAGTTGTTGTCAATAAAAACATGCCGAATGAATGAATAGGTGCAAGTGAGTCACCAGATAGACTATCATCTTCTTTAGCACAGAGAATAAAACTGGGATTGAGGTGGTGGAAAAGATAATGTTCTAAGAAGAGAAAAAAGTAATAAACAGTTTGGAAGATATCTAAATACTCTCAAAAAACCCTGAGTCTGTTTTAACATTCAAAGGAAACCAGTAAAAATAAAGCCTGCCGATAACAATGCTTCTTCTCTGATTAGGTAATCTATGTCGCTGCACTGGGTATCGGCCAATTCTCGAGAGTGGAAGGACATTCTGCGTGGTAAGTAGGTGACTGCAGGGACACTCTACAGAGCAAAATGACAGTGACAGCTGGTCAAGGCTGGGACTACAGGAGCTTAATTTTTTAGACCATCTGAATAGACTGTAAGGGAGACTAGCTCCAATCGACTTGGTGGAGTTTCAGCTATTTGTTGAGGACGGGGTGAACGTTACACCTTTTTTGATGTTTCATGGTACACCGCTGAGGTCAGTCAGGTGATTTAATCACCGCTGCAGACATCTTCCATGACTAGGTAAGCGAGTCCTCAGGACAGGACAGGCAGGAGGGCTCCAGCAAATGGAAGGAGACAAGTGAAGGACTGGAGTTTGCTTTGAGGAGGCAAGGTTTGTCTTGGGAGTCCAGACCAGCAGGCAAGTGTGAGCATGAAGAAGCCAAATACGCAGTGTAGAATCCAAAATTCGCCCCAAGTCCAAGAGCAACAGGGGGTTTCCTCTGAAAAATGGGGATATCTCACTGAGCTGCTATGAAGATCAAATGAGAACTTGTGGCCAAGCATGTAGCAAAGTCTTGCTTGGCACTTAGTAAGAACTCAACAAATAGTTACTAGCATTATTGAGGATACTACTGATACTACGAATAGTGTTTGATGGGAAGACAGATGAGCACACCTGACCACTCTCTGCAGAGGGTTGGACGTATGTTGACAGTACCACCTCTAAACTCAAGCAAGAGAGACCCCACATTTTGAACGACCCCTCGCTGGTCCTCCTCCAGCCATTCTCAGGCCACCGGGCAAGGTGACTTGTTCACCTATGGCCTTCACCTCTTTGTAGACCAGTCTCCAGGTACAGCCTTGACCCCATTCCCAGGCCTGACACAAGCTTCTCCCTGAGTCCATCTACCTAAGGCAGATCAGAACAGCCAGTGTGTGCACCCCTGGGTCAAAGGATGGCGACCACTGGCTGTTTTTGGAGAGAAGGGACAGAGCTTGGACATCCGGGTTGGGGCGCTCACACGGCTGTTTGAAGCCCCTCACAGTGCAGAACAGAGCCAAAGTGGGGCGAGAAGGACAGCAGGGGGGCCCCAGCTGTTCTCTTGTCCCATGTACACAAATAGGAGAGGTGGTGTGCCCCATTCCCCAGAGGCAGGCGGGTTCCCCTTGCATGCATGTGCCAGACTCTGCCACATGGGGGAGCCAAAGCTGACAAACTGAGAAATAAAATGAATACCCATCGAACTACTGGTGTAAATGGAAAAGCACTTGTTAAATACAAATAAAGTAAGTTAAAGGAAACCACTACTCCTCTTGAATGTGGGTGTTATCCACTTTTATAAGCACAGAATCTGGGGATAAAGGCAAAAATGTGGTCAGAGACCCACCCTCAAGCCAGCAGGTACTAGGAACTTTAATGGGTGAAAGGAACCAAGCCCCAGCCAGGATATCCGAGGTTCCCATCTACTAAGCCAAGAGAAGACTGGGTTTTTCTGTTATCACTGGCCTTCGCATCCTGAAACCTCTCAGAGCTCTGAGTAAGAGATAAAGTGCTGTTAGCTTGGCCCAGATGTTTTGCTTCTGAGACAGATTTAGGAAGATGACAGCCTGGAACATTTTAGCAGGGACAGAGAACTGGGGTATCTGGCAGAAAGTATTTTGCTAGATACTTAGGAAAAATTGTTTAAGGAAGAAGACACAAGAGGTGAATTTGGAAGATATAGGAAATAAAAGAGCCGGCAAATGGAAATCTGCTTTAAAATTCATTGATTGCCCATTAATTCTCAGTCAGTCTCATGAAGATCCCAAATGTCTGGTAACCAAAGTGATTTTTTTTCATCTTTATTTTTTATCTTTTATAAGGTTCTTACATAAATGACAATATTTGGTGTTTTTTAATCTTATATATGCCAGGGAATATATAAATTATTTCCCCAAAAAGCATCTTAGCAATTAATTTTACCACTAGGAGTCCACCTAAGAAAAAATTCGGAGATGTACATAAAGCTGTACAAGTAAAGACAGAAATGTTTATCACAATTTTATCTGTAGTTATAAAATGTAGGGGAAAACCTAAGTATATATCACCATCAAATTTTAAAAATATATATGTGTGTATAAATATATGTACATATTATCTGTGTGAAAATATATATGTATATATATCTTTAAAAGCTGGATTATTATACAATCAGCAAAATTATATTTTAAAGACATTTAATGATATGGGAAAAGACACACAACATAAATGAACAAAACAATAGGCAAATAAATGAACAAAAAGGCAAAATAAAAAGTATGTTGTATTATAAATATAGTGCAAATATATATTATGTAAGAATAATCAGTGGAATAGGGTAATGATAGTTTATTTCTTTTCTTCTCTATATTATATATTATTGTTTTAATTATATGTTTTGTATATGTTACATGTATCATATTATATAATTTACAATTCCATCTGTATCATTTTACTTTAAAAATAAAGCAAAAGATAAAAGATCTTGCAATTATCTAGTGCAATAGAAACCACCAAAAGTGACTAAAAAACATCTGGAGTCTCATTTAAATTGCCAAAACTTTCCAGGCACACGTTCATTTACCTATTAGAAAGTTTTTCATCTCAAGGCATTTCTCTTTCATAGGAGTCAAATGGCTGTCAACAGAAAGGAACAGGAAACTGCTGCTTGGATCAGGGAGAAAATGATTCTTCCTCACATGGCAGGAACAGTGACGTGAGTCCCTTTTTTTGTTTTGTCTTCCCCACCCCACCCCACCCAACCTCCCCTATTCCCCCACCCCCAGAGAGTACTGCTTAATACCAGCCCACTGTTGAAACTGTGCTTGTTAGTTCATTTTCTGCTTTACTTACAAATGTCCAAAGTGCCTGCACAAGTAAACCACTTTTCATTGGGGAGCTGGGTGAAGTGGTGATTCACAGCCCACGCTCCTAGTTTCCCCTTTATTGTCTTGGAAGCTTGGAAGTTTCAAACAAGAGAAAAAAGACCCATCCCAGTAATAACGAGTCCTGTCCTCCGGTGGAAGTGGGTTTCTGTGCCCGCCACTACTCACACAGAGTTGTCCTCTATCACTGTTTCCTCCTTTGTCAGGAGAGGGCACTGCAACCTCAGGAAGGCTGAGGAGCTCACCCAAAGTCATGTGGCAAGTTCATGGCCCCACAGCTGGGAAATCCAGCCTGAAACATCCTAGTCCTAGCTTTGCTCTCTCAGAGATACTAGTTTCTAAAACAGACCCACCACCAAGATCTTAAATAAATTATTTCGAGAAGCTGAAATACAGGATAAAACAGAGTCAGCTCCCTGTAGACAAGGAAATCCAAGAGAACAGAGTTGGCCTCAGAGAAAACTGAGCCCTTCATCCTTCCTGTATCCATATCTATCCCTCAGACCTACCTTGTTCCCATTCTTTGCCTCCCGCTGTCATCATCTTTTGGTCTGAAGAAAGCATGCAATGGAACAGAAAAGTGTTGCAAAGGAAAATGGGCTGCCCCCCTCCCCCACCACACATCCCATGACCATTTCACAGAAGATCAGTGCCCTGGAGGGGTCAGTACCTTCTAAAATCTGATTCTCAATTTTATGGTTTCTGGGATTCAATCTGGGCAATGACTGGGCTCTGGAAACCACCTGACTCACCTGAACCAAACTCAAAAGAACATGATATGTAAACTGGAATGTGCCCTGATATTCATTTATAAAGAGAAACACACTTATAAAGTAGATCTTATAATCACTGAGCCACATGTCCTTTCCCTATGTGAAAACACACATCGAAAGCCACAATATGAGAAGGTTGCTTGGTGAGCATGTATACAGAGTAGTTGAATAACCTTAAGGGTGACATCGTAGAAGACCCCTCTCTGCCACCAGGGTAGACCAGCTGGCTGGCCAGTGTCTGCCCCTTAGACCCTCCTTCCCTCTAAGCTATGTTAATATCTTCCACTGGGTAACTGTTACATCTTGGCCTAGCACCCATTAAGGGGAGCTTTTAATTCCTCATTATGTTTGTTTTACATTTTAATTCTCAGACATGGTCTTATTTTCAGGTTTTAGAGATATGTTACAGTATTGCTCCCAGGTACTGCTTACACTTCTAATTCCAGCTAACACAAAAATTGATCACTCAGATGTTGGCCTATAACACTTCAATCTGGGATCCTGCTAAGAACCCTTACAAGAAACAGTTCCAAGTTTTCTTTCTAGATTCTGGGAAGACCTCAGAGAGATAGAAAAAGATGGGAAGTGTTGGACAAATGTCAGGCCATTTCGCCTAAGTGTCTCAATTACTCTTCAAAATATGCATATTTCCATTTAATCCTCAGAAAAGTTAAGTACTTTTCCATGAGAAGGGTCAGAGTTGTGGCCAAGCTGAGAATGAACCCAGATCTGTGTGCCCCTGATATCTCGCCACGCTCTTCGCCAGCACACAAACTTCTAGCCCAGCTTCCCATAATTCTCTCCCAATTTCTCTAACCTGTTCAGGAACGTTTTCTGGGAATAAGTGTTTGATTCAGACAAGTTTACAGTTTGGGTAACTCTTCACTGTGCTTTAGTTTCCTACTCGGTAAAATGGAAATAATTTTCTTTCTTTGTATGGCTGTTGTGAGGATTAAATAAATTACTAATACATGTAAAGGCACTTGAAAAGTAAGCACCCCATAAATGTTAACTGCTGTTATTAAAGTTAGTGGGGTATGTGTATGTGTTTACACATGGGTGTTTATGTTTAGAGTCCTTTTTACTTACGCTATAAGACTTCTCAGAGCGTTTAGCATTTTGAATCTTGTCTTGACAGGTGAAAAGATAAAGGTTGTTTGTGATACAGTGGAGAGGATTCCTCGAACTTATTTGACCTCTGACAGTTTTTTATAGACTGTCTTGGTGTTTCATGGTGTACTATTTAAAGTATCTCATAGAATACTCTTTCTTAAGTATCATTTAACGGAAAATCAGTATTTCTCTTAGAATAAAATTGTTACTTAAAACTGTTTGGTTTGAACTATTTCCCTGTTCAAGGAGAGTTACTACCATGTTCATTTTGTCTATAATTAATGTAAATAATTACGATGCTGTTTCCAGTTAAGCTGGGCTGACAGTGCCACATTCTTCTGCCTTTTATAAAGATTTCCACAGAGTTATTTGCGAAAGACGAATTCCAGCCTTTGGACCCTACCCAGGAGCTCATATTTCCCCCAGAACTCTCGGTAAGATGAATTGGGTGTTTTATATGCTTGTTTAAATGTCACTGGTTATAAACTCAGTTTTCTAAAACCACTCCTTCCTTCCCGTGAAATTGTCAAATTATGAAAATGTTTGATCAGATCAAGATGCTTTTCCTTGCCCAGCTCACCAAGCCCTGACTGATGCCCCGGGCACATTCCCCAAAGCCTCGGCTGAGGCTATTTTTTAAATGATGTCATCATTACTCTCATCATTGTCATCTAGAATGTGTCCCTGTTGACTATCTCAGGCGATACAGCTTTGCTCAGTTTCTAACTTGGTCTCTCCAGTCACAACGGTACATCGACCCTGAGGAGAATTCCAGCATCCCCTAACCCGCTTCCATTCCTCGCCCTTCTATCAGCATCCCTGTCTCTCTACTCAGGCATCCAGAGGTCCCATTCTATAAAATACCTAATTCTGAAGGGGTTCTGGTGTGTTTATTCATGCATTTAATAAGTATTTATTTATCCAGCAACGTGCCAGGCCCTGTTCTAGGTACTAAATATACAGAGAGGAGCAAAACTAACACAAAGACCTTGAGGAGTCTGTCTTCTGGTGGGAGAGACGGAAAATAAGCAGAATAATAGATAATGGATATATAGTTTGTTACCAAGTGAGGAGTAGAAAAAAATAAAACAGAGAAAGGGGATAGAATGCAAGGGGTTGCAATTTTAAATATTCAGCAAGAGAAGACTTCTCTGAGAAGGTAGCATTTGAAGTACGTCCTAAAAGAGGTGAGGGAGCTGCCCCAAGATACGTGGGGGGAGGGCAATCCAGGCAGCGGGCACAGTAAATGCAAAGGTGCAAAGGGTAGGAGAACGTCTCTCCCGATCAAGGGGCAGAGCAGGGGCCAGCCTGGCTGGGGGGAAGGCGGGACAGGCAGACCATGCTGGACTCGAGGCTTTTGCTCTGTGTAAGATGAGACGCTAGAGTGGAGGCTGGACTCGGAGGGGTATGCCCCTTCTCCTATTAACATTGTACTAGTATCTGAGGTCACTTTGGCTGCTGGGGTGGGAGTAGCCTGCGCAGGCATAAAGGAAGAAGCAGGGAGCCCAGTCAGGACACTGATGCCATCCTAAGAGATGGGGGTGCCTGGCCAGGTGTACAGGTGAGGAGCAAGTGGAATCTGGATATATGTTGGAAAAAGAGCCAACAAGACTCACTGATGGATGGGATGTGGGGTGTGGGAGAGAGGAGTCAAGGCTGACTCTGGAAAGGGGAGTGGCCATTTACGGAGAAGAGGAAGACCTTTGAGCAGCACGGTGTGTGTCCTTTTCAGGGACCTGGAAGGAGATGGGATATGAGGAGTTCTGTTTTGGGCATGTTAAATTTGAGATGCCAATTACACATCTAGGGGGAAGACGTTGAGTACTCATTCAGATACATAAGTTTAGATATCAGAGGAAAATCCAAGCTGAAGATAGTGATTTAGGAGCATTAGTATAATTATGATTTTTAATGCCATAATATCAAATTATGTTAAATTAATCTATATTGAAGTATCAATGACAGGTGCCAGCTCATATTGTCACTTTGTCTCCAAAGAGCTACATATTAACAAGTCTTAAACTGAAGGAGTAAATATCTAATCGTGGAAATTCAGGCATTAGCCAGCAGGTGTAGTATCTTCTCGGTCAAGCAGACCCCAGGACTCCTGAAATCTCTCTAGAGGGACATACCTCCACCTGGGGTCTTGCATAACCCAGGAAGACAGGTGTGCGCATGCGCATACACACTTGTAATTTGCACTTAGAGAATGGCAGAGAACCCAGAGAAAAGAACCCTGACCTTTCGAGGAGAGAGGGTTACCTGGATCTCTCCTGGGACCCTCAAGGATCTCCTGAAGCTGAAAGTGAAACACCCCGAAGCCCCCCTCATCCTTGGCAACACCTCACTGGGTGAGTGATTACAACTGTTCTCATGCCATCATTACGGCCAAGCTGGACTTCCTGTCCTCTAGTCGGCTCTCAGTCTACAAACATTGCTTTTTAAGGATAAAAATCTTATCCTTTGTAATAAAATATTAAAATATAATAATACACTATAAAATATACTATTATGCTATATAATAATAATATGATAATTACATATAATTATATACTTTCATATGTAAGTAATATATAGTATATATTACAACAATATTAAAACTATAATATAAACAGTATTATATATATTATATTATATTATATTATATTATATTATATTATATTATAATAACATGGCCTCCAAAGTTGGAAACTCTGGGAGTACGCAGGGTAACCTTTTGAGGTGTGAAGAAAAAACATTAGAGGATTTTTTTTATCATTTGCTTTATCTTGTCCTTTTTCATATTGTTTTTGTTAAATAGTGAGTAGACAGAATTTTTTAAAATATGTTTGGGCATATTAACAGTGCACACCCAGTTATCACCCACACCCAGTTTAAGAACAAGAACTCTACCAAGAACTTTGAAGGTCCATGGCCCCTCCCAAACCACATCCCCTTTTCTTCGTCTTGGAGGCATTCATTAGCCTGAATATGGTGCTGATCAGTCTCTTTCCTGTTTTTATAGTTTTACCACATATATTTCAATCCCTAAGCAATATGTCATTTCGTTTTGCCTATTTTTGACCTTTACATAAATAGACTGGCACATTATTTCCTTCTGCAGTTTTTTTTTTTGGTTGTTGTTTTGTTTTGTTTTTTTCTCATTCGACATTCTTGAGCTGAGATTCCACCACGTGGTTGCATGTAGCTGTGCTAGATTCCAAGATATGACTAGGGCACGATTTACTACTTCATTCTGTAGAAAGATACAGGTTGCTTTCTAAGTTTTGGCTATTATATATATTCTAATATCTGTCTCCTGGTGCCCATGTGCAAGAGTTTTCTAAGAACTTCTCATTCATTTTACTTCCTGTTTTTATCTGCATGCAGTGAGTGTATAAATAAATATATATACTGAGAGAGTATGCACTGTAAATGTAGTCGGCTGGGTATTTGGCCACTGATTTTACATCGATATACATTTATTTTCAGTTTTTAAAATTAGTAACTGGAAATTTTCATGAAAAAGTTTAAATGCCAAAAAAAAGGGGGGGCATTTTCTCTTTCCTAACTCTTTCTAAAATATATATTTTTACACTTTAGGACCTGCAATGAAATCTCAAGGACATTTGCACCCAATTCTCCTCTCTCCTGCTAGGATTTCTGAGCTGAATATGGTGTCTAAAACAAGCGAGGGTGAGTTCCTGGTATTCTTGTATAATATCGATCCCTGCACTAAACTTCCATTTGCCGAATAGTTTGGAACCTCCTTATACATTTGTCTCGTCTGGCCTATTTCCAACTGGTCATCATTTTTCTGATGTGATATACATTCCCACTATGAAAGTTTACTACCAAAACCTTTACACAGAATATAAGGTATTCGCATGATATCATTCAAAACCTTGTAGTCACCTGCAGGATTCTTGCCTGTGAAATGTCATGGTGACCTACAGACAATAAATATGCAATGTCACTTTGATGGGAAGACAGCAAGAGAGAGCTGGTGTTTTCCATAGGTTGAATGGTCCATTCCAGGGACTAAAGATGTTCTCAGGGGGAAAATAGGAGAAATATCATCTGGCATTCAAATACTATTTGTCTCTCGGGGACAATAGCAAAAGGCCAGGTGGGAGAAAGAACTGCCTGGGCAAGCACCCCCAATCTCTTACAACATCCTTGAGAGCTCGCTATGTGCAGATGTCATCAGGCAAGATGGCACTAACAAAGTAGAAAGGAAACATACAAGACTTTGTCCTCAAGATGCACGGCAATCTTTTGACAAAAGGAACCTGCTTTTATGCCTTTCCTCATCCCCCAGAGCTTCTAGCATATGGGTACTATGTATGCATATAAGTGTCAGTCAATGACTTAATGGGAAAAAAACAAATGACTTGGCCAGGAACTTGAATTTGGGATGCAGTGGTAATAATGACTTTCTTAACCTAGCCAACAAGGAGGCTAGGTTTAGTCAAGACTGACTTGCAGGCCACCATGTGTTTATGGGAGTCATTGGTGGGCAGGGGAGGGGACCCGCCTTGGCTGTACCATTGCTATCTAGGAGTCCTATCTTCCTGGCCCCTTACCATCATCATTGCTGCAGATCAGCAAGCCTCCTGCCCTGGCCTCACCCCTCCTATGTGCAAAGGAAGAGGCCCTTCATGGTTTTGCCCCTCACCCATGGCTTCCCAGCTTCAGCCTTGGGACAATTCAGGTAGCGCACTTGAGTGCCACTCAAAAAATGAGGGACATGTGCTTAGATTTACCTGAAATCTTGGTGTTAACAGAAAAGAGAGAAAAAGAAGAGGACATGGTAAAATGGGTGAACTGGGAGTGTAGACAGCTAGTTTAAGCAGCAGGTTCACAGGAAAGCCCTTCTCCTAACCTCGCCCCAGGCATCACTTAGCCCACAGTTTTCAAACTTCTCTGAGCATCACAACACTGTCCTCAAATAGATCTTAAGTTAAAGAAGTGAATGGAAATAAGCAGTTCTGTTTGAAGGAGAGGGAAGACTTTTCAACAGCCACACCACCACCACCACCCACCCCCGCCCTGAGTCACTGAGTTCACTATATGTGCCCCTGAGAGAGCTCTTCAGGGGGCAATTTTAAATCCTCAATGTGACTCCAGGACCTCATTTTATAGGTAATGAAGCAGAGAGGCGAAAAGAAAGTAGACTTGCCCAAGGTCTCTAAACTGGCTGGTGGCCAAGTCACCAAGCCACACATCTCCCACCTCCAAATCAGAGCTCTTTTGGTACTGCCATTTACACCCGCGAGGCCTACCCCAAAGCTGTCCAATTGGCTGTTTGAAGGCACTGCTCAGTTTGGACTCTGCAGGCAAAATAGTGCCAGATTCGGAAATGTGAGAAAACGAATCCCATGCCTTCCTCAGGCAGGACCTCTTAAAATTAGGTGTGAGTGCCCTCTAGTGGCCTCCAGGGACGTTTCCCAGGATTCTCAATCTTTTCTTAAGGCTGAAGAGTGAAGGGCACAGGTGGGGCAGCAGAGCTAGATGTGCCCCCCACCCCACCAGCATTTGCAGGAAATAAATTTCTGTGAAAACTTATGTTTGTTAAGATTTTGCCTGCCGCATTACATACATGTTTAGCTCAGTATACATTTTTTTCTCCTCAAGATCTTTAGTATAGTAAGCATTCCAGAAAGTCACTGCATCTTTACCTCATAGACCCATGAACTCTGAGAAGCATGGAGTTAAAACACGATCCACATTCTGAGAATCAAACCAAGTTAAAGTTCTTTTTGATTCCATTGAAACAGATTTTGCAACCAAAGAAGATATAAAATATGAAAAGAAATACAGTAAAAAGAATTTTCTCAGTAGAGAGGTATCATGTTGAGCACAAAGTGAGAGGGTAATGTGAGCAGTAGAAATAGCCCAATGAAAGTCCCCAAATGGGTTGTCTGGCCTCAACCTGAATTTGAAATCTGTATTTATGAGGACTCAGGCAATAGAGCAGACAACTGACATTTTACTCTGTCTTAGGGCTGAATTGCCCTTTTCTACCTACGTCAAATAAGAGATGGTCCTGCTGTGTGATCTTTCTGACCTTAAAAAAGATGATGATGATGATGATGATGATGATGATGATGATAATGATATTTTTGTTTCTGGGTTCTTCCCTACCAATAAGACTCTGGGTCTGTAGGGTAGGAAGAATTGTATGAAGCAAGCTTGATCTTCCCAGCTCTCCTGTGGGCAAAGATAAGGCCAGAAGTTTTGCAGAAGTTAAAGACCAAAATCCAATGGAACCTGTGGTGATGGGAAGCAACAGACCATGGCGGATGGATCTGGGGTGGGGTACCATGTTACTGAGGGCCTTTTATGAGACCCAGAAACAGAAACAGGGCGAGGACTCTAGGTTGAGACATTCCAGGGAGGAGGAGGAGTTTAGTTGCTTTTAGGCAAGATTTGTTCAGTGTAAGGATAATATGGAGCAGCTAGTGGTTTCCATAATCAATTAGGTTAGCTGAGAGTATTGAAGTAGCTGGGGGCATTGTACGTTGGCAGAGGTGAGGGAAACATGTGTCAAATACAATTTTAATGTTGATTAAAAACAAAGTTATATAGGAGGGTGAAATATTCTCAAAAATTAATTCACAAGAAGAAAAAAGAACCCTCATACACTGCTGGTGGGACTGCAAATTGGTACAGCCACTATGGAAAACAGTATGGAGGTTCCTCAAAAAACTAAGAATTGATCTACCATATGATCCAGCAAACCCTCTATTGGGTATTTACCCAAAAGACTTAAAAAATCATATCTATAAAGATATTTGCACACCAATGTTCATAGCAGCATTATTCACAGTGGCCAGGACATGGAAGCAACCGAAGTGTCCTACAACAGATGATTGGCAAAGAAGCTGTGGTACATATATACAATGGAATATTACTCAGCTGTAAGAAGAGATGAAATATTGCCATTTGCAATAACATGTATAGAACTTGAGATAATCATACTAAGCGAAATAAGCCAGACAGGAAAAGTTGAAAATCACATAATATTACTTATATGTGGAATATAAACCTAAAAGCAACAAAGGAACAGGACAGAGACTCATGGACATGGACTATAGACTTGTGGTTACCAGAGGGTAGGGAGTGAGATAGGAGGGGGGAGGTAGATGGGGTAAAGGGCATCAAATATAGGTGGGTAGAGGGAAGGTGAAGTGGGTAAAGGGGATCAAATATATGGTAGCTGAAGGAAACTGGACTTTGGGTGGTAAACACACAATAGAATGTACAGATGTTAAATTATAATGTACACCTGAAAATTATATAATTGTATTAACCAATGTTACCCCAATAAACTTAATTTAAAAAAATTAATCCACAAGAGAAAAATGAAAGCCTAGCCTGCAACCTGATAAAAAGAGACTAACTGCAGTTAGAACCCAGCCCTGGACGTGATCAGACTGTACGTGATAGTTGTTCATCCTGCAAACCCCAGGGAAGTGAAGGGTTAATATCTTTATCATGACCAAGTAAACTTTCAGGAATATAAGAAAGACCTTACATTGGAAAATCATTTACTTTATCACATTAACATCGTAAAAGAAAAATCTCATAATCACCTAAATAGATGGAGAAAAAACATTCAATAAAAATTTAACAACCATTTAAAATATAAATTCAGAGCAAAGTAGGAATATATGGAAACATTCTGAACCTGATAGTGAGTGAAGGATTAATTTTAAACAGCCAACTAAGTCATCTCCTGATGGTTTGGGTGACTTCTTCACTTTCAAAGATTGATCTCAACCCTTTACATTTCTGTTATGGAGAAACCCCAAAGACAATGCCAATATCCTGCCAACAATCGCAAGTATGGCTGCAATTGTTGTTAAATTTTTTGAATTACTTCCTTGCCAGGTAGCAGATAGCATTGCCCCAAACCTCCTGATTGCTCTCCCATTGCTCCTGCTTCCCTGGCCTCTCTCTGGGGACCTGCGACATCCCCACACCCAACAACAGCCAACAGAATACCTGGGGCAGCTCCTCGCATGGGCCGTGTTCATTCTGGTTTCTGATCATCCAGAGCCCCTCATGGGACTTGTTGAAGATTTTGAGTATCGAGACTATCATAGAGGTACATATCAGCAGTCAAAGCATTATTGATTTTAGACAATAACCTAAGCAATTGAAAGACCTTTGCCATTATGTTAATGCCACTAGATTTCTCCCCCTTAATTACAAAACATCTTTGCATAGATTCACTGTGGTCAGTCAGGAGGGTGTCATAGAAAGTTCTAGTAAGGTCTGCTACCTGCTGGTTGTTACTGTCAGTCCTTCTCTCTAGCCTCTATTCCCTTGTGTTTGTTTAAAAAAAAAAAAAAAAAAGTGTAGACCAGCTCAGGGGCTTCTAACTTCAACTACACAGAAAAATTACAAGGGGAGCCTTTGAAAAAGCCCCACACTGAGATGCCAATTTAATTGACCTGGGAGGGGGGCGCATCTGTGCTGTTTTTGAGTACCCAGTGACCCTCTGTGCCGCTGTGCGGAGAGTCACTGCACTAGTCAAACATGAAGGCCCTGGCGCCATGAACACAAGTCAGCTGCTCCTTCACCTACGAAAACAATTTGCTTTCCAGGACTGACAATAGGCGCTGGCTGCAGTCTGGCCCAGGTGAAGGACATCTTGGCTGAAAGGGTTTCTGAGCTCCCAGAGGAGAAAGTTCGGACTTACCGAGCCCTCTTGAAGCACCTGAAAAGCCTGGCGGGCCAGCAGATCCGGAATATGGCGGTATGTTCTCCGGGACAGTCGTCAGGCGCGCTGCATCTATTTCTTAATCTCACTGAAATATTGAAATAGGCAGAATCTGTATGCAAAACAGTCTCAGCAGATTGAAACAACAGGCACAATAAATAAATATTTAATACAGACATTATTTAATAACATATTTAAAGAAGGAGTCTAAGTCAAGTTTAATAGAATAGCCAAGTAGCAATATAGGTGGGAAAAGGACTTCATGGATTTGCTAATTTTATGATAAGACTGCCCAAGAACATAATTTTGTCTTAGGCTGCATTAACAGAAGTATAGTCCCTAAACTAAGGAGGGTAGCCTTCTCTACTCCAGACTGTTTAGACCACAGGTAGAGACAATGCTCATATCTGGGAGGCATACTTTAAGGTCTGGTTATTTTTGACCTCAGAAGAAAGTAAAAGAGACATAGTTGAGTTTTCAAAAGACATATGCTCCCTCTCCTACACACCCCAAATGCTGTCTCAGAAATCCTTAGGACATGGAGAATCGGGGGAGGCCATGTTTTCTTAGAAAAAGCTCTAAAATGTTCTTTCCCCCTGTCAAGAACTCTGACTGACACCCTGGAGCCTGGTGAGGAGATGGTGGCAGGACAATGAGTAGTTGGGAACCACACCACTAGGAAGAACAGCAGGGGCGGGGACAGTCAAAGGATCATGAGAGCTGCCTCCAAATATCTGTACATTACGAAGGACACCTGTGATTTAGTTCCCGTGCTCACAAAGGGCAGAAGTATGATGGATAGGTGAGAGTCCAGGAAGGCAGATTCTAGCTCAGTGGAAATGAGAACTTTAAAATCAAGCCCTACATAAAGGATTGGGGATTCCCTGTTCTTACCGCATTCCAGTCCAGACTGCAGCAACCTGGGTGATCGCTGTGGATTCCATCCCGACTGGGGAGGAGGGTATTGAGTTGAATGGCCAGTCATTGCCCTCCCAAGTTCTGAGATGCTACAGGCTCAACCAGATCCAAGTGGAGTCTTCAAGAAGAGGAAAAAGACCCCCCTTCCCACTATGGTGTAGATGCCCAGAACCCCCACATGACCCAAATGAAGTCTGGCCATCCCAGAGGTTATGTGATATAAAACTGAGATTCTGTGTACCCGTGGCAGGACAGCATCTCTGTGGCCATCACTATTGCCACCTGCACTGCGGCCAAGGTTGAGTTGGGGGTGGTTCAGAATTGGCCACTGAGCCTCGCTGCTTGGGTTTAAATCCCACTCCTGCCCCTTCCTAGCTGGGAGACTTTGGTCAAGTTTTACAATTTCTCTGTGCCCCAGTGTCCTCATCTGTAGAATGGGGAAATGGAATCAATCAAACTGTGTTGTTATAAGGATAAGTGAGTAAATATATGTGAAGAGGTTGACAGCAGGTGGAACATACCAAATGCTATGATTACCATCAAAGTAGCAGGTGGGGGAGCCCCTCTCAGGCAGTACGAACTCCCCAACAGTGTGAACTGAGCCCCTTCTGCAAAGGAGACCTAGACACCTCTGGACCATTCCACTACCAGAGAGGACCATAAGTATGTGCCTGTGGGGCATAGGATTTGAGGGGTAGAATGACCCAGGCTGTAACTCTCTCTCCTTAGTCCTTAGGGGGACATATCATAAGCCGGCATTTCTATTCGGACCTGAATCCAATTCTGGCTGCGGGCAACGCTACCCTCAATCTGATATCAGAAGGTAAGCTACTTCAGAACACTCTGAACAGCACCTAGAGATCTTTTGTCTCTCTTTTTTTGAAGAAATTGCTTTAAGTCAGAGCTCAGGTCACTGGCTCTCAATGCACCATGGGGATCAGGCTCCCGAAGGAAGGCACGGTGACGCAAGGGGGTGGCTAGTGCCCCCTTGTGGCACCACCTCCCACATACATACAACACCCACCACAGACCACAGCTTGGTCAGCCCTCACGTTAGCCAGGGGTGGTGTACAGAGGCTGCGGCGAAGGCTCTGTGCAACCTGAGGACAGCTCCCTCCACCTCTTCATGAACCACCCCCCTATGCCCCAGCTGCTGTGTGAGAAGCCACAAATCTACTAAAGACACACTGCAGACACCTCAGGCCTTCTGTGGGCAGAAGAAAGGCAATGATTAATTTTACATGCTAGCTGAGAGGGATATTCCCTCTTCGTGCTAAAGTACTCCTGTCTCCCCAGAAGGGCTCAGTTCATACACTGCCTCCTGCTGCTCCAAGATGCTGACACTCGCCTTACCATGTGCCAGGCTGTGCTGGACACTTTACACGCCTCATGTCTAATCCATCCAACCACCCAGTGGAGGTCACTTGCAGAGGCGGAGGTCAGATGGGAACCCTAGACTGTCTGATTTCCAAATGGATGTGCTTGCCTCTTTTCCATTGGGCCGCCTCCCTAGAGCCTCTAACTGCCCCTCTCCATCACTTGTCCCCCTCCTTCACCCACAGCCCATAACATACCCACTCCTGCTGTTCGTCCCGTTCAGCTGTTCCGTCATGTACCCCTCCATGGGCTCACAGAGGCCCAGGCACTGGGATGTGGGGAAGCAATCACTGTCTCCCGATGTGAACTTCCAGAACGTATTCAACCAGGAATTCTATCACAGGTTTCATAAGCCTCCGAGGGATTTGTTGGCCAACATAAGCCCATACCTGATTGGTGGGCACTCAGAGTGTTGGGACAGACTTGGTGGCTGAGGAAAAGTTCTCCCACCTCTCTTCACCCCTGCGTGGCCCTGTCAGCCATTTTGCTGAGTCCTCCAGGCCTGTGGTTCAAGCGGGCCCCAGTTCAACCCCCAAAGACCAGGAAAGAAGCCGAGATTCTGGAGCATCAGGATAGCAAGGGCAGCTTGGCCTACATGCAGCCTTCTACTACACGAGAAGTAGGAGAAGCATTTTCTACTGGGCTCTTGATTGTTGCCCTCTGCTTAAGGTCTTGTTTTCCCAGCTCTGCCAAAGCACCTCCACCCTGAGTGAGGTCCAGCTCCATCAGATGAGCTCACTGACCAGCAGCAGGGCATGCCAGCAAAGGTCAGCAGGGGCTCCTTTGGGGTGCTCCTGCTTCCCTTCTCAACTACACCTACATTCCAATTAGCATATTGCTATTGATGCCAGGAATCAAACCCCTGTCAGAATCCGTAGGATGTAATTTGAGCTTTTTGCTGCACATTCTGTGGAGGCACAAACCACTTTTTAAAGCCAGAAGGACTGCTCTGACCTCTCAGTGTCAGCAGTTGTGCTGAAAGGAGGTTTTGTGAATTGTTCCCTTCATTTTAAAGGTGTAGGTATCCTGTTTAGGAGCCAACAGCTACAGCGAGAACAAAAAGCCAATCCAATGGTTTGAACTCCTGTTAACAGTGGAAACACTGTCTCAGCCTAAGTTACACCCTTCCTTGATCACAGAATTGCGAGTTAGATTCAGTTAACTGGCCTCTGCTGAAAGATGGATACAGCACAGGCCTGGCAGGCCTTGGAAGAGGGTGGAGAGCTGGTTCACACAGCAGTAGCACTGATAAGAGTAAATGTCACGAAGCTACCACCACCCCTCCCTGTGGTGGGACTGACTGTCATGTAGGCAGACCTTTGCATCACTTGGTGCAAAGGAAGATGACCTTTCCTTCTTTGCTGCTGACATTTCAGAGTACAGAATAATCTCGTGTTCTTTGTTGCCACTATGCAGAAATGTCGTTTTCTTCAACAGCAGGTACACGGCAGATTCCTCTAAATGAACATTTTCTTGCTGGGTTGGCAAGTGCAGACCTTAAGCCAGAGGAAATTTTGGAATCTGTGTATATCCCTCATTCTCAAAAGGTAAGAATTCCACCAGTCACTTTTGAGAGTTGTTTTTCCTTTTTCATATCTGAGTCCAGTCATCTTTAGAAATCTGAAAACAGATGGAAGGAAAAGAACTCTGCCCTAAAAATAATAACTTCCTGTCCACTGCGGACTGGCCCAGCACCAAGGCCCACAGACACCCTTGAGCAAGCAGCTCCGGGGTGTGGACTTGGGGTGTTGTTTCAGCTGTGGGGTGGGGCCTACTGAGGGCCTGCGGTCCTGCTTCCTTGTGACCACGGATCAACTCTGGGCGGCGGAAATTAGAGCTCCCTGGCTATGGAATGAGCTTCTCTGCCTGATCCACAAGGAGATGGAGGCTAAGGCCGGGCTGCCCCACTCCCCAGCTGCTAACCCCAGCAGTCCATAGGAACATGAGGGCCCCCAGATGTCTATTAATACAGGATCCCTGGGGCCAATGTGACCACCCAGCCGGCTATGGAGTGGGCCCTCTGTCCTCACTCTCTGTCCCCTGTATCTCTCCCCAAAACTGTACCTGAATCCAAGAGGACAGCCTTCCCAGGGAGACGCAACACACACACACACACACACACACACACACACACACACACACACACTGATCGAAAGCCAGGCATCAGCTGGGTTATGCAGGAAGTCTTATATTAAGTCATGCTTTCAGCCATATAAGATCTTCGTTTATTTTTCCTGTGGAATGGAAACTCTGAAATGTGTTCCCAGTCGAATGTGCATCTGCGTAAAGGCCCCAGACAGAAAAATAAGCACACTCAAGCACGGCACCCTCAGCGGCCACACATGGAAACACGGTCGAGGCACAGGCCATATCCGTTAACCCCACGTCAGCACGCCAATGGTCACGGCACCAAGGGGTCAGTGGGGCAGCCATCAGCCTCCTGACTCTTGTACCTGATACGATTCCTTAGTCCACCACTGGAAAGTTCATTTTGACTCTTTTATGAGCTAGGCCACACGGAAAGTGGTCATTTCTACAAACCTAGAAGTGTAGTTGGTCTCTTTTGCACTTTAAGCAAATCACATTTAAAAGCACCTGTGTTAGGAGGGCTCCTCCATCCTCATAGGGCACGAAGGTGTCTGAAGACTAGAGGGAAGGGCACCTGGAAATAAGAGCACATGGAAACAACCCAGGCGTTCCGTGTGGAGGTCTCCTGGCCTCGGAGGAAAAGTGCACAGAGATCTCTGTTCCTTGAGGGGATGGGCGTTGGGGCCAGGCCTTTGGGAGAACAGCTTTCTCACTCCGAATGAGAAGGCAGCCAAGCTGTCTTCTCATTGTGCCAAATGTCCTTTGTGTCCCTTTAGACTGAATCTAAGTGATTAACTAGTGGCACCAAGGAGCAGAAACCACGCTCTTAGTTTTGACATATCAAATAACTCTAAACGGTTTTTGTCTCCACAGTGGGAATTTGTGTCAGCCTTCCGACAGGCTCAGTGCCAGCAAAATGCCTTGGCTGATGTGAATGCTGGCATGCGAGTCCTCCTCAAAGAAGGCACAGATGCCATCGAGGACCTGAGCATCGCCTACGGAGGCGTCGGGGCGACCACCGTCAGTGCACACAAGTCCTGCCAGCAGCTCCTAGGGAGGTAAGCAGAGACCCCTGGCCCCTGATGGTGAACCAACTTCAAAAAAAAGCGGTGGGGGTCGGGCCTGGTTAGTACTTGGATGGGAAACCACCTAAGAAGACCAGGTACTGTAGGTGTAAAAAATAAAAAAAATAAATAAGGGATTGTAAGCTGATAAGGTCCTTGCAATGTGAGATCAACCAAGGGTTACCTCGCCCGAAGAAAAAAAAAAAGGGTGGAAATTTGGCAAGTGTTGGTAAAGCCCTAGGAAGATGGAAATTCCTGTGTGTAGAATCACTGCTTGTTCTTTCGTAATTTTGCTAAATGAACCAAACCTTACTTGGCATTGATTAATTAGGTGCCACTCTTTAGGTGAGGAATACAACAAAAATGGCCCAGCACTGCGTTCAGCCTCAGTTCTTTTGTGCACATCAACACTCCAGCAAATCCACACCGGGTAGCATCCAAGTGGCACCTGCCACTCCTGCTGCTCAGGTGCACTCTGTTTCTTCCTCCATGATAGCAGTGTCCAAGTTGTGAGTCTTGTCCAGCTCATAATGGAATTTACCCTAATGGTCTATTTATTTAATGCCAGGTTCCAGCATGCTCTCACTTGAACACACTTGGTTCATGTTGCAACAGAACGGGTCCCATCCTCACCGTGCCGTGATCCTCAGCCACTTGGCGCAGACTTCCAAGCCTCAGTTTTCCTGAAGGGCTTGGTTAAGTAATTTCTAAGTTCCCTTCAAACTCATAAAAAAGACTCTGGAATCTTTAAATGAGCACCATGCAATATCTAGCTCATGCCACATGATTCGGACTGCCTTTAAGTGGTTTCTTCCTGCCTCCAACCCTACCAGGCGCTGGAATGAGCTGATGCTAGATGAGGCTTGCAGGCTGCTTCTGGACGAAGTCTCCCTTCCAGGCTCAGCTCCAGGGGGGAGTGTGGAATTCAAGAGGACTCTGGTGATCAGCTTCTTCTTCAAATTCTACCTAGAAGTTCTGCAGGAACTGAAGAAGCTAGTGAAGCTGTTCTCTGCACCTGTGAGTGCTCTGGCTTGTATGTGCTCCTTGCAGTCATAAGCTCCCAGCTTTCCCACTATGTTTGCAAACTGTAGGCAGCCTGTGCCATTGTTTGTCATTGTTCTGGGTCAGGCCTTGTCAGTTTCCAGCCACCTCTGCTTCTGGGATTCATGAAGCTCAAGATAGACTCTCTTCAGTCCACAGATGTTTACTATGTGTCCTGAGCAGTGAAACATTACAGTACCCCCACCGCTGGTGTGCAGTTTTCTTTCTTTCAAAGTCAACTTTATTGAAGTATAATTACATATAATAAATCACACCTATTTAACTTAAATTCAGCACATTTTGACAAATGTGTAAACCCATGTAGCTACAACCTCAAATAAGACACAGAGCATTTCCATCCCCAAAAGTACTCTTTCTCCCCCTTGCAGTCAACTCTCCCACCCCTGCCCCTAGGCAACCAAATTTCAATTTCAATATAGAACATAAATAAAATTTTATCAAAAATACTACAAAATATTACCTGTATGCTAATATTTAAGTAGCTCCATTCCAGGTTTTCTGATTGTAAACTCTTGAGAAAGTTGAACAAAGCAAATTCTCTCTCTCTCTCTCTCTCTCTCTCTCTCTCTCCCGCCTCCCCTTCTCTGACCACAATTATAGCTTTGGCCCTGCCTTGTACCCCCTACTTCCCCACACCATACCCCAACAATCCCGTGTTCCTAAAGTGCCTGATTTTCATTTATTCAGATGAAAACCCTCACTGACCACATTCACCAGGCTAATCTTTGCTGCCATTTAATTACTGAATCACAACACGTATTTGATGCTGAGTTTCAGTGACACACACAGAGCCTTCCCAATTTTACTGCTCTCCCAGAAAAGCAGAGGGGCTGAGAAAACAACCAGGATCTGGGCTGTTTTGTGTACGTTGAATTCCAGTACATTCAGGGACGGCTTATCCAGGCCCAAATTTTCTTGTTCCTCCTCCTGTCCACAGGCCAGCTCACTAACAGGCCTCTCCCATCTCAAGATGATTTGAGAATCAGATTCAAACCAGTCCATCCAGATCCTCATTATGTGGAAAGGGAGGGAGGGCAAGAAACTTTCATAAAAAGTGAATTCCTAGGAGGTGATTTTGGTTATCCAGGCTACTCTGACCTTGCAATTTCATGAGTACTTTAGCCAAGTCATTTTTACATAAATCAAAGCCCAGAGTAATCACAGACTCATCAGCTTTTCTTCATTGTTTTGAATCCTCTCTCAGGACTGCCTTCATTATCCTGAAATTTCAGACCAATTCCTAAGCGCTCTAGAAGATTTCCCGGTCACAGTACCCCAGGGAGTTCAAAGATACCAGGTCAGTGAGTTTAATTTAATGGGAACTTAACACTAAGAGATAAGCAATAGCTGTGCGAACAAGCAAGCACTTTAGAATTGCAATTTTTAGTTGTGGCTTTGTAGTTTTTGCTAGTATATTGGCCCTTTGTTTAGGCCATGTCAGGGAGATGGTGGCTCTAAGATCAGTCCTGAGCTACTGCTAGATATACTCAAAGCTAAAAAAACCTAGAGCGGTTTTGATAATAATTGATAGTCTCTTCAAACTATCGAACTGATCTTTGTGCATTTGTTTGAAGAGCTGCTGAGCCTGGTGTGGGGGAAGGACAGAACAGGAAAGTAACAAGGTTCAGCCTCCAGCCCCAATGGCAAATGTTTAATCTCCAGTCAGCAAAACAAGAGCCCTGCAAGCAGCTGAACCCACCCTTCTAGAAGGACAGCTTAGAAAGTATCTGTTATTATCTGCTCGAGCACAACCCCTCCCCCCACCCATCTCGCCACACACACACACACACACACACACACACACACAGATCTTCCTTGAGAAGAGTTCCAGAGTAAACATTTTCTCCATTTCATTATACTCCCAGGGATGTTTTTAGGCCACTTAGAGGGGCAGCCAAGGTACCTTGATCGACATCTGGATTCCATTGCCATTTGCTACCCTCTCCTCCACCAGAGGGCCTGCTCAAGTCAATAGCAGGCTTTAGGCATAGATTTTGGTTCACCATCTTCAGGAATTATATCACTTATATCATCATCATGATCACTTTATATGTGAACAAATTAATTACTGGAAAAGTAAGAAAGCAGGGTAGGGAGACCCTCTGAATTCCTGAAGGAAGGGATACAGGGAGACCACGTAGGAAAAGAAGGTGCCAAAAGGAGAAGCTGGGGTATCCCTTCACCTACTAAACAATTTTGCTAAAACAGTTGGCCCTGTCTAAGATATTGCCACATAACTCAACCATTTCCCAGTCCAGTTACATCACTAAATTGTCACGCTCGTCATCTGAGCCACTCCAGTGTTTATTGCCCAAAGGTGACTATCTCGTTTCTCAATCCTGAGTCACGAGTGTGGTAACTGGCCAGGCAACTTCTGAAGATTAAAGTTTTCCAGGGCAACTCTTACCTTCCTCTGTAGAGTGTGGATTCTCGCCAACCCCTCCAAGACCCAGTCGGACGCCCCATCATGCATGTATCAGGTCTTAAACATGCCACAGGTGAAGCCATATTTTGTGATGACATCCCCAGGGTGGATAATGAGCTGAACATGGTGTTGGTGACCAGTACCAGAGCCCATGCAAAAATCATGTAAGTAAAAAAAAAAAAAAAAAAGCTTTCAAAAAGCCTTTTAAAAGCACATCTGAGGATTCACTTGAAGGAATATGCCCATTCTCCTTCAATGTTCTTAACCCAAAAAACCTAAAAACGAAAGAATAAAGAAAAGGCCACTAGGCCCAGAAGGAGGAAGGGAGAGTATTTAGAAATACAACCATGAAAGAGAGAACAAAAAAGCATAGTTAGGGGCCCACTGCTTCCATTCTAACTTCATAGCACCCCATTTCCCTGCTCAGCCTCAGGTAGGGAGTAACTCTGAGCAGGGCTGATATTCAGCTGGTGATACTGAATATACTAAATACTTTGTTACTGCATGGTAATGGCCACTGTCTTACACTTCCTAAGGATACCCCTTGTCACAGCCACACTGGTCCCTCCACTGGCTCCCCTCCCAGCAGCTGAAGTGGTACCCCCCTGGCCCAGCAGGGGGCCTCCTGGACCCTACTCTGGCAAGTCAACTCTGATTGGTAGAGCCGAAGCTGAACTAGTTGTTACATATTCTGATTTTCAACCATGCTCTATCCCTCCCTCAGGTTTGGGGCTCTCAAAGCTTGTTGATTTCTACTTTTTAAGTATTTCTCTTTTTTCAGATCAATTGATTTGTCTGAGGCTCTTGAACTACCCGGGGTAGTTGATGTGATAACAGCCAAAGACATTCCAGGCACCAACGGTGCTGAAGATGACAAACTGTTGGCTGTAGACGAGGTATGGAATATGCCTTCCCAGGTGACTTTGTGCAGATAATCGCCAAGGTACCACCTCCAGCTGGCTTCCCCTTGCCTCGCAGCCCTCTCTGCCACCAGGAGATAGAAGTGCCAGTTCTTCTAGCTTCTCTCTACCTCTAACATATTTATGCAGACAAACCTACTCTTCTGGAGTCTGGAAATAACATAGGAAAAAGGAAACTTATTACAGAAAACAACAAGTTCTAGTTTTCCCACTGTATGTTCTTAAGTCAATTTACCCTCAATCTGAAGCATAAATGCAGGAACTGACCTGTAGCAGTATAGAATATCCTAGAAAGATCTAGAAATGAGAATACAAAAAAGCACAGCCACTCCCTGTTATTTACACCAAACTCTCTCACTTCCTAGACCAACCCCAGCCCCTCCACCTCCTATCTACCTCTCACGTTCTATTTTTAATAAAGTTGCTCTTGTCATCTTTGACCTTTTAATTCAATTCCATAATCATTCACTGAGCAATTGCTTTTGGAGCAGGGCTATTTTGGTTCATGCTCCAGCTCTGCCACTCACGAGCTGTGTGTCCTTGGGTGTCATCACCTGTAAAATTGAAATAATCATAGCACCTACCTCGATGAGTTGTTGTGAGATTTAAATGAGTTAATACATGTGAAGTGCTTACAACAGCGCTTGGCGTGTGAGGTTCTCAGTAAGTATTAGCTATTGTTGTCATATCTCAATGAGTCCCTCACAGACTGTTTCTCCTCCAACTATGGAATGAATCACTGTTCTTTTGGTTGAACTCCAGATGAAGAGGTTGGTTGTCATTTAGGAGCTGCATTTTCTGCTCAGGTTGACATAAAATACTGTAAACTGAGTGGCTTAAAGACAGAAATGTATTTTCTCATAGTTTTGGAGGCTAGAAAGTCGAAGATCAACGTGCCAGCAAGTTTGGTTTCTCCTAAGGCCTCTCTTCCTGGCTCACCGATGGCCGTCTTCTCCCTGTGTCCTCATGTGGCCTTCTCTCTGTGTACAAGCCTCCATGGTGTCTCTTCCTCTTCTTATAAGGACATCAGTTATATTGGATTTGAGCTCAATTTTTATGACTTCACTAAACCTTTACCTCTTTAAAGGCCCTATCTCCAAATATAATCACATTGGGGTTTGGGGGTTCAACACATGAACTGGAGAGGGGTAGAGTTCACGAAAGATGCTTTTCTTATGTTTAAACTTTAAAATGACACAATGAAGGTGACACACGTGAACCAAGCTTGACACAGGATGCAGCAAATCCAGGTCATAGAGCCAATCTCACCTCCACTCTGGGACTTACATTCACTGAGTAAAATGGCCAGTGGAACTTTCTGTGCTATTTGAATCATTTTTTAAGTTAAAATTTAGAACAAATTTTTTAGTCAAGCACATGCAATTGAATGTGCTTCCAGTGTGGTTATTATTGCTCAACAATGATAACTAAGACGCCAGCTGCTGGTAAGGTTGAGCTAAGCCTACTCCTACCCAGAATTTCCTACCTGCCTCCATAATGTATTTTCCCCAGGTACTTTGTGTGGGCCAGATCATCTGTGCTGTGGTTGCAGAGACAAATGTACAGGCAAAGCGAGCCACTGAAAAGATAAAGATCACTTACGAAGATCTGGAGCCCGTAATCTTCACCATCGAGGTAAGCAGAGCTGACCAGTCTGTCCTGTAAGGTTGTAGAATTAAAAGTACCTTTGAAAATATCTTAATGCAAGACTAATTCAGGGCTCTAATTTTTTCTTGTCACTAGCTTGCTCTGAAAAAAAAAAATCAGCATTCTCTGAAAGGTATTTGCATTAACTAAAATTAACTTTGGCTCCAAAAACCGAGAAATAATAATAATAACATAAATTTATTTTTCTCTTACATTCAGAAAGTCTGGAAGTGATCACTCCAGGGCTTATATGGGTTCTATGTGTCAGGGATCTGGGCTCCTTCTATCTAGTTGCTCATCATGCACAGTTTCTATTCTGTAGGTCACACTTTGGCCCAAAATAGTGAATAATGCTCTGCCATTAAGTCCACATTCTGGACAGCAGAGACAGTGAGGTGGTGACGAAAGGCATATCCTACCCTTTAAGGACACTCCCAAAAGTTGCACGTACCTTCCTTCATCTCATTGGTTAGACCCTAGTCACGTGCCATACCTAACTGCAAGGGGAGCTGGGAAATATAAATTTCATTCTAGATGATCAGGTATCCACTAAAAATCAGGGATTTGAGGAAGATGATAGGAGTGAATGTTGGGAACAATAATGTTTTCAAAGTGGAGCCCGAAAACAATGAGACTTTCATGATGGAATTCACAGAAATTTCACTCTTATTTCTGGATCTAGATAATAGAATGCAAATGCTATTTTCAGAAAAAATAATGAAGTTAGAATAGAAAAGCCAGATGTGGACTAAGATTTTCAGGTTCTAACTCAATGAAAGACAAGTTCAGAGTAATTGAGTTGATAAAAGCTCACTTATTTATGTACTTATGACAGAAAATAAAATATTTTCAAAGGCTTTAGTGAACCATTTGAACGTTTTTTTAAATGTGCCTAAAGGGTATACTTGCTCAATATTCAAAGTGTTTAAAAGGTCATGTTTCTTGGCCTTTTTAAACTTTGATCTTTCAAAACCAAATCAACTCTGACAAAAATTCCCATTTTGCCAAGTTTGCAAGAAGTCCAGGTCATTTTTCTTGGCTCATTTCCCTTTCTAGGGTTGTACCAGGATCCTAATATGGGTTTTTAAATTTTCAATTATATCCCCATTTCCTCAAGAGGGAAATGGCATACCCAAAGGAAACATCCATGAACTCAGGGGCTCAGAATGCTTAGCGATCTAGAATTCCTTCAGAATTGGACTATCTGGAATCAGCAAAAAAATTCTTTTGCAAACAAAAGTAAGCAACGAAATAGTCATATATACCAATACTTATTCATCTATCCATTCATTCATTTATATGGCTATACATATATGAGAGGCAGTATAACATAGTAGTTAAAAGCATGGGTTCCAGAACCAAACTGCCAGATTTGAATCCTGGTTGCACCAATAACTAACTGTGTGACCTTAGGCAAGTTACTTGACTTATATGTGCTAAGGTTTCCTCATTAAAAAACAGGGGTAATGATAATAATATTTACTTCAGCAGGTTATCCTAAGACTAAATGAGTTAATACACATAAAACACTTAGAAAAGTGTCTGGCACATATTGTTCAGTAAATATAACATGTATTATAATAAGATTATATTATTTTATGACAAAAAAAGTGTGGTAATAAACATACTTCCACGTGTACTAGGGTGACTTATTGAGATCTCAGTATAGGAAAAAATGAAAAATTTGACTGTATTGTTCATTTTCTGCTGCTTTTAAAAATCAAGTATTCATTATATTAAGCAAGATGTTTCTGAAAACGAACCCAGGGCTTGAAAGCTGCCTCCATCACTAATTTGCAGCATGACTTTGACAAAGTTATAACTTCTCTAAGCCTAGTTTCTTCATCTGGAAAATGGGGATCATGATAGAATTTATGCGAGAATGTAAATACACTATGTTGTACATGTTTGACACAAAGCAAGCACTCAAAAAAATTTTAGCTACTCTCATTATCATCACCAGCAAGAAAGATGATGACTTTAAAGCTATTGGAGAGTAAAAATGCTCTTCTCGAGTATAAAAAATCACCTTGGTTCTGAAGGTAAAGCAAGCAAGGATCAGCTGTCAGTCAATTCACTGAACCTCAGAATGAGATAGCTCTGAGTCTTCATGTGTGAGTCAGTTCATTTTATTATCAAAAAGAAAATATATAACAAAGGGCTAGAAAGGCCTTGTGAGATAGGCTAGATACTCAAAGAAATGAACAAACTTCCTACAGTGTCTGCTGGGCTTTCTTGCCCAGAGATGTGTTAGGACTTGAGTCTTCTCTCTCAATGTGGCCTTAGTTCTTTCAGATCCCTGAGTTAGAGGTTCTTGTACATGAGCCACCTAAGTCTGATACAAGTAGTTTTCTTCAGGGAGAGGGTATAAATTCAGGGCCCAGAACCTCACCCATACTGCATTTGGACCAGTCACCTGTCCCCTGGAGAGCCACACTGAAAATGAGAAATGAGTAGTTATCATCCTGGACCCTCATAGTGTCTTCAGATCTCAGTTCTCTAACCTTTGTTGGTTTCCTCTGAAATCTAGAAGAAATTCTTTCTGACATCCTGTCTCTTTGAGAAGCCCACTAATCTAGTATTCTCATGCTTGCATGATTCCTTTCATGCATCCTAGTAGGTGGCAATTTTCAGGAGTGTATTGGCTTTTGATTAAGAACACACTGTCAATGGAAGAAAAAACAAACAAAAAAAAATAGCTTTTTTTTTTTTCCTGACACGCAGGAGGCCATAAAACGCAACTCATTCCTATGCCCTGAAAAAAAACTTGAACAAGGAAACATTGAGGAGGCATTTGAAAAAGTCGATCAAATTGTCGAAGGTAAGAGACTCAGGATATTTGACAGAATCTTTGCAGGATTCTATTCTGAAACAGATACTAAGAACATGTGATTTCCTCTCAGAAAGTCCAGCCTCTAATTGGCACTTCGCCAAATTTCTCTTACATCTCTTCTTTCTATACTGTGTGTGTGTGCGCACACACATGTGTGTGTGTGAGACTCTTGGGGGTGGGAGGTAGGGAGCAACAGAATAAATAGAAGAAAAATGCCTAAGATTTTGATGATGCGAGAGCCAGTGAGGAACAGTACCAGACACTTTCGACTTGTTACATAGAACTGTAGTCTCTGAAACAGATTACCCTCAGTTGCCACAGGACAAATGCTTAATCTGTCAGCTCTTTGGTCAGGACATATCCAGGCTGGCCAGTTCATGTCTTACTTGTTACTGAGTTCCCCCAAATGGCAGTTTCCAACCTGCACTCACCTTCAGGAATTTCCCTGTGCTTGCACTGAATAGGAGAAGTCCATGCTGGAGGACAAGAACATTTTTACATGGAAACACAAAGAGTGCTCATTATTCCAAAGACAGAGGACAAAGAACTAGACATTTATGTGTCGACGCAGGATCCAGCCCACGTGCAGGTGAGGTCTAGAATTGCCCCCCATCCCCTCCACAGTGTTCTAATTCCATTATAGCCTTCAATTCCCATAGCCTCACCATTAGCAGCCATTTCACCTGCAAAGACTTAGAATCCAAGTATTGGCCAGCAGTAGAGAGATAAGACCCCAGGACCCATTTATTTTTTCTGGGCTTGTCCAGTAAATAAATGAACAGCCACAGTCACTGTAGACTTAGTACATTCATTTGCATCAATCATGTTAAATGAACTCTGTGATTGGATGGCAACACTAAGTTATGTCTGTACTTTATTTTTCTGTGAAATTATCATTACAGATAACTTTTGGCGTAAACACATCACTTTATAGCACATTTTCATTTCCACAGTCACGAAGTGCTCTAGGTTTTAGCTGCAAATATATCTTCTTTAGTAGGTTGTCAGAAGTTTCACTTTGTTGGGACATTAGGTCTAGGCATTTGGCTAGGATTCTCACCTCTGACAGGAATCCAGGACCTAACAGTTTCCCTTATGGAAAGTACCATTTTTCTGCTGGAAAATCTGTTCTGTGATGACGATTCATGTTAATGAATTCAATAGGGCTCCGCAAGATGTATTCAGACTATCTCGGTCTTTTTTGTTTTGTTTTGTTTTGTTTTGTTTTGTTTACTAACAATAGCTGTGAATGAATTTTGTGTTTTGGTTCAGCAAACAAAAGTCTTCTTTGCCATTTCACTCTTGTAAAACTTTTCCAATCTCTAACTTTTACAGAAAACAGTGTCCTCTACTTTAAACATCCCCATCAACAGGATCACCTGTCATGTAAAACGAGTGGGTGGAGGTTTTGGTGGGAAGGTAGGAAGACCAGCCGTATTCGGAGCTATTGCAGCTGTAGGCGCTATCAAGTAAGTGCCCTGGAGGACACAGGAGTGTGGAAAATGTACAGAGCTGAGGGCAAATCAATGACCTGAGAGTCACTTTGGTTGCTGTCATAACTACCTGTGTGTCCTTGGGCAACTCAGCCTTTTGTTTCTTTTTTCTTTATATCTTATAATAATAGATATAATATCCAACCTCCTAGAGTTATTAGAAAAGTCAGAGAGAGAGAGAACTTTGAATAGGCTAATTTGCTATAAAAAGAAAAGTAGCAGTATTCATTGAATACCTTCAGAGCTGGGGCTGCTCTGTTTCTGAGTTTCAGGGAAGGTGACCCATCTAGGGGTGGGGCAACTCACCTGCCCAAGTGGAGTGCCAAAGGGGAGTCTGCTCCTCCACTTTTCCTTCCTACTCTCAGCTTCAGGGAAGGTTGGGTAAGAAAAGAAAGGCAGCCCACCTCTGCCTCCCTGCACCTGGGAAGGGCTGCCTCTTCAATGTGTGCTTAATGGACAGATGACACCCTCAAAGCGAGCTCCCTGGCTAACCTCAACCCACAGGCTCACTTATTCATCGTCCATGCTGGGCACAGTGCTGGTTTTTCTGTTCCTTGTTCATTCTCTATAGCTCTTTCTTTGGTGCTTCGTCAGAACTCCAATCAGCCTGCAAAGTTCAAAGGTCCTGCTTCCTTTGACTACTTCTTTATTGTTCAGAGCTAGGTCCGAAGGCACTTAGATATGTGTCTGCTTCCACAATGAGAGGTAGGAAAAGGCAGAATCTGAATTCCATCTCCAGTTCTTTCCATAATGAACCTCTATCTGTTCACACCTACCAAGGACCCAGCAAGGGATAATCAGTTCATATTCCTATCAGGCTTCGTGCCTTTAAGACTTCTTAGACGTGACTGCACACTAGAATCACCTGGGGAGCATTCAAATCCTAATGTCTAGACTGCCCCATACTGACCCAGACATCGGTATATTTTAAAACTTCCCCAGTGGTTTCACTGTACAGCCAAGTGTGGGCATTTGTGTCTTAAGCTAAACCTGCCATAGCACATACCTGCAGTGCATTAAGTGGTCCCCAGAGCACTGTTCCCAAATTGCTGATAATAAGAGTCTCCTGGGCTCATAGAAATTCCTGCCTCCCCATCCCAGACCCGCTGAATCAAACTCACCAGAAGATGAACCCAGAAACTGTACATTTAATTGATGCTCCAGATGGTCCTCACCATTAAAGACCAGGAAACCTCATGCTCAAATTGTGTTTTTCAATATGTATCTAAAGATACATCAGAATTGCTAAGAAAAATGTAAATTCTAGGGCTCCTCCCCAACCTATTGAATCAAAGTTCTAGTGCTAAGGGCTCAGGAATCTGCATTTTTTACCAGCATTTTAGATGATTCTTCTGTACTCCTAAGTCTGGGAACCTCTGCCCTAGAGATACAGAAAGGCTGAAGCTCCTAGCTTTCCAAGGGCCCAACTTGGCCAACATAGTAATGGTCATGGGTGAAGATGAAGATGCTGAACCAGACATCCTAAGACGACTGTTAGTCTTGTTTGTGTTGTTGTGTTGTTAAGTTTGCAATTATCTGTTCACATTCTTTCTCCTTTGTAACTAGTGGGGATATGCAATATGACTGGATCTGAGTGAGCGTCAGATTTGACTGGCATATGACATTAATCACTTTAGCCAGATCTCCAACTATTGAATTATAGACACAGAGACGATGGTAATTTAGCAAATTAGTTATACATTAATTCAGATCAATACCTAGCATTGTATGCACTCAATGCATACATATGGAATGCATGCATGGTTAAATGAATGGTTGGATAAATGAGTAAGAGGGTGAATGGGGAATGGAAATGTAGAAAGGTAGGTAGACAGATGGGTGGGTAAATAGTTAAATGATGGGATAAATAGATGGGTGGATGCTAGATGAGTAGACGGATGGATTGGAGGAGGGATGGGTGAGCAGGATAGAGAACCTAAGATTTGTTTTCTTTAGAACTGGTCACCCCATTCGCCTTGTTCTTGATCGCGAGGATGATATGTTAATAACCGGGGGAAGACACCCATTATTTGGAAAATATAAAGTGAGTATTAAAGATGAAATTATTAAAGATGAAATTATTAAAATTTTATTTGAATGATTTTATCCTTTTCTATTATTTCGATCTGGCTAAATTCTAAAAACAAACAATAGTCTTAGCATCTAAAATACTTAATGAGGATGCTAGGATATGTGAATACGCATACAGTTTATGAGGAATTTTTAATAAATCTAGTGTTGCATTATGAAAAAGTTGAAGGATAAAAATACAATTTCAAAAAATGATAAAAAATGCTACTGAAGGAATAAGGATTTACATTAGTGGTTCCTCAAAAGGAAAAAGAAAAAAGAAAAAGAAGCTACAGACATTGTTATACCAAAACTTCATTTTTACAAGTGTTGCCACTCAGTGGTATGAAAATGTCACAAAAGTTCTTTGCAAACAGAAAAAAATAATAATCCCCTGACAAGTGAAATACTTTTAAATTGTTTCAAACCACATTCATTGCATTTTTATGCAACTATAGCATAAACACTATTAAAAATATTTGTTGACATCTATTTGATAACAATACTACTATTCAAATCTATGACTGAGTTGTTGGAATAGTTCTAATATAATGTTTCCCTATCAAATATGCTTTATTTGGGAATTACTTATTGCATACATATAGCTAGATTTTCTATCTGATTTTTTCACTGCCTTAGATTACTGAATTGTTATATTCCCTGTATTACTAAACTCACAGCTTTCCAGACCACAGCACAATTTTATTTTTTCCATTGGCATTAGTAATTTTTATAATTAGAGAGAAATGAACCATAGTTGGCCACTAAACTCTTTATTTGCTTTCACATGCACAGAAATTAATACTCACATTTATTATTTTCTTCTAGTACAAAGAGCAATGTAGAGACAACTCTGGGATTGTGGCATTTGGTGTTATGGTGGTTCTTGAGTTCTTTGGTTTTGGCCTAGATTATAAATCAGACTTTATTTATATTATTGTCATGAGACTGTTCGGTACTAGTACTTATTAAGAAGGTCCTAGATGTAAATATTTTGGTAGTTATAATAATATAAAATATAATTAAAAAGAGTGATATAATCAGACTTTTTAAATCCAAATTTTATTTTATTAAAAATATATAAGTTTACTTCCAATATAATAATGTGTGTATATGTATGTATACATCATCATTCAAACTTAGCTAACAAACTTTCGCTTGATTATTCAGAACTATTTGTAAATTAGCATAGTAGAAGTTTATGTGTGAATAGGTTCTTTCAAAATTCTTGAAAAGTTTATATTAAACAGTTTAAGAATTCTCTCTGCCACCATTGCTTAGCAATCCTTTCTTCATGAAAAGTCAAAGATAAACTTTAGCCTAGCATTTGTCAAAATTACCATAAATTCTGAATTTGTAGATTTTCCTACATGTCCTAACTACTCTGGTTTATTATCCAACATTTCCCTTGGAGTAGATGACAATAATCATATATATAGCTGGATGGTTCCATCCATTGTACTTATCTCCATTTTCAGAAAAGCAAAGGGACCAGAGCCAATCTTTTTTTGGTAGAACTACAACAGGAAGTGTGAATTTTTCTTTTCCATCTGGACTATACAGACAAACCGGTCTAGGTGGATGGGAGGGGTGTGGCAACTTCAGGAAAATATAAGGTGCCTTCTGTGAGCCCCAGCAAGAACAGCAGCACTAACTTACATTTGTTAAATCTGTAACCAGTTGCAAAGCACTTCACCAGCTCAGTACAAAGAGAGTCGTCACTCCATCGCTCTGTCACTCCTGGGTCCATTCCCCTACCTCAGCTTCCTAGGCTTTCCTGTAACAAAATGCCCTGTGATTCATTCCAACACATGCTAGAAATTCAAGAAACTTTTCCATGAGTGGGGGGGAGGGCACAAACTAAATTAGAAGGAAGACCAGTAAAAAGTGAAGGAAAACTTTCCAAGAATAAGAAAGAAGAGGATAGCAATTATATGTTGGGAGATAAGCAAGAGCTTTAGAATTCCATACTGACTATGAAGCCAGAAAATTACATGTTGAAAGGGAAGAGCTCGGCAAAATTCAGGTCAGAAGAGGTCTATGTTAGCCAAACACTTTAAAACAAAGAAATAGCCAGGTGTGGGACACCACCAAGCGAACGGGAGCAGAGTGTGTCTGCAGTCCCCCCAATAGTGGAGCTGAGCTGTGGTTGCAACTTTGGCATGTAAATTTTAAACACATCATAAAATGTCCATCATTTAATGACAGGTGGGATTCATGAATAATGGGCGAATCAAAGCCCTAGACATCGAATGCTTCATTAATGGAGGATGCACACTGGATGATTCAGAGCAGGTACGTTCTGGATCACAAATAGAATGCAGAATTTCTAGACGAGTCTTCATGGGACAGCATATGTCCTCAAGTACTTACCAAGCTCTACAAACAGTTCAACTTGGTACATTACTTTTAGAGAAAAGGGGAAAAAAGGTGTTGTCCAATATATGTGAATATCTCCTTTTACTTTAGGTTATAGAATTTCTTATATTAAAGCTGGAAAATGCGTATAAAATCCGTAACCTCAGGTTCCGAGGCCGTGCATGCATGACAAATTTACCGTCCAATACGGCCTTTCGAGGATTTGGCTTCCCACAAGGAACCCTGGTGACAGAATCTTGCATCACAGCTGTGGCAGCCAAATGTGGCCTTCTGCCAGAAAAGGTAGGATTGTAATCAAGGTCTCAACCACGGTTGCTGAAGGATCAGACCAGGTGGGAAACAAGCTACTCAGGGAAACACCC
Organism: Eidolon dupreanum; assembly: GCA_028627145.1. Lineage (NCBI taxonomy): Eukaryota > Metazoa > Chordata > Mammalia > Chiroptera > Pteropodidae > Eidolon > Eidolon dupreanum. Next base: position 143,994,632 of record CM053503.1, read on the forward strand.
TCAAGGAACCACTTGGATTAGCCCTGGCTCAGAATTCAAGAAAAACTCAGTACTACCTAAAAGAACTCCGCTCCCTCTCCTTATTTTCCACCCTCCTTGTGCAAAGATTTCTCTTTTTCTTTCTTTCTTCTTTGAATTTGTACACAAACAATTACTCTGTTTAAAATTCAAACCCATCTGTGGCCATGCCATCCTGAACAAGTCCGATCCCATCTGATCTCAGAAGCTAAGCAGGGTCAGGCCTGGTTAGTACTTGGATGGCAGACCACCTAGGAAGACCAGGTGCTGTAGGCCTAAAAAATAAGGGATTGTACGCTGACAAGTTTCTTGCAATCTGTGAGGTCAGCTAAGGGTTGCCTTGCCTAAAATAAATAAATAAAAATAAAATTCAAACCCCACTGAAGTAATTAAAGTGGAAAGTGAATGTCCCCTTTTTTATCCTCCCATCCCTATTGTTTAAGAGTAATCATTGTTAGCAGTTTAACATTTATTTTTCTAACCTTTTATCTATGTGTGTCCGCCCATCTGTATTCATGCACACATACATAAACATTGATGTATGTTTCTATGTGCATATATACAGTTATTTACCAAAATGGAACCATAATAAACACATTATTCTGCACCTTACTTTTCCTACTTGACCATAGGTCATGGCTCTCTTCCTGTGTCAATAGCATACTCTTTTTCATTCTCTTTCATGACTGAATAGTATTATGTAATATGGATGTACTGTAATTTATTTAGCAACTCCGTTACTGATACACATTCAGGTTGTTACCCATTTTGGTCTATTAAAATGATGGTGCAATAAACATCTTGGTACAGATGTACCAAGGGTTTACCTTTGCACTAGTGTGTCTACCTTTAGGATAAATTTACAGAGTGGGATTGCTGATGTACATGAAAAATTTTGAGAGGTACTGCCAAAAGAATGCCTTCCAAATATATTATTTTGTGCAATATCCTAGAAGGTACACAGTATGCTAGGCCAGAGAGAGGCAGCCACTGGCAACTGAGATAATTGCTGATAACACCTTTCTGTTCTTCATATATTCCAATCAGACCCCAGCCTACTTTTTATTCTTCTATCTCATTTCCTCAATATAGACCCTCTACTACAGCCAGGACTTTCAATGTATTGTCCTTTGAATGTCTTCGTGCCTAAATTAATCAGGGATTTGTGGTAGTCAGGATACTCCCCACACAAAAAGAAACATCTAAACATCGAACAAGGAAGACAATAGTTATCCTAAGAGAAGTCACATCAAGTGTTCTATGGGTACAAGGAAAAAGATATCACATTAGCTTGGTGGGAGGGAAGTCAGGAAGAACTTTCTGAAGAAGATGGCACTTGAAATAGGCCTTAAAGAATGACAGGCACAGATAATGGCAAGGTGATTGAGGCAAGTGGAACGGCTTGAACAGGAGAGGCAAACTCTTTCTGGCTCAGTTTCTTTATCTATAAAATGAGGACAAGATGACTCACTTTACAAATTCTTACAAGAATCAAATGAATTAGCATTTGTTAAAATATTTGTTTTCATAAACTGGATAGTATTATTCCAGTGTTGCTGCTGATAATAATAATTATTTTATTTGTGATTAGAGTGAGATGGGAATAATGAAAAACTCCTGAGTATATCCCAGTGGGTTCTTCTTTGTCAAGAGTTGCAGTCTTCCAAGAAATGACACATCCATAATCAAATACATTTTTAAAAAGATTTGTCCACACATTCCAAAGGCAACTGGGAGGCTTAGAGAAGATTTGCTGTTTGTCATTAGCTGCAATGCTATTCCTCTCTAGCAGAACAAATCTTCAGTTATGACAATAAAACTTTGCTTTTATATACATACCATCTACCAACTTAGCTCCATCTCTGAACCTTGTAGAAAAAAAGGAGACTCTACCTCCTTAGGCTTTTCCATTCCATTGCTCGTCACGGACCAGTCACTACCACTATCCTCCACTTCCAGGAGGGAGAGACCCTGACTGGTGCTTTGAAGATAGATGAAAAATAACCTCTGTTATTTTTGCAAGAGCACATGCTTTTCAAAGAAAAAGAAAAAAGACACTGTCTTCTCTCCATCAAAGTTAATGGGGAAGCTTGTCAGGTCTCAATTTTGCAGACAGTTTCTGTCTTACCATAACTATTGACTCAATTTTCCATTCATTTCAGATTAGGGAGAAAAACATGTACAAAACTGTTGATAAAACCATCTACAAACAAGCATTCAACCCTGAGACCCTGATAAGATGTTGGAACGAATGTCTGGACAAATCTTCCTTTCACAGCAGAAGAATACAAGTGGAAGAGTTTAATAAGAAGAATTACTGGAAGAAGAAAGGCATTGCTATTATCCCCATGAAGTTTTCAGTCGGCTTTGCCACTACAAGCTATCATCAGGTAAGGTCCTATATGAGAGAAATAACCTTGACTTTGGGAGAGTGTCACATTTTCCAAGGCACTGAGCCCCTCCAACACCACTACCCCAGCCCCTGGGTGAAATGTACAGAACTCTCCTGAGCAGTCCCCGCATCTGCAAGCACTTTCAACACAGTGCAGTAGAAAAATGCCTCCATGACAGAAAACACCAGCAGCAAACATTAAGACCTGCAGCAGCGTAACTGCCACAATGGAGCACTGACCTCGTCCCAGTTCTGAATTCCCTATTCATAAAAGGAACAGGAGCCCACAGGGCCTGTGGTACTGTGCTTTCTGAGCTCAAGGGTCTCATGGCTTGAGCAGGAATGGGGCTGCTCCTGGACTATGCCCCAGACCCCATGACAATACTTCTCAGTACACCCTAAGTCTTAGGTAGAGAAGTCTTTCTATTTTGCCCTGACCAGCTGGCTGTTCCAAGCCACATCATCTCAGGAATCTATGTCAATCCTGATGGGAGATGGTGGAGGGCCAAGAATCCTCCCAGATAGGTTTGCAAAAGGAAGAGGAAAGTCACTCACAGGTCCTATCCAGATGGGAGGAAGGAGGGCAGCATATAGATGAGTCCATTGAATAGCACAAAGACTGGTACAGACACATCTTCCCAGGAATCCCAACTTTCATACACAAGAAAGTTGTTTAGAAAACTGAAAAAAGTTGTTGCCTACCCATGATTTTCCAACAAAAGCAGAAACTCAGCAACTGAAAAAAATCTTAACATGCATTAGATCTTAATCTAAATCTAAAATCTAAATTCAAAAATGCATTAGATCTCCCTTGTGCGTATACCATTGAAAGCATTCTTCCAATTATACTCAACTACTGGCAGCCAATAGACACACACACACACACACACACATGCCACAAAAGCTGCCCTGTCAAAAGAAATCTTTCTTAGGGAATGAAATAGTTGTCCTAAATCCCTAATCAACTGGAGTCACTTGGCCCTGCCACCTCCTAGCTGTGTGATATTAAACAAGTTATTTAACCTCTCAGAGCCTTAGCTTCCTTAATTATAAAATCAGAATAATCATCCTCTCTCTCAGGACTGAAGAGGATTCATGAGAAAATGACTGTTAAGCACTTGGCAGGGTTCCTGGAACACCATGTAGTTATCCAGGGCAGCCCATCCCCCGCCCCAGGAGCCCTCAGACACATCTCTCAGGGCTGTGGCTCCGCTGGCCTGCCCAGGAGGATGAGGCTCCCTGACTCCTGGGTCATACTCCTGTTCAGGTCCAACGTGCACATTTTATAGAGGTGCAAAAAAGTTCATTGTCACGTCTACAAGCCTAGATTGAATCAACAGCTAGGGCATCAGAGATCCAAATGTGTCCTTTCTAAACCAGTTCTGCAGTTCTCCAACACAAACTGGGTAATCAACAATTCAGTTCAATTCTGACATTAACTACTTAGAGTTAGCACAGACCCCATATGTCGAGGGCTGAGTCCCACAAGACTGCCCCAGTTTCAGATGCCAACACAAATTGGGTGTCCAGGCTACCCGTACTTCTGCCAAGCTGACTCCAAATTTGGGAGTTTCCACTACCCATCCCCTCAGGTTTGAATAATTCCCTAGGACTCACAGAACTCAGGAAAGCACTTTGTCAGTTTATTATAAAGGGTATAACAGAACAGCCATATGGAAGAGATTCATAGGGCAAAGAATGGGAGTGTAGGGCTGTCATGCCTCCCCCTCTCTCTCTGAGTATGCTACTCTCCACCTTGTGGATGTGTTCACTACCCCCAGAGGCTCCCGAAACCCTGTTTGGGGGTTTTATGGAAATTTATTACATAAGTACAATTGATTAAATCATTGTCCACTGGTGATTGAACTCAATCTCCAGTCCCTAACACCTCCCTGGAGGTCAGAGAGTGGAGCTAAAAGATATGATTCTCTAACCAGTGGTTGATCTTTGTAGCAACTCCCAACCCCACCCTCCACCCCACCTCACCCAATCTAAGTAAGTTTCTCCCACAGTCATCTCATTAGAAATTTACAAAAGTCAGTAAATTTCAAGGGTTTTAGGAACTCTGTGCCAAAAGCCAGAGGCAAAGACGACATATTTATTTTTTATTGTACCACACCTCCCCTCACCTGTCTGACTGCTGCTCACCTAAACTAGCCTACTTCCTGTCAACTTCTCCTTTCACCACAAAAAAAAAACTTTAAATCAAGCAATGATTTTAAGTCTGCATTTGAAAGGACTCCAGCTTCCCCACAGAGTTCCAAATTGATGTACTCAAGAATCACCATGCTAGGAACTGAAGCCTGTTATTCCAGGTCAGCTGATGACTCACAAAGATGGAACACCTACTCCCTAAACTAGGTATAGGAGCACTGTCCTCAGAAGAGGTCAAAAGCCCCACAGTGAATAAATACTATTATTAACACCTATAAGACCTGATGGCCAGGAGACTCTCCAAGCCATCCTGGGCCTCCAGGCATCTCTGGACGGAATAGACTGAAGTCTTAATTCCTCCTCCTCCTCCGCCTCCTCCTGGAAGAAAAAATACCACATTTCCATTTGCCCAGTTTAACAAACCTTTATTTAGTGTCTTTATGATTCAGCCCTGCTCAAAGTTCTCTTCGGGACACAAAGATGAACGAGGCCAGGTGTCTGTCTTCCAAGAGACTCTTACAGAAGAACTTATCGCTCCCTACATTTATTTCCTGTGGCTGCTGTAACAAAGTACTACAAACTGAGTGGCTTAAAACAACAGATTTATTCTTTCACAGTTCTGGAAGCTAGAAGTTCAAAATCAGGGTCTCAGAAGGGCCATAGTCCTTTAGAAGGCTCCAGGGAAGAATTTTTCCTTCCTTTTTCCAGCTCTTCGTGGCTACTGGTATTCCTTGGCTTGTGGCAACATAACTCCCATCTCTGCCTCCATCTTCACATGGCCATCTTCCCTGTGAGTCTTCACATGGTCTCTTATAAAGACAATGATCATTGAATTTAGGGTCCACCCTAATCCAGTATGACTTCATCTTAATTAATTACATCTGCAAAGACTATTTCCAAATAAGGTTACATTCTGAGGTTCCAGATGGACAGGGATTTGGTGAGGGGACACCATTCAACCCAGTACATTCCTGTAAGAATAAGTGCAGAGAAGGGAATCACTGATCCTTCCCAGAGGGGAAAGAGAAGTGTTCAGGAAGCTTTAACAAGAGTAGAGACCATGGGGTGTGGGTCCGAAGGCTGAGGAGCAGGCAAGGAAGAGAGAACAGCATAAGCAAGAGCACAGGTCAGACAGGAGCACAGGTAAGGCCAGACATAGAAGCAAAACAGGAAAAGACAGGGGTGAAACTGGAAAAGGACAAGAGACCAAACCCTACAGGGCCTCATACTATAAAAAGAAGCAGGGCTCTCCACAGATCCACCCTCCCAGGTCCCCACGCCCCTTTATCTCACAAGTCATCCTGCATTCGAACGACTTGCTTTCCATCCTGGCCCAGCCTGCACTGTGAGCTACTTGAAGAAGAAGCACATCTTGTTCATCTTTATATACCTAGAGCTGAGCCCAGGTTGGCACATAACACATGCAAGTACTTAAAAATGTTTAATTCACTAGTTGAGTGGTTTGCCAGAGATTTTAAGCAAGGGAAGACTTTCAAGTCACTGGAACCAATACTTACAACTCCTGAGTATCCAAAGGAACTCCTACTAAAACCAGGTTCCTAAGTAAGAATGTTCTTTACAGATAAACTTTGCACAAAACAGAACTAAGCCCCAAAATTCTACCGGGAAAGCTTGTCTCTCCGACCCACCCTGGTCCGTGAGATTGGTGTTTTATGGCCTCATTTCCTATACTGAACCTCACTAAACGTGCACTGAGCTGTGCCTTCTGGCTTGTTTTGCTAGGCGGCTGCACTCGTTCATATCTACACAGACGGGTCTGTATTGGTCACACACGGAGGCAATGAACTGGGACAAGGTATTCACACCAAAATGCTACAGGTAAGATAAATAAAATTCAGTCATTAATCTCTCCATACATTATTGACATGACTGACGTTTGTCACTAATTTTAGGGTAAATGACAACTCCCTGTGCTGAAACCCTAATATCTTGACTATTTCATTAGAAAAACTTTTTATATATCAAATAAAACAGCAGAAATCACACACATATGCGAATACAACTTGGCTAGGGTTCACGGCTGGAGGTGGTTATTAGTGAAAACACCAGTTATGAGCCCCTGGAGCACTGTGGTGGTTGTGCCATGCAGGCTTACGCAGAGTAGGAGTTTCTCAACTTTTCTATTTTGAGACCAGTATGTATAACTTTAAATGTTGGACAATAATATTAGGTTCCTAATATATTGTTTTAACAAGTAAGGACAAGTATTTCATCAACTGCAATTGTCCTATAATTTTTAAAGTATATTTTAAAATATACACATGCACACACAATGTAGGAAGATATATAATCCAAGGAGTAAAAATAATAATCCTTTAAATTGAACAAATTTAACTTTATGACTAATTTGCTGGGTTGTTATAGTGCACATCTGCAGCCTTTGATTATCCAGCCCCTCAGCTCCTTTGGACTACACCTCCCACATTCTCCATAGTTCCGGAGAACTCCTCAATTCTCATACCTTTTAGCCCCATCCCCCTCCCTGTTCCAACTCCTGCCACAGATATAGGCACAGGACCCAGGTCTGGCCAGTTACGGTTCCTGAATCCTGCTGGATGCCGGGACTAGTCTGGGAAGAAGGCACATGACCAAGTAAGGCCAATCAGAGTTCTTTCCTGAGATTGATGTGTAGATCCTGGGAGAAAAGAACTATTATTCCCCTGTGGTTATTTAGCTACTACACTAGAAGCCAGAGGTTGTTAGAGGCAATTCTCCTGTGCCATGAGAAAATCTGTCTACTGTTGGAAATAACATGACCATCGTAAAGAAAAGCAAATGTGAGAGGCTTTGAGAGGACACTGATGAGACCATAAAGCCCCAAATACAGACATACATGACACCAGTTCCATCTATCCTTCCCAGTTATGTGAACCAATAAATTCCCTTTGGATTTTCATCTCCAAGAACCAATAAGATTTTTTTTTTCATTTTGCTTCTTTCTGGGGAAATTTAATCATTGAATGGCCTTAGTCTGAAGATTGGCATTTGGGACACTGCAGACATCTGGAGAAAGTGTTTTTGGAAAGAAAAGACAACATCAGCAAATATAATGCTTTTCTATTTTCCTTCCTTACATCCCTTTCTTTTTATTTCATTTCTTCTTAATTAAAAGTCTTAATGTCCACATGCATCTACTAAAGAAATTGGAAGGAAAAGAACAGAAAAGAAAAAAGAATGAACAGCAAATACTAGAAGAATATAAGAAAAGGGAGAGGAAGCTAAAGTTAAGGTGGGGGTGAAGACAAGAAAGAAGACAGGCCCTCAGGGTCATTCTATGTTTATCTGATACTGATACGAACAGATTTAAAAGCAAACTCTGAGTCAGTCCGTCCAAACTCTGCCTCTCTTCCTGCCACTACTACAAAATAAATCTGAATAATCTCAACTTGGTCTACTCTCTACACATGTAAAATTTAGAAAAAAAGGAAATCCTTAACATCTTAAATACACTAAATTTGATTGAAAGAACCACTGTGGAATATTACTAAGAAAACACTTTAAAAATTAGCATAAGGCTCTCTGAAAAAGTGGTTTTAATTTTTTTAAGACACATTATTTTAAGCTTTAAAGGATATCCTGACCATAATAAAAATAGTAATTTTTTTTTTAAGAAAAACAGTGACTCAAATCTTCACAGAACTCTGCTGAACTTGAAAATATTTATTCTTCTTATAGGTGGCCAGCCGTGAATTAAAAATACCCATGTCTTATGTGCACATCTGTGAAACAAGTACAGCCATGGTACCTAATACAATTGCTACAGCAGCATCCATTGGTTCAGATGTGAACGGCAGAGCTGTGCAGGTGCCTCCTTCTGTCTCTTTCCTTGGGTACTTTTACCATATCCCTGGTTTTCTTAGCTGGATACAAACACAAGTGGTTGGCTTCAGAGAAGTCATCTGTGTCAGTAAACAGGCTTGGGATAACCAAAATGTCGAGAGTGTGTGTTAGTTGAAGTATGCTAACTGAGGTGACAAATATACCTAGAACATAATGGCTGAAACAAAACAAAGGTCCTTTTCTTATATATATAACCATCCAGAGTGAGCGTTTGGTTATTCAAGCACCCAGATTGATGGCAATTCCTCTGTCTTCAACATGGCTTTCAAGGTTGACCTGAGCATCATCATTCTGGTGACCTGGAGAAGGGAGGGAATGTGGAGGTCAGACCTGGAAGTGATGCAAGTCACTTCTATACATCATCCATTAGGAGAACCAGTCTCAGGCCACAGCTAACTACAGGGAGTTTGGGAAAACGTAGACTGGTAGGAAACTATATGCCTAGCAACTATGGAAGAAGAGAAGACTGAATTTTTGTGCATAGGCAGTCTCTGTCCCTGGGAGAAGTGGAAAGAAGAAATTTGGGTACCAAGTAATACAGAATTGTGCAAGTTTTCCCTGACACAAACAAGTTCTTGCAAGCAGGTTGGCAGACAGAGACCCAGCCAGGTAGATATAGTGCAATTAAGTGTCTACATCAGTGGAGTTCGACCAGAGTACTTTTTCTTTTTCTTTGTACTTATTTTCTAACTGATGTTAAAAACAAACAAACAAACAAACAAAAAAAAAACCTGACAAATTTTTACTTTTTCAGAATAGAACCATGACTTCATATTCCTTAATTCAAATATCCAATTGCATGTACTTTTGAAGTAATATCTATTTGTCATGCTTCTATTATAAACTCTCCATCTTTTCCATTGGACATTGTGGGGGAGCATATTCCCTCACTCCCAGGACACTGCACTTAAGCTACCAAGAGGAACCACCTTCAAATCCATCTTATCTTTATGCAGACACCCTTAGGGGCTCAAAAATCAGAATACCTTTCACTCAAAACAAATGTGTGAGAAATCTCAAATTCACGTGATCCAATATTGGGTAAAATCAAACACAAGTTAAGAATAGCTCAGTGTGTATGGAAGTTGTCAGCCTAAACTAAGTATTAATCCATCTTCTGGGACATTGAGTCAAGCCTAAAACTGGCTAACCATGCAGAAATGAAGACACAAATCCGCTGGGGAACAGGTTACAGCCAGGGAAGATAGAGAGCTGTAGCAACGCAGAAGTGGGAAGGTCTGTATTATATAGGGGCCACAGTGGGTGGGTACAAAGGCATTTCTAGGTGATTGGCATGATTGATTGACACTTGGCTGTTATATAACTCTTTGTCTAGTGAGCAATGCTTACCCAGAATTCAGTCTGTTATAATTAGATTCATGAACTTCCAGATATAAACGTGGTATTATAATGATGGTATAATGAGTGCATCTGTGGCCAGATTAAACCAGCTATAGATTTATGGCCTTCCTGTCCTTTGTCTCCCAGAACAGAAGGGATTCTCAAACTACCAGTGGGTGTTATTTGGGTGGTTCTGGGCTGGGCCTCCATTCCTTTTCTCCCCTGTCGCTTATGTCTGACTAGGTACCTAACAATTGCAGTAGTTTGATGGTAGACAGATAAACAGAGATGGACAGGGAGTTGAATAACGTTTCAGATCCAGAACGGTAGTGGCATGTCATTGTTGCAGATTGGAAAACACAAATTTGAATGAAAATAAGATGTTTTGTTCTATTTATTTTAACAGCTGGAAAATACAAAAGAAGGTATAAGTCAAAAATGTAGAAAAAGAGAAGATATTAAGAACAAGAATATTTTTAGAAAGGGGAACTGAGAACAGAAATTCAGTTTAGCCTGTATTTTCACAGGAAGTGAACTAGGAAGGGAGAAAATCCTCCAGTAACTGATACTCTTCTCAAGGTCAGGGGTTGTGCTGTTACTGTCTCTGTGTTCCCACTGTGTCAGTATCAGGCACTGCATAAGCATTCATGGACCTAATCAGTTATAAACAAATACTCTTCTTAACAAATCTTAACCACTGAGTTCTTCTCTAATGGAGATTCACATCTTTTACTCTTTTAAGAATGCTTGTCAGATCCTTCTGAAACGACTTGAGCCCATCATTAAGAAAAATCCAGATGGTACATGGGAAGACTGGGTAAGTGTTCCATTCTTTTTGTTACTACAAATGAGAAAACACCCCAACCCAGTGCTGAGAGCACCATGGCCATGCACAGCTGCACCATTTAGAGACAGGTCAAGAGTGAATTTTTGCCAAAGAGCAAGATCGCCAAAAGTTGAGACTGCTTCCTGATGTATACTAGGTATGTATTGGAGAGAGCACACATGGAACAGCATCACTAAGAGGTGAAATGGAAATGTATAAAGAATACCCAGAAGGCCTTACCCACCCTGCAAAGAGGAAAAGATTGAGACTTCCTGAGCCACAAAAAAATATTGATGTTCAAGTAGGGAGGAGGAAAACTAAAAGCCATAATTGCTATTGAGTAAGTCTCAAGGGAAATGACTCATTTAATCCAATTTTACAATATCCTAAATATTATTTCATTAGTACAGTTATGTCACTTGCATACACAGTAGCATTCTAACATTTAGAAATAAAGCCCTAAATACCTTGTGAACTAAGCCTCTACATTATGGATGTGCAGGAGTATTCTACTTTATTTGTTTAATTCAGACTTCTGAACTTAGTCAGAAGGAAATTGTTAGTGTACCAGCTGAGGAAAGAAAATATTACGGTAAATTCTATTTTTGGTAACATAGCACCAATAACAATGATTAGATGTCAGTTTTGATACATAGAATATTTTCATTTTCACCTATCAAATGGCATATTTTTTTTAAATTAAATGTGCCCATTCTACAGATAGAAGCTGCTTTTGAACAAAGAATCAGTCTTTCAGCCACTGGATACTTCAGGTAAAAATTACAATAATGTCTTAACATAACTGAGAAAATATGAGGTAACCCAATCATGCTGGGCCTCAGTTCCCTCATTTGTAAAATAAGTTTTCATTAAGTAATCTTTGAGGTCCCTTCTAGGCTCCAAATTCTATGACTTCACATAGGCCTTTATGCTATGTTCAAAGAACTATTAAATAATAAAAATACCCCTATTGGGAAAAATAATTTAACATGACTTATAATATCTAATCATCATTTACTTTTCTTTATTTTTGAAAAAATAAAGAATAATATTCTTTATTGTGAATAATAAAAAGATATCATTAGAAATAACTTGCACTCAATTTTACAAATCTCCCTCCATTTATCATAAAATCTTTCTATGTCGAAGCTCCTTGCCGAGCAGGAGGAGATGAATAGGATGGTCATCACCAGTTGTCATTTGTGCCATGTCTGTTAGTGGGAGGCCATCAGTAAAGGCATGTTAACTGAATGAAGCACAGAGAGGAGAGCTGGTTATCAAATTCAGGAAGTGTATGTAGGACGTTAGTTTAACAATCTAATGAAGCAAACCACCAAACTACAGAGAGAGAGAGACAGACAGAGAGAGAAAGAGAGAGAGAGAGAGAGAGAGAGAGCGCTAGCTAGCAGTAAAGCAAATAATGCTCATGAAGAAAGAAGGAAAGCAGACAGTAACAGCCCAACCCAGTGACCTGTACATAATGAGTTCTAAATTCCTGAGTTCAGTTACCCAAAAAGAGAGCAAATTAGCTCTCTAGCTAAATACATCTTCTATTATACATTAATACATTAAATTACCAGCCCTTTTTAAACAGCAGGAGGGTCCCTCTGGGAATGATGATAAAATCAATTGAGGTTCTCAATGGGAAGAGCTAAACCTCAACCCCTAAACCATCAAGACACAGACATCCTGTGAGGTCCAGACCAAAGCAGTCTGTTGGCTTCTCTTTGTTTTTAGTGTCCAAACTGCAGCACAGAGTATCCTCTTTAAAATGGAGGCAAAGGAGGTGTTGCTATAACCAGCTAGGTTGTCAATACAGGTAGTAGTTTAAATGAGTTGAAAAGGCAGTTGAAAAAAGCATCAATCAAAAGAAATGCTATCATAAAACTTGAGTAAAGTTTGAAAATGAATCAACATTCTTTGTATCCTCCCCACACCCCAAGCTAAAAGGGCTTTATTTCTTCCAACAGGGGCTACAAGGCCTTCATGGACTGGGAGAAGGGGGAGGGTGACCCGTTTCCATACTATGTCTATGGAGCAGCCTGTTCTGAGGTTGAAATTGACTGTCTGACAGGAGCTCACAAGGTAACTCCAACATAACTTTCCTCTTGGCAAGTTAAAACAATAGCAAAATTGCATTGTAATTAGTAGCCCAATTTCATTATATAATACTCATACAATAAGAACAAGGCTTCTTTCAATTCCATGGGAATGACTAGAGATCCAGCTTTATAGTGAATTTCCACTTAAAAAGAAATAGTCAAAAAGGAATTGCTCATAACAGCCAAAATGCATTGTTTCTTATTTCATTAAATGATCTTTGAGGTCCCTTCTAGGCTCCAAATTCTATGACTTCACATAGGCCTTTATGCTATGTTCAAAGAAATATTAAATAATAAAAAGACCCCTATTGGGAAAAATAATTTAACATGACTTATGAAACCACTTTCTAAAGTTTTTGTAAAAAAAGAAAAAAAGTTTCTTTTTCTAAAGGTAGGTCAGGTTATCTAATCTGAAAGAATAGTAATTTAGCAAACTGTCTTGAGAAAACATTTTAAAAGCATATGGCAATGTGATACTCTTTCTTCAAAGTCAGGTATCCCAAAGGTACCATAGGCATCTAAAGATTAGGTGGAAGGGAGAAGGAAAGTAAAAATAATTTTTTTGCTATTTCATTGAGCATCCAAGAAACCACCTATTGAAGACAGGGAGTCATATTTAAGCAAAAGTTAACACCTTCCACCATAAAGGATAAATCCATGAATATATGCCAAATATCATTCTGGCAACAGGGATTACAGAAATCTTAGAAATAGAATATAGTATAGTCCAAAGCACAGTAAATTTACAGGATGTATTGATGACATATCTAAATTCCATACACAAATTATTCCAACATCCCCTCGAACCATCTTGTCTCAAAACAGAAATGACTTGTTCATATAAAATAGAAAGGACTTTGCAAATACTGACTTGTAAATCTTATCAAAATGTCTTTTATTTCCCCATTGTTGGTTAACTTGTCTGCCACTTAAATATTATATGAATAGGGTTTTTAAAAATATAGTAAATGAAGGGATATCTGGAGAGCAGTTGTCCTCGCATTTCACTCAGGCTCATCCTGAGGACACATTACTATAATGTCTCCATTTTCATCCAGATCATTGTTAAGAAGTAAACTCATGAAATTAGGATCACAGTTGCTCAGACTGTGTGTCCCAATGTTTTTCACATCATGACACATATAATGATAATGTTTGCACAACACAGTGTGGCAAAAAAGAAAGCTGTGGTTGCAGGCAACTAGCCTGGGGGTTCTGCACCAGGCCCTCCCAAAAGACCAAGTATCAGTGTCACTGCAAGGCTCCACACTAGTGGGAAGCTGTTTTGAGAAATCAACTAGTTTTCTAAACCTCCACCCTGAAAGCGGTGTTGCCAGATTTAGCAAATAAAGATACAGGATGCTCACTTAAATTTGAATTTTAGATAAACAAAACAAAGTAATTTTCTGGTATAATTATGCTCCATGAAATATTTGGGGCATACATATTTAATCTGGCAATTTCACCTTCGGGCCTTGCTATAAATACCTGAAGAAATGAACCTCATGGGGATCTTCCAGAATTTATGGTACCAGAAAATTTTAAATTTGGTCTTCCCGGTGCCTCCCTTATTATAGTTTAAGGTTCAGTCATTTCGGTATCACTTTGGTCCCTTGAAATACTTTGTTCTTTTAATTAAAGAGAAACAGAGAGATGAAATGACAGGCTTTATTGCTACTAGCTATTTGTGGTTGATGAACTAAAACATCTGACAATTCAGTTAGTGCACAGCCACCTCTTCCCATTGTCCAACATCCATAATGCAAAATAAACCAGGTTTTAAGATAGAAGTAAATTGAAGGCCCACTCTAAAGTGAGTCCAATCTCCTGCCCTATCCAGGTTGAGAATGGATGAAGGCTTGTGTGAGTGCCCATAGTAGGTTGTCTGAGAGTCCAATGTTAGAGTCCAAAGAGAATTTCCTATCCTAAGGGCTGGATAGGAAGTAGGAGCCCAAACAGAGAATGGTGATATCTGGATGTAAGAGCAGAAGAAAAGTCCACAGATACTCCTGAGATAGACCACAGGCACTTAGGGGCTTTCTGTGGCTCATGCCCAGTGCCAAAATGGAAGAGTCAGATTATAGTGATGTTTCTAAGGGAAAGGAGTAGATTAACAAAGTTAAAGGTGTTCTCAACATTTGCCCTAATAATGTTCCAAGATCTTGCACGACCCCAAATTCATATATGCCACTATAGGCTATGCTTTCTCCAGTAAAATGCAATAATACCACCTACATTAAACCATTATGAGGACTAGATGATCTCATGAATTACATTAGAACAATAAATCCAGGTTGAGAATCAGATGAACCACCAGGTTCGATTATTTACTAAGTAACTCTCAAACATGCCAACATGCCATGAACTTTAGAGTCACTTAAGAGGACTCAAAATCATGAATGCAAAAGACCTTCTGGGATCACCGACAGTCCTAGCACTAAATATGAAGAGCGTAGCCAATGTCTTACCACATTGTTGCTGTGGTAATGTTGCTGGAATTCAATGAAGTGTTAATTAACCAGCAGGAGTTCTGGAATAATTTGAGACCATTCGAATAAACCTTAAAACAATATTTGTAATTCAAGTTTTCATGCTGAGTGAGGTATTTTTAAATTTTGGCAGAAAATCAGAACAGACATCGTCATGGATGCATGTTGCAGCTTAAATCCAGCCATTGATATTGGGCAGGTAGGTGCTGGCCCACTTAGATGGATACTGCTTCTTAAGAGTCACTGCAGGGTAGGTAAAGGCCTTCTGAAAAGCATACAGTATCACAGAACTTGACATTTTCCCCCTTCAGATTGAAGGTTCATTTATTCAGGGAATGGGCCTTTATACCACTGAGGAGCTAAAATATTCTCCAGAAGGTGTCCTGTACTCTCGAGGTCCAGATGAGTACAAAATTCCAACCATCACTGACGTCCCAGAGGAGTTCAATGTCTCCTTGTTGCCATCATCACAAACCCCACTAACCATCTACTCATCCAAGGTAAGCACCCAAACCACTTACTACTGCACAATGTGATGGATCAGGCAGCATAATAAATGGAAGCAGGCGGACAGAATGAAAAATAAATGTCAAGCTTTATCAAGACCAAATCAAGATAGACTATTAAAATTTGGAGGTGACTCACCTAGAGAAATTCAGAGATTCAGAGAAGACCAGTGACCTACCCAATGACAATTCTGGGCCAAGAGTTTTGTTTATTAAATCCTCTTTCACTGAGAACTCTAAAATTCAGCAAAAAGGTTTGATTTGCTGGAATAATATTAAGAGCCATAAGATGAAAATATTAAATTGGATTGAAGTCACAATGCTACTGAAATCTTAGAAAGCAGTGGCAGCATGGGCAGAATTCCAGACTAGGCCTTTAGAATACCTGATTCCTACCCCAACCCCAGCAACACCCTATGATGTGAAGCAAATCACTCACCTCTGAGAGGCTCGGCATCCTCAGCCATACCCAGAAATGATCTAAAGCAGTGTTCTCAATGTGTTTGCATTGTTATATGCAGATTTGACGTGTAAACCACCCTGGGAATAGAAACTTCATTTAGTTTTGAGATATACTGTTAAAATTTTCTTTAAAATCTTTTGGGAGACTTCTTACTAAGGGTGGCAAGTTAATACTAAAAATCAATAAATGATTTTTCTCCTGTAATTTTATCATTTCCAAACTGGATCTCTCTTATAGCCCAGAAAGTTTCGGTGAACAGATGATGGTGAGGTGGGGAAAATTTGAAAGGAAGGACAATCAGTAGGTCCTTTGATTCTTACTGGGCTGAAAATCACTTGAGAGGAAAAAGGCAAAAGGATGCTCAGAACTCACAGAGAGCACCTTTTAGGCCACCAAAAGTAACAGGGCTGGTAGGGCCCTTGGGTCCTTGTGGTTGTGGTCAGCCACTCATAGGCACCATGGAGTGTACTAAGTAATAATAAGAGGAACCTACTAGGTACCAAGTGCTCTGCTAGGTGCTTTTGTGCTTCCTGAACTTCACAGCACCCTGTAAAGTAGGTGTCTTTGCCCACATCTCACCCAGAGAAACACAGGGAGTCAGAGTCAGGATGCAAATTCAGTCACTCTTAGCTCAGGGATTGCAAATTGGGACCACTGACCAAATCCAGCCTGCAGATGTGTTTTCTTTGTCCTATACAGTGTTTTTTTAATGTCAGAGAATTTTACATGAAAATATGAATATCTAAATTCTCTTGGAAAATTGAATGATCTGATCATTTTAGCTACATTTCTGGAAGGCAATAATTAGCTAGAACTGAAGAACAGCTGCCTCCTTTAGACAGGACATGGGTGTATCCATACTTCACCATAATCCCCACTATTCCTTATCGCCCTTCATCTCGCATCACTCATTTGTATTACTCGACTATTCCTTGCAGATGATGGGCTTGTAACCTATCATCTGGTACCAAAATCTGTACTCTTTCTTCTAAAGTACCCTGCCTCCCTGACCCTGGAGTTGTAATTTTTCTCTCTGCTCATGAAGCTGACTAGTTCAATACACTGAATGTGTTTTTCTAAATAGGGTACCCTCCCCTCACCACACACACACATACGCACACACACAAACACCCGCCTCTTTCCTATAGAACAAAGATTTAACCCAAACAGTAATAAAGATAGGGGAAGTACATGTGAAATTGTGATTTTTAAGAGTACTCAAGCTTCATTCAGTCAATCAGTCAGTCCACAAATATTTTTTGAGAACCTATTGTGTGCAAGACCCAGTGCTAGGGGCTGGGGATACAATGGTGAACAAGATCTAGGCCCTGACTTTTAGCAACTTATAGTCTAGTGTGGAAGCTTCTAAAACAAAGGCACTTTCTTTCAGGGCCTGGGGGAGTCTGGGATGTTCCTAGGGTCATCTGTATTCTTTGCCATTGCTGACGCTGTGGCCACAGCACGCAGAGAGAGAGACATAGCCGAGGACTTCACAATGAAGAGCCCAGCGACGCCAGAATGTGTTCGAATGGCCTGTGCAGATCGCTTTACAGAGATGGTATGCAATTATTGTTTATTTTCCTAATAGGTGATTTTTCTATTTCCTGCTTCTTAGACCTCTGAGGTAAATTCATAACCTAATCTGTGTCTAATGAAATTATAAGATGAAAGTTAAAAGCAGCCATAAGCCCACTAACTAGAAATCACCATAACACTTACACATACACACATATTTTTAACCATCTAATTCACATGTTTATATGTAAAATATACCTTATTTATATTCTCAAAAAATCAGGATATCCTGGCATAAATGTATGAAAAGATTCAAACACTGTAACTGGGAGTGACTGTTGAACCTTTATTCACAGGAAATCTAAATTGAGAAGATACTTCTTCCCCACATAAGATCCCTCAAAAAATAAACTCAAAAAGAAAATACTTAGCCAACATCGTTTATCTCATAAACTCATAACATTTATTTCTAGGCAGTGGAATAAGTTTTGGAGGCAAGGGCAAGGCAGAATGTTTAACTTCTTAACAATAAGCTCTTGGTAATAAGGCTACTCAGACCACATTGAGAATGACCATTATCCTTTGTACTGATCCTGACCCACAATATTCCTAGCCTTTCCACTGACCTCGTGTATATATGATACCATGAGAATGTAGGCCATTCAAGTCCTTAAGGAGACTTGGGAGATCCATGAGTTACTCTGTTCTGGGCTCCAGACCCTCTGTCCTCAGCTGGACACCAACAGAGAGGACAACCAGAAGCCTGCCGAGGGAAGCAGAGAGGAGGAAGTCCTGACTCTTGGCTTAACAAAGAGGACCAGAAGCACACAAAATATAGATTCTTCTGCTGCTTTCTGTCACAGGAAATGGCAATACTCCTCCATACATATAGGAACACAAACCAGAAATCTGGGAGTTGGCCTGACCTTTCTCTCTCTCATTCTCAGTAGCCAGTCTTTCTCTATGTCTCATTCATTTTAACCCCTAACAATCTCTTGCACTGGTCTATTTCCTCTATTTCTAATCACTATGTTATTCACTCATTAAATAAACATTTTTTGAGTATCTAACAGGTGCCAGGCATTGTTCTGGGCACTGAGAATCCAGAGGTGAATAGAGTTATCTCTACTTATTCTCTAGAGACCCTAAGTCCAACTACCATCTCTTTAGCTTGTGTCAGAGCCACCTCCTAATGGTCTCCCTAAACACAACACAGCTAGAAATCTGTGATGTGACAAATATCATGTCACTCTAGCACATACACAAAGTGAAAAGGTTCCCATTGCTCTTGGGTTAAAGATTGGACGTTTTAATTTGCCATGCAAAGCCTATAAACCTACACAGTCCCGTATGGCAGGCCCCCATGCACCTCTCCAGCCACACGTGGTCCCCCAGCCCACCTTCTCTCTCCACGCCAGCCACACTTGCCATCTTCTGTCTGTTCTTTGTATCAAGGACAGAGACCTCTGCCATGCTCCTCCCTCTGCTTGGAACCATCTTCTTCCTTTTCCTCACCTGGCTAACCCCTACCCACCTTTCATATTTTAATCATATTCAAGAAATTAATTGGATACTTTCCTTCTTGCACAGTTTGAGGAACCAGGAGTACAGTAGTGAACCAGACACAGGTCCCTGCTTTCAAGTTGTTTACAGCATAGGAGAGGAGAAAGACAAACAATTATTGTAAAGTGTATGTGCTTGGCTGACTCTGGGTTATCCCTGTGTGTCAATAGAACAAAACTTTTCTAACTTAGCCTTAACCTTTTCTTAAAGTCAAAGGGGTCATGGATGTGGCCCCAGCTTTGATCATTCATCATGTAATTCATTCGTCTAACATTTATTCAGCCTTTTCCATGTGCCAGGTACTGTGCTATGAACCTAAAGAAATAGTGAGCCAATCTTTGCCTGCATGGAGCTTACATTTTATTTAGGAAACCAGATAGTAAACAAGTAAACGAACACAATGTAATTTCAGGTGATCATAAATACCGTAAAGCAAAGTAGAAGAGTAGGGAGCTAGAATGAGATAAGATTATTTTAGATTATTTTAGATAGTTTATTAGAGACGTTTTCTCTGGGTGTTCACACTTGAGCCAAGGCCTGCATGAAATGCAGGTGCAAGCATAAAGCTGATAATGGTGTGCTCAAGGCAGAGACTAGCTAATGCAAAGGCTCTGAGACAGTTTCAATGGATTCAAAGTAGGCTGAGATTAAGTAGCCCTCAAAAATAAATGGCCTACTTATTAAGTTTCTGAATTTGCCTCTGTAGTAGAAAACTTGTAACTGAAAGACTGCAATTCTTCTCCCTGGCAGAGAGATAAAAAGAAATAGAAATAAAAGAAGTAGAAATAAAAGAAAAAGAAATCTGTGGTTCTACCCTCCTTATCTTCAGATCATCAGATGAGACCTGGGTAGTCCTTCCATCTGCAGCTTCCCTGGCACCCACCCTCTATGGCGATTCAGGTCTACTTCTTCAGAGCTTTAAAATTACAGTTTATTCACACTGGAGGCCTCCCGAAGTTCTTACAGCCTGGCTCCCTATTCAGACAAGTCTTTTTATAGCATCTTGGAACAAATCTGAGCCTGTATCAGAATTTACATTTGCTCGAACTACAACATGTTTTTTAAATTGAAATATATAATAATTCACACTGGCATACAATACTGGACTATACAGAAAATTTTTTTTTCAAGAAATGTAGATATTAACACTCTTCGTATTTGATCTTCGAGTATTGTTGTCAAAACACATTTTTTTTCTGACAAGTGAGGTGAGTATACTAGAATGTGAGCATTGAAAAGTCCAAAATCTCTTCTTTTAATAATTTTCTTATAATCATAAGGTAAATAACAGCCTGCTTATGTCTATTTCTTTAATAGAAATAACAAACAGTACTTTTCCTTTTGGAACTAAGTAAAATATGCATTTAAATGCATGTAAAAATACCGTGTAAATGCAAGTCACTTTGAAAATATTAGAGTTAAGGTCTCCATCAGGTACCCATAACTATTGATGACCTTCTTCAAAATGTGCTCCTCCCATGTTAAATCAAGTTGAGCTGCTGAGGGCAGAAAAAACAACTCATAAGACCAGCAGCCTCATTTTCACTGATAATTAACTTCCAGCTTCAACTAAGAGCAGACATTGGTAAGAAGGCTAGAACACTTTTGTTACAAAAAGTTCTACTATTTGAGCAAAACCTTTCTACATGTGTGGCCTTGGTTACCTTGCTCAGAGTTCTGGGTTCTGGGTTCTGGGTTGTTGCTCTTTTGCTGGGGCCCTTTCTCAGGTGGTTAACCCCAGGTCAGAGCAGTGGTGCTGGTGATGGTTTCTGCTCTGAGCCCATCAGAGCAGCCTGGCTCACCCAGACATGGCCACAAACATCATATCTATATATAATTTCCTTTGGGGGGATGAGAAAAGAAAGAAAAATGCATTTCTTGGGAAATGTGTTTTACATAGTCGTTTAAATTCCCCACCCCAAAAAGGAAATTTCCCTTAAAGATAAACATACATAAATATAAAAATACATAATTAACATTTTCAAATTAGGACTTTTCCTTAGAAACAGGGATTTCATTTTTTAAAAAATCTTTAGGATTCAGAGACACGGAGAATTAATTTCACAGCCTTAATTTTTCTCATTTAGGAAAAAAAGTGCAGCTCGCTGCCAGTTAATTTAAGATCATGTGTAGGAATGCTGTGTTTTCTAGCATTTGACATTTTCAGTGATCGAGAATTACTATATTTTGTAAACGGAAAACCACCACTAAAAACAGAACGTTGCCAATAGAATGATGTCATTTGTTTCCAAAGACTATGGATATACTAGAGCAATGTGGAAATAAGAGTAAAAGCATGATATTTCTCTCTTTGGGGCAAGCTTTGGGGCTAAGGTTAGGACTGTAATCTGCGAGTTATCTCGGGGTAAACGCTGCAGCCCCAAGCGCCATGGGCGAGTATTCTCGTGGCAAATGGGAAATGGGTTAAAATTACAAAAATACTGCCTTAGCGATGTCTGCAGTAGGATGAACTCAAAAACCTTTTTACCTTGTTATCACTGGCAGCAAAAAGTATTTATTAAAGTAACTACAGAAAGGTGGTATGTGTAGGCTGTCATAGTGGGAGGCCACGTAAAGCCAATTACCAGATTCGTTTCCCCTCTCCTGGAAGCTAAAATCAGACAACTCAGCTTAGAAAAAAGTTTGTAAACAGGTTTCAGCTCACCCAACATTTTGAAGAAGCAGCCTTTTAATACTGACTCATGAGGAATCCTTGCGATCACAACAAATGACTAGGTTAGGCTGAACCTTATTTTTTAGTAACTTAATGGGGGAAAGTCCTTTCATTCTAGACCAGTACCCAATTCAAAATAGCTATACGTGTCCTGCCCCTGTTATTCTATGAGGTCAGCAAGTGTGTAGTTTCTGAAGGCCTTTACCTTCCCTGCTCTGCAAACCCTACTCCGGTCTCCCTCTACATCACTACCCGCCCCCACCTCACCACCCTATGTCTAATCTTCCCTCCCTGCTTCTTTTGTATTTCTAGATGCTCAGACTCAGTGAGAGTTGGCAGCATGAAAAGTGCCACCTGTTTAGTTCAATAAAGGAAGCCCTTCCTGCCAAATGTAGGAGGAGAGGCATGTAAATATTTCCTGTGCTACAGGCAGTCTGGTTTACCTACACTAGTCTCATATAGTTCCTTCCAAAATGCTAGTCTTCAATCTCATATCTTTGCATTTCCCTGAGCTGGGAGAGATGTACTGCCAGTCCTATGAGACTACATTCTATTACCTATGATTCTGGAACTTACCCCCACAACACGTATAAACATGTAGTCTCCTGCCTGTTCTGCTAAAAGCTATGCCACAGGTAATTGGCAGAGCCTTGAAGCTGTACAAACACACCCAGTCACATGGACTCTGCGAGATGGAACACAGAACCAGGCTACAGGACTCAGGAAGCAATACAGAGTGGAGGTGTCCATAGTGCCTTCCTTCCCCAGAATCCTGAGCCTGTCATCCTGTTCCAATGAGATACATGCATGCACACACATACAAACACACAGTGTACACACACTCGGACAGGCGTGTACTTCTTTACCACATTCTTCTCCTACCTACCCCTTACGCAATCTTAGAAGAGGTTTATTGGCACTAAAACAGGCTGTGAAACTGGTTCCTCATTGAAAATACTTTGTCTCAGGATGTGAGGACTAAATCTGTGCTCTTTAATGCTTGGTGACACTTCACACAGTGGCCTTTCTTACTACTGAAGGAGGATTATCCAATACTGTTATTGAATGTATATTTTTTTTATCTAAAAATTCTCCTACCTGGTCTCTGGACCTCCTTTACTCACTTTAGCTGAGGGAATCAGGAGAAAGGGAAGCACATAAAAAAGAAGAGGGCAAAGCTGGAGGCATTCCTCAGATTAAGAGAGAGAATGAGCGATGCAGTATGTGAAACAGAAAAAAGGCAGCCATCTTATCTGGTCAGAGAAAGGAGAAATAATACACTGTTTTAACTCAGTTAAGACATGGCCCTGGAATCAGAGGAACCTGGGTAGCAATCCCAGCTCTACCTTTAAGGACGTATTTAACCTCTCTGATCACTCAGTGTCCTTATCTTTAAAATGGGGGGAGAGGTATGTAGAGAGAATAATACTAATTACTTCACAGGGTTGTTGAAAGGTTTGAATAATTTAACACATGAAAAGCATATAGCAGTTGTCACACATAGGAAGTGGTCGATATACATTGATGATGATGATGATTGAGTTAAAAGTCCCCAAAAGCATCTTCGAATTTCAGTGTTTGACTAGATGAACTCCCAGAACTTAGAAAACTGCTATATGCATGGTTATGGTTTATTACAATAAAAGCATACAAATTAACATCAACAAAGGAAAAAGGCACATAGGACAGAGTCCAGGAGAGACCAGGTGTATGCGTCCAGTTGTCTTCTCCCACTGGAGTCACACAGATAGCCCTTAATTCTCCCAGCAACGATGTGTGAGAAAACACACTAAGTATAACCAACCAGGGAGCTCTCCTGAGCTTTGGGATCAGAGTTCTTATTAGGACTCAGTCACATAGGTAAAGGTTATGACCTGCATAGCTGACCTTAGTTACTCGGTGTCCAACCCTTTCAAGAGGTCAAAAATACCAGTTGGCCCAAGGCCTCAGATAAACAAAGACACTCTTATCAGGCAAGGTATTTCAAAGGCTTAGGTGTTATCTCCCAGGAGCTCCTCAAAGGCTGAACTTTTCTTTAGAGTGTGCACGGCTTGCACTCCGCAGGCCTGCCCAGTTAATCCTTTACTGCACAAAATTGATGACGAAGAATCCTGAATTGATGGCAACTACCACTGACCTAGGCCTTGACACCAATGAGACCAGGCATAGACATATCTCAGAAGCTGAAATTTAACTAAAAGTGGAATCAGTCCTGACAGCCATCGTGAATATATTGCCTTCATTATAGCTATCAAGAACTGACCAGGGAGAAAGAGGAGAGAGGAAGGGGTTTATGGGACTAAGCAAGGGAGAAGAAGATCACTGAAGACCAATGAAGGCAGCTCAAGTCCCAGGTCTGGATCTTTGAGAACAAAAAAGAAGTGATGTCCTCACTCAAGAGCTATAGAGTAGGCAAGAGCCAAGAAAGCTGCTGTAGCAAGATAAGGAGTATTGATTTGAGTCCCAAAGCAGAAGGGTACTCCAGGAAGAATAGGAAGTAGGTTTTAAAAGAAGCTAAAAATTCCTATCACATTTGTCAGAAGAGCTGACCTGAATCTACCTCAGACTAGACTGAGGAGCTTTGTCCAGTGTCCAGCCCAGTCCAGGTAGAACAGGCTGTTTCTAAATAAAATAGCCAGGCAACAATTACCAGAGCTAAGTGGAGAATCAGGGAAGGCCCTGTGAGAAGGGCAAACCTAGCCACCTATTTCTATTCCAATACAGGTTACGAGGGTAAAGGTATCCTGACAGGAGTTGGGTTGTTGTTTTTGTTTATTTGGAGATTTTGTTTTCTTTTTGTGAAATATTAGGAAAAAAAGCTTTTGAGAATCTTCATGACTTTCTGTTATTTCTGTGAAGTTTGTGTTTTTAACACCTTTGTAACTAAAAGTCAACTCTTTATACAAAAACATGACAACAGTAGACGCGAGGATGTATGTTCTGCTTTCCGGCCAAACCTCAGGGAAAGAATTCCCAGTACAGGAGACAGGAATTGAGGACCGCAAGAACTAAGGATCAACAAGTTGAATTCTTGGGGGCTCGTGCCTAGAATAGTTAAATGAGCCTGGGGTTTAACTAGCAAGGGTACTACTGTACAATTCAAATCATTTGGCTAAAGGGGCAAATCACTCACAGGAGTCCAGGTCTATAGGCTCCAAAGCAAGCAACTCTCAGCCTAACCACTTCCCTTTTCTATCTCCCCCCATTCCTGCAAATGTCTTCATAGTACATATAATTCTCTTTGGGATTTACATCTTGGAAGCAAAGAAGACAGGTAACTAATTGACGTACTCTCTTACTTAGCAATATTAAGTGTAGCAGAAATCATAATACTGATCCACTGTCTCTTCATAGTTGTCACTAAAAAGGAATGGTACAATCCCATTCTCCAGGAAGATCCTGCCTCCTTCCATCAGAAAATTTTTCCAAAACCTACAGATTTGATATATTTTCCTGATGAAATGCTGCAGTTGTAACTGTGCAAATCTTCACTTCTTTAAAATGACATTTTCTCTTCTCTTTCTTCTTGATTCAAACTGACCTTGGGCTCACTTGCTTCTTTTCTTTCCTTATCCTTCTGCATCCTGCCAGATCACTTCCTTAGTCATTGAGCCCTTAGATCAGCATCAAACGGTCTTAGGAACAAAGCTACAGGTCTGTCGACCACAGAAACAGCTTCCTCAAACTAAAGTTAACATCTTGCAGCTCCACACCCATAAAGGTTGAATGACCCTAACGGCATCCCCTTGAAACCAGACATAATGATCCATGACTGACATCAGGACCTGATGCAATGATCAACTGCCTCCTACTCTAACCCTGACCAATCAATAGAGACCACAACCCCAGCTCCCTTAGCTAATAAGTTTTGCCCTATATAACCTATCCCCTATAGGCCATCCAGGAGCCAGGTCTTTGAGCACTAGCTTACCTCTGTCTTCAAGCTTGGTGTCATTTCCTTAAATAAACCACTACTTTCTTTGCTGCAAAGTCTTGTCTGTGTCTCCTTTGGCTTTGATGCATGCAGGCAAAATGAACCCCTTGAGTTTGGTAACACAATGGTATTATGATATTAAGTATTGGATTTTCTTTCTTTCTTAGATTCCAAGAGATGACCCGAAGACATTTAAACCTTGGTCTATCCCTATAGCATAACACTGCTGTCATTTCCTTAAAGGTAAGATTAATAAGCTGAAAGATAATTACTCAGAAAGAAAAAAATCAGCCAGTCCAGTGACTTTCCAACTGTGTTCTAAGGAAATTTAGGACTGTGCAAGTATGTAAATCAAGTTTCATTTTTAAATCTTATTCACTATTTTAATCCTTTAACAATAAACAAGCATGGCTTTGATGCTGACAGAGTAAAGTCAAGGTGTTTAACTCAACATAGCAGTTTTTCTTTTTATTTTAAAATAAAATACTTTACTACAGCCATGCCACCCTGAACACACCCGATCCTGTCTGATCTCGGAAGCTAAGCAGGGTCAGGATTGGTTAGTACTTGGATGGGAGACCACCAAGGAAGACTGGGTGCTATAGGCGTAAAAATAAAATAAAATAAAAATTTTTTTAAATAAATCATAAAATAAAATAAAATTTAAAATGAGAATGCTGTGAATTAAGATATTTTAAAGATCCTACTCCCTGATTCTTTTGAGAAACACAACTTGAGTGCAAAACATCACAATAAAATCTATTGATTACTACATTTATAATTAACTAGTGCTATTTGAGGGAGTTACCTATTTGTATTCATTGAGTTCAATTGCTATAGTTTTGTACTGCTGCTGAACACAGAACGCAGAGCCCTGAAGACTTTGGTGAGTCAACCCTGAAAGGACCTGGGAAATATATGCTGATAAAATAAACACATTTTCATTGTTAGAAAATCAAACTTCTGCTTTTCTGCACACTTAATGGGCAACATTAAAGAAACCAAAGAGAACTACATCATAGATTCAGAGAAAACAGTTTGTTTTTTTTTATCAAATTCTAATTTTCCAATTAAATGTCTAAAACAACCCACAAATATTAACATATGTATGTTTAATTCTGTTGTGCTTTGTCAGAGAACTTGCACTGATGGTTTTGCTGAATCAGACTAAATAATTGATAGGATTTTTGTTTCTCCTTTCACAATTAACGACAAAAATAAAAATAGGCAATGTTTAAAATTGTATTTTAAAACATATACCCAGGTATGGCGGGCAGAATTTTTGAATTCTTCAATTATTTTCTCTCTCTACCTCTCTCTTTCTGAGTATTAAATGTGAATATTATGGCAAATTCATTCTATTTCCTACATAAAACAAGGTATGTGAAGCATATAGCATTATGTCTGACACTATTACTCACTAAAAGATAGCTAAACACACATACACATACACACACAGATGTGCTAAATACCAAATCTTAATAAATTAGCAACCACCAATGTGTAAACTGGGTTGTCAAGTTTTGTACAGACTTTAAAATAAAGACTGTCTTCAGACTGCAAGATAATTTAAAAAAACAAAAACAAACAAAACAAAACAAAACAAAACTCTTGCCACTTTACCACATACAACTATTCTGTGTGCAGAATTCTCTCCACGTAGAGCAATTAAGACAAAATGCGGATATAAATTGCATTCTGAATCTTTAGCTGTCATCCTTTACCTGCAATTTCAAATTTTTGCATTCTTCAAAGTACTTGTATTTGCTTTATAAACAAGTGTTAAACGTTGGCCTTATTAAATTTATACTATACCAAAATCATATATGTATGTTCCCCATAACATTTTAAACCACAGCTAAAAAATGTATAAAAACCTCTGATCTCATCCAGCTTTTCATTTTAAAAATGAAGACGTGGAAGCCGAGGGTGAATAAATAAGTAACTAAATGTACTTATTAATATTGGTAAAGCTTACCAATCCAATTATAAGCTATTTGTTGTTCTCACACACAAAAGTTGAGGGATTTGTACATTTTATAATTATTCTCTTTTCTTTTTTTCCAGGTGTTTCAATTTTTCACAAGTGAAAAGATGGTTTTTTGATCCTAACTGGACTCTACACTGATATTCTTATGCTGTTGGGAAAAAAATGACACACAATTTAGAAACATTATTCAAGTCTGATTACATGAACAAGATGAATTATTATTTACAAATTACTTACTTAGACTTTCTAGCCTAGAAGCCACCAGCCTAGAGATAAACCACTGTAATAGTCACAGCAATCACGTTTAAAACTGATATGTTTCTGAAGATATCATGTAAATATTGCTATAAAAGCAATTTTTTCCTTTGAATGTCCATGCAACTGGACTGGTAATATTGGTTACAATCCTAGAAGGAAAGACAATTCTCAGTAGATGAACATGTGATTGCTTTTCCCAGGGATGTGTTTGATTCGGTGACCATAGCTATGGACACCACAAGAGTTCTACAAGGTTTTGTTTGGTTTGGTTTTTACCGTGGATTAGCTATGGGTCTGCGTATCTGCATTTGACAGCAAAGGTGTGGCACTTTCCTCATGTAGATCAGCTATTCAACTGGTTGACATTCCTTTGGAATTTGGAGGGAGAAAACAGTGTAAAAACATTTTTAATGTATTTTCACGAACCCTTTTATTTTTTAAATTTGTTCATGAAAAACATCTGAGCTGGTATCAGAATTTCAGAAATACTTCTTGTTCATTTTCCCATATATGGAAGTGGGTAACATGGAGCAAGAGAATTCAACAACATAATCATGCATATGTTGTAGCTGGAAACATATTCCACTAAATTCCATTACTCTGAGCTCCTTCAGAAAAGGAGAAATCAGTTTATGAATTAGGCCTTATTTGACCAGAAAGTCAGGAGGTAAACTGACACTCTACCAGCCAGAATTCACATGATCAGGTTCACCAAGCAGTCCTCTTAGTGGACTCTGAAGAAAATGAAGGAGGAGAGGCTGAGCTAAGCCCTTGGTGATTGGTGAGAGAAGGTAAAGATCAGGCATGCAGAAAGCCAGGAGGAGACAGAAGATAACAGGAGGCACTGAGTCCATCTGATTGAAGAAACTGGGATACGGCTGTTCAAGGCCCAGTCTGCTGACTTTGGAGGCTCTACTACGCCACAGGAGTCCAAGAGAGGAAGTAGTATAGGAGAACAGAGAGAAAGGAGACAGGAGCAAGAGATATGGACAGGACAAAAATTACGCAAGATTTTTACATACATGAGCAGAAGAGCTGGGCAACTTAGTGGGAGTAGCTGGGGTGAAATAAGTTCAAAGTAATTTTAAACAAATGTTTTGGTTCTTAAAAATAAAATCCTTAATTGTGTAATCTAATATGAATGTGAGAAATGTGTTTTATCATTTGTATTCTTATTTTTATTTTTAATTTGGTCTATTAGGGCTACAGATGGCTACTGGGCATTTATTCTCCACTGTCATCTTTCAGAATTATAAAACATTAAAACTAGATATATCTGAATAAAAATTATGTGTGTGAGTTGGTACACTGAAATCTAGATGGCATGGATATGAAAATATTTTTTAAAAGACATATTTAAAGCCATATACTTTAAAAGTTATTTGGGCTCAATATAAGCATTGTTAAAGAATGAAACTTACTGAAATTTTTAAGTAATTAATACATTCACATGGTTCAAAAATATGAAAAGGTATACAGTGCAAAGACTTACTCTCAGACCACCCCCATCCAGCCAATTCTCACACAAGCACAGAGTATAACAATTTTTATTAGCTACTTTTTCTTTCTTTTTTTTTTTTTTTTCCTTCAGGAAGAGCTGATCCCAGAAGGGCCAGCCACTTGTGTCAAGATTAGAGTTACTCTTGGCTGGTCCCACATATGGATGGGACACAAAGGCCAAATGTTGGGATATTAAGTGTTAGGAGAAGTCTAAGGCGACAGGACAAGCACCTGGTTCCTGCCTCTGTTACCACCTAGACCCACTGAGCAAAATGCCGTTCCCCCTCTTTTGGTCTAGACAATTCCATTCCCTTCCACACCTCAGCAGTACCCCGGTGCCCATAATAGTGAGGAACTAGGACCCTTAACACTCATCTCAGCTCTGTGGATCCTCCTATTTCTTCCCCCGTCCCCACTGCCCCTGGCCCGGGTCTTGCAAGCACAGGAGGCATTTATACTCTTGCCTTCTGAGCCTGGGTTCTTTGAATGTATTTTCTCTACTGTAAAGGAAAAAACAAACCTGCTCCCAGCATTACCACCTGAAACAGTGAAAATTAACTCTTGATCAGTCTCATATCATTGGATAGACAGCAAGATGTGCTTTTTGATTCAAGATGCTAAAACAAAGTAAAAAAATTAGGCAGAAATCGTTGGAGAATATAAAGGCATTTTCCAGTCTCCTTATACAACATTGAATGAGTTAATATGAAGATTTCACTGAGTGCAAAACAAGAGTTTTCTTTCCTTGGCACAGCCACCACAGCATGACAGACACCCCCATCCTCCTTTAACTTCACATTTAAATGGTGCCACCAGCTGTCTAGCTGGTGTTGCTCCAGACCATTCTGCACATAGCTGCCAGGATAACCTTTCTCAATATCTGCAACTACCCATCCTCACTGGGCATTCGACGGGATAGTTTATTCTTCCCCAAAGCATTGTACTATCATTTGTGTAGTGGTCACCTATTGTTTTTATCTGCATGGAGTCTTTTCCTTTGAGAAGTTGCCTGTCCTTCACTCCGTATGTTCTGGGAGGGCTGCTAGAAAAGGCAAAGGGTATGTTCAATCCTTACTGAGAGTTAGACTTTTGAGTAAGGTACACAAGGTGAAAAGGCCACTGGGGCAGATCACCTGGATGGCCAGGCTGTGGAGAGTAAGACCACCAGCTCTGCTGCTGAGATCCTAGCGGTGCCCGTCCCTGTGCATCTCATAGCCTGCTTCTTTAGCTCTGTCCTCAATTCTGTGGGCTACCCATTATCACCAATTGTATTAGTTTCCTAGGGAAGCCATAACAAATATCCATAAAGTGTGTGGCTTAAATATTTATTCTGGAGGCTAGAAGTCTGAAATCAAGGTGTTGGCAGGGTTATGGGCTCTAGGGAAGAATCCCTCCTTGCCTCTTCCAATGGTTCCCTGGTGTTCCTTGGCTTGTGGCTGCATCATTCCAATCTCTGCCTCTGTCAGCACATGGCTTTCTTCCCTCTGTATCTATGTCCAACTCTTCCTCTCCTTTCTTTTATAAAAACACCAGCCATTGGATTCAGGGCCCACCAATCCCGTATGACCTCATCTTAACTAATTATATCTGTAAAGACCCTATTTTCAAACAAAGCCACATTCTGAGGTTCCAGGTAGACATGAATTTGGGGGGACACCCATTATGCCAGTAAACCTTCTTTTGAGGCTAACAGATATAGTTTTAGTGTAGAAGTGACTTTTCCTCCCTCATACCCCTGTTGTACCTGGTTCTTCTATCACATCATCTAATTATCTGTATGTGTGTTTTCTCTTTCTAGACTTACAGGCCCACTGATAATGTCAGGGACTGTATTGTGTACATCTTTTAGCACAGGGTATATCTCAAACTGACTAAGCAAGGGCAAATTAATGTGCTCTGTTCAAAAAGAAAGTATTTATGAAATCTATGCTATGTAACTCAGATACCCATGAGCCAGGAGATGTAAGGAAGATAAAAAGGAGGAAGCTATAGTTCTTTGACAAAGAAGTCAGGCTTCACATTATTATTGGATTTTAATCTGTTGGAGTCTCTATTTCACTTTCACATGTTAAGAAAAATTTTCCAAAACTTGGAAAAGGGAAAAAATACTACGTGCTCTTTCAATGCTGTACTCCAGCACTAATAAATACTTTAAAGAGTAATCTGATGTTCTAGGGCTGCCCTGTCCAATGTGGCTATTTAAATTTTAATTTTAATTAATGAAATAAAAAATTCAGTTCACTAGGTTGCCCAGCTACCTTTCAAGTACTCAATAACCACATGTGGCTAGCAAAGACAATATTGAACTGCACAACAGAAACCATATCCATCATCCTAGAGAGTTGTATTGGACAGTACTGCTCTAGGGAAAAGTTCGTTCTTGAGGTAGGTAGTCTCTAGAAGCTGGAAAAGACTGAAATAAATTCTCCCCTAGAGTGCTCAGAAGGAATACAGCCCTCCTAACACTTTCATTTTAACCCAGGACACATTTTGGTTTTAGCCTATGTGACTCATTTTGGAAATCTGACCTCCAGAACTGTTAAGATAATAAATCAGCGTTGTTTTAAGTCACCAAGTTTGTGGTAATTTGTTATGGCAGCAGCAGGAAACTAATACCAGTATTAATTTATAGGACACTGACAAGTTGCAAATGATTTTTGTATAGTTGAAAAAAACAATCCCAAAGGTGTCAGTTTTATTGCCCTGTAGGACATTAACCAGTTTTGTTTTGGTTTTTAGGTTTTGGGTTTTTGTCCTAATTCTGTAAACTTATTCTGATATTCTTTTTCCATAATGGTTTCTTATGTCTTCTTTTGAGCTTGTGTTATCATCTTGACTCCCTCATTGACAGAGTCGTGGTTTAATATTTTTAAAGTTAGATGCTGACAAGCAGCTAGCAAGGAAAAACAGATAGGACTCAGGTTTTTCTATGTCAGAAGAGCTTACATAATTTATATAATGATGACTGTGATGAACACAGTACATTTACAATTTAAATGAATAAACTTTGTGTCCTACAACAAATATAACTTAACTAAATGTAACCTGTAGATGATTACATTCCAGGGAGAAGATATAAGGAAATTTATCTTAATTTTGAACAAATAGTCCAATGTAATTAACATTAAACTTATAACTAAGGACAAATTTCTTCTGTTTTAAGTAAAATACAATAAAAGCAGAGCCTTTGACATTTTAAATAAGACCTTTTCCCACCTGTTTGGTCTCTTTGCTCATGTGCTCAAGAAATTTCTGGAATATAAATGTTGTCCAAGGCTTATCCACAATACACTGAAAATGCAAAGTACTTGATTTTTTCTTCCCCAGATCTTTCAAACACCACTGTGACAATAGTTTATATTTTTAACCAAGGACTAAATGAATCAAAGTTTAGGAGTTTATTATTTCAACTTTCAATTCTCAAGTAGTTCACATCCAAAAATATTGAGGAGATTTGATGTACATACAAAAAAAAAAAAAAGACCTCTTCACCTGGGTTCTAAAATTCTTCATGCAAATTATGTATTTAAAAATGTGAGTTGAATTGAAAGTAATAGATGTGGAGAATGATGAGAATTTCATGTTAGCACTTCCTATCACAAGTCACCTTGTGCTGAGAACCTCTGCTGTGGGCAAGCCTTATGTATAATGTCCTCTGAGGGTATAACTTTCAGCACTGGTCAGATTCTGAAAAATGAAGCTATGTTATAAAAGAAGACCATTTTTACCCCCAGAAAGACCTGGGAAAGTCTTCAAGACAGTTTTAATACTGCATTGTAAGGGTGGAACCTGAAATACACCATAAGAAAAAGGTTTTACTTTTTTCTCATCAAATAAATTGACATTAAATTTACTTAATGGTAGTCCATGGCCTTCTTTTGGAAGAATAATCATCATCAGTTATATTATAGTTAGCTTATTTTGAAAGTAAAACAACCACACTTACTTACAGTTTCTGTCAAGAATTATAAATGCATGTGAAAATACTTCTTAAACAGTAACATCTTCTCTAAATGTAAGGTCTACTATGACCACTTTATTACTATTAATAGGAGTAGTACACACTAATAGTGGTAGTAGTACTATCACTAGTAGTAATAGTATTACTGCTATGGCTGCTGCTACTACTGCTACTATGACTGATGATGATGATAATAATGATAATAATAATAATAATAATGCAGTACTAAGTTCTATTTAGTTTAGTTGCTTTTTCATATATAACTTTATATCACACAGAGACCCCCAAAAAGTGAAAATTGAGTTTATAAAGACATCAAAGAAAGATGGCCACCTTAATCTACCAAGCAACAGTTCAACATATATTTGAGATAATTTTCTAATACAGAGATGTTTAGATCTGGGTCATCAGTAAGATTTCTTGTTCTTTAGTTGCAGTTTAATATACTATGAGATATGAATAAGCAATAAATAGTCCTAAATAATGCTGTAGTAAAAATATGACATGACAGTTAACTTTGTTGGTTTTGGGTTTTTTTTTTTTTAATGACTGCCTTAAATATTATATAACTTAGAATGTAGATATTATGGTCATACAAAATATTACTTACTTGGTAAGTCATCTCAAAACATTTTTTAAATAAACACTTTACAGGAGTAGAGTCTTCATCTTAACCTACCATGAGAAAGATAAAATGCTAGGTTTCTTGAATCCCTAAGTTTCAAAGATCTAAATAATAGAGTGTGTTTGTTTAAAAGGAGAGAAATAATCCTCTTAAAAGAATAACTTATTTAGCAAGTTTCACTAAAATGTTCAGGTAATTAGTAATGCTTATTTTTTATTTTTCATTATTTCGATTATAACAAATATTATTAATAGTAAATATCATTACTAGACAAATAACTATTAAAATCATTCTATAGAGCAAGTGGAAAAAATGGTATACTTGCGATATATTGCAATCATTTAACACATTTTCATCTAAAATGTATCTGAAAGCTCATGGCACCTCAAAGTTTTTTCATTGTTAAAATTTTGTGGAGCTTATGAAAATACTTCTAGCTACACACACACACACATACACATATGTATATATATGTATGTGTGTGTGTGTACATAAATCTATATCTATAGGTATAAATACAGATATGCTACAATTTTTAAGCTAGGTTCAAAAGGTATTCTACAATCATCTTATCCAAAGCATAGGAGTATAAATACTTATCCGAGATTACTTTTCAAGAGAAGCAATGTGCTTTTCAAAACAGGTCCTTGGCATCTTCTAGTTGCTGGAATAAAGACCTATTGTTACTTGCCCTTGAAAAAGAAACATTTATCTACTTCCACTACAAAGTTAAAAGCAGTAACAAGTTCACGTGTTATACCTAGCATTTTTCATCTATATAGGTCAAAATCTTATATCTAAAAGTACTATGGGAAACTTGCAGCTGTGGCAGAGTAAAGAAGTCAGCAAATCCTCTCTCCAAAAATACTACAAAACTGGACAAAATTGTCCCAAACTACCTTTTCAGAATTCCAGAAATCAACCAAAGGCCAATAACAAAAAGAGGTATTTCTTCATGAAAAGCTGCTAAACTCCAGGTTAAAACTGGGGGAGGGGGGCACTCTTATCTGGAAAGAAATAATAAAAATCAGAATGGAAATCAATGAAATAAAAAACAAAACAAAAAAATATAGAGAAAAATTAGTGAAACCAAAATATTTTGTTTCTTCGAAAAAAAATCAACAAAACTAATAAATATTTAGCTATACTGACCAAGAAGACATGAATGACCAAAATCAGGAATGAAAGACAGGACACAACTACCAACTTTATAGATATTAAAAGGATTATAAGAAAATATTATGAACAACATTATGCCAACAAATTATGCATTTGAGATTAAGAAGGGAATGTAAGGAGGTTACATGAAGGTAAGAGAAAGCAGGCAGGGATTGGATTATAGGATAGTTAGGACTGTATTCTCTCTTGAGGATGTGGTCATGATTTAGAAAGAGGGGCCTGCAAGGGGGCATTTCAAAGGTGTGTTAACCTAGATGCACAAAAAAACAATGGACAGTCTTGCTTAAGGCAAAGATAAACCTTTTACTAAGGAAATCACATGCCTGGGGTGTGACTACCCACCATGACCTGCCCAGTTAGGAATTCATGATCAGATCGCCCTGTAAGATTACCTTACATAGACCCACTTTTTCGTCCACATATAGAACCCCATTTATGAGCATTAGAAGGGTCTTACCTATCATGTAAAGTATCAGCCCTCACATTTTAGAGAAGTTAAGTACTTTTATTAAATCACAAGAATAGCCAGGGACTAAAATCTCCTTTAAATGTCTACATTTCAGCACTCTTGTAAGAATACCAGCTTAAACTTCCCTGTCACCCTTCTTTCTCCATGGTCAAGTCTAAGATTGTGATAAACATATTGACTTTATCAAATTCATTCCATACTTATTAAAACATGTCATTTGTCATACACTGAGGCAGCATTAAAATTAGTAAGAGATTGCTATTGCCATCAAGGAGTTCAGTGTAGGACAAAAGATAAGACAACTGCAAATACAAAAGTAGATCAAATATCAGAAAGTACAAAGTACAAAGGAAATTCCAAAAAGGAGTGTTCACTCAGCTGCAGTGACTAAGAAAGGCTTAAGGGAAAGGGCAATATTTGAGATAAGGCTTGAAATAGTAAGTAGAATTTTAACTGTAGAAAATGAGGCAAGGATATCTCAAGAAGGGGAAAGACACAATGTGTCCAGTCAAACTAAAGCTTGGATTTCAGTTGTTGGGAATCT
Source organism: Eidolon dupreanum (assembly GCA_028627145.1). NCBI lineage: Eukaryota > Metazoa > Chordata > Mammalia > Chiroptera > Pteropodidae > Eidolon > Eidolon dupreanum. The sequence goes on from CM053503.1 coordinate 144,030,996, forward strand.
TTTCTGCCATAATACAGTTTACAAAGGACATTTCTCGTCAGCCCACTGCACCTACTCCTGTGGGCACACCCGAAAGCATAGATAAGATAGGCTGCCTGCCACATACAATTCCCAGTAACCCTTCCTCTCTCACTTCCAAGAACACATCAGAATGCAAGTAGGAATGAATTTATAACAGATAATCTTCAATCTGCTTTAATTTTTAAAGAAAGTAATTTGCTAATTTATAGTTTTTATTCAAAAATTGCTTGCTACACACCCCACAAAGGGTGGTAATACTAGGTTAAGAACCACCAATATAATGGGAAGTAAAGTTAAGAACATTGCTTAGAGCTATCGCTGGGTGGTCTCAAGAATAAACCAAGGCATTTAAACATTGAAGAGAAATGATTCAGGCAGCATTTGAGAAAATTACTCTGGAAGTGTGGAGAAAGGAATGAGACAGTGAGAAAGTTATTGCAAAAGTCCTGGTTAGGGGTAATAGAGGCCTAAATCAAGATGGTACTAAAAAAAAGATGACATAATTGCGAAATGTGACAAATACAGAAGATAAGCTTTGTGAGGGCACAGGTCTAACTTGTCACTTCTGTATCTCTAAGTGGTCTTTAACTCAATAAATATTTGTTGAATAGATAAATAAGATCTTTTTAGCAAGGCAAGCTTTTCCATTTACTAGCTCTGTGACCTTGGATAAGTTACTTGATCTCTCTATATCTTAGTTTTCTCATCTATAAAATGGGGCTCATAAGAGTGTTGACATAAGCAGTGTCCAAACTCGTAGACAATTTTTATAAGTTTATTTGAGCCAAAACTGATGATAATTGCTGGGAAGCAAGATCTCAAATGCTCTGAGGAGTGACAGTTTTGTACTTTTATTTTATGCATTTGGGATTAAGGAGGGAATGTAAAGATTATTTGAAGGTGGGAGAAATCAAGGTGGTGATTGGATTGTAGGATTGTTAAGGTTATGTGCTTTGAGGGTGATTAGCTTATTTCAAAGGTATGTTAACTTTGATGGACAGGGCTTGCTTAAAGCAAAGATAAACCTTTAACTAAAGAATATATAGTTATATTCTATATATAACTATATAACATGGTGCATATATACACCATGACCTGCTCAATTAGGAATTTATGATCAGATCACCCTTTTTTGTCTAAAATAGTTTCTAGATCATAGGGTTGTTTTGAGAAGTAAGATTGAGACATAATAGGAACGGAGCTTGGTTCCACTCTCTTAACTGCCAGATCCGGTACCACTCAGCTAGCTCAGCAGCTTTCGGAGGCCAAGATAGGTAACTTTCCAACCACAAAACTTCCCCCAGGCAGTCGACCCCCACATCCACATGTACACGAAACCCTGAGTTGACCACTCTACGACCTTCCTAGGTTGATGGTAATGAGTAGCACTACCATTTTGGGCCTACCAAGATTGTGCCAGGACCTCTGCATCGGCTGCGTTTATGCAAGCACCATAACCAGAAAGAAAGGAGAGGATCACCCCATCTGATGTCAAGCCCTCCCTCACTCTGCCCTATATAATGCCCTGAGCAGCTAGAGACCCTCTCTGACCATGCTGTCTCCCGTGTGCTTGTAAGCCCCAACATACTTTCTCTGAGCTTCGGGTTTGGCCTCTTGTTGATTTCTATTACACAGAGAACCTAAGGACCCTAGGTCGATTTCTATTACATAGAGAACCTAAGGACCCTACGTCGGTATATAAAAGTAGCTAATATTTTTTATTAGTGAAACATTAAATCCTTAACAGAATTTAGAAGTGAAAAAAAAATGTTCTGAGGGAAGAGTAATCAATAGTACTAAGTTTTTAGTTTGGCGCTCAGTGGAGATACCAGGTAGTGTAGATTAGAGATCTGAGGATAAGATAGACTTAGAGATCTGACTCTTTGTCAGTTACCTCTGCTCCTCACACCCCTCTCATCTCTCACCAAGCTCCAGTAACACTAGCCTCTTTTGGTTCCTCCAACATGTCAGTACCTTCACACTCCTGTTCATTCAGCCTGGAAGGGCACAGAATTTGGACTCAACAAATATTTAATAATTCAATAGATGAATTTGGAACTCTTTCAAATGGAGATAAAAGTTAAATCCCTGGGAATGTATGAAACTGACATGTGTGGACAAAAAAGGGGCATAATAATAAATCTGAAAGTAACCTTGTAAGGTGATCTGATCATAAATTCCTAACTGGGCAGGTCATGGTGGGTAGTCATGTCTCAGGCCTATAACTTCTTTAGTAAAGGGTTTTTAATAAGGGAGCCCTGTTCATTGTTCTTGTGCATCTAGGTTAATACACCTTTGAAATGCGAGAAACAATCCTCTTTTTCAGACCCTACAAAGGCTTTACCACCCTCAAGGGAGCACATACCTTTGTTAACTAGCCTATAAACCAATCCACCTCTACATTGCTTTTTCTCACCTTCCTGTAACCTCCTGTTCCCTCCTTAATTCCAAAGGCATAAAAAACTGCAAACTGTCATTTTCCAGGGCATTTGAGGTCTTGCTTCCCCACCCTGTCATCCATCAGTTTGGCTCAAATAAGCTCTTATAAAAATTCTGTACAGGTTTGGACATTTCTTAAATTGACACATGTAATAAAACATGATGGAAGAAGATAAAAGGTGTGAGGACAGAAAAGAGGAACCAGCAAATACAAAGGAGTATTGGGAGAGGTAACCAGGACAGTTGGACAGAAGTCTTAAAGAGATGGGTAAAATCACTTTAAATGCCCAGAGGAGGCAAAGGGCAAGGACAGAATCACTGGATTTGGCAATTTCAGTAAAGAACTCTGCGAAAGTAATTTTCCATGAAGTTGGGAGGTTAAGGAAAATAAGCCTACATAGACTGATTTACCAAAACGATAAAGAGAAGAAACAGGCCCCGGGGAATGTAATTTTAGGGACAAACCCTGTTTTGGGGATTCCTCTGGTAGGAGGAGCATAAGGAAGCAATGGAGAGGTAAACAACTAAGGCACAAACGGAATAAAAACATAAGGCTAGATCCTGGAGACATTATTTGTACTGTATTATAACATCCAGTGCTTTCACACCCATTATCTCAACCTCTCCCAGCTCTGATGATATGCTCTCTAATCCAGTGGTTCTAAAAAATGTGGTTGCTAGATCAGCAGCACAGGCATCACTGGGAACTTGTTAGAAATACATTCTTGAGTCTCACACCAGACCTTCATCACCACGGGTGAGGCCCAGCAAACCGTGTTTTTAAAAGTCCTCCCGGGGATTCTGATGCCCTCCTAGTCCCCACAACCACCACACTCAAGAGAGAACGACAAACCACGGCAAGGGGTGGTGGTCACAGTCGGAGGACAGAATTTCCTTCTCAACCCTCTTGTCTGGATTTTCCTTGCTTCTAAGAGGGAAGTGCACGACCCCCATCCCCCGCCACTCCCCGCCGCCGCCGCCGCCGCAGCCAGCCAGCCAGCCCCGCAGGGCAATGTCGCCCCGCTTTGGACTTAGTCTGAGCGAGTTCTACCCAACCCTGCCTGGAACCGAGGGCACGCCAAGCAGGTTAACCAATCTCAACTTTTACCCACTAAGGGCCCCAGCATCCCCCCCTCCCACACCCTCCCCGCCCAGCCCTGCTTCCACTAGCGTCCACTTCCGGTTCAAGAGGCGGGGGTCGATGGGGAGAGACTGGAGCGGACGTGTCCAACTTTCTCGAGACTGGTGGGGATGAGAGACAGCTGTCCTCCTAATCCCTCCATGCGCTAAGACGCCGGATAACGAGGCGGTGAACGAACGATGGCCTAGTCGATGATAAGTGTCCAGGAAACCTGGAACCCAATAAGGGAATAAGAAAGGATTGAAAATCCTTCTTCCTTTCTTTTCCTGCTTTCCCACCCTAAGCCCCCAAAAATGGAAAAGGCGGGGGCTCTGGGCGGTGATCCGGGAGGGGCGGGGCAGGGCGCCAGAGAAAGAAATCTCGCGATAGGTTACCAGCCCAGGCGGGGGTGGCACCTCTTACCTCCTCCTCCTCCTCCTCCTCCTCGCGTTAGTTCCGGTCGCAGAGGAGAGACCGCCGCAGTTGTCGCCACATCGCGGATTTCTGGCTCTTTTCTCTTCGCCTTAAATTCGGTGAGAGTCGGCGCTCGCTTGTCCTGGTCTGAGGTTGCGGCCCCTCGCCGCCGGGCAGAAGGGGAGAGAGTTGGCAGGCCCTGTGCGGCTCCGCTTGGTTGGGCCCGAGCGGAGGCCACCGCATGAGGCCGAGCAGGATCCGGAGCCTGGATAGTAGGGCCGGGGCCGCTGCTTTAGCAGGAAGGCCGAGGGGCGGTGGCCCGGGCCGGAACGTGGGGCCCGGAGGTGCGCCGCGGCGGAGACAGGCCCCCCTCCGGCCCTGCCCGGCCTGGGTAACAAAGCCGCCGCGGCCTCTGTTGGGTGATGTACGCGTGGGGGGTTCCTGCGGGCGGGGCGGAGGAGCCTCCACCACCACTGCGGCCGCCTCCACCGCCGCTGCTTTCGCTGGAGGGCGGGCGGATGTACGGGGCGGCTGGGCCCCCGGCGCGAAGCGCCTCGGCGCCTGTGGTCCGCTCGTTGCGGCGGCCGCCACCGCCGGCGACGGGGTCAGTGAAGAATGGTCTGCGGGTTCAGAAGCAACCTGGCCGTGACCAAGGGGATCCTGGGCGGGGGCGGGTTATCTGTCGCTAGTGCGGCAGCCACAGGAAGGGCGTGGATAGGAGACACGTGCCGTTGGAGGAGGCTTGGATTGTAGGGTATGGAGCAAAGGAGGCTAGGCCTGCTGTCAGTTCATTTTGCAGGCGGGAGTGGTGAAGCGGCCGCTGCGGTCACAGGCACGACTTGAAGGTAGGATAGGGTGGTGGTGGCCATAACCAGGCCCTTCAGCAGAAGCGATTCGCCTTTTGACAGTGTCTTGAAATCGACATACACGTTTGACTATGGTGGTAATTTATGTTATTCTCCTGTGGTGCTTAGAAGTAGTGGAAGATGTTGGCGAATTTAAAGAGAAAGAAGGAAGAGACCAAACAATTGTGTTTATAATGGGTGATTTGCCACCTGTCATCAGTGCTGTAGAGTCACCTAAAAGTATACTTCACATCTTTAAAGGGTTTCTTGGGGGAAGAAATGCAGATTTTGAACTTACATTTAATTCAAGTGAAGTTAATTATCTTTGCCTGCCCAGGTATATTGTCAGGTTGATTGTGTTCAGTTTGATTTATATGTGACTAGACCAAGGTCTGATGTTTTGTTTATAAAATGAATGTTATAGCACTGATATTTTTAAGACTTTATTTTTCTTTTCCTAGGGTGTCTTTTATGAATAATCAAAAGCAGCAAAAGCCAACGCTATCAGGCCAGCGTTTTAAAACCAGAAAAAGAGGTAAATAATTTGTTGTAATTATATTGCTTCTCAGATTTCCAGAATAACTTCTTAAATCTTGGTTCCTCTGGCTGGCAATTGCTCAGTACTAAAACCGTAAGAGAAAATACGGGAAAAGGACTTGATATTCTTGATTGCTATTTCAGATGTACCCCTAATATTTCTAAGTTTTTTTTTTTAATTATGGGCTGCATTTTCAGTAGCTAAGTTTCATTTAAGCAAATTTTTGTCAGAAGGAAAAGGCTAATTTATAGAAAGAGCTCCTAATTTGATCACTGATTTCACCCAAACTTTGTAAAGATGTGTGAGAAGAAATCAGACTTTTCTCATGGATGTTAATTATGAAAGAGTTCACATTCTAATTTTTTTAAATTAAATATTTCTCACAGGCTTTGAAAGAAAAATACTAATATTATATGAACTATTTTTATGTATTATTGGGCAGTTAGATGAGTATTGAATTCTGTAGCAAGATACTGCACTAGTGATGCAAAGTTAAATGAGATGTGGGTCTCATATATTTTGTATTGGGCTTGATATTTTCCCAAAAACTATTTAATCTTATTGCTCAAAAGCACCTGTTGACCTTATTTTAGAGGATATTTTGAGGAAACAGCTACTGGTTATAAATTGTGTTTTTCTACCCTGCATAGAGATCCTTTAAGATACATACATTATAGAATCTTTTGTAATCTCTATAGTCTGTCACCTTGTAGTGGGGAGACCAAAAGGTGATTTGGTTTTAGTCTTTGCAGATTCATTTACATTTAAGCCAGTTGATTTTTCTCAAGATAAACAAGTTGAAAACCAGAGCAATTCAGCAGTAATAGGGAAAAGTCTGTATCCTCTTGAGTATGTGATTTACTGGCATCACCTTTATATAGATAGAGGGTCTAATAATGTTATTGTTATCATCAGGAAGAGATGTCACATTCCCTTCCAGATAGAGATCACTCATGCCCTCAATAAAAGTTAGGCGTGCACCCAGGGCCACTGTTTTGCATGCTTTCTATTTTATTTATATTATTTAACATTCACAACAGCTTTATGAGATAGGTACTAGTCTTAATCACCATTTTACAATAGAAAAAGTCAAAGAATGAGACTAGTTACTCAAATTGTAACCAGAATTTGGATCAAGCAGTTGAACTCCAGAGCCCTTGCTCTTAGCTACTACTCAGTATAGTCTCTAATTTCTCTGGCCTTCCATTCTGCTTCTGAATAGTGAGAACTAAAAGGTCTACTTCACAAGGTTGTTATAAAGGTGAAAGCAAGGCATCTACTGCCGTTTCTATGTTGGACGCCCAGTAAATGTAAAGATTATCTTAGAAGAAGCAAAGCATTGATTTTTTAAAAAAACCATATGAAATGTTATAGTCATTTTAAGAAAAGAATCAAGCTCTAGTGTTGGTTCTCTTGAGTATATGAATTACTAGCATCACTCATCACTCAGGAATAAAGTTTACATGAGGTTTAGAGGATGTCCTGAATTTCAGAAAAGCCCGGAGGCAGTGGAAGAACATTCCAGATAGAAATTGTCTTCTGACTGTAGGAACACACTAGCTTATTTGGCTCACTTATGAGACTAATGTAAAAAAAATAGTGAAAGAAAAGGGGTACAATTCTTGTGACTAAGCAATCCTGTCTTGCTCTAGCAGAAAGGAAACTTGCAAAGGATGTTTGTTTAAGTGTTCTGTTGTATTTGCTAGAGTTCCAGGTCTTGGATAATCTAGCTTGTGTTTGTTTTTTCCAGCTGTTGAAATAAATGAAATTGTGATGATTGTGGTTAACTTATTCTGTAGTTATAACTTCATAAGGTGGTGGTTTCATGGCATTTTGGTAAGCCTTTTAAAATGATGTTTTTGGGGTTTTCCTCCCTTAGATGAAAAAGAGAGGTTTGACCCTACTCAGTTTCAAGACTGTATTATTCAAGGCTTAACTGAAACTGGTACTGATTTGGAAGCAGTAGCAAAGTTTCTTGATGCTTCTGGGGCAAAACTTGATTACCGCCGATATGCAGAAACACTCTTTGACATTCTGGTGGCTGGCGGAATGCTGGGTAAGTGGGTTTTGTGGGAAGTATGTTGTATGGAGAAGATTGTTAGAATCCAGAATATAAACTGTTTGACAAACCTATCAGATTGGGTTGACATCAGTTTGGAATGTGACTTGTGCAAATTGAGATGTGCAATTTTAAAGACTTAATATAAAAAAAGAATGTAAGACATCTCAATTATAATTTGAATACTGAAATGTTAACATCTTGATAAGTTGAGGTGAATTTTTATATTAAAATTAATTTTACCCATTTTTAATACTTTGAAATTAGAAGATTTGAAATTATATTGTGTGGCTCACATATTTCTGCTGCACAGTACTGCCCTAATCTAACGTACTACTACCTCCACCCTCAATACTTAATAGCTCAGGATATCTTAACAGAGTGTGCTACTTAGTTATGAATCTTCGAATGTTGATGGTAATATTGTATTGACCCGCACAGCCAAACTGACAGAATCAGAACTCCATTTGTATATATGCAGAATAGGGGCTTAGAAAGGTTTCAGTGACTTGCATGCAGTCAAACAATTGCTTGGTGGAACCAGGAATTTATATTCATACATTCTCATGCCTAGTCACATGAGTATGTCTTTCGTTTTAGTACCAGTTTGTAGTAAGAAGTATGAAAGATATCTATTTACTATGCATAATACTGCTATCAATAAGCCTGTTTTTAAAAACCTTTTAAAATCATTTACTAAGGAAATTTTTAAACATACCCTAGAGAAAATAGTATACTGATCTGTTATGCAGTTTCCATAATTAACAATCTTACTTTGTCTATGCCCCCACCAACTTCATGAGACATCATTTTATCCATAAATACTTACAAACATATCTAAAATATAGTCTCTAACTTGTAGGTTTTTATAGCCCAGCCTCTTTGGAAGCTTGAAGAGTTGTTTTCTATATGGAAAGTCATATATCAAAACCAACTATGAACATCTCCACTTGAGTGACAGATTTGGCACTATTGATTGAATGGTTAATGCAGCAGTTTCATTGAGTTGCCAAAGTGGGTTATTTTATTCCTGTTAATTATATCACTTTATTCTCACATTGAACCCCAACAAGCCATATTCCTCCTGAGAATTTGACTTTGCTTTTAAATCATCTTTTAGAATTTTTATTTTATTTTATAATGAGAATCTCACAAAAAGTAAGATTGAAATGGTTACTAATTTTAAATGAAGGTCACTGCAAATTTTTTGTAAAATATGCCTTAGCCCCAGGTGGTACACTGGCAGATGACATGATGCGTACAGATGTCTGTGTATTCGCAGCACAAGAAGACCTAGAGACCATGCAAGCATTTGCTCAGGTAATGAAACTACATAATTATTTCAGTTATCTACTATCCATTTTTCTAATGTTTAAAGAATAGTCTACTTTTAAGGTTGCAGGTAGATTTGAAGGAATTTGAACTAAAGGTTTAGAGATAATTTTGGTGCAGTATGATGAATTAGAAACCTAAAATGTGTTGAGGAAAACAGTAGAAAAAGATTGAATTTGCTCTTTTCTTAATTGTCCCTCTGAAATTAATTCATTTTTGAGAAACAGTGTCAAGCTGAATAGGAATATCAGTTCGTCTTGATTTCCAACATTGAGTTCTTCTGCATACAACTTTTCAAAAGGTGAATGAGTTATAGGCAGATGAGCTTATTAATCAAAACCTCATTTCAAGGTTTCATACATAGTTATATAAGCAAAGAATTCAAGTGCACCTAACTTAGATATTATTATCTATGTTATTAGGAAATCAGAAATATATTTTATGATCTTATTTTGCTACTGTCCTACAAATGGGTAAATGAATTGTATTTAAGCAACAATTAGTCTTTGCTTTAATATTTGTTAATAAAAATCTATTGCTGTTTGAAATAGCTTAAACTATTATATCTAGTAGAAGATTCGCTTCTTTCTTGTTCTAGAGATACTATGGGAGAGTTCTCAGTGGCCCTGACCTAGATGTTATTTTAGGAATCTGGCATTTATACATATGAAGTTATGATTAAATTCCTTTACTATCCTTCATAGGTTTTTAACAAGTTAATCAGGCGTTATAAATACCTGGAGAAAGGTTTTGAAGATGAAGTGAAAAAGGTATGTGGAGCAATACACATTTTTGGAAAACAAAAGGTCACAAAGGGCAGTGTTAAATCCTAATTCTGTCACAAATTTGAGATCATTTTAAATTTCTTATTTTTCAGTTACAGTTGACATTCAGTACTAGTTTCAGGTGTACAGCATAGTTATATTTGTTAGACATTTATATAAGAAGTGATTCCCAGGTGGAATTAGCCTAATGTCCACCTGGCACTAAACATAATTATTAGAATATTATTGACTATATTCCCTATGTTTTACTTTACAGACCTGTGACTGTATTCTAACTGCCAATTTGAACTTATTCATTCCTTCTCCTTTTTCACTCATCCTCCTAACCCTCTTCCCATCTGGCAACCATCAGTTTGTTCTCTGTATCTATGAGTTTTTGTTTTGTTTGTTTATTGTATTTTTAAAGTGAAATCATATATGGTATTTGTCTTTTTGTCTGACTTATTTCATTTAGCATAATATTCGTTAGGTCCATCTGTGTCTCAAATGGTAAGATTTCATTCTTTTTTTATGGCCAAGTAATAGTCCATTGTGTATATGTGCCACATTTTTATCAGTTTGTCTCTCAATGGATACTTAGGTTGCTTCCATATCTTGGCCGTTGCAAATAATGCTTCAGTGAACGTAGGGATGCGTATATCTTTTTGAATTAACGTTTTGAATTTCTTTAAATACTCAGAAGTGGTATTACTGGATCATATGCTAGTTCCACACTTAATTTTTTGAGAAACCTCCATACTATTTAGATTTGATTATTTTAGATATTTAGGTAGGCTGTCTTTGAAATATAGTTTTGGGGTAGATCATTTAGTTTAATTTTTATACTTCCTTAGCTCTGTGTCTAAACAAGTGGCAAATGGCAATAAAAATCAAGTGGGATTTGTTCAAAAGAGAGGGCAGAGGATCAGACTTAACACATTGAGAAAGAAATTTAGCATACTTGTGTTTGAGTCTTAAGTATTCTATATCTAGGTGCACAGAAAATCTGATAATGTTCATAGTAACTTTTATTGAGTATCAGGCGCTATTCTAATTATTAACTCATTTAACATTCACAAAAACCTTGTGAGGCAAGTTTAACATTTATCCATATTTTACATATGAAGAAACAGGCGCAGAGGTTAACTTGCCCAAGATCATTCAGCTAGTGAGTATATAACTGAGATACAAACTCTGGTACCTAGAGCCCACACTTTTAACCAATATAGTATGTTTTACTGCTTCTCTTTATGTAATGTAATTGCTCTTTAACCCTTAACTATTTATTTTTGTAGTTGTTGCTGTTTCTAAAGGGTTTTTCGGAGTCAGAGAGGAACAAGCTGGCTATGTTGACTGGTGTTCTTCTGGCTAATGGAACACTTAATGCGTCCATTCTTAATAGCCTTTACAATGAGAATTTGGTTAAAGAAGGTAATAAAAGGATGGTCTTTAGTTGGCTGAGGGTGGGGTGGATAAGAGCATGAAAGATAAACTGATAGAAAAGTTAGGCTATTATTTATCTAGATTTGACTTGTGTAATAGTCTTTTTAACTAGCCTTAAGTTTAATAGGTTTATTCAAATTCATTAGATATTTAAAGTATACTTTTGGCATCCAGGATTAATGGCTTGCTTTAAGCATACAGCAAATATCCAGGGTCTAGGTGCAAATGTGATTGATTATAAAGTAAATTCAGTGGTAACCCAGAAAGAGATTAATTCTAATCGGGAGACTTGGGAACATTTTTAATAGAGAAAGTGACATTAGGGAGAATGTCAAGCTGAAAAGGAAAATAAATTCTTTATTGTGATTTCCATAGTTAAATTCTTTACAGTAATAAAACAATTCTTTATACTATTAGAGTACTGAGTTATCTCATTAAACATTAGAAAACAGTGTAAGTAGCTTGACTAAGAATACACAACTAGCAAATGGTAGAATAGAAAAGTTAGAGTGAAATGATAAGCAGTGGCAGAGGGAAGTTCAGGGATAATTGTGGGGATAAAGTTGAGTAATCCTTTGTGGCTGCACTATGGAGGGAAGAAATGGGGAGATGCAGTGGTTGAAATCCAGGAAGGTGTTTCTGTTAAGTATGTTCTTTTCTTCTACAGGAGTTTCAGCAGCTTTTGCTGTAAAGCTTTTTAAATCATGGATAAATGAAAAAGATATCAATGCAGTAGCTGCAAGTCTTCGGAAAGTCAGCATGGATAATAGATTGATGGTTTGTAATTTCTATTCTTTTTCCCATTCTTGCATTTAAGGAAAGTGTAATAAGGAACTTTGTCATTTTTAATATGTGAAGAGAAGAAAAATGTTTTTCTTAATCTAAATTCTCCTTTCAGGAACTTTTTCCTGCCAATAAACAAAGCGTTGAACACTTCACAAAGTATTTTACTGAGGCAGGCTTGAAAGAGCTTTCAGAATATGTTCGGAATCAGCAAACCATAGGAGCTCGTAAAGAACTCCAGAAAGAGCTTCAAGAACAGATGTCCCGTGGTGATCCTTTTAAGGATGTAAGATATTTTTCTTTAAACCCTCCTTGTAAGACTAAGTTTCTGGCAAAGAAAATTTTACTCATTTGTGAAACTTCAAAGTATTTCTCACCAGAAAGTTTTAATTCTATAGGGTGTTATGCTGGAGCTTTGCCTCAGTCTGTTTAACATTCAGTGCCTTACTAGTGCCCAGAAATTATACTACTTGAGGATTTTGTAGGGTATAAGTCAATGGTCAGACCTTCTGTTTCTATCTCAGTTTTTTCCTAGCTAGTTTGCCCATTTGTAAAATAAGATTTGAACTAGAAGTCTATCCTTCCAGTTCTAAAGCTCTATGATTACATATGGTATACATGTGGTCATTGCTAGTTGTATGGAAAGGTGTTTTTATACTTTTGTAAAAGATCTAAGTTTGATATATGGAGGAATATGTACATATCAAAATTAATTTGTTACTAAATTTGGATTCTTTTGCAGATAATTTTGTATGTCAAGGAGGAGATGAAAAAAAACAACATCCCAGAACCCGTTGTCATTGGAATAGTTTGGTCCAGTGTAATGAGCACCGTAGAATGGAACAAAAAAGAGGAGCTTGTAGCAGAGCAAGCCATCAAGCACTTGAAGGTATTAGAACTGTGGCTTGACAAAACTTTCTGCTTTTCAGTGGGCAGAAGTGAACTGTTATTATACTTTTCTAAGGTTTATTACATCTGTGGTTCCTGGGGATAACTCACCAGTAAATAGACAAATAACATATTAACTATTGGTGTAACCTTTTAAAAAGCCTGACTTGGCTTTCTTTGGTTCACAGGTTGAAAATGAATATGTGTTTAAAAGTAGCTTAAGCCTACAATATGATGTTTATTTTTGAGGGAATATTAGGAAATAGGAACATTCTTTTTCCCTTAAAATATTAGCATTGTGCTGATAGTTATTAGGAATCCTTGATGGCAGTATTGTTTATTTGACTTAGATGCTTAGTAGATTTTCTACTGTACTATTTTATTATTTCCAGTAAATATAATTTACAGTGATTGTAAAAAATGAGTTATGTTCTGTATTTTAGAAATTTTATAATGGATGGTTATCGGAATGAATGACTAAATCTTTTCTCCCTTCCTTCAAAAGCAATACAGCCCTCTACTTGCTGCCTTTACTACTCAAGGTCAGTCTGAACTGACTCTGTTACTGAAGATTCAGGAGTATTGCTATGATAACATTCATTTCATGAAAGCCTTCCAGAAAATAGTGGTGCTTTTTTATAAAGGTAATTTAAATTTTCAATTTTGAAAATACATTTAATAAAAATTCTAGACTATTCAAAGTAATTCCACTGAGTAGTTGTCTGAACATCAGCTCCTTAAAGTATGTGACTCAAGTCATGGGACTGATTTGTCTCAGTTGAATTGGGTGCTCTTTAGTGCATTAATATCAGTACATTTCTGAATCCTGTTAACAAGTTAAAGTCTAAAGGCTTCTTAGTGCAGCTTCAAACTTCACCTTCTGTACTCTACCACTACCAGATCTCTTCCCAGACATACTCTTCATATCTCTGTGTAGTCTGGCCTTTGAGAAGTCAGCATCTCTTTTACCCTACTCCACTATCCATTGTGGACTTTTACTTGTCTTTTAAGACCAGTTCAAAATGCTTATGTAAAGCTCCCTATTTCAGTTAACTGTTACCTTTTCTGTGATTCCCAGTTTCAAAAAAACTGGTCTAAAGTGTTGAATAAATAAAAGACTTCTGTTGGGAGAGATCCCATTACAGTATTTAATTTACTGTGGTTGGTGATTATGCTTTTTTCCTCCACAAATCAGACCAGCCTTGATCCCAGTAAGTGTAGTTTGTGTGAACACGTGTTACTTCTATCACCTAGTCTTAAATGATTTTGTTCGTTCCTGTATTCTAAACTTAGAAGAGAGCTCTACCCCCATTCCAGATTTTTTTTTTTTTTTTTTTTAAAGAAAGAATGAAGTAGTGAACTCAGTATCCCATGCTTCGGTGATGCTAAGCTTGAGGTTAGGTTTCTTGAAAATATACCCCTAGTTACTTTCTCCCACTCAGATCCTTGGTACTACTGATATTTTGGGCCAGATAATTCTTTTGTAGGTCACTATCCTATGCATTGTAGAGTGCTTAACAGCATCCCTGGCATTGCCCAAAAGATGCCAATAGCACCTCTCCCCAGTGCAGTGACCATGAATGTCTCTCAACATTGTCAGATGTCCTGGGGTTGGGGGTCAAATTGCCTTCAGTTGAGAGAATCACTACCTTAAGTTTTTTTTCTAGCAGTAGGATCATACTTAGCAACAACTTTATTAAAAAGTTTTTTAATATAGGGCTCTCATTTTATCTTTCAAAATTAATTTATTGAAGAAACTAGTAAACAGTGTTTTGAATACAGATTTATTTTTTAAGTGACAAAAATAATTGCTTTTACCTGACTTTTAAGTAGGATCTTCTTTGCCATGCAGGCATTTGCACCTTTAGGATGGGTCCTAACTCTGCCTGAGTTAGAGAAAGAAGTGTATGAAAACTGCCTGAATGTAATGATCACTCTCTTTATAGCTGAAGTCCTGAGTGAAGAACCCATTCTGAAGTGGTATAAAGATGCACATGTTGCGAAGGGGAAAAGTGTCTTCCTTGAGCAAATGAAAAAGTTTGTAGAGTGGCTCAAAAATGCTGAAGAAGGTAAGTCTTTGTGCAGTTTGTTTGGTAAAGCCTGAAACTAGTTTTAGTATGGCCATAGAATGTGTCCACACATGCTGCCTTCATTCAGATACCATTTAATACATAGAGTACAGATTTTTGACAGACCTACAAATACTCATTTGCTTTAAGGCAGATGAGGAAAACTAGATGTTAGTTATTGAAGTATTTTGATGGCTGTAATACTAAATATTCTTAGGAAAATTGAAAGTTTTGAGATTATAATAAACATGAATTTGAGATTTATAAATGCTTTTGAATATACCGCACATATAAGTAGGATATTATTAATAAAATTCCTTAAGTATAATAAAAAACATCAAAGTTATAAATTATAACTTTTTGCTTTCTGATATTATACAATACTTGACTGCATTTTTCCCCTTTTCTAGAATCTGAGTCTGAAGCTGAAGAAGGTGACTGAATTTTGAAACTACACCCTCAGTAAAGCAAACAGGAGTTGTAGATAAAATGTCATGTCTCATGTGTCCTGGTTCTTACATCTTCCTACCTCCCTATATCAAGCATGATATAAGGGCTTTCATGGCAAATTTTATTTTAACTGTTTCTATGGTTACTGGAAATGTTGGGTTTAGTTTCTAAAACCATGTTTTAAGTAGCTACAGGAGCTATAGATTTGAATCTAATGTTGCATTAGTCTTTTCAGTTATCTTCTACCTCCTGTATTTTCTACTGTAATAATGTAATTTAAGGCCTTCCACAATGAACAGTTCACTTTTTCCCTGGGTTTTCTATATAAACAGTTTTCAAGATATGATTTGGTTAAAAATAATTTGTTATAAAAAATTTTGTTTGCAAATTAAACTGTAAAAGTATCTGAAGTCTCAAAAGGCAATGATTTGTGTGATAATTTGGTATGCCCAAAGCCCTCTTCATCAATGACAGTCTCATACAGTGATTGAATTCATTAACATGAATCTTGAGTATTTGAACCATTGCTTACATGTTAATATTTTCTTGCATTTTTAACCCAGATGTCCTTGAGTTCAGTTGTTTGCTCTCTGGTTTTCATTCCTTGGTAAAGCCATGGAGAACAATCTTGAAAGTGAGGTCTTTGGGAAATTGTATGTGGCAGATGTGATGGGAAGAAGAAAGTTGAGCTTTTTCCCATTGAGAAACTTCTGCATTCAGTTTGTGTCTTTCCAGGCAAAGCAAATGAGTATTTTTTTCATACCATTTTCAAATGTACCTTAAAAAGTTTTGTCGTTTAACAGATTTAACACTTGTCATATGCTTAGATAGGAAAGGACTCATGAAATAGTGTGAATAAAGAAAATGACTGTTGAAATGTTAAGTGATCAGCATGGTCTAATTGGGAACTCTTAAATATAATTCATTTCCTGTTGGTTTAGAGTATTTGATGTAAAGAATGGAGTATAATAATGTTATATTTCCACTTGGTCATATAAGACCAACTTAATTCTCTTAACATTAACAAATGACTCAAGCATCTGACTATTAACATGCCCTAGTTGCCTTTTTTTTTTCCTATTAATTACCATGAGCCAAATGTCTTCTATACAATTGATTCATTTTTTTTAATGGCTGCCTTTTAATTTTTGTCTTTCTTTTCTTGCTGCCACCTATCTATATATATTATAGACAGTAGAAAACAAAATGTGACCACACTTTTTGGTGGAAAAACTTAATGTTAAAAGTGAACATTTTGAAAGTTTTGTGGTTTTGTTTTGGGGGTTTTTTTTGTTTGTTTTTGTTTTTGTTTTTGATTGTTGAAAGAAATTAACTTGGAATAATGCCACCAGAGACTGGGAAATTGCCCCGTTCAAAGGTGCCATTTTTATGAGCCAAGAATTTGATGTTTAAAAGTTCACCTGGAAGGAATAAGGTGTAGTATAACTTGAAATCAAGGTATATAATAACCTTATGAAAAAGAGCATTGTGAATGGGGTGAAATTGTTAAGTGAATAACTTTGATAAAGTTTTCAGGCACAGGCAAAATGTATTTCACTAGGTTTCTATGTAGTGTGATCTGCTTTTACTTTGTAATTTGTAGTCCTCAAAAGACTTTTTAAAATAAAAGTCCATCCTTACACTTAAGGTTATATAGGTCAATCTTCTTTTTTAATTTTTTATTTTTTTGTAAATTCCATATTAATACCCCATGGTAACTGTATGCTATGCATTCAGGCGTCTCTACTATGTAAGCATTAAGTAATTGCTCTTTTGTCCTTATAACTCTCAAACCGTAAACACCAACATAGAATTCTGATGTAGCGGAAACTACATTAACATTTCTACAACCAAATCATTGCATGTTATTGCCCTTCAAAGTGTACCCTGTTTTATTATATACTGTGTATAGTGAGTGTGTAGTCTCCCAGAACTACATTATGATCTTTGATCATAGTTTCTTCATAATGATAAAGTAGTGTTTACTTACTACAATATTATAGTAGATGGGTAAGTCACCTGTGACAGTATAAAGAAAGGGAATGCTTTCTAAAAAGACTGCAGATTTTCATTTTGGATTTTAAGTGGTGATTTTGGAATTCAGCTGCCAGTACCAACCTATGGCCTCAAAATGTAATTCTAAATATGGATGTTAAAACTGTACTTGTAATTATTTTGGATAAATGTTAATTGATTTTCCGAACTTGGTGTTGCTTTCTAAGAATAAGTCTCTTAGATGCCATAATTAAATGTGTTTAGAGCTGATCAGAAGTTTCTTAATTATTCTAGGAGCACTGTCCTAGAGATTTTCTGTTCTTATGAAAACTCCAAATATTAAAAATGCCACAGGATATAGCATAATGATGGTAGCAAAAGGAAATGCATGTGACTGAGAGATTTTCTAATTCAGTGTTACTCAAAGCTTATTATCACCCTTCCCCAGGAAGCCTTTTTAGACTTTTCTAATAGCACCCCAATAAATTTTAATATAGATATGCTGTATGTGTATTATATCTGCTTTATACATGGAAAGAGTAAAGTTTTTTGGTCATACTTGGAGGTGATAGCACCCCCACTTTTTAAAGAGGGGGGTACCTAAAGATAGACATGCATTGGCAGGCATCTTTATCCTGCCAATATCCTGAATTGAATATTCAGGATCCATATCCTGAAGCAGTATTTTTTTTTGCCAGGGTCATGAGAAAATAGGAGGAAATTTGTTTTCTGCCACTCACCATCTTTTAACATTGTGCTTTACACCCTAGCACACCATACAGGCATCAGAGCATGTCATTTCCTATTGACTTTGGAAGTCTTAAGACATTTTTGCTTGATTGTAAATGTATCAAATAGAATCATTTGGGTTCCTTCTAATCTGTAAAAATCAAAATTCTAGGCAAGTGATTTAATTAACATTGAACATAACCCTTTAATAAATGGTATTGAAATTTTACTGATGAATCCAGTCATACTCAAATAGGCTGCTTGTGGGAAATGGCAGAACTGTTGAGCTTTAAATGTAACAGGTGCCAAAGTTTAGTGTACGTTATTGCTTAGACTACTAAACTATCTTTGTAAAAATTTTCCTCAGATGCTGTTTACAGGCGCTATGTATAATAGGTTAATAAGCATTTTGTGAGAATCCTGTTAAATACGTTGCTACGATTTTTCATGTGATGTATTAGTCCTGTTGTACTGATAAAAATTCATCAGCCTACTGAGGTCTAACGGTTTAAAATTAAATAAAAGGTTTTTCAGTCGGCTTTAAGTGGAATCTAGAAGATGTGATAAGTACTTCTGATTTCAAAATAATTTACTTCTGATTTCAAAATAATTTATAATTGGCTTGTCTAAGAACTTGAATTGCAATGAATTTTTACCTAAATACAATTCTATGCATAATTGTATAAAACTTGGTGTAGATCAGACAGGCTTCCCAACTCCCTTTCCCTCTCCACGCGCCCCCACCCCCCATGGGCAATTGGCAACCATTTAAAATCATTTTAATCTTCCAGTGCACTTAAAATCCTTTTATCCTTATTCTAGTATAAACCTGATAATTGAAAAAAGGATGAGGATACTTTAAAAATGCACTCAGTCACTGTCAATTTAATAACTTAATAAGAACCTTGATTAAATTAAAAGCTCACATGCTTGTTGTGCCTACTATAGTGCCCAAGAGGATACAGTGGTAAAATCTGAATCCTTTGTAGACTATCTAGAGGGACCAGTATCTTAAGCTAATATGATTAGAATGTTTATCATTGTATTGGTGCAGCTTTGGGAACTATGTATTAAATGTGTATAATGAATTTGGGGTGCTACATAGTTATCAAATGTAATAGAAGTGTTCCATTTAAGGGAATTTCAACTTTAAGGAAACTTGTTTAAACTTTTTTTTTTAAGCTGAAATCCTGAAGGCTGTGTTTAAAAAGCTGACTTAGAGGTAAACCTATTGGGGAAATAAGTAACCCATTTAGGGACTGACCTCAATTAAAAAAGATGTTCTACGTTCTCTGACATCTTAAGAATAAAATATTTTCTCTGTAAATAAAGCTCATTTCCATTCTAGTTGGGAGTAATGGATCTCGGCATAGCAAACATTTGAAGAACGGAGAAAACTGGGTAGCTGATAATCCAGATAGTTGTTGGCACTGAACAAGCTCAAGTACAGCCATCCATGTCAGTAGTTATATTGCTGCATTATTTCTGTTTAACTGAAATTTGCTTCTTGTCTGTACCCTTGAAATTGAATAAAATTTCATGAGACTCATTAATGTAAAGAGAAAAACAATAACTTGCATTGGTTATTGTATGCTAATAACCTTTAAGTGCTAGAATTGGTTAAAGCTCAGTCTGTCCTCAGGTCCTTCCCATTTTTTCTGGGTGTTTTAAATACCATCAAAAAGGCTTTTCCCTCCAGAAGTTCTTTTTTCCAGACTAGTTTTGGTTTTGTTTGGTTCACATGTACTTCATGTATCCAAATGTATACATTTAATAGTTTAAAGAATGCCAGTGTTTTACTTATAAAGTAATACCATATACCCTCTTCAGAAAGATTCAGGTCCTTTTCAGCCCTCACATGTAACAGATCTAATCTTGTTTATTCCTACTCCAAAATAACTTCTCTCCAATACCACTACCCTAATTCAGGCCACAAGCAGCTAGGGTAGTCTTTAACTGCAAGTGTAATTTAACAGTTTAGGACCTTTATCTTTTCTTGGAGGGCCCTGCATGATTCCTTAACCTACCTTTTTGCCACTGCTGTTGGATGCCCAGTATACAACAGTACTTGTCAGTAAGCATTAAATATTAGTTGAATAAGAAATAAGAACAGGCACCCTGATATTTCCTGGAGGAATGTTTCCATGTAGAATGAAGCTGGTCTGTGAATATTTAAGTTTTTAGAAGTAACTTTTATTAGACAAGATTAGATCAAAAATATTTGTTCTGTGTTTAGAGTTGCTATGACTGATGTGACTAAGATAGAATGAGAAATTCGGTCAACAAATATTAAATATGTTGTCAGGCACTCTGTTGAGCTTTAGGGCTAAGGTAGGTAGTAAACAGGATGGGGTGCCAAAATTCAGACCTGCAGGAGGTAGGTAAGAGGTTAAGGACAAAACAAGGACCCATGATAGGTACTGGCAAATTAAGAGTCCTGTTTCAAAGGCTATAATCTAATTAAAATGTCATGAGAAATTACATTCACCAAAATATGGTTTGCAAGCCCTAACACTGAACGAAATAGTGCATGCCTACTGGAAACAGTCTTGGAGAAAGATGTCATTCATTAGCTACATGACTGGGCAAATAATTTCTGCGCCTTGTTTTCTACATCTAAAATTTATAATTGAATGATACCCATCTCATGAAGTAGTTGAGAAGCTTACAATGAATCTACATGAAATAAAGGTACTTAACACGGTACCTGTCAGATAATCAGTGAACAGGAGCTGTTACTTCTGTTTGCCAAGGATGTGTTCATGGGAGGGCAAAGAGCTACTGACTGATAGCCAAAGCCCTGAACACAGGTTTCTTATTTGATTTGTACTGGTAAAAGGTAAAGGTAATGGAAATCCCAGCAACCACCATCATGATGCCTGCATTAGCAACTACTAGAAAGATGCAAGGTAACTGAAATCCTCATGGCCCAGTAGTAAGAATGGAAGTTGTGTTTCACGTGAGTGTGGTCAAGTATTTACAGTCTATGTCTTCCCAAAGCTCCATTCTAATAACTATAAAAATTATAAACCCACAAAGAATGAGAGAAGAGTTAATGGCAGATGAAAACAATACAGCTGTTGGAAGACATGATCAACTGGCTTGGTTTTAGCTTTCTTTGTTCTGCTAAGCCTTTGCACAACAAGGAGCTAACAAAGTCCCGAGTTGGGGACATTTATTTCTTCTAAGGGTGGGGGTAAGGAGCAGATCTGAAAAAAAGTTATTCGTAGTCTTTAAGAGACTCCTCTATCCCCTCCCCTTAATACTACCAAGTGACTGCCTTTATAAAAATTCAAAAACTAGAAGACTTACAATCTGGAGAAGTTGGAGGAAAAAGGTAGGGGCTATGGACTGGTGGATACCAAACACTGATGAGAGGAAGAGCACCATATTAAAATTCAAAACAAAATTAAATGGGCAGATCCTTAGTACTATGCACTTGTGTGGCAGAGACTAACAGTGGTCCACTATATTTGCTCCCTGATTTTTTCTTAGAATCCTCAACTTTCAGCTGGACACATAACTGCTCAAAATACACCTCCCTGCCTCCTTTGTAAATAAGCCAAATGGTTAAACTCTACACAGTGGGATGGGCTGTTTCTAGTGCCCAGAAAGGGAGAGACTTCTTCCTTCTCTTTGTCCTTCCTGCTACCTGGGGAATGGGCATAATGATGAGTTCAAACAGGATTCTTGAACCATAAAGATTTAGAACCATATGTTGAGAATTACAGCGTAACAAAAGAGCCTGACTTCCTGACACGAACATTCAGCATTTCATCCCTGGACAACCTACAACTAGATTTCAGATGATAAATAAAATATTTTATTATTTTAGGTCTCCTGTTACATGCAGCTGAATGTAATCCTGAATGGGTTACTTAAAAATATAAGGAGAAATAGCAAAAGAAACAGCCAAAATAGACTCAAGGACAAAATCCAGATAGAGCAATCATCTTAGGGAAAAAATTCAAGTAGTAGTGTGGCAATTATTAAACTATTATCACTCAGCTTCAAACACACCCTTTTGTCCTAGTCAACCTGACTAGGTGGTGTGAGAGGCTAAATGGGGAGCTGGGACTTCCATCCCCATCACTGGTAACAAGATACCCCCCCTCTTCCTGCTGGTGTGGCATTTGAGGAGGCCAGGTGGGAAGTCAGAACTTTCACCACTGTCCAGTAATAACTGGATTGAGGCCACTCCACTCAACGTCAGTAGAGGCCATGACATAATAGGTAATGAAGCAATCCTACCCTCTTGGCCAGGCTGATAGGTGTTTAGTGGGAGCCAGAACTCCCATCTCGGCCCAGCAGCAATGAGGAGCTCCTCCCAACCCTGGTGTTAGCAGAAGCCAAGTGAAGATCCTAGACTTCCATCCCAACCTTGCAGTAATGGGCCAGTGGCCCCTCTTCCCACCAGGGTGGTGTCAGAAGAGCCCTGGTAAAATAGAATTTTTAAATAAGACCCAGAGTCTCATAACATAATGCCAAAAATGTCCAAGTTTCAATTAAAAAATCACCTGTCATACCACAGCCAAGAAAATCCTAAACTGAATGAGAAAAGGTAAATAGATGCCAAGATAACACAGATCTTGGAATTACCTAACAATGCTTTTAAAGCAGTCATAAAAATGCTGCAGTAGGCAATTATGAACACATTTGAAACAAATGGAAAAGTAGGCAGTCTCAGCAAATAGGACACATGAGGAACCAGACAGATATATAACTGAAGAATATAATGGGGGCGAGGGAACCTCAAGGACAGCAGAAAGGAAGGGACGGAGGAAAGAACTGGTACTCTCAAATAACAAGTTATCTGATTTGAATGGAGAAAATAGATGAAAAAAAAATAAGACCAGTGTCTGGGACCAGTAGAACTTTAGCAAAAAATCTAGAATTCATGTCCTTGGAATTCCGAAGAGGTGAACAGAAAAAGTATTCAAAGAAACACTGGCTGAAACTTCCCAAATTTGGCAAAATATGTAAATCTACAAATTCAAGAAGCATGTATCCAAATAGAATAAACCCAAAGAAATGCACACCAAGACACATCAGTCCAACTTCTGAAAATTTAGCAGCCCATTGCCTGTTTTTATAAAATTTTACTGAATACAGTGGCACCCGTTCATTTACATACTACTTATGGCTATTTTCTCACTACAACAGCAAAACTGAGTATGGCCTGCAAACATTAAAATATTTATTATCTATTCCTTTACAGAAAAACACTACTAACCAATGATTCAGTATGACCCCTTTAGGTTCAGAAACTGTGGTGTGAACAACATGATGATGTCAACCAGGATGCCAAACGTGTAACAAATATATACGCCCTTTTGCCAATGTGGTCCAGTTACACATGAAAAGCCTTTAAAAACTTGTTCATAGAAAACTTAAGAACATTTATAAGAAAAAAAAAATACAGTGAACCTTCCTTGATTCATCACCGAGTTTCAACTACTATCTCATGGCCAATTTTATTTTGTTTATATCCTCCCTCTCCAACCCCCAGAGTTTTTTGAAGCAAAACCAAAATACCATAACTTTTTGAGAATTCTTTTCTGTGACTGTTGAAAGGGGGAGCAGTTCTTTCTTCTACTGGGAAAATATAAGCCAGGGGCTGCAGGCAACCATTCTTGTCACCACTTGGAAACTTCCAGTGACTTCTCATGCAGAACAAAATTGTCTTTACAATAACCTACAAAGCCCTACTTGACCTGGCCCCTGGATGTCTCTAACCTCATCTAATATGCTTTCCAAACACCCATTCAGCTTCAACTGCACTGCTGTTTATTGAACATACTAGATACCCCACCTTCGGGGCCATTATTGCCTGCACTATCTTCCCTGGGTTATGTATTTGGATCTCTCCCTAAAGTCATTCATTCAACAAATATTTACAGAGCGTCTTTCAATCTACCTGGCATTACAGGATCTTGGGTAAAGACACAGTGAACAAATTAAAACTCCTTATGTCACAGAACTTACCGTTCAGAAACATATAAACATATTCGTATAGAGAAAAATAAAGCAGAGAAGGGGCATATAGATGTGTTGACAAAAGTTCTGTCAATTTTAAGTAACATAGTCAAAGGAAAACCTACTGAAATGAATAAACGCCTGAAGGAGAGTGAGGTGTGTGTATCTACAAAGACTATTCGGTATATTTGAGAAATAAGATCAGGAAGGCCATAACATTGTTACAGGAGAAAAGTAGCTAGCAACATGGTCAGTAAGATGGAGTGGCATGGCAGATATATTACAAAGGTGATTATAAGGACTTTGGTTAAACTGACATGGAAGCCTTCGGAGGATTTTGAGATGAGTGATGTAGTAGTGTTAACAGGCTCACTGTGGCTTGTCAATAGACTGAGAGTAGGTAAGGTGGGTGACTGACTCCACTGATGATCTAAATTCTCTCTCCGCCTTTATCCACACCTTTTGTCATGTAGCCTTGTAATACCTTCCTGTGCAGATTCTGGGGCCCAGTATGTGACTCCAATCAATGGGATGTTAGCAAATTGCCTGTGAACACCATTCTTGAGGCAGGATAAGCCTCAAAGCCTATAACTGCCTCTTTTAAATCTAAGAAAATACAGGTCTTTAAGGTTTCCATCGTCCAATTTAACGCATTTTCACTCAAACATGTAACCCCAATACACCTTTGATTCTGAGCTTCGGCTTAGAATCAGTACAACTGAATATTACCATCTTTAAATGGCAAATTTTACGTAACTCAAAACTTAGGACTATAATTAGTACGTAATTTAAGACTAAAAAAATTCAGAGAAATCTTCTACACAGGGAACCTTGATATAACTTTTGAGTGGGAATTAACCTTAAAATTAAAAGACTACTGCATGGGACCAAAGGAACAAGCAAAATACACAAGACACGTGTGCCCTCTCTCCAGAACATACAGCTTATGTAGAATTTAGGTCACTATACCAATTGTTTCACATACCACATTAATTTAAAACTGAGGTAAATATTATAATCTTCCTTAGTTTTACAAATACAGGCAACCACAGAAGTTCAGTGACATTCCAAAGTCACGCAGTTAGTAAGGGCTAGATTTGAACCTAGGCAATCTGGCTCCGGAATTGGAATTCTTATCTTGGTAACAAGGAAAGAATTTTCAGTTTGATCTACAAATGTGCTTAACATCTCTCAGCCTTAATTTTACTTTTAACTTTCTAAAAAAATACACAAACACAAATGCCCCCTTTTCAACAAACAGTACGGCAACTGGACACTTGTTCAAAAATATTCATCAAGACTTTACATCCTTCACAAAAATTAAAACGGATTAGACTTAAATATAAAACACAAAACTACAGATTCCCAGAAGAGAAAACCTAGATGACCCTGGGCGGTATGGTGATAACTTTTTATAATTACCATCACCATAGGAATTATCCTTCAAAGAAATGATAAACTTCTGAAAAATTTACTTCTGCTCTGCAGACATCAAGAGTATACAAGCCATAGACTGGGAAAAATATTTTGCGAAAGAAACATCTGACGAAGTCTTAGAAATCAACAATACTTAACCTGATGAAACTGGAAACTCATATCCATATAAAACCTGCATACAAAGTTTTACAGAGCTATACTCAATTGTCAAAACTCTGGAAGTTTTTCATTATCCGTACTGAACCAAGATATCCTTCAAAATGTGAACACTGTGGTACCTCAAGACAACAGAATTTATTTAGCACTAAAATCATAATTATGAAAAGACATGGAGGAAACTCAAATGCACATTTAAGTGAAAGCCTATCTGAAAAGCCCAGGTACTTGTGTGATTCCAACTACAAGGCAAAACTATGGAGATGATAAAAAGATTAGTAGTTACTAGAGGTTGGGAAAGGGGGAAGGGATAACAGCCAAGAGATTTTTGGAGCAGTGAAAATATTGCATTCTATGATGATACATAACATTCATTTGTCCAAACCCATAGAATGTAAACCACCAAAACTGAACCCAAAGGAAATCTATGGGCTTAGGGTGATTATCAATACAGCCTCATAAATTTCATCAAACGTACTCTCTAGTGAGGAGTGTTAATATTGAGAGAGGCAATGCATATAAGGGCCAGGGCAGGAGGTGTTATCAGAAATGTTACCTTCTCAATTTTGTTGTGAATGTAAAACTACAAAAAAAATTTTAAAAACAAAACTGTGTGGCATCCTAAATGGATTAAGCGTAGATAAAACCATGGACAAAATCTTAATTTCTTATAGTCACTTTATTCAGACTTTGTTGCAAAGGATTCTGGAAGTTTCTGTTAGTTATTTTCAGTCCTGAAGCAACACAGAACCTTAAGCCATTTGCAGAAACTCATTCAAGGGAGACAAGGAAGCAGAATTAAATTTGAATGGGAATAAAGGAAGAACAAAACCCTCTTGACTAATCTCTAGTTCTTAGCAGCCAGTAATTTGGTTTCATTACATTTGGTTTAGACAAGGAAGGCTTAAGTCCCAATGCTGCCAATCACTAAAATGGAAGAAACAAAGCTAAGCTTTTCCCAAGATTTAAGGAATTCTTCTATAACAGAAACATGTCCCCTCTTTAAAGTGACAGAAAAATAAAAATAGTGCTAATAAATCAGAGATTCATAAAATTTCATTAACACAAAAATTTATTCTGAATAAATCATTTTATACAGTAATCACAGAAAAAAGCTGATCATTACTTAGCTATGTACTTATCAAATCATCTAAACAAAATAAACATGGCAATACAAAAATTTAAGAAATTTACAAAAGCTGTACAAAATAACTTATTTAAAAAGACTGATACAGTCTATAAAATTTCTAGAGAACAATTATGTATCTACACAACTTTTTTTAGGGGATAAAAGAAAGGATGCTTTAAGGCTTCTTTGAGAGTAATCCTTTTAGCTGGATCATACTCCAACATTTTCTGAATGAGGTCAAACAGAAGCTCATGTTCAGCATCCTGAGATAGCATAAATTCCTAAAAGGAAAAAGAAATATAATCAATAGCTTTTTTCTAACATGTATTGTAATTCTATTTCTCTACCATAAAAAGAGGGGAAACTCAAGGATCATTTAAACAATGACCCAGGCTTACCTTTAGAGGTTTACAGCGCCTTGAAACATATCTGCCAGCAGAACTGTGTTCATCCCAGTCTAATCGATCATGATGGAAATATTTACGTTTCCTAAGAGCAAGTTAACATCCATCTATGTTTATAACATTAACTATGAAAATACAAATATCTAAGCAAAAACAACACTGGTTTCATCAATCATTATGCTTTTAGAGATCAAAGAGTAATCCTTTTCTAGAGATTTTAAGCTCTTTAAAATCCTAGAGATAAGGTATCTCAAAAAGGTAATCAATTAATTATGTGAAAAAGCATTAACTTGACTTCATTGTTTTAGTTCTAAGTGGTACTAAGGACAGCACTTATTCTTAAATAAAACATACCTGGTTTTCTGTATCATGTGTTTTGGTAAAGGTCCAAGAATCCTTTCCATCATTGCTAAGTGCTCCTTACTATCATGAGTCTAAAATAAAGAAAACTTGTTAACTACCTTTATTTGCACATTGTGCTTTGTTCTCATCTAACATAGCTGCTCCATTTCGAGTCCATACATATTAGAGAACACAAGCAAAGTGATCACTTTTAGCAGGCTATAGCTGCTAAAACAAATTAAGGCTTACAGAACAAGATCTCCAAAGATTTCCCCAATTCGACAAGTTTGTTTTTGTACTTTAAAATGCAAATGATAAATTTGCATTTATCTTAAATAAAATGATAAATTATTAAGGC
Organism: Eidolon dupreanum; assembly: GCA_028627145.1. Lineage (NCBI taxonomy): Eukaryota > Metazoa > Chordata > Mammalia > Chiroptera > Pteropodidae > Eidolon > Eidolon dupreanum. The sequence continues at coordinate 144,058,687 of CM053503.1, forward strand.
AATACAAATGCCCAACATCAGAAATACATTTGTCTTTATTACTTATCTACGATTACAGTCTATAATGAGGGAAAAGATATTTTAATATGTGTACTCAAAGTGTTCACATAAACAAGCATTTTTCTTGTGCAAAGACACTGAAATACATTGTCACTTACTGGAAATACTGTAAACCCAAGGTAGTATTCAATAAGAATACATCCTATACTCCAGACATCACATGGTTGGGACCATCCTAAGGCTGCAAAGCAGAGAAAACTGTTAGGTGAAAAAATCCTCAATATTTCTTAAAAACATTTTTAAAAATGTGTAATTTCACTTTTGAGCTGGAAAAGATACTGAAAGAATCACTTAACCTAAATTAAATCTAACAACATAGTAGTATGTAAGGGCTCTGGAGACATCTGGTTTCAAGTCCCAACTCTTGACTCTAGAGATTAGTGACTTGGGGGGAAAAAAATTTGAGCCTCAATTTCCTAACCTGTAAAATGGGAGCCATCTATACCATAGGAGGACTGGCTGGACAGACATTGAATAATAATGTTTTAAAACTACACTATGTTATTTATTACAAATGCGCCAACTTAGTTCCAGAAAGGTTAAACCACCTTACACAAAGTCCCAAAACTATTTGGAACAAGAACTTAAAATCCTGAATGTCTTATGATCCTAATTCCTTGAAGAGAAAGTCCCACAAAAGACCTAGAACGGTCAGTAAATTTAAAAATCAGCTTCAATAAAGGTTCCCACAGAACAATTTATACTCACCTAAAATAACTTCAGGTGCTCTATAATGCCTTGTAGATACTAATGTACTGTGATGTTCATCATCATATGTTGCACTTCCAAAGTCTACAACTTTAATATCTGGATTTATTAAAGTACGTTCATCACGTTTCTGAAAACCACAAATGATGAGTAAGGAAGCATATTAAAAAAGGCATAAAATATTTAAAACTATGAAGTTAAAAAAACACTGAAGACTTACCATTTTGGGGTTATATGTCTCTGTGTAGTCAGACTGCACAAATAAGATGTTTTCAGGTTTTAAGTCTGTGTGAGTCAACTTATTACTGTGCAAAACTAAGATTGAAACAGAAAAAGTTGCTGTAATCTAAAAATCAAAACCCAAAAGCCCTATAAAAATCTCTCTGATGCCTTTTCCACAAGTCTAAAGAAGTGATCAACACTTAGCCTGCTTGCTAGAAAATCAGCAGGAACTGAAATCCAATACCCTCCTGAAAAAATTAGTCTACTTAACAGCTATTTAAAATTGAAGAATTATCCTTCTTATGAAGCTGAGATTTGCCACTCCGTAATTAACCCATGGTTCTAGGTTAATACTTTTAGAAATTATAAAGGCTAAATCATAGTTTTCTACATGACATACTATTTACCGAAAGTAAATTGACCAACAACTCATCAACTCTACATCTTTGTCATACCTACTCTTAAATCAGGCGTCCAAGTCCTACTATGTTAGATCCCATTTTTTCCCTTAAAGATCCAAAATGGTCTGTCATTAAATTTGTCTCAATAAACAAGTTTCTAGAAGATATACCAAAATACTTACAATTCACAGACTTGCATATCTGATATGCCATCTTCCTGATATGATCCAGTCGAAATGGCAGAAAACCATTTTCTTTAATAAAGTCATAAGTACTAAGTCCTAGGAGTTCAAACACAATGCAAATGTGACCATGATGCTCAAACCACTCCAACATCTGGACACAGCGGCTATAAACACATAAAAAATAACTTAGTACAGCTTCCTACCATTAAAATCTACCTGAAGCCATTTCCTAAATGATATTTTAATACTTACAATGTACTGTTGGGATCTGTTGTATTTAAGTGTTCCAGAACTTGTATTTCTGAACGAGCAGCTTCACAATATCTATCCACATTTTTAACTATTTTTACTGCTACGTGTCTACCTCCCCTGTTAAAGAGAATAAATCCAAGTTAAAAAAAAAGAAAGAAATCTGCATATTTCTATCACTCTCTCCAAACTGTACTACTACTTGGATCCATCATATTGGTTTTCTTGAATTTATAGTCTAGAACTGTTTGGTCTGATTATATGTAAGTCCTCTCTTCTAACTGCAACTCGGTGTAAGCAACTAGAAAACCTTTGGTCATAAGGTAGGATTGGCAATACAAATACATGTTCAATGACACACATTTCTTTCATGAGACCACCACTCACGCCGATCAGGCAAACTGTTTTTGGTCCTTGAATTAAACTAGGTATCAATAACTCTAATTTAAGAATAACATTGGGGTATTACCACCTCAATTTGCATTCCAACTAAGACTAAAATGTACACAGTTTCTTTCTATAGTACCTGTCACTGGCAAGTAGTATCTCATCTTCCTTTGGTCCTGGTTACCAGAAAAGCTGGAATAATGATGAGGGCACAGTAAGAAGTGCTAGCTCTCAGAATCTTATCAACAGTAGGAAGCTTACCATAACAAATTATTTAGAAAAGCTTTCCCATTCAGAAGAAAAAAATTAAGAGAACGAAAAAGGTAACAAAAAAATTTATGCTAAAGAAATTTTAATCAGGAGTTTGATGGGCATAATTACACGTGACACCAACCTAGAAAAGTTTTCAGCTCTGACTGTGTCATCTGAATGAATTACGGGCACTTTTTAACCTAAAAATATAGGTTCGTAACTACTTTAAAGACTGCTTCAACATAAATGGGGTGAGAAAGATCTAGAGTCCTAAAAGAAAACTAAGGCTCAGAACCACTGATCTTGAAGAAGAAAAAAAAAAATGGCCACAACTGTGCCCAGTGGGACAAGAGAATAATTTATGAAACAATAAAATCTGCTCTCCGCTTAAAATTGAAATTAGAGGCTGCACATACTACTAATTACTGTTTAAAAATACATACAGCTAATACTTTTTACTGAGAGTCTACTACATACAAGAAAAAAACCCAAGCTTAAAAGGTAAGAATATATCTATATAACTCATGGTCAGACAACATTCTAAAGCTGAGTTAAGTTTTCTACATGGCTGCCCACCCAAAGTGCAATCCCAGAATAGAAAACTTACGCTTTTTGATCAACACACTCCACGACTTTTCCAAAAGCTCCTTCACCTAAAGTATCAACAATTTCATCTAAAAGAGAAAAATAAATCTCAGTCACACCAAGAAATGAAAACATTTTACCTACCATAATAAATACTATAAATGCAGATAATTCTAGTTGATGCTACGAATTTCCTTATCACTATTTTATTGGTCAACACCGTCAAAAAACATGTAACTATTTTTAGGTCTAATTTCATTCTTAAAAGCTAATTTTGTTAACTTGATTTACTAATTTGGAAGTTCTATGTAACAAACATTAAATTTCTAAAGAAAGCAAAAACACAATTCCCCCCACCACCAAAAGAAATGGAAAAAAACAAACAAACAAAAAAACAAACACAGAGAAAGAAAAAAAGATTTCCAAATCCCTGAAATCTTAATCTATATATATAGATTATGTTATCTGAAAAGTTAATAAGTGTTGAAAAATATTCTATACATCTTGCACTTAGTACGTCTCCACTCTGACAGATCAGGTGACCCTCCTCATCATCCTCTACACTCCTGGTTCTTTTCCTTCGGTGACTCTTCTGGAAACGTCAAGTGGGCGGCACCAAGATCATCCAGCCAATCAATATACCCGAGTGAATTCAGGGCAGAATACGAAATTCATTCAGCGGGGAGATATTCAGGCATTCAGATACACGCCAGGCCACAAACGGTTGGCAGGAGCAATTTCAAATTCAGTCCCCAGAAATTCACAGGGCACATAGTTTATGTTAACAGGAGAAAAACATGGCAAGGAACAGATTTTCAGATAAGATACTCAAAGTGGCAAGGCAACAAAACATAATACAATTGTTTTCTTAAAAAAAATGCTTAGTTGTAGCATTCACTGAAAACATATTTTAAGTTTCTAGTGTCCTAATTTAATGCTGCAAAATTGCAGGATGTAGTATTTACTTGTCAAAGTAGACTGTGGCCAAATTAAGATTTCCTAACTCAACTAAGAAAACGAATATTAAAACAGTAAATAAAATTAAAACCCTAATTTGGGGAGAAAAAAAGATTTGGTATACAATAACACCATGGCATTTTAAATGTGATCTGAGCTGACCTTCAAATACATATCCCATAATGTTCTAATGTCTTAAGTGGTTTCCTTAGTGAAAAAAAGGATCAGAGAGCATGCTTTGCTATAACAAAAAGGAATGCCTAATCCTCATATAAAAATAAAATGCCTATCTATTTTTGTGATCAGGCTTCAATATATCAATTTATCAAAAACAAATCAAATTTCTTGAAGTATCATAAAAAAAAACTATTGGACTATCTGCAATCATTACTATAAACTAACCTACATTAAATCCCCTCCACCGTATCACTGGAATGACATTTAATTTCCAACTAATGATAAAATCTATTATATAACTAACAGCTAGTATACTTCAGGAATTTTCTATCCAATTCACAAACAGAATCTCCTGCAAGTTAAAATTGAGATGACTTCATCTTAATCAGAACTTTCTCAAATGATTAAACAAATTTGTTTTCCTGTTCCACATGGGAAACAAAATTTCCAAAATGTTTTTAAAAGAGCTCATACCCCATGTGAATGCTGATGTGAAGTACTGTGGTGAATCCTGTGTTTGCTTTTATAACTACTTCTTCCACTTCTACCAGAGGACTTGCTACTATGGTTCTGATATCTGCTTTCATGGTCCCGGTGGCGATGTCCAGGTTCACACTCTTGATTGTAGTCATTTCTGTATTCATCAACGTAGCGTCGACTATAATAATCTTTCTCATTTGTGGATCTGCTTTCCAAATAATGGCTATAAAAATAAAAAACATTTTTTCCATGCTTTATGGTAGTATCGAATATCCTCAAATTCTCAGTAAATCTCTTAACACAGTACTCTTAATATTCTGTTTTGCCCACTAACAAACCCACTCGATTTTACCAACATTACAAGCTACCCTTGGAAACAAATAGGAATGGCAATTACAAGTACTTATTTTAAATGATACTAGTTTTAAGCATGAAAACATGTTCCCCCCAGTTTTATCAAAATGTAACTGACATACAACATTGTAGTACTTTATACATATAAAATACCCTCCTTACCTGTCAGATGTTTTAGAGTGATTGTATTTGCAGCGCTTGTTCTCCCGGGCACTGCTATGTGATCTCTTCTTTCTTTTATGACTGCTACTGCTCCTCCACTTTGCACAATCCCAGTCTTTTTCATCCCAATCAGGACAATAAGTTCTCTTTGAGTGTCTCATCTACATAAAAGACAAGTTGTTCCCACTTATACAGCATCTCACATGTCAACACTGAGCAGTTTAATAAAACTCTTCTTTGCAAATTCACTCTAGTGATATTTTCTTTTAAATCGAAGCTCAAGTCATTGTGACCCAATCCGAAACTGATAAACCCAATGATTGTGGTGTCCAAAAATGTGGAGTCCGAACATTTTTCACAGGTATTATGCATTATCCTTGTCATGCTAGCATTTATTGGAAGAGTATAGGAAAAGAAAAAACAAAGGGGGAAGGGAATCCCAATTTACCAATCTTGGTAAAATCATACCCCTTTCCTGATAGCAAAAATTTACTATGGGTCCACATATATAATTCTCTCCATCTAAACGTTTATGAGTAAAAACTAGCCTTCAGTTCACTTGAATGACAAATGTTCTCAATAGAACCGTCATTAAGATTCCTGTTGAGGCAAATCAATCAAATTAACTTTTATTATACACAAAAGTCAACAACGGCATTAGAAAACAAAATTACAAAATGCCTTTTGATTGAGTAGTACTCCCCAGCACATAGTATGTACATAACAAAACCTAGCTCATTCTAAAAACCACCTTACAATTTGGGGGTGCGGGGGCGCGGGAGCCAACTTCTTTCTAATGTTTTAAACAAAAATCCCTAACTTGAAAATGACGTTCCATAGAAATGACTTTTCATCAACTATCATTCTTACCAGTACTACTAACTGCCCGGACTTCACCACGTCTCTGCAATCAAATCTCAATCAAAACGTCCCTATTGTTCCTCAAAGACTGGGGGCGCAGAACCTCAACGCGTAAAATGCCTGTTTACGCGCTCCTTCAAATACTGCTATTTCTCTTTCCTCAGGTTCCTCCACCTAGACACCATTGAGGGGTAAAGACATTCGCGATTCTCACTTCATTCTTTTAAGATTCAACCAGACGTTAAGTGACACCGCCTTTCACGAGGTCAATGTCTTTGTCTCTTATTTGCTACCAACGCAATTCCCCCCTGCCCCCCAACGCGTGACTTACGCACATTCCAGAACCCAAGTAAACACCACCCCCAACCGGAAGCCTAGCCGCCCCGCCCGGCCGCCATCTTACAGCCCAGCCGAAGCGGCGGCCGCAGACAAGATGGCGCCCGAGCGCAGCCCTCCCACCCCCTGAGGGAGGCAGACGTTCCAGGTGCGCTCTTCCCCGGGCAGATACTGTCACTGCCCTCTGCCAGCGTCTGGGGCGTCGAAGATCAAACGGAAACTTGCGCCGACAGGTTCGGCAGAGCTGGGCAGACAAGGGGCCGCCTTTACGCAGCCCCGGGTGTGGGGGGAAGGGTAAAAGGGGTGCAGAGAAGTCCGGGCGGCCAACCATGGAGCGCGGGCATCACCAGGCGCTCAGAAAAAGGACCCTGACACCTTGCCCACTTTATCTTGCGGCTTACCGTCCTGGTCAGAGAGTCCAAGCCGAAGGAGATAAAGCTTGCAACGCGACCACGGAGAAGAGCCAGCTGCCTGCGACGGGCTCCGACAACAAAATGGAGCTGACAGCTGCCGCGTCAGGACTCTTCTCGAAAACACCGGTGACGTTGTGAGCGCGTCTCCGCCTCCGGGCGGGGCGGCGCGTGCACGAGGGCTGGGGTGGAGGTGGCCCGCGGTGGCCGTCGAGTGCGCATGCGCTGAGTCGCGAGCCACCGCCGCCAAGGGTAAATAGAGGGTGTCTGTGTATGGCGCCTGTCTTGGCCAGAGTCTCTGTTCGGATTGTGGGAAAACACTGCAAGGACTGGGGTGAAGAGTCTCGTCCATGCTAATAAAAAATAGTATTTATGAACGCTGGAAATAAGGAAAAGTAAAGGCTGCACGGTACAAAAATAGCCAGATTGAAACCGCTAAATCAGTGCTTAAAAAATGACACCGCTTGTATCAAGTAGCTCCAAATTAGTAATTGTCTTGATTTCGGCTTTTGCTAGATTTTTCAGACCTATTTTAAACTGGTTAAGTCTGTAGTGGCTGGGACCCACGCACACAAATTGCAATGGAAAGATTTTCCCTTTTTTAAAAGTGGAAGAACTGAGTGGACAAGAGCCTCGTTTACAGTAAGTGGGGACACTTTAGAATTAAGCAACATTTCGGCCTTAGGGAGGCCTCTGCAGTTAATATTAAGGCCATGTGAGCTTAAAGGAAGAAAATGAAAGGCCGTGAAGAAAAAACTAGAGTATCAAGAAACCTGCACTACAAAAATCAACTGCAATTTGATAGACAAAATGCCGGTTCTGACCTCTGTGCACACCGTCCTCCATTTTTCACTTGAAAAAAATTCTCACTTATTCCAAAGTTAGTGGAAAACAAAATTATCAGACGTTATGATAAGGATGTTTACTGGTTATAATTGCACAGGAGAGCAACCTAGATAGTCAGCCTTATACAGATGCATAACTATTGTAGGGTAAAGTGATGAATACACATTCCCAAAATTCCTATGGTGGTTTGCATCTCTTGATGGATTTGAAAGTGCTTTAAAACCCTTAATACATATATCTTTACTTCAGGGCCAGGATACATTGGTAAATATTTCACAGAGAGAACAATTAACTTGTGAAATTTACAGCTGTTCAGGTACTACTGTATATTTAGCAGCACATTTAAATGTTAAGTAAACCCAGGGAATCCATCTTTGGAGGATAATAGCTAATCATAGTGGGCTAGCCATTGTGCCATTATTTATGTTCTTTCCTAACAACGGTCTACAAGATGGGCTTCAACCATATTCTGTTACAGGTGAAAGCTGAGTGAATGACTTCATGCAAAGAGCAACTTAGTATATTTTAAATTCTTTCAAACTCAGCAAAATTATAGGGTAAAAGACATTGAAAAAATCTTATACATACTACCAAAATTGCTTTCCAAAATGGTTAAATTTAGCAAAGCTGAAATCCAGTCAATTTGGGAACCTGAGATATACCATTTATGAAATTAACTGTGTTCTTTAGTGCATGCAACCCACCACTACCTCTGTGACTATTTGTAAATAGGGCCTTTACAGAGGTAATTAAGGTTAAACGAGGTCATTAAGGGCCCTAATCCAAAGACTGCTTGCTGTTTTTGTTTATAAAGAGATGAGGACACAAGCACACAGAGGGGAAAGACCACAGATGGTTATCTACAAGACAGGCTTCAGCATAAACAACGCTGGCCAGGCCTTATCTCCCAACTTCTAGTCTCTATAACTGAAAAAAATTTTTTAAGCCACCCAGTCTTTGGTGGCAGCACAAATATAGAACATAACATCAAAAAATGTTATTTCAGTGGAAACTGAACTTGTAACTCAATTTTCTAATGTGAAGTTAAAAACATTTCCTTTTTTCGAGGCTTGCCAATTCATACCTCATTTTTGAATGTACAGTTCTTTTGTGCTTTTAATTACAAAAATTTATTTTCTTGTAGTTAAACTTGTTCCATTTTCCACCTGTCATGTTTGTAAACAAATTCCTTCTTCAGAGGAATTCACTGAACCATATTAATAGTTTTTCCTGGTTTTTTTTTTATTTAAAAAAAAAAACTCATATCCACCCGGAATTTTGGTATATCATGTGAGGTGAAATTCTTTTGCTATTTTTCTCCATGTCATTTACCAGTTACCCAGGTAACTAATGATTTTGGATACTGCTTTAATTAAACTCCTATGTATACACCACTGTTTACACTCTTGTTCTAATATTCTAGCCTTATCCCTCACCTTATCAGTTTTAAAACTTGAAGCTTTATAAAGATTGGGGCTAATATATTTTTCATTGTGATTTATTTTTAATTTCCATTATCATTTATTTCTCTAGATTTACTTTAGAATTATTATATTGAATTTCCATTACTACCACTACCACCACCATTGGTACAAATTAAAAAGAATGGTCAGTTTTCCTTTCAATTCACTAGTGAAACAATAATTAACCTATGCACTTTGCTAAACTGGTTAAAAGTTGAGTCCTATGTATAATAATTTATTTACATGCCTGTTAGCTGCTTAGACTGTGCAGTGTCCTGTGTACCTTTGTATCCAAGCCTGGAAGCTCAATAAGTTAATTACTAACAGAACTCAAGTATTTTGATGATAGTACAGGTACAATTCTAGAGTGGAAAAGGGTGTATCAGACATGGTTTGATTATGCTATTCCTTAAGCTCATCCAGCTCCCTTCAAAACCATGATTATTTGGCAATTTGATAGTTTAGATCAAGGGTTGGCAAATTTTTACTTAAAAGGCCAGATTATATTTTAGGTTTATAAGCTATCTGGTTTCTGTCACAACCAATCAATATTGCTGATGTAGCATAAAGCAGCCAGAGACAATAAATAAATGGGAATGGCTGAGATACAAGAAGACATTATTTACAAAAACAGGTGGCAACCCCAAGGGTTGTATTTTGCCAATCTCTGGTCTAGAGGGGAACCATATTGCTCTTTTTAAAGAGAATTTGGGTTGATAAGCACTATTCTAGTCTTCTTAGTTTATACTCACTGCCAATTAATACATGGAACAGAACATCAACCGCCCAACTGCTAATGTGATTAGTATGAACCAGTCAACTCAGTGTGAGTGGACAGAAATCAACATTCTGGATCTTGATCCTCATGGTGTCTTCTGACAGGCCCAAGGTAGGCATGTAGTATACCTCCCTATCTATGAGATCCTATGGCTTTAACTGAGCTGACTTTATAAGAATGAGCTCTAAGAACCAAAAAGGGACCATATTGGCACTAATTTAAAAAATGGCAGAGCTTAGAATAAAAATTGAGGGAATGCCAGTCAGTGCAAAAACATCCTGATAATCAATAGAAGCCTCGTAAAAGTAATGACAAAAAATTCAATGACATGTTTGGAAAGGAAAGATACCAGGTATAAGAAGTGGCAAAACAAACTCTAGCCAAAAAGAGGCTTTAATATTAGAAACCTAAATGATTAAATTAAAAGGCTGCAACAAAATGTGATGGCATTAGTGTAACTGGCACCTCAATTTAGTGGAAGGTATAGATGGTAACAAGAGGGCAGCTACAAGCAAACTCCCAAACTGTAGAATTAAAACATTTAGATCAGCCATCTACAAAAGTAACACAAACCAGAAAATGTTTTAGGAACACCCAAAATCTAATCAAGGTGATCTAGGCAGCGAGTGCAATATGGTTCTTGAAGAAATCAATGGTAGAGTCTGATGGCCTGATTAGGTAAAAGCTCTTTAGTGGAGATAAATGTTATGAAACTAGTCTCCATTTATTTACTATACAACACTTATTACATACCAGAAGCTTTACACACATTATTTCTTTTAATCCTCACAATACAGATAAGAAAACTAAAGCTTGGAAATGTTAACTTGCCTAAAGTTACTAGTAGAGGACAGTGCTGTGATTCAAACAGACCAGGACTCTACAACTGGTGTTCTTAACCAACTAATTGCATGTTTCAAATGGATCATCTGTAAAAATCTATCCTGCAGTATTTTAAAAGATACACTTTACATCCTGAGAAAAAAGAACAAGGCTGGAGGCATCACTCTGCCTGACTTCAAATTATACTATAAACCGACAATAATCAAAATGGCACGGTATTGGCATAGAAACAGACACATGGACCAGTGGAACAGAATTGAAAGTCCAGAAGTAAACCCATATTTATATGGGCAAATAATGTGCAAAACAAAACAAAACAAAACAAACAAACAAAAAAACCCCAAAAACATACAGTGGAGAAAGAAAAGTCTCTTATATAAATGGTACTGGGAAAACTGGAAAGCCACCTGCAAAGGAATGAAACTATTGTCTATCACCACACACCAAAATTAACTCAAAATGGATTATGGACCTGAATATAAGACCTGAAACAAAATGCATAGAAGAAAACATAGGAACTAAACTCAAAGACCTTGGACTAAAGAGGATTTTATAAATTTGACCTCAAAGGCAAGGGAAGTAAAAGCAAAAATAAATGAATGGGACTACATCAAATTAAAAAGCTTCTCCTTAGCAAAAGAAACTGTCAACAAGGTAGAGAGACAACCATCCGAATGGGAAAATATATTTGCAAGAAAAGCCTCCGATAAGGGCCTAATATCCAAAATATACAAAGAACTCATATCAACAACAACAAAAAAAAACAAACAATCCAACCAAAAAATGCACAGAGGACCTGAACAGATCTGAACTTCTCCCTAGAGGACATACAAATGGCCAAGAAATAAATGAAAAGATGCTCAACGTCACTAGCTATTAGGGAAATACAAATCAAAACCACGGTGAGATACCATCTCATACCTGTTAGAATAGCTATAGTCAATAGGACAAGTGATAACAAGTGTTGGAGAGAACAGAGAGAAAAAGAAACCCTCATACATGCTGGTAGGACTGCAAATTGGTACAGCCACTGTGAGAAACAATATGGCAATACCTCAAAAAACTAAGAATTGATCTACCATATGATCCAGTAATCCCTCTGCTGAGTATTTACCCCAAAGACTTGAAAACTCTTATCTGAAAAGATATTTGCACACCAATGTTCATAGCAGCATTATTCACAGTAGCCAGGACATGGAAGTGTCCTACGATAGAAGATTAGATGAAGAAGCTGTGGTACACATATACAATGGAATATCAGCCATAAGAAGAGATGAAATACTGCCATTTGCAACAACATGGATGGACCTCGAGATAATCATGCTAAGCAGAATAAGCCAGACAGAAAAAGTTGAAAACCACATGATATCACTTATAAGTGGAATATAAACCTAAAAACAACAAATGAACAGAACAGAGACTCATGGACATGGACAATAGACTAGTGGTTACCAGAGGGTAGGGAGGAGAGGGAGTGGGGAGGTAGATGGGGTAAAAGAGGTCAAATATGTGGTGACAGAAAGAAATCTTAACTATGGAAGATGAGCTATTAAAATGTACACCTGAAACTTACTGGATTTCATTAACCAATGTCACCATAAAAAAATAATAAAAAAGAAGATACGCTTTAAAAAAACATTCCATGGACAAATCAGTTGGGAAATTCAGTGTTTATTGTACCCTAGGACTTCTCTGAGCTTTTATTGTAAACCTAAAGACTAGAGAAAATAACAAATGGATTGGCTGGTCTTTCTAGGACATCTGTGTCCTTTTTCTTTCTAACTGCACAAAGTGAACAGTTAATGGAAAATAATAATTCCAGGACGTGGACTATGGTAGACATATATAATTAGAGTGCTCAAAAATGCCTGATTTAAGGTTCAGCATTTATTATTTTTTAGGCGAGGCAACCCTTGGTTGACCTCACAGATTGCAAGGACCTTGTCAGCTTACAATCCCTTATTTTTTAATTTTTTTTATGCCTACAGCACCTGGTCTTCCTAGGTGATCTCCCATCCAAGTACTAACCAGGCCCAACCCTGCTTAGCTTCTGAGATCAGACAGGATCGGGTTTGTTCAGGGTAGCATGGCCGTAGATGAGGCTAAGCATTTAAAAATAAATGTTTATATGTAAAAACAAAAAAGAAGGACCTAAAAAAAAATACATTGGCTAATAGTTATAAGAATAACTATTAGTTTTAAGTAAATAACTAATAGTTCTAAGTAAAGAATATGCTCTAAGGATGGAGTAAAAACTGTTTGGACCCCCTTGGTACGACCAACTCATATATCTTAGCTGTAAACAAGCAGGATGATGCAATCTCTGACATAATTAAAACTGGATAAATCACAATTGGTGTGTCCCTCAAATTTTGCCAAGTATTTTTCCACATCTATTATAGCTACTGAGCAAACGGGTTGGCATGAATAGTTATGTCCTTAATGTGTACATCATTAAGAGGTCGATATGTCTTCTCATTTACTGGTAACTTCTCCAATTCATCTAGAGTCTCCAGACCATCTATCACTCTGAAAGGGAAACAGTATAATTTATAAAAATTTCTCAGATTGAAACACAATATCCAAATACCTATAGCAATCACAGTATCCTCAAGAGAAAAGGACCATTCTCATAGTTCTTTGAATTTCCTAGTTGAATGTACAATATTGATCTGATTTTCTACCATAGATATGGGCCAAAATTCAGAAACAAAAATTCATTTTTATATTTTTACACAACAATAGCAATGTGTAGGAATATTCTACCACAGTATCTAAACATTGTATTCTGCCATTTATACAGCATAGGTACAAACGGAGCCAATATTACCAGTCATAAGATTTTCTTCACTATAGGAAATACCCAGAGAAAGTATATAAGAATGACACTATTATTACCAATACTACCCTACACTGAAGGACCATAAGTGAATGTCCACTTAGCACTTTATTGTTTAAATATGGTGTTTTTAATTTTTGCTTCTGGACAACAAAAAGCAATAATAATAAAAATAGAAAAAAGAGTTGAACAGTTAAGCCCAATTCCTTGCACCATGCTCACTTCATGTTTCCACTAAGAAAAAAAAATATTGAGAGCTATCCTTTAAATATGTTCTGGAAAGTCAGTCTAAAACAAGTTGCTAAGAAAAGGTGGATTTTTAGATTATGCCTCCTAGTGCAATTCAAAAACAGTTCCTAAGACTTATAGTATGTACTTTTTAAAAAATAACGTTAGCTGATAGTTTTAGTAAAGAATATACTCTATGGATGGAGTAAAAGCTGTTTGGACCCTCTTGGTACCACCAACTCATATATCTTAGCTGTAAACAAGCAGGATGATGCAATCTCTGACATAATTAAAACTGGATAAACCACAATAGGTGTGTCCCTCAAATTTTGCCAAGTATTTTTCCACGTCTATTATAGCTACTGAGCAAATTTTGTTTTATTTTGCAATTCAACTAAAATGGTACTATAACCAAAACCTTTTGATTTTATTCTCTAATGTATGACAATTAAGCCCTTTAAACAGTAAATGTTGAAGACTTTCCCACCTTTGGGTCTGTAAGAGAAAAAGAGGATATAGAAAACAGATCTCAGACCAAAAAAAAAAAAGGCATGCAGAACTGAGGCAAGTTAATTTTAGTCAAGTATCTGGAACATAGCCCCTTCAAGAACTAGTGGAAATCTATGTACCATCTTCCCAGAAAAACAGAATTTCAAGAAGTTAATGGACCTAAGGTTAAGAATTTTTGTTCTAAACTCTACAATTTTGTCACAAACCCAGTAAAACAAGTCCTGGTAATTAGTGGTAAAAATTCTGAATAGTGGGTTAAAGGGAGAAAGTAAAAGCAAGGGAACCTGGATTATCCACATACACACAAAGAATACTAGAGGCTGTAATATTTCATTAATTTCATGAATTATTAATAGTCTAAATTAGATATGTATATGGAATGAAAAAAGTTGTAGTTTTCTATTTTTCATTGGCCTAATTCACTATTCAAACTATTAAATAAAACAAACTGTAGAACCATGCCTTAGTTTATTGATCATAGTAAATATTTGTAGAATACAAATTGTAATGAATGTTCTAGCAGAGACTGCTAAATACCTCCCTAGCATTCAGTCTCCCGTTCTTCTTAGTCAGAGAAACCTAATTGCATTGAGAGTGGTAATGTGTCTAGCTGAAAAACATTTCCTACCCTCCCTTGAATGTAAGAGGAGGCCACATTGCAAAGTTCTAAGTGTTCCATGAAAACTCTTTGAAAAGGGGCAGGTTCAGCTGGCAGGTACTTTTTGCCTTTCCTCCTCTGTTCTGCCTGGAACACAGATGTTCTGACTGAAGCTGTGCTGCCCATATTATGACCATTTGGTGCGATTAAAGACAGAAGCTAAAGATGACTGAGAGAAAAGACAGAGGTGACTAGAACATTGGTGACATGATGAAACCACCATCCCAGTCTGTCTTGTTTAAGCCACTGTTTTTCATGCTGTCAGTTGCTGCAAAATGCTATTCCTACTGAAAACAGATACATTACTATTAATTTGTATAATGATCCTAAAAAAAAAGTACTAGCCCCTCTTTTGCAAAATAAGGAAACCACAGCTCAGAGAGGTTATTACTTCCTAAGGTCACAGGACTGGTAAGTGGCAGACTTAAATTCTGGGTATGTTTAGCTCTCATACAGCTCTTTCTTTTTGATTTTTTTTTTTCACACTGCTTTCAATATTAGTTATGCTACTATCACAGCCACTCATATGTATCCCTTGCATTTAAATTCCAAAAGAAAAACCATAACCATAATACTTACTTTCCAAATACTGTGTATTTCATATCCAAATGTGGCTGCTTGCCATAGGTGATGAAAAACTGAGATCCATTGGTGTTTGGGCCATTATTAGCCATAGACACAACACCTCTTACATTGTGCTGAAAAAAGAAAAAAAAAAACCAAAATATTAATTTACTGTGTTTTTATATAAATATTCCAAATGTAGGACTGAAACAACACATGTGCTCTTTAACTTCCCAATATTTATGGGACCAAGAAAACATTTAATTGGCTTCTACTTGGGTTAACCAAAATGTTCAGTTTCTGTATTATATCTGTATCTCTGAAAACTTATATGTAAATTATTTATATATCAAATCATATCCCCCCATTCATTTCACTTTCACTTTGGAGAATTACAGTAATACTAATGTAGAAGAGAAATAATCCTTACATTTATATTACGGAACTGTGCTGACATGAAATGATCAGGTAGACAACAAAACCAAAATCCCCATAATTTCTTCACAAATACACTGGACTCTGGCTAGTTTCTTTATCTGTAAAACAAGGGATGTTGGACTAGTTCAGGGTTTTTTCATACTTCAAATGCTCACAATGGGTCAGCAGATAATAAACTGGTGACTGAGCAGAATGTAAACATTAGGGAGTGGTGGAGTCTGGCCAAAGGAATAGTATATCCCTTGCCTAAGCATTAAATTTTTTTTTAATCAATGCCATAGAGAATGCATCTGTGGGTCATCCACCCATGGGCAGTCAGTTCATTATCCCGAACTAGATGATCTAAGGAAGGTCTCATCTAGCTCTAATGTTCATAACACTATTTCCTATATAGGGACTGTGTACAGGAATTAAAAGGACTTTACTGATAAGACTGAAGACATGACAGAACCATGTTATAGGGCAGTGCCCCAGTATAAAATACACCATAAATAACTCAAATGATTACTCTAGCTATTCATAAGGGGACACTAATAAGACCAGCAATAGAGATGCATACTCCCCAATTAATTTCATTTTCACTTTGGAGAAGTATAGACACACTTTTAGCAATACCAATGTATAATAAATGCAGCTACATCAAGATATTAATGCTTTATTGTCTCCCAAAAAAGGTTGACTACCAATCAAATGCCAAGAAGTAACCGCTATTCTAATATCTTTATACATGCCTAAACAATATATAGTTGAATGGGTCTTGAACGAGGAAGGGTTTGATTTGTGTGGGTCTACTAATAGGCATATTTTTTTAAATCTGCGTTTGGGAGTCTGCAGATGTGGAGAGCTGACTGCATGCTCTGATCTATGTCATTTTATATAGGAGACTTGAGCATCTGTGGATTTTGGTATCTATGTGTGTGTGTGTGGGCGGGGGGAGGGGAATCCTAAAAGCAATCCTCCGTGGAAACAGAGAGAACACTGAAGTTTTGGGGAAGTCAAAAGTTATATACAGATTTTGACTGCATGAGAATAGGTGCCCCTAACCTCCACGTTGTTCAATGGTCAACTGTATCGTTTCCTTCACTTGTTTCTGAACTCTACAAAACACTATCATACTGTTTGTAGTCTTCTGGGTAATGCTTTCTACTCTTATGTTTCTAAGATTCATACATGTATAGGTAACTGTAGTTCTGATTTTTATACTGCTGTATAATATTCCTCTACTGAATATATTACAATTTGTCCATTTTATGATCGGTAGACATTTGGGTTGTTTTTAGCCTTTTGCTATTAAAATAGTACTGTAGGAGCACTCTTGTACAGGTTTCCTGATGCACATTTACAAGAGTTTTTTAAAGATAAACACTTAGGGATGGAATTCCTAAGTCACAGTATGTGAATATTCAATACACATCCTCAATTCTGGTATATAAGATAATGTTTCTTAACCTTGGCTGTGTAGGAATCACCAGGGAACCTTAAAATATAATCAAGATCCTAATAGTCCTCCTGATTGTTTTTCTCTATATTTGGGAGGTGGGGGTAAGGACCTAATTTTTTATATTTTTAGAACTTCCACTGGTGAGTCTGAACAAGCAAGGTTAAAAACCACTGGTATAGGAAGAAAAATTAGTGTTATGAAGGCTGTCATTAGTTAATGCCTAAAACGTTGTTTTGTTTCTAATTCAGGAAAAAGATGACTTTTAAAACCATTTAGCATCTCCCAACCCCAACTCCTAACAAAGTAGCATTTCTTAATGATAGAAAAGCAAAAAGAAGATAAAATAAATGACATCTAGTCCTACCATCCATAGATAAACACTGCATTGAATTTTTTTTCACAAAATTTCTTGGGTATATTTTAATGTAACTGAAATACAACATACTAAATTATGTGTTCTGGTTGAGGAGAATTTATCTTCCTTTCTAATTATAAAGTCATTCTGTGCAGATACAAAGTTAAAAGACCACGTGATAAACTGTTAACTAATGTCATCACTGGGAACTGGAACTGATTTATTTAAAAAATAGGCATGAATTTTTTTTTTTAATTTTAGGAAAAGAAAATTGTTAAAAGAGTTTTAGAAATACAGAACAAATACAGAAAAAAAATTCCTAATTTTATCCTGCTAAACATTTACTTATATGCACTTCTCATTAACTCTGCTGAGATCTACCACAGGCATTAAGTAAAGTTAATACCGAAATATTTAAACGTCTAACAGAAGATGATAAAAGTTGGAGACTGATAATGGCAATATGGTAACTACTGGGAGATCTGACAGTCTTTCATCTCCACTCTCAAAAAAGGCCAATGATTCATGTCATTCATCATGAATCTTAGAGTGAGACAATAAGCTCCTTTGGCACATTACTGATTAAACATTGCATGCTGGACACAAAGATGACCTCACTTAATACCAAGATCCGTGTGATGGTGAGATTCCAGTATATATCTTAGGCTAGAACTGTCATTTATATTCACTCCTTGATATCATTTATTAAGTGTGCAAAAACTACAAAAAAAAAGGACAAATATTTGCTTACTAATAATGTTAACTTGTGTAACTACAACATACATATCGAAATTTCCAATTGTAAATAAGGCATGAGAAAATAGATTTTGAAGCACTGGGGACATACCTTAAGATATTCACTGTATTCATCCTCAAATTTCTTGCTCCAGATACTGTTACCTCCTCTTCCGGTACCTATATTACAAGACAGACAAAAGAATTATCTAATTAAACTTGAGAAAGGGTTTATTTTCTAAAATATAAGGACTAATTTAAAATATAACTCTCTAAACACAAATAAAATTTGATATGTTTTTCCTTCCTAAAATTTCACTTCACAGACCAGAAAAATAAAGTATCTCTAGAAAAAAACAAAAACCCTTCTTATCAGTATTATTCACATTTTAGGGCTAGGTGCTAGTAGCTTCAGCTTAAAAATTGTTTGCTATTATAAAGTAGCCCAATTGTAAAAACTCCACATGATTTTATTTTTCTAATCTTTGTCCACTCCCTTCTTCAAACTATATATACCCAATTCCCTAGATGTTAATGGAATAACTTACCTGTGGGATCTCCTGTTTGAACCATAAAACCCTTGATATTTCTATGAAATATACAGCCATTGTAGTAATTACTGGCACAAAGAGCCAAGAAATTCTGAAGAGAATAAAAATAATGATTGAGAAAATATGTAAAGAAACACATTTAAGATAAATAACTAATTATATTAACTGAAAATACAATAATAGCATAGTTAAACTAGATCTTTTAGGCATTACTTTGGATAATGTCACTTCTCTGCCTAAAATACTTTAATGGCTTTTAGTTCTTAGAATAAAATACAAAATCCCCAGCAGAGCCTAATATGCCCTGCATGACCTGGCCTACCTCCACATTTCATATAATAACCCCTTCCCTGATGCTTACTACGTTAACCCTATCAGCCTTCTGAAAATTCACCCAAAAGAGACAGGCTTTCCTACTGCTATCTCTATAACTGGAATATTCTTTCTTTTTTTATATTGTTCCATGAAGATGCCTTTATTACCTTTCACACTCAGTTTAAACTAAGTATCACTGTCTTGGCTAGGCCTGCCCTAACCTTCTTCTAAATAATTCCCTTCCCATTATTCTCTTTAGAATTACTTTTTTTTTTTTTTGAATGACCACTACCCCCACCCCGCCCCCACATCAAGCCCTGGGCTATTTTCCTACATAGAATAATAGCTCCATGAGGGCAAGGAATATTTCTGGTTCATCACTGTATTCCCATACACTGTTGAGATAGCATTTCATAAATAATCGTTGAATGAATATATACATAGCTGAATCTTCTTCCTTCTATCCTTGTCATTTAAATAAATGAAATAATGTAAGGAACAGTTTTTTTATCTGACATCTAATGATTTTTATGTTTCCTGAAGAAAATAAGCCAAGAGAAAAAGATACCAGCGACTCTATGGTTAGAGAAAAATTATCTATACTTTCTTCGATCCACCTTTGATATTGGGAAAGGTAAGTAGAAATTAGGGCAGAAATTAAGACGGTTGGTTTTTCCCAACAATGGTTTTATAGAAAAAGTTTTCTTTTCTTCTTTTTTTTTTGGGGGGGGGGAGGTGGTTGTTAGGTTTTTTTTAATCATTCAGTTTCCAAATGGCTATCTCTTGCATTAACTCATTTTTTTATTTGTACATAATGGTACTCACTTCACATGCTTTGGGTGTCCTCTCACAGAAGACTTCTATTTTAATATCACCTACATCTGTATGCAGTGTCACTGACTAAAAAGAATATGAAAACAAATGAGATTTCTTCAGGAGACTGTATGCACTGTATGATTTCCCTAACCAAATATAAATATGACAACCTAAATAAAAACAGAATGAAATACTGTTTTAGAGATGACCTGTCCACAAAGCAGCTCTGAGAGATAAGTTACAGTTCTTTAAAATTTACTTCAGCAGTAAAAGACAACTCCAGAAGATAAATATAAAGTTTAGGGCAAAATAGTATCTATGCTAAAAATTGGGGAGCAAATATTGTGATATAATTATTTTGAGTTTGAATTTTTCATCAATAAAAATAAAAATTGCAGTGTTTGTATTATTGATTTAAATGGCATTCACCATCAATATTTACTGAAAAATAATAAGAAAATGATTTTCAAAACAGTTTCCAACATTTCCCTTATATAATTGTGAGACAGGGTTAAAAAGCATTTCCTTTCTCAACTAAAGGCAAGACGTAAAAAAAGTCCGTGTTTCTAGATTCTAAATGTGGAGAGATAATCATAATACTCTCTATGGTTGCTTTTTGTTTTATCTATTGTTTTGGTAGCTAAAATACTCCTTTTGTTACCCCATCCCAGTAAGAAGGAAAACTATTCTGGGGCTTCTTTTTCATCTATCTTCTTAAAATAGTATTTAACAGTCAACAAGTAAGGCCAGATTGAAGACGAAGAACAGGAGTGTGTGTGTCTGTTGGGGAGCACCGGGTGGGGTGAGGGTGGGGCAGTAAATTATTCTCATTGCTTTTCATCTACTTCAAGCTCTAGCTGCCCACCTCAGATACAGAGCAAAAGGTTCCAATTAAAATGATCTCACCTGGCTAAACCCTTTTGCTCCTCCTACTCACTCTTTCCATCTCTATATCCTGTAATCTGTTTTTCCATAAAAGGTAAATTCTGTTTTAAATGAAAACATAATTTAAAAGTAATTTTGCCTAGTTCTGGTTTTGTTTAGAATCCTGTTACACTGTATGCTTCTACAACGTCTCATTTCTGTCTTGCTATTGAAATTTCCATGGAGCTTTTATTTCCCTCAACTGAATTCTTAAAAATTACTTATAATGAAAGATATTCATGAGAATTCCATAAAACTTACCATTTTTCCGTTACTTAATTTCTCAGTCTTATCTAGAGAAGTTCGAAAACGAAATCTCTATTTCCTAAAAGAAAGATTTAAGTTCATTTTTCTTCCTACCTCACACATGCTCATGTTTACTGCACATTTAAAAGAAAAAGTCTCGAAAAGCATCCCCCAAATAATAAAAACCCGGTTATGGAAGTGATGAGGAGTTCCTACCGGAATTAAGTCCCTAAACCTCCTACTTCCTCAGCTCACTCTTCTTCAAAAGCCTCCTTGCAAGTCCTTCGACAAGCCCGGTGCATTCAAGCCTTGGGGTCTAGGCACTGGCTGATCCCTTCGCCTGGAACGCTTACACTCCGACATCTCTATGGCTATTTCGCTCACCTCCAAAGTCTGCACTCAACTCAGGTCTCAGTGACCGGATAACTCTATTTTTAAAAGCCTTAACCCTAGTACCTGCCCTATTTCCTTTTTCTTATAAAACTTATCAATAATATGATATATACTTTATTACTAACGTTTGTTTTTTCAACATCCTTCCTGCCCAGAACGCTCATACGAAGCAACCCAAGACTAAAATAGCGCTCTGCAAGCATCTGAATAAGGGAAGGAGACAACGAGTGCGTTACCCCTTACTTAACCACTTCAGTTAACACAGCTGATAAACAGAAAAAATGCATTTGCAGAAGCCCCCTACAGATCTGTAAATCAGAAATTGGTTTCTTCAGGTAACCGGAAGTCGAGCGCGGGACCCATTAGCGAGAACGCCCCTCGCGGGCTCGCCTCCTTCTGCCTCCTTCCTATCTCAAACCAAAAAGACTAGAACTAGGGAGACAAGATAACTCATCCTCACCTGGAACACTTTTGACAGTGAAAAAAAGCTCTTTTAATAGTTACGCTAGAACAAAATGTCTAGCCCGGAATTATTCTGGACAACCTCTAGAAGTACCTTGGATTCGAGGTAAAATGGGAACGTCCACTTCCGCCGCGTCTTTTGTCCCGCCCATTCCCACAACGCCACGAGGTCTTGCGCGGGACCGGAACTGACGAGGAAGAGTGTTTCTCGGGACTGGTAAAGTTTGGGCGGTGTAAATCCCGGTGGGTCTATCTAAAAACTTCGCTGCAGGCTGTGGTTCTTGCGGGCTGTGACTGTTATCCCCATGTTGGAGTAACAGGAGGCAGAAGAGATAAGGGCAGAAAACTAGCTTGCAGCACGAAAGCATAGGGCACAAGTGGGGCAGGGTTCCTGACTCAAGGACTTGCCGATCGTGCTACTTGTGCTTATCATAATCCTGGAAAAGGCCTGACGTGGGACAGAAATGAAGGGTAAATGAAGTAACTTAAGAAGGTGTAGTTTTCAGGCTGTAAAGTGGGGCCTACTCCTGTTACTTAACACAGAATGCTGACTCTAGGTCAGATATTGTTCCTAGCTTTACAGTTATATCTTGAAATGATACTGTGAGCTGGACACTTCCATTCTTCAGAGGTGGAAACCTGAGAGGTTAAGAAATCTGTTACACAGCTGTGACTCTGGAAGTCAATCTGATTTTAGAGTCGGTGCTCTTACCTCACCATAGTATGCCTGCCGCCTCTCATTGTTAATTGTGGCATCAAGCTACCCAGCTTTGCAGTTTCCTAATCTGAAATGGGAGATGCTGTTATTTTCAAAGGCTCTTTCAGATGTAATAGTAGATAACTTAAGTGGAAGTAGCCCACTAGAAGCTTCACTTTCGCACTTGCCAGATTTAGAAGAGTCTGGAGAGTGGAGTACGATCAGGACGTGGAATCTGGAGAGGAGGTGGTATAGGAAAGTTAGAAGATCTTCCAGGACCACCGACTGGAGTAATTAATGGAAGTTCAATATCACTTTAAATCATATATTGAATAAGTCCATGTCATATTATTTTTGCTGTAGGAATGTTGCCACAAACTTGCTTTTGAAATCATTGGGTTAAGAATATTTTGTTTATAATCTTGTTAATTGTTTTGCATACTATGAAATGCTTTTCTTCAAAATCAAAAATGTTCATGGATACTAAATTTAAGAATGGAGTTGGCAGTGTTATCTTTTGTATTGGAAATAGCTGTCTAGAAGGCTTACAGACTCTGTGGGCAAAGTGCCCTTCACCTTCACCTCTCCCACCTCTTGAGCCTGGCCTTCTTATAGCAGGTGTTGTTTCTGAGACAGCAGCTCCTGCCTCTTCCTGCCTCTTCCTTCCTTGACCCTGCCCATTGGTAGAGTGACCATCTGTATATTTTATAAAGCACTTAACTTCATATTTGTATATATATATTTTTTTGATAAAGTATATGCCATCCTAACTCCAAGTTCTGTGATCGGTTGGAGAGACTGTCCATCTGTGCAATAAGCTTTTAGTGCTGGCCTGTGTTGGTGATATTGAGAAATAGAACAGATAGTTCCTGTTCTTCAGTATCATAAACATACTGGGGAGACAGATAAACAGGAATATACTAAGAGAATACTAGGGCAGAGCAGGGCAGGGAGAAGGGAGACACAGAAAAGGAAAGTTTGTTAAGCTTTATTTAAGAAGTTGAAGGGGACTTGGAAGGAAGGGTAGTATTTAGAGAAATGGAGGAAGGAGGAGAGTGGTTAAATGACACCTAAAATACCAGGTACTGTAATGTGGCAGAGCTGGTATTTGAACCCAGGTATGTATGACTGCAGCTCTTTTGCTCATAGGGTTTGCTGCCTCAAAAGTCGGCTTAAAGTGTGCATATGTACCATTTTCTGTGTTTTGATTTCAGATACTCAGTTTTACCTGATTTCTGTATGTTGTCATCTCGTGTACGCCTGGTCCCCAAAACAGTCCGGCTTGTTCATTCCTTAATCTGCAATTCTTCCTCTTCCTTCATGGATTTGAAGGCTCTTCTTTCCTCCTTGAATGACTTTGCATCCCTCTCATTTGCTGAGAGTTGGGACAATGTTGGATTATTGGTGGAACCAAGCCCACCACACACTGTAAATACTCTCTTTCTGACCAATGACTTGACCGAGAAAGTGATGGAGGAGGCGTTGCAAAAGAAGGCTGACCTCATTCTCTCCTACCATCCGCCTATTTTCCGACCCATGAAGCGTATAACCTGGAAAACCTGGAAGGAGCGCTTGGTGATTCAGGCTCTGGAGAACAGAGTCGCTATTTACTCTCCTCACACAGCCTATGATGCTGCACCCCATGGAGTCAACTGCTGGTTGGCTAAAGGGCTTGGTGAGAAGCCTCTTGTACTTTCATGTTTAATATTTTCCCTGTAAATGCTTTGAAATTTTAGAATGGCTTTCCAATAGAATTTTAACTGCTTTGGAGGTAGGGCCATTATTTAATTTTACATAATACATTTTTTAAAAATGTTGCTGAACTCTGGCAATTAAATTGCATTTGAATTTTTTTTTTTTTTTTGGTTAATGAGTAAGGAGAGCATAGGGAATTTTTATTGCTGGACTGAGCCTTTTGATTCCTCACTCATGTGGCATAGTCCTAGCGCCCAAGCACTCCAGAAATGCTTAAATTGAATTGAAAGTTCAAGCTTCTCCAGAATATGCTTAATATGTCAGTCTAGACATCAGAGTTTTATTGAATGCTTAGTTTGCCCAGCACAATGAGGAAATTCATCATATGTGTTTTAGCTTTATTTTTAGTCTTTTTAGTTTACCCACTCATTTTGGGCTGAGGCTTTTCTGATGATATAATCTGGTTTGATGTGGTCAGGTATATTATGAGCATTTGCAAGGTGAATCATGGTTTACATAAGTAAATTTAGTAAGTAGTCACAATTCTCTATATCATCTAAAGATTCCTGAATCAGCCTTTTAAAAGTCGTCTGGAAAATAATTCTGAAAATAAATTCGATTTTGTATGTCTACTAAATCCTTAGTTTATGGGACTGTTGGACATACACATAAAGAATATGTTATGTGTACATATATTATGTAAGCCTCTGGGAACGAAATTTTTTTTTTAGGCGAGACAACCCTTGGTTGACCTCACAGATTGCAAGGACCTTGTCATTTTACAATCCCTTATTTATTTATTTATTTATTTATTTATTTACACCTATAGCACCTGGTCTTCCTAGGTGGTCTCCCATCCAAATACTAACCAGGCCTGACCCTGCTTAACTTCCAAGATCAGACGGGATCAGGCTTGTTCAGGGTGGCATGGCTATAGACAGAAATTTTTAAAAAATACTAATTTCTTATAAATTTTGCCCATAATAATCTTTTTATTTAAAAAAAAAAAAAACACCAAACTTCATACTTCATTTCCTCACAATTTTTTTCCTAGGAGTTTGCACTTCCAGGCCCATACATCCTTCCAAAGCTCCCAACTATCCCACGGCAGGAACACACAGAGTAGAGTTTAATGTTAACCACACCCAAGACCTGGATGAAGTCATTTCTACAGTGAAAGGAATTTCGGATGTTTCTGTCACTTCTTTTTCTACTAGGTACAATGTATTTTTCTCGTTTTTGTGCATGTGTATTTATTTGTAAGGAACTTCCTTACAAATTCTGTAACTGTGGTTTTGGATTTGAAAGAAATGGTTTTCCCCAGGATGGGTTTAAAAGCAGCATCCTTCTCACTTGCTGTGGGTCTTGGAGAATTATGGGAAATTCTCTCATATTGTTAAGTAACACTTAAACTGTTTTCTATGTAGGAGAGACTATTCTACACATTTTACATATAGTATTTCTTATCCTGGTAATGGTGAAAGGTAGTTGTTTTTACTTTAGGGTACAGGCATACCTTGGAGATATTGCGAATTTGGTTCCAGACAACCATAATAAAGCAAGTATTACAGTAAAGAGAGTTGTAATCATTTTTGCTGGTGGGAGAGTCTTACTTTTAGTTCGTAAAAAACACACCACCTATGAAACTCAATAAAATGAAGTATGTCTGTGTATAGATAAACCGTAGTGATATACTGATAATATAGGTCTACTTTTATCGGTTTCCAGCAAATCAATGATTCCCAAGCCCTTCGAAGGAAAAATACTTTAGAGTGCCTCTTATAAGGGCAGTTGTTTGTTTATTTAGGGTAGAGATAGCAAAATGTTGCCTCAGATTTTCTTTTAGGTTAATTTACCCTAATAACTTGTTGAAGCACTATAAAAGACAAGTTATACTAAGCTAGGATTTAATAATTGTTTAAAAACAAAGATAAATATAAGGACTTTAATAAATTGGAAATCTATTTCAGACTACTTTGATGAGTGGTTTTTAAGTATAGCTATTTTAGAGTAAAATCATCACAAATGTCCTTTTAACAGTATTGATTGGGGGATTTCAAGAATCTCAAGAAAATTATAGTATTTTTCATAGATGTCAGTCATGGCTGTCTTTTACAATACTGAAATATTGTGCGAAATTAAAAGAAAATTGCACAAGTAAAAGCATGAAAAATTTGAACAATACAGAAATCCTCCATGTCTCCTCTACTCAGTCCCAATATCTGTAAATCAAGTCATCTTTTTACTTGCTTTCAGAGAAGTGGGTATCTTTCTAAGTACATATAGAAACATGAAGAAATATATAGTTTTGTTTTGTTCATTCTCTTAATTAAATAAGCTGTTTCTGCCTTTTTTACTAACAAGATGTCTTACAGATCATTCCCTGTAGGTATATAAGATCTCTTTCTTTTTAACTGCTGTGTAGTATTTCTTGTAGTATGGATGTATAACTTTGTTTAAGCGTTCCTCTTCCTGATGGACTTTTTTTTTTTTAAACTGATACGTTTAGTTTGGTTCTAGTTTTTCCATATTACAGATAATGTCGGTTTTACCATTAGTTGAGGCTCAGGCATTGTTTTTGCTTTTTTTCCCAAAGCTCTGCAGATGATTTCATTGTTGACAACTATACTTTGAAATTATATTTTAAAGTGTATTTTAGTTCATACCTTATTTTCCAAATTTGTAAACACCATATTTCAAAACTCTGTACTTAGAGTTTATGGTTAAATTACAAAGCTCTCTTAAAGTAGTATTTTTGGCTCTAAGGCATTGTTTCTCAAGGGGCAATTCAGGGACCCCCTGTGTTATTGTTAATGGGCTCTTTATGAAAAATGAAGATTTTTGGCTTCATTCTAGAGTTATGTAATTGGAATAGGGTTTGCCTGAGACTCTGTCCAGGAAATTCTTGTATTCAGTGATGTTTGAAAATTCATCTTCTCTAGGGTTTAAAAAAAATTCACTTTGCCCCAGCCCCATTCTTAGATGTCACTTCACTAGGTCTGTAGAGAGGTCCAGCAGCCATCATTTTAAGAAGCTAGCAAGAGATTTCTGATGCACAACCAGAATTAAGAACAGTGGTTTCAAAGTGAGGTCTCTGGATCAGCAACATCAGCATCACCTGGAACTTGTGAGAAAAATAAATTCTCAGACTCCACCTAGAACTTCTGAATCAGAAACTCGGGGCCCAGCAATTTATGTTTTAATAAGTCTACAAGGTGATTTTGATGCACTCTAAAGTTTGAGAAACAGTATTCTAGAAAATAGTGTGGTTTGGGATTAAATCCTAAATTCCATATAAATCTAATCTGTTATAGGAGGTTGTAAACTATGGATTATTTAAAAACATCTTGTTCATATTTATCTTAAACCAGTGAGTGACTTTTTCTAGGGCTGATGATGAAGAACAAACGCGGATCAGTCTGAATTGTAGTCAGCAGGCTTTGATGCAGGTGGTGGCTTTTCTTTCCCAGAACAGACAACTTTATCAGAAGACTGAAATTCTGTCACTGGAGAAGGTAATAAAAATATCTTAAATTGCTGTGCATTTTGGTTTGGCAGATTCATTTGTAAATTATTAGATCATCAGGGTATTATTAACTATTACCTAAAGAAGCACAAAGTAATGATGAGGGCATACCTTCTGGAAAGTATATTGAGAAAGGGAGACATTCCAGAATAGAAAAATGTTGGTATTGTCTTAGTCCATTTGGGCTGCTATGATACGTTTGGACTGTTATAACAAAATATCACAGACTGGAAAGCTTATAAACAAATTTATTTCTCCTAGTTCTAGAGGCTAGGAATTCCAAGTTCATAGTACTAGCTGATTTGGAGTGGTGTCTGGTGAGAGCCCACTTCTGGTTCATAGATGGCACCTTCTCTCTGTCCTCACGTAGTGGAAAGAGACTAGAGATCTAGAGCTTTTATAAAGCACTAATCCCATTTATCTGGGTTCCATCCTCATAACTTAAGCACCTCTCAGGTTCCACTTCCTAATACCATCACATTTGGGGGTTAGGATTTCAACATATGAATTTGGGAGGACAGAAACATTCAGACTATAGCAGTGCTCTTCAGAGTTAGTGATCCAGTTATAGGTTTGGTCTCTTATACCCTCTGCCTGGACCATTTTATTGACTCCTTACTTGACAGTCATTTGTATTATGGTTCCTTTTTCTTTACTTTCTGGCTCAGAATGCTTTTTAAGTTGAAAAATAACAAATGAACTCATATTTCCAACTACTTTCTGGGGATTTTCCATATACGGATCTCACAAGTATTTCAAATATAATATATACAACTATTGACCTTATCCCTGTACCACCCCTTTATTCCTTTAACTTAATAAAACAGCCTTTCAAAGTAAGAGGCAACAAGCATTTATTTTAGATCAAAAAAAGAAGTAACTATTCAGGAAGCATTGCTTCAGGCACAAGCCAAAGTAATATTTCCATTAGGAGACAGGCAATGGGTATTTATGAGAAAGGGAAGAGAAACAATTACGTCAATAGAGAAAAAGCAGTCTTGGTGCAGATAACAGTGATATTCTAAAGAATTAATAATCGATGATATTAATTCTACCAGTCTGATAGTCATGGTATCTGCTTTCTTGTTATCTTTGCACACAGTTCTTTGGGACACACAAGGTTGCTTTAGGCCCAGTCCAGTGGTTATGTTTTAACACTCCAAGGGTTCGAGGCATAAGATGTGAAAGGCAGTTCTTCTGGCATGGCAGCTCTGGCTCAGTTTTAAAGTGGCTCCATTGATTGATTGATTGATTGATTGACACCTTTAAATACTATTCTTTTTTCTATTTCTATAACTTTCCCTAGCCCTGTAAATCCAAGCCCTGCTGATTTTGTCCCCAAATCTATAAAATGTTTTCCCTTTCTATTCACTGTGCCAGCACAGTAGTTGGAACTCTGCTGTTCCCTCACATGGGGTGTGAGTGGTCTTAAGTGGGCACCCACAGGTGACAATCCAGGTATAGCATCCAGAGCCTTTCATGACCGGCCATGGCCCCTGTCTTCAGCCTCTTCCTGGTCCCCATCCATTGCTCTGCACACCAGCTATATATACTCTCTTTTTTTTTATATGGTGACATTGATTAATGAAATCCATTAAGTTTCAAGTATATAATTCAACAGTAAGGCATACATATATTGCATTGTGTGTTCACCACCCATAGTTAGATTTCTTTCTGTCACCACATATTTGACCTCTTTTATCCCATCTCCCTCCCCCCTTCCCCCTTATACTCTCTGCTTTTGGGTCTGCCCTCAGTGTGCTCTCGACTTTGACACCTTTGTATATGTTCTCTCTGTTTAGAATGCCTTTCCACATCTTGCCCTATCCCTATCCTACCCATTGCACTTAACATCACTCTTTTAACTCCTTTCAGGTCTGTCTTCGAGACTCAAGTCCTTATAAAACCTTCAATTCTACTTCTTCCAAGTACTGCCCTCCCTAAGACACAGCTCATTTGTCATTCCTTTGTGCTCCTATTAAAAATAGTACTTACTTTGTATTTAAACACCTTTATTGTGATTATTTATTTAAACGTCTTCCCTCCCAGGATACGTGACCTCCTAGAAGTCAAAGAATGTTTTTGTCCATTTTGTATCCCCAAACTTTAGCTTGGAGCTGGCCTGTAGAAAGCACATAGCGTGTATATTATGTTGATCTCAGCATTTGCTGTTTGTTCTGTAAAGTTTGTTTTCTAGGACTGATGATGGACAGTTTTTCTAACTTCTATTTCTCTTCAGCCTCTGCTTCTACATACTGGAATGGGACGGTTATGCACACTGGATGAATCTGTCTCCTTGACAACCATGATCGACCGAATCAAAACACATCTAAAACTATCCCACGTTCGCCTTGCTCTTGGGGTAGGGAGGACCTTAGGTAAATATGTCCTCTCTTTTTTTTATCCAGTATACATACTGATAACATTGGGCAAAAGTTGAAACTCTTGATTGTATTAATATAAGTGAAAGAAAACATGTTAGCTCACAGGAGGCGACTGGTTTACATTATTAATCAGGGTGGGCTAGGTTGTGTCGTGGTAAACATCTCATTGGCTGTATAATTCTCCATCCCATTCTGTTCATCTCAAGTCAGCAGGAGGAATCTGCCTGTTTGTAGGATGGCCATTATTGCATAGGGAGAGTTTTGAAGAGTCTTAAACATTCTGAATAGCCTAGAAATGAACTTCTGTTCAACTCATTATCCAGAATTAGTCACATTGTCCAGCCTAACCCAGGATGGACAGAAAGTGCAATCCTACCATCTGCCAGGAAGAGGGCTGAAAATTATGACTGTTCCAGTTACCATGCAAATCTTGCACTCTATAATACTGGTGATATTTTATAGTAAGTTACTACTAAGTGAAATGACACACTGCAGTTTTTGAGTCTTGTAGCCACTGTCTTTTCTTTTGGTTTTTCCTATTACCTTTGGGAACAAAAGGAATGAACAGAACATTTGTTGAACCCCTGCAGTGAGCCTAGCACTGTACTGAGTGTCCTAAGTATATTAGTTCTCATTGCAAACGAACACAGAGGATTCTGAATGTCTCAGGTTCAAATTTATATGTCCTATTTGCTGCATGACTTTGACAAGTTATTTAACCCCTTTGTGTCCTAGTAGCCACATCTGTAAAAATTCCAATAATAGTATAAAACCTAACTCATTGAGGTAGATGTATAATCCATGTGATAGGCACAGTTACCGGCATACGTTAAGTACAATAAATGTTAGCTCCTGTTAGCTCTGTGGTAGGTGTTAGTGTTCCCATTATAGGTGAAAAAATTGAAGTTCAGAGAGAGAAGTAACATCCAAAAGTCCACAGTTGGATCAAATAATTCATGAGAGTTAATTTCCAAAGAAAATGGATGGCAGAGGTGGGATTTGACTTCGGATCCACTCCAAAGCCCCTCTTCTTAAATACCACTTTGCGTGACAACTAATGAAATGTCCAGTCTAGACACCTAAGTGCTAAATACCTGTTGTATTTTGGATTGAAAATATCTGTTATTTCACTCTTCAGAGTATGCTCTTTTAAGATAAATACCATATTTAAAAATGTGTCACATCCATTTGTAGCATTCCTCTAACTAGCCCTTTTAGTTCCTCTGCTTCCTCATCTGAGAACAAAGATATTGCCTGCCTACCTCTCATTGTTGCCTAGAGACCCAAGTAAGGTTACTTTATCGAGTAGAATTGTGGTAAAGCCTTGAGCTATACCATTAGCACTATTCAGAAGTGTATTTTATGGGCTTGTGCAGCCATGTATGTCCAAAGGAATAATAACCCTGCTTTGGATTAGCTATGCTATACCAAAGAATAATCTGTTTGCCTATCAGACATGTTTCGTTATTTTTTTAAAGTTCAGTAAACAAAATTCACATACTGTATGAGACCAGGAGTGAAATATGCATTACATTTAGGATTCTTTGTACAAATTATAACATTAAAATGAAGGCAAATTATAAAGTATTGGCCTCTTGTTTCCTTTATCTTGAAGAGTCCCACGTCAAAACTGTGGCCTTGTGCGCTGGTTCTGGGAGCAGTGTTCTGCAGGGAGCAGAGGCTGACCTTTACCTCACAGGTAGGACAGCTTTTAAATCTTCTACCCTTTTTTTTGTGTATCTTGTCCCAACCTTGGTTTATTGTTTACAGATATCAGATTGTAGGGCAGCACCTGGTGTGTAGATGGATCTAATAAATGTTTTTTGAACCTGAACTAAATAGGAACTACACCAAAATTGGGGACATACCAAATTCTTTGTGGAGGGCAAAAGATCATTTAACAGTTTATTATTAGATTATCTAAAAGAAAAAGAAAAAAAAGGATGTTCAGCATTTATTTAACCTATATTCTTCTTAAATGTGGTTTCTCAGATTTCATGTCAGTTAATGGGACACTTTCTACCTTTTCACTTTAGCTGGAAAGTGGTTCCTCTTATTCAACCCTAAAGTCAGTCATCAGTTCCTGTCAGTGCTAGCTCCAAAATCTTTTTAGAACCTTTTCCTTTATCTCTATTTAGGCATCATCTCCTACCTGAAGTACTTCATCAAGCCTCTGATCTTCACCTCTCACGCATTCCCCCAAAATTAACTTTCAGAAGTATAAATTTGATAGTGTATAATATTATCTTGGCTAAAAACCTTCAGTGATTTCCTTCATCTGTCCTCATGAAGCCTGAATGTTTCATCTTCATGCAGCCTTTGCTTGTGCTGTTTTCTCTGACTAGATGCTTTTTCCTTGCCCTTTTCAGTGTATTTCTACAGGTAAGCTCAAAGATAACCTCCTTTGAGAAACTTTTTCTGCCATTCTCTGGCACTTGCCCCTGATGGCCAATGCCTTCTTCAGTTCCTGTCACTTTGTCCTTAACCTTCTTTATCCATTTCTATTGGACAGTAATTGTTTGGAACGTGGAACAGTGATCAAATTCAGGAATTTAATATTAGAACACTTTTTTAATATAGTCTATATTCAAATTTTGCCAGTTGATCACATTTATAGCATTTTCTGCTCTATATCCAATTCATGATCACATACTGCATCTGGAATAGTTCCTCAGCTTTATCTTCAGAGCATTGACATTTTTGAAGAGTACTGACCATTCGTTTTGATATCTTTCAATTTGAGATGTCTCTTTCCTCATACATAATGACTTTTTAAAACTAATTTTTTTTTAGCATAAAGTAGTATGTGTTTAAGATGAATTCACAGAGTTCCAAAATGTTAAGCTGTCCTTACTGTTTACTTGGGAAAATAGAAAATATTTTCTCACCTGGCTGACTTTAGGTGTCTGATGTGCGAGGCATCACTTGGATTACAACCTCAGGACTGGGAAGCATCAGCCCATAAGACCAAATATAGGCCTCTGATGATGTTCATCACCCTTCCTTTGAGCTTGATATGGTATTAAGTTAAGGGTAATATCCTAGAAAGACCAGCAGATGGGGAGCTCCTTACAAATAAATACTGTATAAATTCGCTCATTTGCTTTCTTTCCCACAGCTGCCATCCTGTGCCAGGCTTTTCTTTCTTTTGCCTTCAGCTGTTATTGCAGGCTCTTCATGGATTTCCCTTTCACACCTTCTCCAGCCAGTGAATTTATAATAGTCCAGGCAGCCAGATTTGTCTTTCCAAAAGAATGGCTTCTAACCAGGCCACCTTAGTGTCTTTTTATTTTACCTTTATGTTTAAAAAGGTTCTTGAATGATAGGGGGGTAGGAAGGTAGGAAATTAAAATTTTTGTAGGAAATTAAAATTTTTTTTCTAAGAATGCTTTTCTCCTTATTTTTTATGCCTTTGTTTTTAAATATATTTCAAAATTATGCTTTTTGTGAACAAGCCAAATTGTGTACAGATTATCTTTGCTCTTAAATTAGAAGTCATCAGATTTACAAATAGTGTTTTTAAAAATTAAAAACATTTGAGTTTTCCCAAAATATTTTCATAAAAGATGTGATCCTATCCCACAGTAACAGAATGTCTAGTTATGCCTAAGTCAAAGGAAAATACTTTGTTTTTAGTTTAGAGATAACCTTATTTCATTCTTATGCATTAGAGTTGATGCTGAAAATTTTTAGTGCTCACAAAGTATCAAGAAGTCTTGTGGGAGGTATACATAAGGATTTTTCTCTATGTATTTGTTATTGAAGACTTACATAAGAAACTTTCTGAAAGCCCCATTTTACTTAGCAGTGGTCATTTTATTGTGAAAACATTTTGAATGGATGTTCTTTCAGGTCTAGTTCTGGCAGTATTCTATACTTTTGGATATTTGAATTTGAATACTTGTCTTGGGTTTGCCAAGGACAAGGAATTTGGAATTCTCAGTGGGACAGTCTGTCTCTTTCTAAAATGGAAGACATATAAGAAAGCTGTATATAACTTTCTAGATTTGTATGTGATTCTACTGTATCACAATTGCTTCATACAGAATGTAAAATTAGTCTTTCTGCTGTTATGGTTCAGCATTCCATAGACTGTGTCTCATAAATTTAAGTATTTGCTCTTTCCTTTGTTGGCAGGTGAGATGTCCCATCATGATATTCTGGATGCTGCTTCCCAAGGAATAAGTGTCATCCTCTGTGAACACAGCAACACTGAACGAGGCTTTCTTTCTGATCTTCGAGATATGCTAGTTACTTACTTAGAGAATAAGATTAATATTATTCTGTCAGAAACAGACAGGGACCCTCTTCATGTGTTATAATGCATACAGAAACAACAGAATGACAATCTACAAATCATTTTCCTCCTAACTTGAATGCATAACATCAATCAGTGGAGTTGGCAACCTTCTGAAGGAATTTCTTAGAATGTACATTATCATGGTTTGTTAATATGTTTCACCAAATGTTCTGTAGTTTATAGGGTAAAAACTGTAATGTAACTATCATTAAAGAATATTCATTATAAAGAACAAACTAGAGAATATATTATAAATTCAAGACAAGATCAGCTAAAATTTATTTACTTAACATCCATGGTAAGTAGTTCAAGTAATCCTCTCCTTAGCTTAATTGTAGATGGGATGTGTCATTCTAGACCTTTCTGTTCTTGGTTAGTTTAAAATTTCCTTTAAAAACTTGGGATTGGAACACTTATTTTAGGTAGTAGTCTCTATGTGATAAGGTCTGTCTATATATTCTTGTTTCTAGGTCATAATCTCCCTCCCTAAATTTTGGAATCAGGATTAGATTTATCAGGATGAGGTTTTTTAACTTTTTAATATACATGTAATTTGTTTTATTGCTTTCTAGATAATTCAGCTATAATTTTGTTAGTAATACATAAAGATGATTAGTTTTCAAATAATATTAGTGATAATACTAGAGATTATGTATACATTATTTATTTTGTGCCGAGTGCTCTATAAACATTTTCAATCCCTTATTAAGAAGCATATAGGTATTATTATTCCCATTTTTACGGATGAGTGCACAAAAACAGGAGTCTCACCTCCTAGAATGTAGGAAAATACATTTTGAACAATGCTACCGGCTCTACATTTGAATTAGCTGGGGGAAAAAAGTAGAGTTTTAAAAGTTTTCTAAGTAATTTTTTTAAAAAGTTAAGCAAAACCTATTAACCATCCCCCAAACTCACTAATCTTGTATATGAATGAAATGTTCATATATTAAAATGACAAACGATGATAAGAAAGTCAAGTGTCTGGAGTATCACAAGAACTGATTTAGCACTCCCTCTTAAGGAATTTGGTCTCACACCAAGTTTGTAGAAGTATAAATGTCTGTTTTACATCCCCTATGCCTTTTTTGGTTTGGCCTACTTAGCCATTTTATTAAGGAGCAGCCAGAAAAATGTTTTCAGGTCTGTTCAATCTTGACAAAAGCAAGTAACAGCAAAAATTGGAGCCTTGGCAGTCAAATTGAAAGAGCTTGAGGAAAATCAATGCTGAAACAAGTTAATGAAGAGCATATAATTCTGCTGAAATCCTCAAATCTGTATGACGCACTCGTAAAATTTTTGAGGTAGTTCAAAATATTTTTAGTAAAAATACTATAAATGAAAAAGTGATTCTATCCAAATTGACTTTTTATTAATAGTAAAGACTATTGACACATACTGCTTGCAAATAGTATAGACAAAAATTATAAAAATAAGCCAGTAGATATTTAAGTGTAGATGTAAAGTTTGCACATTAGGTCATTAAGGATTTTGTATGCTTTTTTATACTGTTAAGTTACTATATTAAGCAAAAAAAGCACGGTACAAACCAGCAAGTATCATATGCTACCATTTGTGTTTTTTAAAGGAGAAACACAGACCAGAAACCCTTATATGTATATAGAATACCTCTGGAAGAATACTTAAACTGCTATTAATGTTTGCCTAAGAGACTGGATCAGGGAATGGGAAGGAAACTCACTTTTCATTAAATAGCATTTGGTATAATTAAAAAAAACTCTACAGTCATAATGTACAAATTTGTTTATATATTTTGATTAGTAATTATATCTGACTTAACCCTTAATAAATGGATTTAACATAAAATTAATTATATGCTACAAAGATGATTTTAAAAATTCTGAGCATTTTGGGAAATATTTTCATGAAAGGTGTTTATAAGAAATGAGTGAAAAATGCTGATGGAGTACATACTTTATTACAGTGATATTTTAATAAATTCATTTCCAAGTATGAACTATTTCAGGAAGTATGTGAAGACTGTAAGCTGACTACAGCGGCCAAGGTTAGTCTTTTTTCTTTGCTAAGAAAAACATTTAAAAGGCTTGAAATGGTCACTTTAAGAAAAACCCTGAAATATCCTACAATGAGTTTTAGAAATCAAGATTAAATTTAAAGCTAGTCATTAATATGCTACTCATCTGCATGTTATTCAAGACAAAAATGTGTTGATATTAAAAGAATAATTAAATTTTTATTTTCTATTGTCTTGAAAATAATGACTAAAATATAATTCAGGAGTATATTTCTCTAGCCTGGCTTCTCACCTGTATCATGAAGGTGATGGCAGTCATTAACTGTTCTGAATATCATGTTCTATTACTGTTTATGTGCTTTCTAGGGTGGGTATATACCCTGTATACTTGTTATGCGTTTCCCACTACCCCAAATGAATAGTGTCATGCCCCCTCACCCCCCACCAGTATGTAGCCTAAATCCAAAAGAAGAAAGCTGGGTCACCTACTTTTCCACAGCCATTTCAGAAACAGTACGAGATGGACTGCCTTCTCCATTACACTTATCAGTTTTGACACACACAACAACAGAATAAAGCAGATTTACATGATGTCCATGTCTTTGTACTTCCATACTCTGGAATAAGCACACTTGCAAACAATCAGCTCCAGGAGTTTTAAAGGCCCTCAAAAACTTCGGATTTAAAACCATCTCTAGTATAAAAGAATTCAAAAACATCCAATTCCAAATAGTCCCTGAGCACAGTGTTCATTCCAGCAAGAAGTCTCCAGAGAGGTAATGAATGAAAGGCACATTTTCTCCAACTTGCGGACCACTGCATAGTGTAGTACTAGAGAAGATAAACCAGCCAGGCTAATCAAGGTTCTAAACTGATGATATTCCCCACTCCCAATTTTAAATCTTATATACTGTGAAAAGAGTCTAATGTTGGCTGTAAACATAACACTTTAGAGGAGTGGCAGCTGGAGTACAACAGCCCTTCCACAGAAGATTCAAGAGTAAAGGATAGCTTCAAGACTCCTCTTCTTCCTTTTCCAGGAAATCAGTCAATGTTCCATTATCAATAGGAATTAATAAATATTCCACTCCATCAGTTCCCTAATAAAAAGATGTAAGTCATTTGTAAGAGAGATTTGAATCTACTGTAGGTTAAACAAAAAATGAATTTAATATTTTATATAAATATAAAAGTATTAAAATTAAGGGAAAAGGGCACACAGGCATGTATCTATTTAAATACTCTGGGTTTATAGTTAAACCACTTTACAGTAGAAAAAGACTAGAGGGTGAGCAGGTGGGTATTCTTCACCCTCCTGCCCTTTCTAGAATCTTACACAATTTATTTCTTTTGTTCTTTTATTTCCCTTTCTACTGGATCCTTTACATTGGTTTTTAAACACAATTAGGTAGCTTCCATTTTTAAATACCCCTCACTAGGTGCCTCATTCTGTCATGCAACCAATGCACCCTTCCAGAAGAGTTGTCTATAAATGGTAGTATCCATTTCCTTACTTTTCACTCAAGCCAGTCCAGCCTAGCTACTGCTACCATTATGTCACCAAAAGAGCTTTTGCTTAGAGAACCAAGGAATTTCATATTCCTAAATCCAACAGATATTCTGTCTTCCTCTTTTGGCCTCTCAGCAGCACCTAACACTTGACCACTCTTTCTTCAAACATGCTTCTCTTGGCTTCTGTGACATCGTATTCTGGTTTTCTTCATAGCTCTCTGGCTGTTTTATCTTGCAGGCTTATCTTTTACTTGGCTATTAAATGTCACACTTCTAGGTTTAATTCCTGACCCTGCAGTCTCACTGTATGTCCTCTCTAGGTAGTCTCACCAATGCAATGCTTGGTTTCAGTTACAACCTAAATATGTAGGAATTATAATCTTGCACCTCTAGCCCTGTTCTTTCCTCTGGCTTCTTATTGCAAGACTCCAACTCCCTAGCTGACATGTCCACTTGGAAATCAGAAATCTCAAACCTCAAACAGCAAGTCCAAGCACATGAAGAGCATGAACTCATGATCTGTTTCCCCAATAAAGTTGTTCTTCCAGCTTCTCATCCAACGATCCCACCATCTCTCTGGTTATGCAAGCCAGAAGCCAGGAATTACTCTTGACACTTTTTTCCCCTTAGTTCCCATATCCAGTGTATCATCAATTCTTGTCAATTTTGCCTCCTAAGTATATTTTGAATCCAATCACTTTTCTCTCTTCACCCTAGACCAAATTACCATCATCTCACCCAGAATATTAACACCTTCCTCACTGGTCCTGGTGCATGCCCTTTTGGCAATCCCCATCCCACTCTGCCCTATTCCACTCTGATACCATAGCCAACAATTTTTTTAACGTCTTCCCTTTATTTCTGAATAAAGATTAAAATCTTTTACTTAGCCTAAAATTTGTGCACAGTCTAGCCCTTAAATCACTATCTTTTCAGCCTCATCTTGTGCCATGCTTGCCTTTTTGTTCCAGGGTCTCTTTACATGCTGTTCCTGCCTGGAATGCTCCTCCCTTTCTTGTCTCAGGAGTTAACTCCTAGTCTTCCTTTAGATTTTAGCTCAGTGGTCTCTTCTGATATCTATAATTAAGTTAATCCAGCTATTTTAATATGCTCTTTCAGAACTACATACCTACTGATCATAGGGCTTATAGGTAAAATTTTACATGTGTATAATTATTCAACAAATGTACATCTCCACTTAACTTTAAGCTCTTTGAGAAAAGGTATTTGCTCACTACTGTATCCCAATACCTAGTCCAATATCTGATATATAGTTAGTGTTCAATAAATGTAGACTGGATTAATGAATGGAGTAGAAGAGAAGGAGAAAGGAATATAATTATTTGACTCATATTTCAAATGGCTTATTTCTCTGGACTAGAACTCTTAGATTTTCTGCTCTGCTCTGAAACAGAGTAGTTCTACCTCCTTTTACAGAACTCAAATGGCACAATGCCTAAATGGATCCCTGTGACCCAACATAACCATCATAACCATATCTGAGTCAAAGGTATACTTGGTTTTAAGCAAAGGAGGTATGCTATTCCTGGCATATAGTGCTACAATAGCAAAGCCTTACCTTCTTTGTTCTGATAAGCTTGTGGTCCCTAAATTCAGTTAACTGAGCCCGAAGTGTCAGATCACTATTGACAAGGAATGCCTCCCGACACTGCTGGTAAAAATCTTGAAAAGAAAGTCCTGGAAAGGTCAAAAGGCGATATGAACATAAGTCAGCATTTAAGACATGATCCTATACATGAATACCCATACCAAAGAATAAATTTAAAAAGTGCTGTGGTCACATTATGTTAAAATAGGCAGTAAGTACTGATTTTTTTAAAAAGCACCTCTGGAAGAAGCAAAACTAGAGAATACTTAAGTGTTATACACTGTGGTTTACATTTATTAAAGAGAACTGATGGGTTGAAAATAGTCAACTATGACCAAGTATAACAATCCTGTGGGCAGTTTTAAACAGTGTGAATAAAGTTGACTTTTAAAGAGAGAACTATTAAGTAATGAAAGTAGAATGATTTTTAAAATATTTAAGTTAACACATTTTCTCTCAAAAGGAAGAAAATCTAAGCAAATCTCTAGCATATGAAAATAGGTAATTGGTAGACACACATCCACAGTTAGCACAAGAAATTTAAAAAGCAAGCAGGATTCGTCTTTCAGATTGCATTGGAAAACAGCCTGTTCAGCAGAGCATCTTTAGGTCTGCTTCAAAATTTTCTATGTGACAGACACACTGATCACAGAGCAAACCATTTATTCACTGCTGTGAAAAACTGCAGTGTGATCATTAGACTCCAGAAAAAGGGATTAATGGGGTGAAACAAAAGTCACACAATTTAATATAAATATTGAATACCAATGTAAGAAGGGTTATCCTGGTTATCCAGCTGATACTTCATTAGTAGCCTAAAAATTCCCCTAAGGAATAAAACAAAAAACAAACAGGAATTCAAATCCAGAATGTTAACATAAAAATAGCTAGAAGTAAAATATATGAAAAAAATGTCAATGAAATACTTGGCCTATCTGTATTAGCTTCTATTCCTTTCTTGAAGGAACATCATATCCTGGCCAACTTAAAAAGAAGCTCTTTTACTTCCTTTTAAGGAAAACCTAGAAGTAGATTTTTTAGACTATAGGTTATTTCACTATAGAAAACTTGGAATATATAATAAACTCTAACAAGAAAAATATCAATTCTAAAGCCCTAAAATAACAACCACTAACATTTGATATGGAGATCATATTTGCATATGCTGCTTTCTAAAATCCTTGTGGAAAAAGGCAGGGTGGAAACATATAAATTCATGCATTTATATATGGTATGCACTATTTTATCCCTCACTTTTTCACTTAATGATTTATCCATGTCTTTAAAAACTCCTCCTAAACAATTTTTAATGGCTGTTCATCTATCATATCACTTGAGTACCACAAATTTACCATTTCCTTACTGGACTGGGATGTTTACATTAATTCCAGTTATAATTATTAAAACTAACCCCACATTAAATAAAATTATACACATTACTTCATATTTTGAATTATTTCTGTAGGAGTGTATCAAATAGAATTACAGGGCTGGAAGCAAACTAAAATTCCCAGGAGTCCTTGGGCATAGCAAAAATTTTAAACCTGTGCATTTTCATTTTTGTGATAATCTAGAAAATAATTACCGTAAGAATATTTTGGATCATCTGAAGGACCACCTTATAACTAAGTACAGCTGACCCTTGAACAATGCGGGAGTTAGAGCGCCAAACCCCTGTGTAGTTAAAAATCCAAATAAAACTTTTGACTCCCAGTTGTCCCTTGGTATTTTCGAGGGACTGGTTCAAGTCTCAACACCTCACATCTCCCCCTGTGGATACCACAACCCGAGGATGCTCAAGGCCCTTATACAAAACGACGTAGAACCATGCATACAGTTGACCCTCAGCATCTGTGGATTCCCACCCATGGATTCAAATATTGTTTTCAATCCATGGTTGATGGAATCCATGGTTGAATGAGTCTATGGATGTGAAACAAGGAGATACAAAGGGCCAACTGCATATTTATTGAAAAAATCCAAGTATAAGTGGACTCGTGTAGTTCAAAACTGTTGTTCAAGTCAACTGTACTGCCACTGACTCCATAGCTAAATTTTGTTAAAGATTTTTGATCAATCATATTCATACCAAGTAAAGACTAAATGATATTAGAATTAGTAGAATGGACCAAAATTTCAAAGTAGTTTAAATAAATTGTTTTAAGTGTTGAAGGCTAGCACATAGACATTGAGGTATGCCAAACTAAAAAAAAATTTGCATTAGTATCAATCATCAAAACATATTTAATGTTTTAATCATATCATATTTAATGTTTTGAGTACTGCTATTGCATGGATCCTCAACTTCATATGTAGCAACTTGCAACAGTCTATCCATTAGCAGTAAAATCGAATGAGGACTTTTTCTATTCCCAATCCCATCAAAAATTTTGATTAGATACCCATTTAATATATATTTCAATATTAACATAATACCAATCTTATTTTCAAGTGTACAAAAACAGCTTTATAAAGTAATAAAATTCATTAGCATTTGAGGGTAACATGAGAGAGTCCTGAACTGATACAGCTGAGTATCTTGATTGTGGTGGTAGTTACGCAGAGCTACATGACAAAACTGCAGAACTAACCAGAGACAGACACACACACACAAATACAGATAAGTGCATGGTATCGACGGTGAAATCTAAATAAGCTCTTTGGATCAGGCCAGCATCAGTTTCTTGGTTTTAATACTACATTGTGCTGTGAGATGTTGGTATCAGTGGTAGTTGGGAAAGAGGTGCTGAGAGTTCCTGTACATATTTTGTAGCCTCCTGGAAATCTGTGATTATTTCAAAACAAAAAGTTTTTAAAAAACCAAAGAGATAAATAAATGGAAAAGAAATTGCTAGCAAAAAACCCAAATCTATTTGAAAGTTCCTATGTACCCCAACTCCTATCCCTTTCTCTTCTTCTAGGATCAGTATTATCCTAAATTAGGAATTTTTTGTATCCACCTACATTTAAAAATTTTATTCATATGTGTGTGTGTGTGTGTGCGCGCGTGCATGCGAGCATGTACGCATATACACAAATTTGAACACTAATTTTCTTTTACATGCCTTTTTTTAATTTTTACATCTCCCATTCTGTCCAGTTTAGTATTGACCTTGAACAAAAATGTCTGGGTTTGGACAACAAGTGACATATTGTCACACTACTGTTATTTCATATAAGCCAAACTCCTGGATTCCAATGCTGCTTCTAGGTCCAGAACACAGCTGGGCTGTGGCTTCAGTTCTCTCACTGCTTTTTGATTCTGTTTCATTGAGATGTTCATATTTTTTAGTTAGGTAATATCTTGTTTTCGTTGTTTTATATTTATTTATGTAGTGTGTTTGGTACAAAAGGGG
This sequence comes from Eidolon dupreanum, assembly GCA_028627145.1. NCBI lineage: Eukaryota > Metazoa > Chordata > Mammalia > Chiroptera > Pteropodidae > Eidolon > Eidolon dupreanum. The sequence goes on from CM053503.1 coordinate 144,101,953, forward strand.
ATAAATTAAAGTGTGAAAGTATTGTGCCATCTTGTACAGAAGTGTCTCATTTTCTTTTTAAAAAAAGTCTTTGCTAGTCTCACTTGCTTGTTCTATAAGAAATTTTGAATTTTTAAAGAGCACACACACACAAAATCATTTAATGATTTGATTAATTTATAGCTCTAATACATTTCTAACTTGGGAGAAACGGCTACCTTTATAATATTTAGTCTACTCATCCAGGAACACCACATTTCTCATTTATTCAAATCTCAATTATCTATTCTCAACAAGGTCTGTTGTTTTTCAACATTTCATCTTGTGAAAAATAGTATATTCTATGCTTTTAGGGGGCAGTTTGCTACTAAAAGCCTTTTTTGACAGGTTAATTTTCATATAATTTATTTTTTTTCTGGCTTATGTTATACCCAGCTTTTCTTAGCTGTTATTAATTCACATATATCTCTTGGTTAGGCGATTAAAAGTGGTGCACTGGAAACACTATATAAAGACATTTAAAAGCATGAGCTTTAGAGCCAGGAAGATTTGAATCAAAATCTCTGTGCCCTTTACTATCTACCTTAGTATGGTTATGAGGATCAAATGAGTTATTTTATGTAAAGAGACTCATGTTTGAATCATAATGTTCATATGCCATTAAAAAGAACCATCGAATTTAAGTAAAATCCATTATGATTCTGCTTTTTCCTCCACAATGACTACTGAGACACTCTTATTCAAAAACACAAAGATCTATTAAGAAAAAAAAATATTGTACTCTGTTTTATTATTAGGCAATTTGGTAGACTACTCTTGAGTCTTGCATAACCCAATACTGGCAAGTATTATTACTATTTCTCTTAATCCTTCAGACTAAGTAGGAACTTTAGTATCACCATTAAAACCCAGGAGTGCATGTCGTAAAATGTACTGAGTTTCTTAACAAAGAAACTATGGTTTTCATTCTTACCTTGCATTAGGAGTAAGGCTTCGTAAGACATGAGTTAGGGAACTAAGTGGTAGTGATCCAGACTGTTTAACCAGAAGGGAATTCTCATAGGAGGTTTCTTCAGTATAAGGACTATATGTCGTAGTTTCATACCACAGCCAGTTATAAAGACTCTGCTTTACATGATCCCACACTAGAGCACATGATCAAAGAAAATAAAAATTACTAATTATTTTCATATTGCCATGTTATTAGATTCTACTCTAGGAGAAAATAAGAAAGCATGAAATAAAAAATGAATCCTGAAAATTTCATTTTTTCCATTTCCCCATCCAAATTAGTACATGGCAATCTAATCTCATTATCAATCAACATCTGAATCTTTACTGGGATATTAAATACAAGTTAAAAGTTAAAATATATTAACATTACCAAGGCATTCTTTTAAAAAATTTAATAATTTAACATTTTGTTCTACAGAATTATCACGGTCTCTGAATTATATCACACAAAATAAATGTTACAATACCACAAAGTGTAGAAAAAGACCAAAATAATAATTGGGTTTCTTCTCCTTCATGAAACTTTAGGTGTAAAACATCTCCTTTAGAATCTGAATTTTTATTTCCAAGAATTATGTTCTAAGTTAGACTGAGGAGAGCTATATTTTTGACAATCTGTGTCTTTAAGCATGCAAAAAAGGAAAATTGTACTGAAAAACACTGAAAATGTTGTGACTTACAATATTAAGAAAATTTTGTCAGACTGAAATCTCAAGAAAAAAACAGTAACATTTAACTTACTAAGGGGAGCATTGAGGTGATCAATAGATGCTATCAGGTATATGTTACGTAAAGATGACAACTGTCCAATAATTTGCTGGCTTTTGTCTCCTCTCAACATTTGGCTATCCAAATTGTGGATGAGAAGGAAGAGTTCTAAAGAAGAATCTGAAAAGAAAAAGAATTCAATATTATTTTCTCTGAGTATTTGTGAAGTCCCTACCCGCACACATAACCTATGGAGTAAAGAATTTATCAAAGTAGTTTAGGAAAAAATAACTATTACTTAGGGATACACAATTTATTTGAGAAAATATGTCAGCCACTCAAAAAATAGGCAAGACATTGTTAAAGTCTTTTTAAAAAAATAAAATTCATTGGAAATCAGTAGGAACTGGTGCGCTTAGAGTCTTAAGGGTAATGCTTAGCACTTGAATCAGACCATAAAGAAAGCAGTTTTAATAAGGCATAGGAAATAAGGCAAGATGCATAACTAGACTGGAGGTGAATCTATGCATGTTGAATTTCAAGGTGGGACTGGAGAGGAAAAAAGAAAGAAGAAAGAAGAAGGAAGAAGGAAGAAGGAAGAAGGAAGAAGGAAGAAGGAAGAAGAAAGAAGAAAGAAGAAAGAAGAAGAAAGAAGAAAGAAGAAGAAAGAAGAAGACGAAGATGAAGAAGACAAAGAAGACGAAGATGATGAAGAAGATGACGACGAAGACGAAGAAGACGAAGACAATGAAGACAAAGTAGATTAAGACAACAAAGACGACAAAGATGACAAAGAAGAAGACGAAGAAGAGGAGGAGGAGGAGGAAGAGGAAGAGGAAGAAGAGGAAAAAGAAGAAGAAGAAGAAGAAGAAGGTAGGACATGTCTTCAAAAACTCTAAAATCATATTGAAATAGGGAAATAAAATAGTGTGGAAGGGCAGTAGAATCAGGTAATTGCTTTTCCTAAAATAAAAGAAGTCTTGTACATGTTTAAAAGCCACTGTAAGTCTCTCGTAATTAGTTGATAGGAAATGAGAAATTTGGCGTTTATGATGGAGGATGAGCCTTTAGAGAAAATAAGCAAATTCTGTTGCACTGGGGGTAGAGGGAAAAAAGAGACAATATAACGACAAAGATGCTAAGATGACACATTTTAAAAGCCCAAAGTTCCTTGAATTCTAGAAGCCATCACAGTCAATAGTATTTAAATTATATATAAACATATAAATTATATATGAATACATAAAATATATTTATAGTATATATAAAATATAGAATACATACTATATATTTAAATCATATAATTATATGGAATTGCAATTATAAAGATATAATTAAAATTATATTAATAAATATATACATATTTGTATGTTAAATATTTATATAAATTATATAATTATAAATAATTACATAAATATGTGGTTATATTTCATATCATATATAACATGTATAATATAAACGTGTAAATGAAATAACTTAGGCACCTATTTTAATGAACATACAAACAATATTGAAATTATCCATCAAATCATTTAATAAGCATAACCAACTACTCCTTTTAATTCATAAGCAATGACTTATTTGTGTGTAGTAATACACAAATAAATAGGAGCATATGCTTGGCTTCACACTAAAACTAGAATATCTACTTCATGTTACCTTCTTTAAATTTGTTTATTATCCAGTCTAGCTGATCCAGTACACTGCGGAAAGTACCCACATGATCGAGGACTTCTTCTGTTATAGAATTCAGGATCTATATCATAAAAGTGCAAGAAATACATCGATTATAACTTATTCTGTCATATAAGATAAATATAACTAGCAAATCAATCCTTTTTTATAAATTAAAAATGAATTTTGATTTCCCATCAAGTAAGAAAATTCACTTAAAAAATTCTACTAGTACTTAAGTATACCTATATTCATTTTTTGCATAAGTTATGGTTAAAGAAACAGGGAAGAATAGCAAAGATGTAATGATAAGAGGGCAGCAAAAAAAAAAATATGAGAAACATTAGAAAACATTTATCAAAGGAAACAGGACACAAACATTAAGGGCACTTTTAGAAAGGAATACTACATTAGTTAATATCTATCACTCAAAAAGTTTAAGTTAATTTTCAAATGATGAAGAGATATGAGCATTTGGAGAAAAAATGATCTATAAATATATTATAAAACTACAAAGTACTACTGATACTTTTATTATTTTTAGAGTACTGAAGTGACATAAAAGCATAATAAAATTGAAGTCCCCCATAATCCTGTCCTTCAGAGAAGTACTGTTAGTATTTGGTGCAGCACACAAAGCTCAACTTTTCAAAAGATTTACTTCATTATCAGATACAAAATAGGAAATTCAAAAATGGGGATTCAAAGCTAGAACCCTGAGTCCAAAACATGATCTTAAGCGCTATGCAATTCTACTAGTGTGATAACTAAAAAAAAAATTTGAATGCTCCAGAATGAGAAGTAGCATTCTCATTAATATAGGGGTATAGAATGGCAGGAGATATAATGTTCCTTTTTTAACATTTTTGACATTTTTGAAACTTACTGATTTCACACTGATTCCAGGAAAGAAGCCATTTATGACAACATGAATGGAATCTTGCAGCATGGTGGCTCGAAACCTTTCTAGTAAATCTCTCTTAGAACCCAAACCATAAAGCACAATGTTGAACCCCAGGCTGTTAGGAAAGACAGCATTCGTGAAATTAAAGTTCAGTAACTCTTATTACCAACTGGTTTATAATCAACCAGTTTCCTTAATTTAAGCCTATAAAGAATACAGGAAGAACTAGGGTGGATAAATAACTATACTGATTCCTAATTTACACAAGGTAAAAACACAATTTTATTGTCTGTACACCAAGCTTATAGTTCCAGTTTTAGTAGCTTTCTCCCCTGCTCATATTACTTTCAAGCAACAGGTGCCCAGAAGTAAAGGGAGAACATTGGTAGATACAAGGCACTAAAGTTTCACAGGCTGAAGCAGAGTTTTTGATTGATAGATTAAAGTGAAAAGGTAAGCAGAGGCCAGGTCACAAAGGTTCTTGTTAAGTCAACAAAGACAAGCAGATTTTATTCCAAGGACTATGACCATGTATAAGTAACTAGTCAGGTGTTAACAGAAAGGTTTTACATGGGAAAGTAACATGATCTTTTTAAAAAGATCACAGTGCCTGAATGGGAGGAATGGACAGGGAGGAGGGACAAAACTGACTTGAATTAGGTGTTATGGAGAAAAATGTAAGGTGTCAAGAGCTTTATACATTAAGTCAATAGTATCTGAAGAGTGATTAGATGTGGACGGTGAGGGAAAGGGAATATTTAAGAATAACTCACTTTTTTGGCACAGGCAACTACATAAATGGGGTGACATTCACTATGCTAGGTTGCAGAGGTAGGTGGGATTGATGAGTTTCAATAAGTAAAACATTATGTTAATTAAATAATTTATAGGCCATCCACATGGAAACCTCCAATACACATTCAGATATCCATGTCTGCTGCTGAAGAGTGTGATCTTGCCCGGGCTGGGCTGTAGATACATTTATGGAAGTTAATTCACATTCAAAAAGTAACTGAAGCCAAGAGAGTGAATGAGATGGCCCAGAACACCAAGCACAAGGGGCCAAGTTAAAGTTCAACTCCATGATTGTTTATGAAGGTCAATCAGAAACAATATTTATGTGATGCTCTGTAGCAAAGCAGGATAGCCTAGAAATAGAAGAACAGGAGACAGATAACCACCAAAGGCAGAGATCGACAAGATAGAAGCAGCAGAAAAAAAGAAGCAAAGGAATTCAGAGAGCTAGAAATTCCACTGAAAATGTTGACTATGAGGTCTAGGCTAGGACGCAAAGCAAATCCAAGTTATTGGAGTTGACATACTGGAAGAAAAAAAAATTGGTGGACTGAGGAATGGGGTTAGGGAGAAATGCTGCTTTCTAAATTTATAATGAACAGATCCATAAATAGTTACTGAAAGCAGCCAAGGTTCTAGCAAGGAAGATAATCATTCTCTTACTAGCATAACACTTTGACTTTCATTGGCAAAACAAAACTAGTATCAATTGGGGAAAACTGTGGCAATTTCTATGTTCCTACTGCTTGTTAGACCTGCCTTCTTACTTACCCCAGTGACTATGTAACTGTGAGCATCTAAGTATATTTTTATTAGTATCCATTTCAAACACTTCCTTAAAAATACAAATATAACTTATTCTAAGACAGAATATTTATCTTACCAATGGCTTTCACATCTGATAAACTTAGAAAAGACAAATTTCTTGAAAAATGTAGAATTTCTGAGAAGAGTCATACAGTGACATTTCTACATTTGAATCATAAAATTGGAAAAACACCTATTGTTCAAATTTTTACATAAAAAATATATGAAGTTTATTGTAAAAAGAAAATTAAATGTTAAACTGTTTGATTTTAACATACTTATATAAATATATATTATTATTTTATAAGGGTTTACAATGATGATAGTACTTACTGTAACTGCAACATCCATTTATGAAATAATTGTTCATATTGTTGATTTAATTGTTTAAGTTCAGTAGAAAAGGAAGGAGGAACCTTGCTCAATAAGTCACATAAAGTTTGCTTTAAAAAAAAAGGAAGAGAGAGGAAACAAAATCACTCTCTACATACATCAAATCAATCCAAACTAAAAATATTTTCTTAGAGGTAGGGGTTAGAAGAGGCCATTAGTGGAATTATTATTTTAATCAGTTTGGTAATAAGTGCATCAACTAAATACACATAGTATTTTAAACACAATTTAAATCTTTTTTTTTAATTAAAAGAATTTAAAAATTTTTTAACACTATTACAAATATGTGATAACAGTAAAGAATTTGTTTTTTCTATATCTATACGCATGATTATAAATTCCAACTATAAGACTTTAATTTCTAAAAAGATTGTTACCATAAGGAGATGATTAAACCTGCCTTCCAGCTTTGACAACAAATCCAGTTTTAAAAACCTATGGATTTGGAAAAAATGTAAAAGCTTAAGGTAACAATTCAACATTAATTCTTAGAAAACATTAAATGTTCTTTATAATTTACCATTATTATTAATAAAATGAACTTCTCTCACTGCTCCTCCGAAAGCTATTCCTAATAAATCCTTTAACTTTGATAACTATCACAAAGTTTTTAAAAATATAATGTAAATAAACTGAGGAAGGTACATTGCCCTGTACCCAAAACTTGGAAATTCATGATGGTGAATCAAATATAGCTCATTTTTTGAAATGAAAACTCTACTAGAAAGCTGTATGTGCATTTTTATCCTGGCTCTACCATGTTTTCATGATTCTACCCTTTAAGTATAATATTTTTTTAGATTTAATTTTATTATTAGTTTCAAGTACACAGTACATTGGTTAGACATTTATTTATATAGTTTAGAAAACAATCCCCCTGATTGCTCTTTCTCTCCTCTGGCTCTCCACCTAGCCATTACATTAATGCTGACTGCATTCCCTATGTCATGCTCCCCATCCCGGTGACCATCTATCAACTACTAATTTGTATTTCTTTAACCCTTTACCCCTTTCTCCCAGGCCCCTACTTCTCCTCCCCTCTGGCCATCACCAGACTGTCCTCTATATTTGTGAGTCTATTTCTGATTAAGTACAACAGTCTTTTAATACTGAAGACTAGAATTGCAATCAACATTCTATGCACTCTGGCCTGTACAGTTTTTATTTATCCACATAATTAAAGAGAATAAGTTTTAAGTAAAACTGTTAAGTAGTTTAAAATTTTTTTATCTCATTCTTTTTGAAGTTTAGAGCCATGAAGTTTAAAGCAGATAAAGTACTAGCAATCATTTCCAGTAGTCATTTATACTGGATTACCAGAGCATACTCACACTTGAGTGTGAACTCTGAAATATTATCTCATTTATAAACTTTCATTTCAAATTTTAGTATCTGTGGAGAATAACATTATTGGCCCCCAAACTTCCACGCTCTCCATATCCACACCCTTTGCCATATGATTCTGTAGTCTTTCCTGCTAACGAGGTGGAGTCTAGTACCTGCCTCTTTGACTTTGCTTTCAGCCATGCAATTTGCCATGGTCACCAGAGTGAAGCAGAATTGACACTTAGCCCAGTGTCTGGTGCCTAGGCTTTAAAAGGTTTTGTGTTTTTTCACTTCTCCTACGTCTCACATTATCATGAAAAGAACATGTCTCAGCTAGCCTGCTGGTTCAGGGATGAAGAGAGACATATGGAACAAATCCTAGCTCAGACAACTCCCAGCAAACCCACAGACATGAGAAATAAATTGACACATGCTACTCAGATTGTATTGGTTAGCCATGTCCGCAATCACTGAAAAGCCTTCCCTTCCCTCATTATTGGTAACAGGTGTTTCTTACACTCTCGTAAAGGTCCATTTGACTCTAGGTCCTATGTAGTCCTATTCTGACCCTTGATCTATTTATCCTTCTCTCATGTTGCTTGTATAAAAATATAGGCACTAAGCAGATGTTAGTGCCATCTCTTCCTTGGAAGAACTTGGTTTCTTAATACATGTTTTCAGCTGGTCTCTCATCTGAGTCTCAGTACCAGTAAGCCAGGTGACAAAACAAAAACAAAAACAACCACACAGCACCATGTCATCCTGGTCATACAGGTTTATCCTATACTCTCTTTTCTCTTTTCTACAATTTGAAAATTCTGTCAAAAGCTCTGTATACCTTAGAAAACTGCACTAAAATCTAGCTTGAAAGAATAATAAAATCTTGACATTCTGTGAGCCAATAATGATCTCTTAACTTAGATTATCAAACCCAATTCTACTGAAAGATTTTCTCACTCAGATGGTTCCATCTCCTCTCTTTGGAAAATAGCAGTCAAAAGCCTAACAAGTACAATTGTATAGTATTTCTTATAAAATGAGATACTAGAATAGTATATACTTCACTGAGAAGGTTTTCCATAATATCAAGAAGCAAAAAAACCCTGTTTTTTGCAAGGTTGTGTAACTGAGAGAAGAGGTCAGTCTTTTGTTTTATAACCAGTGTGAGGTTCAATGAATATGTGGGTTAAATGAAGAACAGAGATTAATGGCACATAGATATCAAATACACTATGTCCCTGATTATTATAAATCTTGAAGAAATGATGAATAAAGGGGAAAAAAGTATAACTATAGTATGTCAAATAGAATTCTAATCCAGTGAACTATTTAGCATTTATATAATAAAATATTTAATAGTTATGTCACATTAATTTGTTTCATTAGATCAGGACAATAATTCTGCTTTTGTACATTTATTCTTCAGATTTGCTGCTTACGTAGTATATTATTCAGCTTGCAATAGGAAAAATTTTAAGTAACATTCCTTGCAACATACCTGATCCAGTTTAGTTCTCTTTAATTTCTGCAGTGTTCTATCAGAGGTTAAAACTTTTGAACTGCTGTGAGCTTCAAAATATTCTTCTACTAAGTCACTCTGAAAGTGAACAGAACAAAGTCAGTTCTTAGTTTCACATACATCAAAACTACACAGTAATATTATATCAAAACTAGACAGTAATATTAGCATAAAATAGGATATGTGAAATTCTTTATTTGGCAGTCAATATTTTCCATTTGAAGCAAAAACACAGATTTTGGAACAAGAAAATTTAAATCTAGTAATAAAATTGAGTAACTCTTAGAACCATAAAAGTTAAAGAAATGGTTACATTGAAGTTGTCTGTTCCCTAAAATAATTCCTAAGTTTCACCATATAATTTGTTTAGACTTAAAAAAAAAAGAAAAAAAGAGGGGTTTTACATACCAGAAACTTTGTTTTGCTTGATACGGTTCCTAGCAAGTTCTTAAATATTAGTACAGTTGAAGTACTATGAAAATGAGGAAGACTACCAACAGCAAAAGACTTGCCTACTATTCCAGTAAATGGGTTCATATCAGTTCTACTGATTTGGGGCAGGGCTAACCTCCAAGGTAGTAAGGAAGGGATGGAAAGCCATTCAAGCAGTAGGCTTCCTAGACTGCCCTGAAGCTTTACAGAGAACACCAAGATAATTAGCCTTTTCTCAAACCATAGTATCTGCAGTGTTCTTCCAAACAGTTCAGCATGGATCCATAGCCATCATTTATTATTCACATTGACTTGAAAACATCAACAACGTTACAAAGATAAACTATATAAGAAGGTATATACTGAGAAGTCTTGCCTCCAGTTATCCAATCAAAATTTTTAATTTTTAAAAGCTTTTTTATATAACCGAATTGAGATGTCACCTTTCACGTATACTATGGTATTGTTACATAAATAGGGATGCAGACAGACCAAGATAGAAAGTCCAAAACAGACAAACATACATATGGGAATTTATGTGGAAGGCTAAGAAAATAGAGAAAAGTGAAAGGAAAAAATATGTTACGTGCCTCATTTGGATTTCCTCTCGTAGGAAAGCTTATCTTTGAGATATTACACAAATTTATAGGAAGGTTTAAGTCTCTCTCTTCACTTACTGTTTTCTCTCTTTTCATTTTCTTAGGAGGTGTTTCTTTGTAAACAGGAGCTGAAACTACTTTACTCTGAGCTTGAATCTTTTGGCTCAATATGACTTCATTAGTGTCCTCTTCGTATTCTTGTGCAACTCCTTCATCATCCTCTGAGTTAGAAGAAGAATATTCACTTTCACTGTCAGAATGAGACCTTGGAACTGTGGGGAAAAAAATGCAATTGAGAAAATCTGACAGTCTGACAAGAGAGGCATTGTGGGGTATTAGGAAGAATTTGGGCTTTGAAGTAAGAGTTTGACTTCTGGTTTTGTCATTTCTTGCTGATGCTTTTACCAGAGCTCATTATGTTTTCTGAGGACCAGTTTCCTCACTTATCAGATGAGGCCAATAGTGTAATTTAATAAACCACTGTGAAGATTACACTAAAATATATAAAAAGCAATTAATGCCTGACATGCAGAAACTGTCTATCATACCTAATACCATCCTCTTTCCTTCTTCCTTGCTAAAAGAACTCCAATTTTGTAAAATGTAGCAATGTGTTCCATCCAAAGGGATAAATAATCATAGTAATTGTCTTTTCCTTTGCCAGATACTTGCTTTCCCAGCCTCCTTTGCAACTAGGGTGGGTGATGTAACCCTCTTACCAGTGAAATTTGAAGGAAAATTTGCTGGAAGGTTCTGAAAAAGATTTTCCTCCTGAACGGAAGGAAAGCTCTTTATTTATACCCATAGTTTAAAGCTATGGAAGCCATTTTGCAATATGAAGTATCAAACCTAAAGATAAAAAATGCTGGTGGCAAAGCAAAAAAAATAGGAAGAACCTGAGTCCTTCATGACACTGTTGAGTCACTAGATCAACCATGGAACTATGTATCCCTAGATTTCTTATGATGTGAGATATTTAAATGTCTATAGCTTTAGCCACTACTATAGAATTTTTTATTGCTACCTAATGAAAATGCCATCCTAAGTGATATAGTATTTAATAAGTGGTAGCAACTATTGTTAAGTACTACTAATACATAGGCATACTCCATACAATTACATTTTTAAACAAACCATGGCCACCGCCACCACTCCCCAAAACTAATAAAGCTAGTTTAACACTCATAAAGAATAAAACTAGTTTTACATTCAACAAAATAAGTATAAAACTATTATAAAAAGTTCACCTCCAAAATATCAGTGAAATAACTTTAACCAAATCACTATATTTATTTTAAACAAAAGGTGTATTTCAGAATATCAAGAGTCAGCATATAACAAATATAGATGCTAAAAAAAAGGGGGGGCCTGATTTTGTGGGCATATATAGCTTAGCAAATTCAGATTTGCACTGACTGCTGTCCATGGTAGATGCATGGGTTAGAATTAGTTGGAGATACCAGAAAATGTCTCCACTTTATTTACATTTATACATCATACATGTAAGTATATATGTTTGGTGGTAATTGAGAAGGAAGAGGAATTTCATCTTTGCTCTCGAAACGATTCTTCTTCAGGGTAAGGAGGAAACATAGGACATGGGATCTATTTGACATAAAATAGTAATAATCATAATTGCACATGTCATCTTTTATTGCTTCAGATATTCAATTAATTAGTATTACCATTTTTATGTTGATTTATAGTGCAGTATTAACAGCTCTATGAAGTCTATACCTTGAAAAGAAAGGGCCACAGCATGGATTTAACAATGTTAGCTAATATTATTGTCAAGGGCCCCAAGAAAAAACTTGACATCTTTCTGAAATATAAGTCAACAAGTCATTTGCCCCAAGTTAAATATTTAAAAATCTACAGACATTTTTAATTTTCCAGAAGGGAGGACCCATATGTTTACTTAACTTTGTATATATAGCATTCAGTACAACTATGAATATTTAAAACTATTTCATTATAAAATTTCTAAATAAATCAATAGAACTACTTCCAACTGTCTCAAAACAAACTAAAAAGCTTATTGTTTTGTTGGAGAGACATTTTAACTAACCCCAATAGCCACTGACTAGAATGTAAAAGACATAGTGCTAAATATTGGAGTTAAAATATAAGATACAGTCCTCACCTTTAAGGAATTTACAGTTTAGTTGAGAACATAAACATATCCTGTCTTTCATGAAAAGAAATAGCAAAAAGTAGTTATAAGAATAAAAGGTGATAACAGCTAACATCTGTTAAGCATGTAACGAAGTCAAGCTCTACATTAAAACTTTTGACATCCTTTATCTCAATTAACCTCAAAACAACTAGGCTGGTACCATTATTATCCCTATTTTGCAAATGAAAAAACTGAGGCACAGAGAGGTCTCTATTAGTGGTTAACCAAAAATAAAAAGCAAGCACTCTGCTAGATCCTATATACTTAACCATATTGCCCTTGTTTACATGCTTTTTATAAAAACTCATGTAAAAAGCACATACCTATTAATCTTTTCCTTAGACCACGAGGTGCGGTTGACAGAAATTCACTTTTATCATTGTTCTGTTTAAAAATAAAAAAGCAATGTAGTTTATTCAGATAATAATGACAACAAGAAAATTAATGACGGATCTGAGAGAGAGGCTAGAAAAGAAAAATATTTTGTTTTCAGTAGATTACATTAGAACTAGATGAGCCTCATTCATAGAACAAGACAATGACAAATGAAATTGTTGGAGGAAAAAAACAACAAAAATGATACAAAAAATTCCAAAGGATTTCTAGAGTGATTTTAAGAGTTGTATTCTAGACATCTGTAAAGTATGTATGTACTTATATTATTATGTAAAGAAAAAACATAAGTATATTAGCTTTTTGAATCACTTTTCCCTCATCAGATTATCAGAATATTTTTTTAAGGTGATGATGAGTAAGCAAGGAAATGGGTACTACTATGTAGATGACAATGGACCATTTAATGTGTTGGAAATTTATTGGTGTTAAAGTATTACATTTGGTGAGGAGAAGAGAAAGAGAGATTTATACTTATTACTTCTGTATTTTTAAGTTTTTAAACATTTAATAAAAATATAAAGTACATGTTTTTTTCCTCACAGAATATAATTACGTTTCTAGGACATTAAAATGTTCACTGTTGTTTAAATGTTAATTTTTTAAAGTAAAATTGTTGGGCTAACACTGGTTAACAAAATCAAATAAGTTTCAAGTTTAAAATTCAATAATACATCATATGTATGTTGCATTGTATGTTCACTACCCAATATTAAGTTTCCTTCCATCATCACATATTTGACCCCCTTTATTCATATCTACCTTCCTCCTCCTCATTTCCCTCTGGTAACCACTAATTCACTGTCCGCGTCCATAAATCTGTTTGTCACGTCTTTCTGTTGCTTTCAGTTTTATATCCCACATATGAGTTAAATCATATGGTTCTCAACTTTTTCTGTCTGATTTATTTGGCTTAGCATGAGTATCTCAAGATCCATTTATGGTATTACAAATGGTAGTATTTCATCTTTTCTTATGGCTGAGTAATATTCCATTGTACATATGTACATCTTCTTTACTCAATTATCTATCGTAGGATACTTCGGTTGCTTCCTTGTCCTGGCCACCATGAATAATGCTGCTATGGACATTGGGGTGCATACAACTTTGTGGATAAATATTTTCAAGTTTCTTGGGTAGATACCCAGAAGAAAGATTGCTAGGTCATACAGTAATTCTAAGTTTTTGAGGAAACCATACTGTTTTCCAAATTGGTTGTACTAATTTACATTCCTACCAGCAGTATATGAGGGTTCCTTTTTTCCCACAACCTCTTTAACACTTGTTATTACTTGTCCTGTTGATGATATTCATTCTGACAGGTGTGAGGTGGTATCTCATTGTGGTTTTGATTTACGCTTCCCTAATAAATAGTGAAGTTGAGCATCTTTTCATATGTCTGTTGGCCATTTGTATGTCTTCTTGGAAGAAGTGTCTGTTCAGGTCTTCTACCCATTTTTAATTGAATTTTTTGTTGTTGAGTTGTATGAGTTCTTTATATATTTTAGATATTATGCCCTTATGAGAGACATTGTTTGGAAATATATTCTCCAATTCAGATGGTTGCCTCTTTTGCCTTGTTGATGGTTTCTTTTGTTGTACAAAGGCATTTTAGTTTCATATAGACCCATTCACTTATTTTTGCTTTTACTTCCCTTGCCTTTATTGTCTAGTTCATAAAATCCTCTCTAAATCCAAGGTCCATGAGTTTAGTTAGTATCTATGTTTTCTTCTATGCAATTTATTGTTTCAGGTCTTATATTCAGGTCCATTTTAATTTTGGTGTATGGTGACAGACAGTCTAATTTTATTCTTTTGCATGTGGCTTTCAATTTTCCCAGCATCATTTATTGAAGAGGCTTTCCTTTTTCCATTGTATGTTTTTGGCTCCTTTGTCAAAAATAATTTGCCCATATATATGAATGTTCATTTCTAAACTCTCAGTTCTGTTCTATTGGTCTGTGTGTCTATTTTTCTCCTAACACCATGCTGTTTGATTATTGTTGCTTTGTAGTATAATCTGAAGTCAGGCGGTGTGATCTCTCTGGACGTGTTCTTTTTTCTCAGAACCGCTTTGGCTATTTAGGGTCTTTTGTGCTTCCATACAATCTGATGATTTTTTTTTGTTCTATTTCTTTAAAAAATGCTGTTGAGATTTTGATAGACATTGCATTAAAATGTATAATGCTTTAGGTGTTAGGGGCATTTTAACTATGTTGATTCTTCCAATCCATGAACACAGGATATCTTTCCATTTCTTTGTGTCTTTTTCAATTTCTTTTAATAATGCCTTATTGTTTTCAGTGTATAGGTCCTTCACATGCTTCGTTAGGAAACCTAGGTATTTTACTCTTTTTGTCGCAATTGCACAAGGAATTTTTTTTTTCATTTCTTTTTCTGAAAAATCATGTTAGACTATAGGGATGCTATGGATTTTTGTATATTGATTTTGTATCCTGAAATTTTCTAACTATTTTTTCTAATAGTTTTTTAGTCTCGTCTTTAGGGTTTTCTATATAGAGAATCATGTCATCTCAAAAAAGTAACAACCTGACTTCTTCATTCCCTATTTGGATGCCTTTTATTTTTTTTCCCTTGCCCGAATGCCCTGGCTAGAGCTTCCAATACTATACTGAATACTAGTGGTGATAGCAGACAGCCCTGTCTTGTTCCTGACCTTGGAAGGTTTTTAGTTTTTCACTATTTAGTATGATATTAACTGAGGGTTTGCCATGGACAGCTTTTACTATGTTGAGGTACTTTCCTTCTATTCCCACTGTATTAAGTGATTTAATCATAAATGAATGCTGAATCTTGTCAAATGCTTTTTCTGCATCTATTGATATGATATGATTTTTATCTTTTATTTTGTTTATGTGGTGTATCGCATTAATTGATTTGCTTATGTTAAACCATCCCTGTGCCCCTGGGATAAAGCCCACTTGATCATGGCATATAATCTTTTTAATGTGTTGGTATATTCGGTTTGCTAGTATTTTGTTTAGGATTTTTACATCTGCATTCCTAAGAAATATTGGTCAATAGTTTTCTTTTTATTGTGTTACCTTTACTAGATTTTAATATCAGGCAATGCTGGCCTCATAAAATGAGTTAGGAAGTATTGCTTCTTCAATTTTTGGGAAAAGTTTGAAAACAGGTATTAAATCTTTGAATGTTTGGTTAAATTTACTGGTGAAGCCATCTGGTCCTGAACTTTTACTTTTTGGGTAGGTTTTTGATGATTGTTTCAATTTCCATATTGTCGATTGGTCTATTTAGATTTTCCAGTTCATGATTCAGTGTAGGAAGTGTGTATATTTCTAAAAACTTGTCCATTTCTACTAGGTTATTAAATTTAGTAGTATATAATTTTTCATAGTATTCTTGTATGACCCTTTGTATTTCAGTATTATCTGTCATAACTTCTCTTCCATTTCTGATTTTATTTTTTCTTTAGTGAGTCTAGCCAGGGGTTTGTCCATTTTATTAATCTCAAACAACTAGCTCTTTGTTGCATTAATTTTTCTATTGTCTTTTTGTTCTCAATTTCATTTAATTCTGCTCTAATTTTTATTATTTCTTTCCTTCTGCTGACTTTGGGCTTAATTTTTCTTCTTTACCTAGTTTTTTAAGATTTAATGTTAGGTTGTTTATTTGGGATCCTTCTTATTTGAAATAGGCCTGTAATAAACTTTCCTTTTCTTATCACTTTTTCTATGTTCCAAAAGTTTTGACATGTGTACTTTCATTCTCATTTGATTCCATGTATCTCCTGATCTCTCCTTTTATTTCTTCTATGACCCAGTCATTCTTTAGTAGCATGTTGTTTAATCTTCATGCATCTGTGGTTCTTCCTTTCTTTTTACAGTTGATCTCCAGCTCCAAAGCACTTACGGTTGGAGAATATGCTTGGTATGATTTCATTCTTCTTAAATTCATTGAGGCTAGCTTTGTGTCCAACATATGGTCTATCCTTGAGAGTGTTCCATGTATACTAGAAAAGAATGTATAATCTGATGTTTTGGGATTAAAGACTCTGTAAATGTCAATTATGTCCAATTGGCCTAATGTGTCATTTAAGGTTGATATTTCCTTATTGATTTAGGTCCCCTACTATAATTGTGTTTTTGTCAGTTTCTCTTTAGTTGTCAGTAGTTGCTTTACATATTTTGGTGCTTCCTGATTAGGAGAATATACATTGATAAGTGTTATGTATTGATATATGGTCCCCTTTATCATTATGAAGAGTCTGTCATTATCTCTCATTACCTTTTTTATCTTGAAGTCTATTTTGTCAGATATAAGTATGCCTACACCCACTTTTCTCTGGATGCCATTTGCTTGGAGTATCACTTTCAACCCTTGCACTTTGAATGTTTGTCCTTGCAGTTAAGATGTGTCTCTTGTAGGCAGCATATGGTTGGGTTTTGTGTTTTGATACGATCTGCCACTCTGTGCCTTTTTATTGGTGAGTTCAGTCCATTTACAATTAGAGTGATTATTGAAATATGGACTTTTCCTATAACTATTTTATTTTTTGTTTCCTGGTAGCTCGGTGTCTCCATTGTTTCCTTGTCCTTGTGTGTCTATTATTTTAATTTGGTTTTTCCCTCTGTTCTTTCGTTTTACGTGTCTCAGTTCTAGATTTTGTGTGTGGTCACCGTTAAGTTTCTATAAAGAAAAGTTACATATATAGTAGTACTTTTTCTTCTGTGTGCACCTTATCTCAATTGCCCTTTGGAAATTTAGATCCTAACCCTATCCCCCTTTGTTTTTGTTGTCTCTGATTATCCCTATTTATGCTGTGTGCTCATTTCTAGGTTGTAGTAACTGTTGTCTTACCTCTTTAAAGTGTTTTTCTTTTTGACCTTTAACCATTATGTAATATTTAAACTTATAATATCCAGCTCTTAGTAAAGGCTGCACTTTCCTGTTTCTGTGTGCCTGTTCGTTATCTTACTCGGTTATATATTTTGTCTTTGTGTTTCAAGTAGAATAACCTCCTTCAATATTTCTTGTAATGCACGCCATGGGGTAGAAAATTTCCTCAGCTTTTGCATGTCTGAAAAGGTCTTTATTTCTCCTTCATATCTAAAGGAGAACTTTGTTGGATATATTATTCTTGGCTGGTAATCTCCCTCAATAGTTTGAATATTTGGTTCCACTCCCTCCGAGCTTGTAAAGTTTGTGTGAAAGTCCAATGATAATCTAGTGGGTTTTCCTTTATAAGTTACAGTTTTCTTTATTCTGGCTGCCTTGAGGATTTTTCTTTTGTCATTAATTTTTGACAATTTTAATATAATATGTCTTGGAGAAGGCCTTTTTGGGTAGAGATGATTAGAGGTGTTCTGTTTGCTTCTTGAATTCGAAGATCCAGTTCTTTCCATAGGATTGGAAAATTCTTGTCGACTATTTGTTTAAATATGCTTTCTGTTCCTGTCTACTTTTCTTTTCCTTGTGGTATACCCTTTATTCTTATATTGCTTTTTCTGATCATTTTTTTTCACTCTCACATCTCTTCTTCCATCTGAACCATTTCCAGAGTCTGTCTTCAGTATCACTACTTCTTTCCTCCGTCTGGTCAGTTTTATTTCCTAAGCATGCTATTTTATTCTTCATCTCTTTTAATGAGTTCTTTCTCTCTAGATGTTCTATTTGGTTCTTTTTTAGAGTTTGAATCTCCTTGGTAAAGTATTCCTTTTGTTCACTGATTTTATTTCTAAGTTCTTCGAACTATCAATCAGAATATTCTTGCATCTCATTGAGCTTTTTCAGAAGTGCCATCTTGAATTCTGTCATTAAAATTGCATATTTCCCATATTCTTAAGCTTATTTTCTAGAGATTTTTCATTTTATTTCTGAGCTGCTTTGTTACTTGATTGTTCATGTTGTTTGATGGACTATTTCTCCACCAGGGCATTAACAGGAATGTACTCTGCTTTTTTTTTTTTTTTTTTAATTCATTACATAGTGATCTCTCTTTATCAGGTTGATAAGAAGAGGTTTTTCTTTTGATTTCCAGTAGGTGGTGCCCAAGCCTCCTGGATCTCTGCTTTGAGGTTAAAATGGTCTTTATTCTCTGGTGAGGTGTGTCTCCTCTGTGACCAGGTCACTTCGGTCCCAAGGCTCCATCCCCACGAGAGGATGTGAAGGGTGATGGAGATCTGAGCCTCTGAAAGGGCCCTGTTACTGCTCCAATAGACAGTTGCAGTGCTCTGTTGCTTCCTCCCAAATCTGCCTGCCTCGGTTGGGGTGGGATGGATTGGGAGAGGCCAGCACTATGTATGGCTGTTTCTCTTCAAGTAATCCTGTCTCTTGAGTTTAAGCTGTTTTGCTCCTATATCACCATCCTTGCCACTGGTACCAGCTGCAGTGTATGTTTGTTTCAGTTCTGGCTGTGCAAATTCCTCTGGAGCTGGGTGCTAGCTCTGGAAGGGGGAGGGCATGCTCTGGGATGGTAGGGGGAGGCAGCAAGGCTCCAGTGACTCAATTTTATGCCTGGCAATGGCGATTGCTAAGATACAGTTGTCTCCCCTCTACGTTCAGTCTCTGCCCTGCTCTCTGCCCTGATCACTGGGCTCTGTTGCTGATCACTCAGGTGGGCTGTTCAGTCTTCAAAGAGCCAAGAAACAGCAGTGTAACTCCCCTCACTCCTGCAGGGAGCTGTGGGCTGCATTCTACAGCACCTTTGCTCTTCTCTCCTATTCCACCTTCCTGACTCATATGATTGGCTCATCTTAGGATGCTCTGATGTGAAGATCTCTTAGACATGCTTATTTGCAGGTTGGGTGTTATTTGTTGGATTGTAGGTGTTTAGATTGTTTTAATTTCAAGGAGGAGGGATTAGGGGAGATCCTTCATGCCATCAGGCTTCTGACATCACTCATTAAATGTTAATTTTTAATGGTACTAATAAAAAGATAAAATATCTTTGCTTTTGGGCAATATGAAAATATGACAAAAATTTTAAGTCTGCTGTCTTATGCTAGGTTGTTGGTACTAGTTACAAATGTTAATAAATTTTGATTTGGGACATTAAGAATAGTAATAAATGAGCTGATCTCAATAGGTTTATGAAGTATATTACATTATGTTTCAAACTTTTTTGATCTAGATCCTCAAAATTTTTTTTACATTTTGCCATCTTGATCCAGTACATATGTGCATATACAACTAAAACAAATTGTAATGAAATAATAGTTACAAAACAGATGTTGTATATTTCATTCTATTTCACTTTTTAAACTGCAGGTCATGTCCTACTAAATTGAACCTAAAATCAAGAGTTGAGACAACTTGCACCCATACAGCTTAATTATCAGGTCTGAGAACACTTGTCAAAATAACAATTTCAGAAAATTCTTGCTCAAAAATATAGGGCTATAAACTAATAAATAACTTCACTGTTTGTTACAGAAATTTTTGTCAAGTGATTTATCTCAATAGTTTGCTCATTTGGGCAATCTGCTCTCCCACCGGTACAATAATTACTAATCAGGGCAAGAGAGTTTGCTTATTAAACAATGATTTTCTTATTAAGACGTTGTTCAAGACTCTCTCCTCACTGCGTCCACCAATCCTAAAATATGTCACAAATTTCATCTAACACCGATCAGTTCCCCATCTTGATGATGTGTCTTAAACCTCTTGAGTTCAGATCCCCAATTCCTATATACATTCGCTCCTGAACTCCCCCATCTAAGACAGTGTGTTAAGACTCTGTCATAGTGATGGTGTTTTACCATAATAGGTATATTAGCTTTGATTAACAGGTTTTCTCATTGTCCCCTGGGGAATCAAGATGATCCACTAATGTGTTGTGATCCACAACTTGAAAAAGAACTTGTCAATATATCTAAGTTATTGAGTGGATTATGGGAATGAGTTTTACTCTTCTATAGCAATATAATATGCAAGATATATTACAGGAAAGAAGCATTATTAAAGACAAAGGAGGCTCTGACATGTCTAATCCCACATCTAGACTGCCTAAATAGAACATTCCTGCACAGGCCATAACCATGGCCCTCAGTGTCTATACTCACATTCTTATAAAGGTTCCCTGAACTTAGCCTGTATACAACTCATGGCCTGTCTAAACCTATGGTTACCCAGACCTGGACATACTCACCACTTACATACTCATTGTCCTGGATTTGTCCTTGCCCATCTGGGCTTGCCCACATCCAGGCTGGGCCACTTGACAAGGCATAATGAAAAAACAAAACAAAACAAAACAAAAAAAAAAAAAACACAGAAAACACAAAGGATAGGATACAAACTGTCGTTTCCTTTAGCTACCCTGGAATAAATTTACCAAAGTCGACTTAGTTTTCAGATGTAAATTGTAAAAGCTTAGATTATGAGATTTAATGGATCTTGGGACCAATCTCCCAAGAAACAAGAGAACATTCTGTACAAAAGCAAAACAAAACAAAACCATAAAGAAGTTTCTAGGCCAGTCTACTAACTGAAAATACTCAGGCATAGTTCTGACACAGAAAAGGCATGACAGTTCATCCAAGAGGCCTGACTTCATTTTCCAGTTTTTCTCCTTCCTAGTGAGGTACAATTAGACAAGTCACTTTACCTCTCTGAAAATCAGATTCTTTATCTATGTTAGGTATTTAATTGGCAAATACCTATAAATTATAAAGCACTATATAATTAAGAGATGAAAATGGTATTTTTCATCATGTCTTATTTTGTAACATTAAGGTTTTTGCTTGTTTTTAGTCAACCGCTTACCTTCAACTGAACTTTATCTGAAGTCGAATGTCCTAAAAAAAATGAAACAAAATCCATTATTTACTATAAATACTTTACTTTTCATCACAGTCTAGTTTCATTAAAAGCAAAGATGCAGTTTCTACCCCAAAGTCACCACATACTATACAAACTGAATTCTCAATTAACTGCATCTCCACTAGAGGCTGAATTGCCACTGTTAATTACATAATTATTGCCATTAGTTACAGTTATGTCCTGTACTTCTTTAGCATTGATGTAACAAGAAAAAATGGAGCCTTTTTCATTGTTCATTATTTAAAAAGTACATTGCTTAACCTAATTGGAATGAGTCACTCAAAAACAACTACTCCACAGTTCTCCAAAAATGATAAGACTTCCAAACCCCCAAAGCTCTATTTCAAATAATATTTGCTAAAGCAAATCTTTGATGAACATTTGGCTACATGAAACAA
Source organism: Eidolon dupreanum (assembly GCA_028627145.1). Classification (NCBI taxonomy): domain Eukaryota; kingdom Metazoa; phylum Chordata; class Mammalia; order Chiroptera; family Pteropodidae; genus Eidolon; species Eidolon dupreanum. Next base: position 144,123,875 of record CM053503.1, read on the forward strand.
ATGACAAGAGGATTTTAAGTCTGTTCCAGTTGGCCCTGCCAGTTCGCACAATTTCAATCAGCACAGGTATTTCCCCCTTTTATTGATAGCTAAATATAGGTATACTAAGGCACACAGGTTAATTAAGGTATTAACTGCATTTTGTTAAATGAATTTTCAGAATAAAAGAGAATATATAAAAATGAACTTATGATATGGAAAAAAAAATAACATACTATATAACTTGAAGCAACTATGAAAATTCTCTTTAAAGAACTGAGGTAAAATCTTACCCTTGCTACTTTGAGGAATGTTTATCGTAATTTCAGGATCTTTCTTCAAACTGAATGATATATTTTTTCTTGGTGTTTTTGCTAGTTCTGTAGCTATAAATAGAAAAAAATAAATATATAAAAGACCTTCCAGTGGTCAATAGTAGGTTAAAAAAGGGAATAGCCTTATTTTACTCTAATAAATTCTTAAAAAAAAAAAAAAACCTTCCTGCTACTATTATCAGAAAGATAAATAAACCTACCCATATATTAAGAGTACTACTACTTTCACCTTTATTCTCTGTGTTCCAAACATCTTCAAGACTTACATTTATCATATAAGCTTGAGGCACATCTTTGTTAGGAGTTAAGAAAGAATGGCCAGAATGTGGGGTCTGAAATCAGTGAAAATTGTGTATATTTAAAATTATATCTCCCCTAAAATGTGGCATATTTTATTTTCTAAAATATAATATTTTATTTTAGTTTCTAAAACTGTATAATATACATAAATACTGTATAGAATATATAGCACTGAAAAGATGGCTATTTCTTCAATTGAGTTTCATATAAAATAGTTGGCTTCTAAAGGAATAGGCCATTTTAAAAGAAAAATACCATGTTTATCCTTAAAGATGTTCATATTCTCACACTGTGAGAGGAATGTGGGAAATGAACCTAACTGAAGGAATAGATTTACATTTGCCAAATTAACACACACTGGAATATCATTTGCAGAGAAGATATACATTACTTAAATTATCTCCCTCTTCTTTTAAAAAAAAGAAGAAAATGTACTTGAATTTGTGTAAGTTAAAGCCACTTTACTGACTCAAATTCTATATAACCTATTTCACAGTTTTATCATCCAATCTTGAAATTGACCCAAGATACTCATGAGAGTCCCCACAAATATACTGGTTTTCTTTTTCTTAACTTCCTTGGTCTTCTGTAACATTCACTAGAGTTTTTTTAACCTTTCTTTGAAATTACTCTTCCATTTGGATTCTGTGACATTACTCTGGTCCCCTGGCTATTGTTGGTAGTTACTCCATTGCTTTTCCATGGTCCTCTTCCTCCCTAACAGTCTGCCCCTGTAGGTATGCATAAGGCTCATTCCTTGGTCTTATCTTTATAAGATTAAAAATATATAACATATTTGGATGAAAGGCTGTTGATCCATAAGATAGGGAAAAAAGTTCACAACAAAAGGCCACGTAAGTTCAAAGTAACATAGCTGAAATCATTTTGGTTTTATATTAAAACAAAAATTATCTGCTTTTAAATAATTATTACACAACAAAAGGAGAAAGAAAAGGAAGAGTTGAAGAGGAAAAAGAAGAAGAGATAGTCATGCATATATGGTTATTGATGCACTAATAATAAAAAATTGGGGCATATATTTGTCTTTTTATTTGCATTTTTCTAATAATTCCTTTGTATTGTATTTTACATACCTTTGTATTGTATCCCTGAAACATATTAGAAATTTTAAAATAAAATTCCTCTTTGCCTAATGACAGCTTCTCATCAGGTTATTATCTGATACTATCAATCTATTTTCAATTTCCCTTAAGTCATCTTTCTCCAAGTTGGTTGAACTCTTTATCGTCCTGCTTGGTAATTTTGTCTTTGCTCTTTTGTTTGCATTTACATACCCATCCTGGACATGTTCTCTGTATATTACACAAAGCCTTCCAATCTAACCCTTAGTCTGTTTCTAGCCCTATACCATGTTAGCCCAATTATATTTAACTATAATTTATACTCAGAGTAATATATGATTTCTGGCAGATCATAAGTTATTTTAAAAATATTAAGTCATTCTATATTGATATATTAGATATAAATTAGCATTTGGGTTAAAATTAGCAATAATACAAGTCAAAGAAACTCTTTAAAGAGCATCATAACTAAACAGAGGTTCTAACTGAACAGATTTCAGAAAACACAATCGGTCTCAAATTATCCAGAAAACTGTCTTTTCATGACTATATATTTCTTTCAGACATGATGACAAAAATGCACAACATAATATTTAAGTTTCTTGCAGCACATTCAGATATAAGACATATCACCACGGTTATGTGCATGTTGATAATCTACTTGAAGAACTACTTGATTACTTCTCTGCGGTTCTACTCTACTTTTTACTATTAGTTCTTTCTTCAATGTTCTTTGTTCTGCTTCGCTGTCCTAGAGTTTCATTTAGGTCTTGGTGTCTATCTGATCTTTCTTCTAATAATTACATTAGCATTTCTCTGATTTCTCAGTGATCCTATACAGAATTCAGTCATTTTTTACAGACTGAAAAACTTTACTTTTGATATAGATAAGAAATACATCAATCAATGTAAATTATCGTATATACCATATTAGGTTCAAAATTAATGATGTATTTAATATTATACCTTTCAGAAAAATTGAATTGCAAATGACTGAATCATATTATATTCAGAAACACAGGTCTTATAATTACTTCTTATATGTCTTTCATCAGTGTCCACACTTAGTTTAATAAGAGTGATTTTTCACTTGACCTTGAACATTTACATAGTCATTGGCTAGAATAACTGCATAAAGGTATATCACTTAAGAAATATATGTAGGTGTCTTACAATTATAGATTATAAGCCCTCTTATACAACCACTACATTTTACTGGGTAATTAATTATTATTCCATTGCTCTTGACTTTTTGGTATTCCCAAACCTTTACATGCTTATGGACATCCTTTTCGAAGTGCTTTCACATGTTATTTCCTTTCCTCAAAGCTTTCAAAAACAATGACCCCTACATACCACAGGATCCAAATATAGTGTCATCTGAATTTTTTTTAAAGAACTAAATTGACAGTTTAATTTTAATGTTATATGTAATTCATTACAGTCGAATTCTCTGAAAATCAGTAATTCATGTGTAATTTGTGTAAGTGGTAACTCGGGTAGAAAAATGTTAGAACAGCCCATTCCTAACAATTTTATATAGTTTTCTATAATACAAAGAACATATTTCTATATACAGTGCAAAACTCTTATTGAATAAATTCAGAATATCTCCATGTGACTTAAGTCACTTATTTAAACTAATGACTTTAGGAATGTTTGATAATTTAATATAAAATGACATTGTTCATCATTCTTTTAGGGAATGCAATGGATGATAACTATGGGGAATGTGGATATATACACCTTAGAAAACGTGTATAATGATTACAGAAATCAGAAAAGCAACATACCCAATTTAGCCATCTTTTCAGAGTGTTTTCTGTTCTGAAAAGAATAAACTTTATTCCCACCATCTGAAGCAGAGCCATTTTTAAAAGATTCTGAAAGAGAAAATATGACATGTATTCAGAAAGATGGGCAAATTTAATAACGGGAAAAAGAGATAAAATTTTGACTAGAAATTTAAGATTTGTACCCATCACTGCCTTACTATAAAGGTTTAACAACACAAGTTCCTACATAAAACATTTTAAAATATCCAACAAATTATGATACTATTAATATAAATTTTACAACAAAAAAACATACACAGGTACACAAATATATTATAAATAAATCTCTTTCTAAATCCCACTAAAAAAACCCTCCAGACTAGAGGGATATGTATTCAATTCAAGGTAGTAGTTGCCCCTGAGGAGAGAGAACAGAAGTAACTTTAATAGTTATGTTTCCTTCTTGCAGCAAACATGCAAACTACAACTGCTAATTGACAAGGCTGAGATTTAAGTACTTGTTAGATGGTAGAAACTCTCAATTAAGATCATGATTTAATTTCATTCTTCAATCTGCCCTTTACATAATAACTACTACCTACAACATACTAGACACTCATACGCTAGCAATTCTCAATGTGTGGTCTGAGGTCTCCAAGGTCCCTTAGGCCAAAACTATTTCATAATAACAAAGATATCACTTGACTGTCTATCAAACAAGAGTATACAGTGAGGTGTTCCTGAGACTACAAGATGTGTGAGGATATCACCACTCTGTTGGCTACTGAAATGTATGAAAGCAGATATGAAAATCCAGCTATTTTCTATTAGAGATTTGCAAAAACGTAAAGCCATGCCTTCATCACTAACTTTTTTTTGGAAATAGTTGTTTTATATCTAAAGATACACAATTTATGTTAACATGTAATAGGTTTATTACTGTTATTACAAAACACTGCCAAATTTCTCCAAAGTCAGTGTTTGCTCTCCTTATTTTTGAGTTCCCATTGATCTATTTATGCACTAACACTTGGTATTATCTAAATTTAATCTTTGCCAATCTAGTGGTTGTAAAGTGAATCTCATAGGGAGAGATATTTTAATTTGCCTTTCCCTAATCACTATGGAGGTTGAACATCTTTTTACATGTTCCTTATTTCCAGAAGAAGAAATATCTTCTCTATTCTGAGACTTGTCTTTTCACTTCTTGGTGTCATCTGATGAACAGAAGTACTGAATTTTTAAAAGACTTTATATTGGAGAGCAGTTTTAAGTTCAGTCACCTTGAGTGGAAGTTAAAAAGATCTCCCACATATGGACAGCCTCCCCCACAATCAACACCACACACCAGCATGTTACACTTGTTACAATCAATGAACCTACTTCGACACACCATTATCACCCAAAGTCCAGAACTTATATTAGGGTTTACTCTTGGTGTACTACATTCTACAGGTTTTGACAAAAGTATGGTGACAGGTATCCACAATTATAGTATCATACAGAATAGTTTCACTGGCCTAAAAATCCTCCCTACTCTACCTGTGCATCCCTTCCTTCCCCCTGACCCTTGGCAACCACTAATCCTTTTACTGTCTCCACAGTTTTTCCTCTTCTGGACTATTGAAGAGTTGGAATCATACAGTATGTAGCCTTTCAGATTGGCTTCTTTCACTTACTAATATACATTTAAGGTCTACATGTCTTTTCATGGCTTGACAGCTTTTGTAAATAAAAAGTTAAAAGTTAAATAAGCCAGTCACAAAAATAGAAATAATGTATGATTCTGCTTATATGACATACCTAGAGTAGTTGAATACATAGAGAAAGAAGGCAGAATGGTTGTTGCTAGGGGCCAGGGGGACTGGGAAAGTTTTTTAATGGATACAGAATTTCAGTTTTTAAGATTAAAAGAGCTCTGGAGATTGGCTGCAAAATAATGTGAATGTATTTAATAGTGAACTATACACTTAAAAATGGTTAAGACAGTAAATTTTGTTATGTATATTTATCACAATTTTTAAAAATAATATTTTATTTAACCACAATGAAAAACCTGACATAGTCCATAAGTTCAAATTGGAATTAAGAATAAGGCTATATACTATAAATGGACCACATATTTGTCTCAGAATTAGCAGCCAACTTATAAAGCATCAATTACAGAATTACACTGTTCATAAGATTAAAAACAAAACAAATGTTCAGATTGTCAAGACAAAATGCTCTTCTACTTCATGCCTGAGATCACCAGTATTATCACGCAATGATTTTTCTCCAGATGGGATGCATTAATAGATGATGAGAATTATGCCACACATGTCAAGATGTGTGCTGCTTATAAGAAACAACTTATACTTCAAAAGTAAGTAAAGTATTTAGAGGTCCTTGTTAAACAGTTCTTTTCTTTTGTAACTATTCCTAAAGATTCTTTGTCAAATGTTCCTGTTTTAAAAATAATGCCTACTTGTTTTGTTTATAATTAAAGACTAGACAGAAGCATATTGTTCAATATCTCAAGTAAGGTTAAAGAAGACTGCAATAGATGTCACCATTTCTTTCCTGGAAAAAAAACATTAAAAGAAAACTCTCCTTCTTACACCTTAACTATTCACCACTTTCGACTCCTATACATATTCTGGCAAACAAACAAATCAAAACAAGAAGAGCCATGTCTGCAAGACTTAAACTTAAGTTATGGGCCCCTCTGTTGTACATCCCTATAGCCAAATGAATAGCTCCATTTCCTGGACTCAGAGACTATTGACACAAGCTTGAATGTGTGAATGCATACAGACAAATAAAAGATACACACTAAATTGTTAACAGTTCCATGTTCTCTAAAGCATGCATTCCCAACAAGAATATTACACCTGATGGAATGAAAATTGGCTTTGGTGGGAGGAGCGTGAAAAACACCTTAGATATTTTAATGGTCTGTGGTCTTCCAAAGGGTCATAGTATATAAATAGATATACAGCATATATGCAGTATTAAAATTTTATGGGTTGGGAGTGATTAGGAGAAAATGTCTAATAAGACTCCTCAGGGGATAATAATCAATCAATCAATCAATTAATATTGGGAAACACTGCTCTAAGACAAAATTTCTCAATAAGTGTATAGAAATTAAAGGTATGGGTAACAGGTGTGCTGAGTACTGATCCTATTAAGCCTTTGAGGCTGCCAGTCAGGAACTACAGAGTTGGCAGCAATAGGGGTCCTAAGCCCTAGGGCATCTTCCCTAGTCTGGAGCATTCTTTATTTGAGTGTGCCTCCGAATATTTGCTGTGGGTGCCATTAGGTGAAAAAGGTTAGAAGCACTAAGTTTCTTAATACAAACGTGTATTACTCTTGCAGTAAGAAAAAATTTTTAAGAAAATACTTTTTTTTGGTCTCTTCTTTCAATTTCTTCTTAGATCTAGCATAATAGCTAGTCAAGAATCTAAAATTCTATTTGGAATATGCCCTAAAAATGTCAACTCTCTAGTTGGGAACTCTTCAGAGAATCCACCCTGTAAACTAAGCCTTCTGAGGGACAGTGGTCACTTTTTGTATCATGCCATTTAACACTGGACCAAACCCAGAAGCACTACGACTCAAGTGACAAAAAGGTCAAGAGTAGTCATGATAGCCATTTATAAGCCAAGTATGAGAGAGTAAAAAATATGTACATGAGGGAGATAGGTGGCATAGAAAGAACAAAACCAGATGCACAGAGTGACATGAGGGAGACTAGGAGATGCATGAAAGCCAAATCCCCCATTTTTAAAGTGGTCCCAATTCCAGTGCCTTAGTGCCTGACAATACTGATTTTGTTCCTTGGCTTTTATTTTTTTAAGCCAACGTGGGTAGAACTGTGTTCCTTGCACCCTAATATAAATCTGTGCTCCTTAAGCCCTAATTAAAATATAATTCAAGCCTAAAAAATGTTAAGTATAATTTGGCAGGAACCTGGCATGCCAATGTTGGAACAATGTCACATCTTGGAATGTTCCTTCTAACTATTTCTATAAAAAAAGATGAAGGTAAAATGAAGTAATTTGCTTTATGAAATTATTCCAAATTAGTTAAAAATATAAATATCTTAAAAAATAACTTTAGAGTGGTTAGTCTGCAGAATCCATCCTTCTAAAAATAATTAAGTTTAGGACTGGCTGTTTGGAAAAAAAAAAAAATGCAGAGAAAAAATCTGTAGTAGAAACTCAGTGCTTCCAACCTTTCAACCATAGTGAAAAAACCTGAAACAATGCTTTTCACATGAGAAATATATTAATACAGCACACCACATGAAAATAGTTCAGGAGATGGTGATGATAGTAGACATTATTAATGTATTTAACACAAGTGAACTGTACACTTAAAATGGTAAAGATGAAAAAAACGGTAAAAATGGTAAATTTTGCTATGTGTATAGTAAAAAAAATTAGATAAAATAATATAGCACACTATTGCCTAACCTACCAGACTACTTTTATACATCCTGCAAAGTAATTTTGGCTATTAGCAGAAATATGAATGTACAGTCCCCTTCCGTCCCCAAATACCTTGAATATCTTGTCCTAAAACTTGCACATAGTTCTGATCTTTTAAGACTTCCTGTTCATCTTCCTCCAAATCATATTCCGGCTTCTTTATTATTTTTTTTGTGTTGACCAAAAGTTGAGGTCGTTCCTTTTTTAATTTAGTTCCTATAAGAATATCCAAAGAATTAGAACATGACCAAAAAAAAAAAAAAGGAATTAGAAAATAGCAGGTATAAATTCTTTCTAAACATTACATTTAAATAAGTAAAGAAATTATACTACTTATACCATCACTACTTAAAAGATATAAAAAAAATCATGTTTTCTCTTTGATTTAAGTAAAGACCACTCTTCCACAGTTTACACAACTAAGTTAAAAAAAAACAAACAACCTTGAAAGTCTATTTTTTGGTGGGGTCAAAATGACTACAAATTTTAATTACAATGGGTAGTTATTTACCACTACTATTGAGCATTTCATTTTAGATGAGGCTTTATTATTTTTAATTTTCAATAAAGTTTGAATGGAGTCACCTAAAATTTAGTTTTTATTTACAGTCTTACTAGATCAAATATTTTGTACTATATGTTCAAAATAGGTTAAACTATTTTAAAAAGTGAAACAATCCATAACCATTATAAAGGTAATCTCTTCAAACATAGAATTGCTCAGTACCTCCTTCTCTATCAAGAATGTGATTAAGAACATCATCATCTCCCACAAACTGAACCTCCAGCATCTTATCTTCTTTTAATTCCAGTTTATTCATCATTGCCAACCTAAAGAAAAGCAATTAAACACTCAAAAAGTAATGAAAAATTCATATCAGCAGCCAAATAAATTAAACATTCACATAATAAATACAGGAATTTGTACATTTTAAAGTCTTTTAAGTATGAAAAATATATTATACATTATTGTATTAATATTACATTTTTGATAATAGATAACAATTCTTTATCTGAAAAATAAGAGAAAGAGGTATCTGAGATTTGAAAAAAGTCAAATCCATTCAAGGCAACTAAAATGTAATAACAAGAAAACAATTCTGCCCATAAAGAAAGCTCTAATCAATCTACAAAATAATGGCATTACCATAAAGAGAATGGTTAATACATTAGAGTTTAGAAAAGGAGCAACCAAACAAAGAATAATGGTTTGGTGGATTTTAACATCTGTTCACTAGAAAGATACAGACAATTCATAGAAGTCTGTGTAAATGGTCACTGGTGTACAAAGCCTGGATCACAAAATCCTCAAGCATCTCCCTTTACTATTATTGCATGCTTACCAAACAACTTTTCAAATGTGAATAAGGTTTTTAGGTATCTTGGTAACTAAATACTAAGTATAAATATTTCCAATATTTTATAACCAGTTCTTCACTGAACAAACTTGAGTTTGGCAGACAAAAGCTTAATTCTGGCTACTCTAACAAAATTTAGCTTCAGAACTTATAATAACTAATAGCCTGAAATTAATTAATAATGATTCCAACCAGCTGCCAGCTAATCAGTTTACCCCCAAAATGATTTTTTTCTCTTATAAATCCTATTTTTGCCTTTTCTCCTGATAAGAGGAACTACTATGTCCCTCAGAGTCAGTTATTTGCACACAGTTGACTTCCTAAGTGTTGTCAAGTTTTCTTTTGTAACTAGCACACTTAAATGACTTGTCTTAGTTTTCATTTACCTTTAAAGGTACTGTACATTCTGCAGCTGGAAAATTCAGGTAAAATCACCTGTAACTGGAAAAAGAACTCAGCATCAGCTAATAGGAAAATGAAAGCAACCAAAAAAAGTTCAAGAATTTTAACAAAGATAGATAAATACAGTTCTTACAAAGCCAGGGCACAGTAAAGTACAAAACAACTAATATCATTTTGGCCAGGAAACCTTAGAGACAGAGATCCAGACTGTGGGGGCAGGTGGGTAGAGAAAAAAGGCCAAAATTTGAGCACTTACTATGTGGTAGATACAATTTTGAATATTCTATATGTATTCTCATTTAATCTTCATGACAATTCTATTAGGTTTATACTTTGTGTATAAAGATAGTACTTCGTCTATAATTTATATGATCAGTTTCAGTAGAACATATCCTTTTGGGCCACCTTCTAGTCATACTGCTTTTTATTATCAAAATTTAGTTGTAGTAGAGGAAAAGTTTAATGTACCTACATGACATTTGTGTAAAATAAACTTACAATTTCTTTACATCTGTATAAAATAAAGTTTTCTGGGGAGGCTGTCTGTCAGGCAATGTTTTAGTCACTTTTATGTACATCAGATTATTAAATCCTCAGATTCTGAGGCAGTTAAAAATTTATATGCAAATTCCTCCTATTTATAGATGAGTAAACTGAGTTAAATATTAAATTAGTCAAATTCACACAACTAGAAAATGCATTAGGGCTGAAACCCCAGTTTGACTAATTACAAAGTCTCTGATCATTCTATTACACCAAACACTTCTGCCATTAAATATCCTAAAGGTTGGAAACTATTTGTAATGTTTATTTTCCCACGCAGCAATTCAAATATCCAAAGACTTCTGTAGTTCTCTAGGTTTCCAGTTCATCAGATTAAGCATCACTAGTTCTACCAAGCATACTTTTAAGAACATTGCCAGATTTCGTATAATCTACATTATTTTAAATTATATACTGCTTTGTTCTACAAAGGTTTGAAGCAGTAACAATAAGCAAATGTAATAAAATTAATGATAAACTATTAATACTAATAGAGAGTCTGGATCAGGGAAAATCTAAAGAAAAGCAGAAAATAAAATCCTAGAATTTTGGCTGTAAGCTTCCTGGCAATCAAAGTGAAAAAGAAATAAAAGATCAGTTACATAATTCTCATCGGCAAAAGTTTAGTAGTTCCTTGCAGGGGTAGATTTTCAAGGAAAATTTAAAAACAAATATTCTAGACAACTGAATACTGTCCTAGGCAATTTTCCTATGACACTTTACATAAGAAGTGTCCAGACAGAGGCAGCCTAATTTGGTCTTGTTTGTAGCCAAATGCATTTATGTGTAATTTCCTTTTCTAGATTTTAAGACACCAATTACATAGCACAGAATCACCTAAGTGAAATTTCTACAAAAGACCTTGAAAGAAAATTTTCCTTCCTTTTTCTCCAAGTATTTATTTAAAAAGCATTACCCAACAATCACATATAATGCAAATATTTAGTAACCATTTACTCTCCAAGGCACTCTCTTGGGTGCTCTACTTTTTTTGGCGCGCGGGGTGGGGGGGTGCTTTACTTTTAAGAAGACTCCTTTCAAGGAGTTCACAAAACAATACAGCAGCACTAAATGAATGCTAAGAGCAGCAAACTTTCCTCTGAGAGCAAATACAGATTTACTGCAAATTTTAAAAACAATTCTTTTAAGAAAAGTTTAAGTATAGGGTAGTAGTTAAGCATCAATTTTAGTATCAGATAAACTTGGATTCTGATCTTAACTACACACTTACAACCGTGTGACTCTGAACAAAGTTGTAACGATTAAATGAAATCATGTGCTTGGCATGTGAAAATGGTAATTAAATGTTTCCTAACGTGGCTATTTTTACTTTAAACTTCAACTTAACCATTCAGATCTCTTGTACATCTCTACATCCCATCTAACATCTAACAGAAAAAGTACTGAATAAACGATGAATGAATTATGTCCATTTACCACGAAATGTCATAACACAAAGTTGTACAGGGCCATGATATCTTTCTTCAGATTGAAGTTTAAATAAATAGGGGGAAGGTGTGATGGTGCTATCAGGATTACAATTGCAAAACAAGTAATATATCAATATCCTTGTAATTCAAAAAGATCTACCAAAAGAGCCTGGCTTATCGACATTTTATAATCAAGCGTTGTCCCAGGGTAACTGTTCAGTTAGCAGGATTCATTTAGTGCTTCCAGGCTGGGATGACATTAAAGGGTTTCGCCCCAGTGGTAATTTTGGGAAAACATTTCTTCCTCCTCAATCCTCATCGTATCTGCTCCTCTCCCGGGACACTTTACTTCGTTCGTTACGGATTTCTGCATATCTCTCTTTACAATCCCAAGGTTCCTTATGCAAGGAAACAGATATGTTGGTAACAGGAGTCCCTTGCACAGAGGCCTATATCACTGCTGTGATATCACCCGAGCAAGCCTCTCACGGACTTCGGCCTGGGCCTCGAGCCTCTGATCAGTTAGTTGGCGTGCCCGCCAGCTAGGGGTCCTCCGGATCGCGGGGCTGGTGGCAGCCTGAGGGAAAGGAGGGAGGTGCAGCGATCCTTCCCTGAGAGCCGAGAAGCCCGGGGACACACGCGCCCCAGCTCGGCCGCCCGGCTGCGTGCACCTGGACTCACCTCCCAAGCTCGAGCTAGGCAGGAGAGGCAGACAAGCTGCCTCGGCGACACACTACGCACCGCTAGGTCACGGCCAGGCGCGGCTCTGGCCACCTCACGCCTGCCCGACGCCACCCTGTTGAATAGTCGCGGCAGGGAAGGCGGCTTCGACCCCGGGGGGAAGGCCAAATTTTTGTAAGCCGTACTGGAGCAGGGTGGCAGGGTGGCAGGGTGGCAGGGTGGCAGGCTGGCAGCGTCGAGCAGAACCCCGAAAGCTGGGGGATGGGAAGCTGCTGCACACCGAATCTCCCGCCCTGCACAGGGGGCGGAGCCCTGGAAACCCAATAGGAAGCTGCGTCGGCCGAGAGTGATGGCTCTGCTAGCCAGCCTGCGCCGGCCTTCCGGCCCCGTCCACCAAGAAACCTGAGGAAACTAATCCCTAGGTGCTGGGTTTGGGGCCTTTCCTTTCCTCTTTCCGTTTCCGGGGAAGGGTGAAGGAAGTATTGGTTAGATCATAGGAAGTTTGCGGAGGTGTACAGTGCTCAGCTGTCTCTCTGTCTTGAAGTAGTCTTAAAAGTGTTTACTGGTTTCTCTAGGTACCTTCTTTTGAGGAAAAAGATAATGGGAATGAATTCACGTTCTCTTTTATTTTAAACTTCACATCATTTGGCATCAAAGGTAGGATCCTGTGTATTTCAAAAGTTTTGAGTATGGAGGAGGGGAGACCTCTTTGTAAAGAAGAGAATTAGGGTCTGGACACTGAGTATGGAGGTAGGATCAGACTGCTAATGGAATGAAGAGACAGGAAAGACAATGATCAGACTTAGAAAGATAATGAAGAAGAAATACTGCTGGCATGCAGTATTACCCACTAATAGAATACAGTTTCAATTGGATTCACTCATTCATTCACAACAAAACTAGAGTCCCCAATGAGGAATAGAGTGAAGAAATAAAATGAAGTCCCTGTAGTCATGCTGTTAAATTATCAAAATTAAGTAGGTTGACATATGAAGAAATGATTCTAGTTTTATCTAGCCTGGGTACTTAAACTTTTGAACTTTCCAGTATTGTGTCAATGCCTGGATATACATCAAACCTCCAGATAACCCTCTGATTACTCCCTGAAAGACTAAGGAAAGAAAGTTCCCAATTTAGACCACATCCATTACTCAGCCCGCCAGTCATCTGCAGGGTTCTCCAACCTCTGGGTGGTGGACTGGTACCAGTCTGTGGCCTGTTAGGAACTGGGCCACACAGCAGGAGGTGAGCAGCAGGCAAGCAAGGGAAGCTTCATCTGTATTTGCAGCAGCTCCCCAGTGCTGGCATCACCGCCTCAGCTCCACCTCAGATCATTAGACATTAGATTCTCATAGGAACACTTGTCCCTGGTGCCAAAAAAGGTTGGAGACCGCTGATCTAGAGGATTACAATCCTGGACCAATGTAGAGGCTTAGAATGCAGGACTGATTCAACAATGTACTCTTTACTAAGAGAACTCTTAGCTTTTCTTTCTTGTTTGGAACACTCTCCGTATTGCCTGGTTGTGTTTCCAATTTGTAAAACCGTTGAATAAGTCTATCATTTATTTCTATCCAAAGCCACCATCAGACTCATTGAAATTTCATTTGACACTCTCGATAAAGGAGGTAAGAGCGAGAGCAGAAGGAAGGAAAAGATGGAGTTACACCATTTTGGAAGTTTAGGAAATCCAATTGGGAAACTGAAATGATAGTAGCCTGGATACCTTAATATTCTATTTTGGTCAGCAGAATTTAAGAAAACAAAAGAGGAAGGTAATTTTCTCTACATTAGAAATAAAGAATTTGAGGGGTGAGTAGAGAGAAAGGGAAAGAACATAACCTACAGTTAATGAAATGCTTTAAGAGTTCTTAAAAATTTGAAAATCTAACAATATTAAAGATATTCAATTAGAATTGTTGTAGCCGCCAGCCCCTGAAAGACACACGGACCACTAGAACTCAGTGAGTTATAGGAATCACACTCTCTATTCAGCCAGCTGGGTCTGCCAGGGGTACACAGATCCCAAATTAAGCAGCCCCAAAATGTAGAGGTACAGGGTTTTTAAGCCCAAAATTCCATTCTTCATTCTGTCTAAACACAAAGGTCTATTTTTTTTTTTTATTCACTACCTGTCAACCCACAGGTCGGCTGTGCAAGCAAGGGTACAGAAGCAGAAAGCTTATTGTTAGAATGTTATGTTCCTATGGGTGATAGCCTATGTTCCCATGGGTGATAGCCAAGCAGTAATTTCCTGCAAGTAATCAATTTCTAGCAGTCATTTTTCAGCCACCACAGTATGTTCTTTATGTTTCTGTGATGTTAACTCTTCCATCTCTCCCTCAGACCTTCACAGTCTTCTACAGACTCAGAGGCCTTGATGTGAGTAGTGAGTTTTGATTTTTTTTTAATGATGTATGTGTGGAAAATAGATGCTTAGTTTCTCTTTTAGATTGATATTAGTGTGGACAAAAGGGGTTCTGTAATAAATCTGACAAGTCTAGTGACCAAAAGTAACCTCACAGCATGATCTGATCATAAATTCCTAACTGGGCAGGTCATGATAGGCAGTCACACCCTGGCCTGTAACTTCTTTAGTAAAAGGTTTTTAAGCAAGCCCTATCCATTTTTCTTGTGTATCTAGGTTAACACACCTTTGAAATGCCAGCAGTAATCCTTTTTTCCACACCCCTCAAAAGCTTAACCACCCTTAAGGGAGCAAAAAAATCTTAAATATCCTATAATCCAGTCCCCACCTTGCTTTCTCCCAGTTCATGCAATCTTCCTTACCTTCCCTCCTTACTTCTAAATGTATAAAATAAACTACAGAGCATTTGAGATCTTATTTCTCAACAATTGTCATCAGTTTGGCTAAAATATACTCAAATTCTTATAAAAATTACCCCCGTTTGGATGTTTCTTATGTAGACACTAAGATAGATAAAAACAGAGCCATACCATTCATTTAGGGATGGCAGGAAGTTGAAACTAGAGGCAACTGTAAATGGCAGCAAGGAGGCCCCAAATGAAAAAGCCAATTAACGAGCTGATCCACATTGAAACCTACTAACTGTCAAGCCCTGCCCCTAGAGGCAGAGCTCCAACCAATTTTAGCATCACTAAACTTTTGAATAAAGACTCAGCTCTGAAAGAGACAAAACAAATAGACAAGGAGCAAACATACTATATAGAACCAAGAAAACTTATTCCAAACTGTAATTTTTAAATATCGTATTTAATATCTACAAAACAAGGAATAAAACAGAACTATAAGGTGAAATGAGTCATCAAATTTAGATTTTTTAAAAATTTTATAAGAATTTTAATAACATTTAATAGTATTCAGACTATTATTTTTCTTCAGTATATATTTGAAATGGAACAAACTATAATTTGTGATGGGATTATGTTACAAAATTACCACTTTCCCTGTTGATCCTTTATGATATATTTAAAATAAAAATTATAAAACAATTACAAGAAACTCCTAAGTATTTCAGTATTTTAAGTACACTGATATTTTTGAATTTGTCACAAATTTAGATTTTTAAAGGAAAAATAAATTCTTAATTTTTAAACAGCAGACTGCAACATCAAGATATTAGCTGCACATTTTTCTTCACCAATGATCTCATCTGTCAGCACAATGAAGAAAATCAGAATATCTTTATATATTTCTTTCTCAAGATGACTGAATTAAAAAATTAAAATTTTTTCAAGTTTACTTATTTTTATATTCAAAGTTTTTTTACCCAAACCGTATTTTATACGATCAAATCAAGAATATCAGTTTATATATTCCAAACTGAAATATAATCTAAATAGCCATGTAGATATCAGTGAGAGATCTAGATTGAATTACTAGGACCAAGTTGGTAGGTCTTATAGATGAGATATTTGTATTAGTTCTATGGACAAAAAAGGGGCTCTGTAATAAATCCAATCAAAAGTAACCTCATAAGGTGATCTGATCATAGTGGATAGTCACTCCTCAGGCCTATAACATCTCTAGTCAAAGGTTTATGCGTTAAGCAAGACCTATCCATTGTTTTCGTGCCATCTAGGTTCACACACTTTTGAAATGCCTTTTTCAGTTCCCTCAGAAGCATAACCACCCTCAAGAGAGCACATGATCTTAGCTATCCTATAATCCAGTTATAGAGATTTCCCAGCCTTTCCTTCTCCCACATTCATGTAATCTTCCTTGCGTTCCCTCAATTCTAAATGTATAAAAGAACCTGCAGTGTCATTCTGAGAAGCATTTTTCTCAGTATGTTGAGATCTTGTTTCCAGGTATGTCCTGTTTGGTTCAGATAAACTTACAAAAATTTTCTACAGTTTGATGTTATGTTGACAGTCCCTAAATTTGGGAAACTCAATTAACTTTTATCTTTATTGCCAGAATTGTGACAAGTTTTATACTGACATTACTGCTGCGTGAAAAATCCATTATTTTCTTCTGGTCTTTTTTTTTTTTTTTTAACTTTATTTAATTAACTTTGAGCACTTACGTGTACCAAGAACATAGTGCCCAAGTATGTCCCTTACCCTTATGGAACTTAAATTCCATAAGTTGGTAGAATTAGATAATTTCAATGCAATAAGGTAGTTACGTGCAAAGACAGAATTTACTGAGAACAACTAGGACAACCACCACTTAGCCTGGTGGGTGGGTGGGATAAGGGGTGTCGGATTACAGAGAAATAGCCAATCTAGTTTCAAATGATAGGGCATGGAGGTGGAAAAGGGCTTTCAGAGATAAAGTATGGTAATGCAAACTAGGTGTGGTAGTATAAAGCAGTCTGGAGTTACTTCGACCTTACGTGCAAGCAAGAATGGTAGGAGATGGGGTAGAAGTAAGTCTTAGACCAAGGAACATAGAATTTATCCTCTATGATGGAACCATGAATATTTATAACCAGGGGACTGATAGGTGTTTTATATCAATCACTAAGGAAGATAAATTTGAGAGGAGCAAAGGGTCTAGTTAGGAGGCTATCGAAGCAATTTGGATATGAAGATGAAGACATGAATTTCAGCTATAGTAGTAAAAGTGGGGAGAAAAGGATGGATTTGGGGGGGAAATAGACAAAGTCAGTAGGATTTGGAGACTGGATATAGAGGTAAGGGAGAGGAACTATCTAATTCTCAGGTTTCTGGTTTGGTTGCCTGGGTATCAGAGTATGCTGTGAAAGAAAGAGAACAGAGGAAAGGGTAGGAGAATTGAGTTTAGCTTGGGGCATCTTGACTTTCAAGTGCCTGAGGGATATCCAATTACCCAGTAGTTGGTTATAAGTTTGAAATTCATTCAAGAGGTCAAGACCTAGAGATAGAAATCCGAAGCATCATCAGCATATAGATTAAAGGTAAAGGGGTAAAAATGAGAATTCCCCAGGAATGTTAAGTAAAATAAGAAATAAAGTAAGATACCCACATCCTCTGAGAGGCAGCAAGTGGATGAGGATAGCTGTTGATATAGTTGTTTTTTGAAGTGGTAGGGGAGAACAGGAAGTTAAGAATGTTTTAACGATATTTTATGGAGGAAATGAATTGAGGCTGCTGAAAAAGTGATACTTAAAGTAATGAAGACTTGGGACAGAAACCAAAGGGCATGAAAAAGGAGGCAGGCCAACAAATACAAAAACCTTAAGGTTGAGGCCAATGAAATTGTATTGGTAGATAATAGTATTCAGTGGCCAGATTGAGGGACTAGAAAGCAGATTTCAGCATTGATAAGAATTAGTCTATATTAAAAAAATTTTGGAATTAATATCTCTTATATTGTCAGTTTTAGAAAGAAGGAAAGCTTAGGTATAAATGCCAAGGATTATAATAGGGTTAAAGAAAGTTTTCAATGCTGATTGCAAATGAGAATTACCTGGGGAGCTTTTAAAATTACTGATGCCAGATCTCAATCCCAGAGAGTATGAATATGGATTGGTCATCAGAATAAAAGAAAAAATTCCCAGATGGCTTTAATGTGCAGCTAGGGTTGAGAACTACTGAGCTAAGGAGAATGAAAACTTGGCAATAAAAATTTTTGTCAGCTATGAAATGACCTAGATGCTACAAATTAAAACACACTTGGTAAGGATAGAATAGATCTAGAATATCAGTAGTAGATGCCTCAGCAAATCATGTCTACCTAGAGATTTTCTTAAGGTATCAAACTGATTTCAATCATGCTCAAGAGAGAAAGTGATAATTCTGAGCATCTAGGAATAAGAGATTATACTAGCCAGAACCTACTTTATTTTCAGGATTTCCTTATACCAGGGATGAGGAGGCCCTCATAATGCACACACAAATTAGTAGAGAAAGATTTGGCAGAGTAAACCTTAAAAAATGTACACATAATAAATCAAATTCTGGGAAACTAGCTTTAGTATATAATCTTCATTATGGAAAATAATAACGGTATGCATAAAGCTATGATTTGTAAGTTGTTAAATTAAACGTCTAAAGATTTAACATCCTGTGATTATTTTACTTTGAGGAAATGGTGGAAAGCCTATGTTAGGGAATTCCCTATTGAATAATGGAGAGAATGAAAAATCTTTTTGAATAGTGTTTTTAGTTAAATTATACAATTCAGAACTTAAGGCTATACTGGTATGACCTGACCATAAAAAAAAGTTTTCATTCCTAATGTGTATTAAACATTCTTCCCTAAGATGAAGTGCCAAAAGTGATTGGCCCATCAAGTAAGTTTTAGAAGTCAGTCCCACCCTTTCTAATGTAACATCTTGAACTAAACAAGGGCTGTTTCTACAGATTATCTCCATCATAATTGGATTATGGCCCAGGGATAGATGGTCTTTAAATGCCCTAAACAAAGACTTTTCTACCCTCTCCCGTGTAGTTTAAAATAACATTAGATCATAAAATATTTGCAAGTCAGTCCAACAAAATTCTAATTTCCTCCCAAACTACCTCGCAGCTTTTTTTCCCATGGTGGTTGGGAACAAAGACCTGTAAAATATTCTTGTTTTATATTTGGGAGCCTCCTCTGCTTTATTATGGTCTAAACCAGCTTTGCTCAACTGAGGTTCCTCATATGAACCACAGAACTATTTTCTCTTTTCTCCCAAGAACATAATTAAGGATAGAACACAATGAAAACCACTGTATTTGTGTAGGAGAGAATTTATAACTAAAATGCCTAGGGTATTCAGACTTGATTTTTTCATGGATTTAGTTTGTCTATTAGTAATCTAGCTCTACTGAGATTCAATCTCCTTTCCTTCCCATCCCCCACAGGGGCCTTAGCCTTGGGATAGGTCAGATGTAGTACCAACTGAGAGCAGTCAACAGTGTGTGAAATAGTATTTTATAATAGTTAAGTGCACAATTCCACAAGCCTGAGTAAATTCAATCCCAGCTCTGTGACCCTGGACAGATGAACTTTCTTCTTTTAAAAGAGGAGAGTAATAGTGCTTATTGGACACTGTTGTATTTATTAATTACTGAATTAATGCATTTTACTTAAAGTGTTTAGAATAGTGACTGGTACATCTTTGCACCCCCCAAAATGTTAACTGTTGTCTAATTTATGTGGGAAGAACCTTTGGACCATAAAATATTGTGACCTGGACCAGAGTTGTATGTGTGTAGAGGGATAGAGCTTATACTATCTTTTTAATATTCATTACTTTATTCTAGTGTATTAATGATTTTTCCTTTTGTACTTTATATTTTGTAAGGTTTTCAAAATGAGCAACTATTACATTTTTAATAAAGGGAAAAAAATTGAAACTTCCAACTGGTGAATCTCTTTTTTCCTAACTAATGCAGATCCAGAGTCAAAAAGAATAAAACAAGCTTGGTGAGTTACTTTAATCCATTCTCTTCTGAAACTGCTAATCCATAACAGTGATTTTGGATTAAGTCATAATAAACAACATATAAAGAAACTAGATGTGCTTTGTATTGCTCTAATCTGAATAAAAGGGAGAACAAGGCCTTGGTTCCTAAGTAAGGAATAATAGCCTTAATGAAAAAAGCACAAGAGATTTCTCTAGGAAATGCATGAAAAGAGAAAGGAAAGGGGCTTGGGGCTCAGAAGAGAAAGCTGAAGTATACTTTAGAAAACACAATGTGGGAAAGATGAAAAGTTTAATGACTGATTAGAGAAAACTCCTGGTAAGAGTGTGAGCACACAGGCACTTTCAAAATGCACTGCTGAAGACAATGTAGGTAGTACTGTAATAATGACGAACTGCTATTTATAAAGGATTGAAGAAAGAAAATTTTCTGACATCTCAGTACTAGAAACAGTTGTGCTTCACATGAGAAATTGATTTATCTTAAGAATATCTGAAAATCACATAATCTTACTTCTTTCTGCATTTAGTTGCTTTAAGGTTCAGAGATAAATCTGTATCTCAACAATAACATACAAAAACGTATGGCACATATTTTATGTATTAATTTCACTCCTATCTTCATGTTATGTCTTATTCCATGGTGCTATAATTAGTTTTATATATTGCCTTTATTAATTTAGTAAACTGCCTTAATAGGGTGCCATGTAAATAAAAGGTTCAGACATAAACAAAATAGCATGCTTTGAAAAAAATGCAATGAAGGGCCATTTTAAGGTATCAAATTTAGGTAAGATATCAAATTAACTCAGGGAAATCCAGTCAAAAGGCAAATAAAGTTCTATTTTTATACTGTACAAAAGAACATTTACATTCTTAATGTAGCTAGATACATCTAGGGAAAAATTACACATCTCTCAAGAAACACAATATTTAACATCTTAGATATGTTTCTGCATTGCAGACTAATAATGAATTTTATACATCTTTATTTACAATACCTTAAAATATTTTTTTCATCTCTGGCAGATATTTACAGGTCAACAGTGACTACATTTCACATTTCAACAATCAACAGCATTAACCAGTTCAGTAAGACAGTTCAGATAATGGCTTACATGCACCAATAAATATGATCTTAAATGTGCGTTTTTTTCTTCAGCTCTGAAAAAAAATGGTTTTCACTAGTCTTAGGTTGAAAGGATATCAGTCAATAGATATCAGTCAATAGATATCCTATTTTCTTCATGCCTATTCTATTTAAATTTTCACCAGCACTATTCTCTGAATACTTGGGAAGTTTATACCAAGATGTAGGTTGATGCTGGTTTAAAAAACAAAAACAAAAACAAAAAAAAACAAAAAAAGCAGCTGATCTATACATTCCATATCCTTTTATAAAGCAAACGTGTAAGTGGGATGCTTCCTGTTTAATTGTCCATTTTGACAGATACCAGACTACAAAATGTTAAAGTAGTAAAAACTCTTCAGAAATTATAGTCTAGGAGAGCCAAATTATTATGAGGAAAATAATGGGAAAATAATTTTTGCACCATAAATACTGTTTCACTTAACTAGTTAAACTGAATGTAAAGCCAGCATTAATTTTTAGAATAAGAACCAAAAAGATTCATTGTAAAGTAGTTGATGAACTTATTACAAATATTTTAAAACACATGGAGCATTGAGCATTCTCTCTCAATTCAGTTTGGATGATAACACCCACAAACCTACATTAGTAATTGTTAGAAAGCCAATCTTCTCTTTCTAAGATTAATACAGTTATTACTTTTTAATTACCACCTGATATGAAAAAAAGTAATACATAGAGCCTATTTTGAACATCAGTAAATATAGTTATATTTCATTTTTCAAAAAAAAATCCTTAAATAAGTATTTTAGCTTTTCTTAACCCAATCATGTTTTTCTGAAAAGAAAAACACCCAGAGTGATCATGTACATAAATTATGTAAACAAACATACCATTTTAGCCCATATCATACTTATTAGAATTGCCATTGTCCATTTGAAAAGGTGCATTTCCATAACTTCTCCTTAAATTTTACATTTAAAAAATCACAAGATCATACAATATACCAACTTCCACACTTTTTTTTTAATTCAATACTGAGGAACAGAACCCTTGAATTAAGACATGAAAACATGCCATAGCTATACTATTTGGACTTAACCTTTAACTGGTATTTTTGCTGGAAGTGTAAATGTTGCTATTTTACTGACATAAGAAAATTTCAAATGGATTCTTGTAGGTCCTGTATATCTATGTTCCAGATAAAAAATATTTTAATATCTATTTCCTCCAGGGCTAGAAAACAATCTTTTATGTTAAAGGGGCTTCATTCCTTAACAGTTAGGTATTTTAAAAATTCTATTTGGTTGATACATTTTCTTTGGTGAATTTGGTAATCAATGAAGATGTAAAGAATTTCCTCTGATATAATTAATACTAAGCTGTTGAGATTCAAATACAGAAAACCAGATTAATAACAATTCTGTAGTTGGGGATGGACTATCGAATTAAGTTCATATCTCTTTGAAAATAAAATAATTGCATTATCAAACCTATTTCCAGATACACAATTATAAAAAAAAGATTCATTTATACTGTAAGCTACACCTGATTCTAATTTTTTTGGTAAAATCTATATTAAACATAATAGCAGACATGTAAATGTGCCCTAATTTGTAAACATTTTCTCAAAATCAGAAGGAAAATATAGAACCTATATTTCTGTACTATGCAGCCAGTTATTTCACATCATTCCTAGCTTTCTGCTAACTTCTAACCTGAACTGTTTGCTCTTGTATAAATTTCTCATGTGATCAATGGCTAAGACTACAAAAATACTGAAGAGATTACGTTACCAAAATTTTGTGGTTTTATGGTCAGGTTTAGAAGGAATGTGCCTACACAAGCTGGGGAAGTTTGGGTGATGATGACTCCTCTGATTCTTGTGGCTTGGGGTCACCACACAAATTTATGGCACCATCAAAAATCTAATATAGTTTAAAGTTCACACTGGTTGACTCTGTGAATAGTATTTCCTATGTATGTTCAGTGCCAATATGATATACCCAATAGGTACGCAATGCAGGTAATACTAAAATTATGTCTTACATTAATCAACATAACCACCTTGGCAATGGAAAACTGTAACAATCTAGTAACTCATTATGATTTATTAGCACTGTTAACAATTTCACACTGCACTCCATCTTATAATCTGGCATGTATGTTAATATTTAGAGTTTAAGTTAGCAATCATGTCTAATTGGTTTTCAAACAACTTGTTTCTAAAAAGCACTTCAAAAAAATTAAAGTATTACAAATAAATGTCTTAACCAACTTAGTGGTTTGAAACATGACAATAATCATTCAACTTGAAAGATAAAAAGTATCATGTTCAGACTGTTTAACATAGCCATAATAAAAAAAAATTGCTCTAAAATTCTTATATATTTTCCAACCACTGGCATGACCTATTAAACATTTTTAAACTGAAGAAGATATGTAACTGAAATACTGATTTAAAAAAATAAAACTTACTTTGTAATCCAAGATCATAAATGGAGAGATCCTCATTGCCAGTGTTTGTATAAATAGGGTACTACCCCCTAAAGACACATACTAATTTTTTTATTTACAAATGAACATGCATAAAATTAAATGAGACAACTAATTGTCAACTAAAGTAGTCAAAAGTGGACCCACACAAACCTCACGAAGTGAGGTAGGAAAAACACCCCACTTTATTAAAATATTCACAAATATAGTGCAAACAAACTGATCTGAAAGAAGTTATTCTCAGTATTCCAGTGTCTAATAAATAATTATAATTTAAAGCTACTAAGTGGAATTTGAGAGTATAGGTTGGAAGTATTGAGTTTATATAACTGAGTCTACCACATTTAGAACATTTCATATGGTATATACACATTAAATGACATGATGGTCACCATTCCATTATGAAATCATAAGCTTCATACAACAAACCTTTTCCAATCACATAAGGAAATGTTGCTTTATCTATCTGCTCTAAGCACAAGGAAGGTTCAATCTCTTTTGACATTAGAAATTAATGAAATGAAATTATTTAATCTTTACTTTGCAATATTCCATTGTGCAATATAATTAACTTGCCACCTAGGTGACTAAAAGCTGGCTGATTCACAAATTACTCTAAAATAGCTAGAAATACTGATCAAAGCCACTTCATTGGGTTTATTTTGCATTTAAATAAATCCCCAGCAATATAACCAACTATAAATGGCAGCATACAACTGTTATGTGGCAGAAAATAGTAAGGCATAAATTAGAATAAGGAAAATGTATCTAATATCTGTGGTATAGACACCTACATTTCCAGTACTTCCCTATCTATGTTGATTACTCTATATTTTTTTCTAGATTTAATACTTTTCTTATTATGCTGTATTCACCAACTACTAGAACAGAACTGTACAGAAACTATAGAAATGGAGAGTGTTACATAACACATATACCACAGTATGAGTAAAGGGGGGCAGTGTGGTGTTAATATGCATTTGAGGGGAGACAGGGGTTTGATTCTGGCTCTGCTTCTTGGTTATGTGACCTTGATCACATCACAACTTTTTGAGCCTCAGTTTCCTGAGGATGGATATGGGGGCAGGGGTGTTAGGAGACTAGTGAGATTATCTCTAGGGTTTCTGCTAGCACGAAAATTCTCACTCTATAATAAATAGGCACAGAAGAATAATCAGGAGGGCAGGGGTCAGGATTTCAAATTACAAACATTTCCCTCCCAGCTTCTAAAATATTTTTAGATTCAAAAATCTTACTTCTAAGTTAGCTTTTCACTTTACATTTTAATTTGCTTTCTAGTAACATGATTTCAAATCAATGTAATAGAGGAATTCCCAAAACCTTCAGATGTTTCTTTGTATTTCTTAACCCAACATGGTATAGATGGTATCAATCGAATTATTTTATTATAGAAAACAAGTATTTTCTCCCTAACTAGCTTTTCCATAGATGAAAGGACTTTTTTTTAGATGGGAATTAGGAAGTAAAAAACAAAAGGTTAGAAGATAAAGTATGAATATTGTTGGCATATATTTGTAACTGTTGTATATCTGAAAACTATTTTAAATGCCAATAAATAATGTGAATATAAAAAAATCCCTAAAAATTTGATTTATGGTTTGTTAAACTAACTCATCCCATTTTAACTATATCTTGCACAAGAAATCTGTTCTAAAATCCTGAATGCAAAGTTTGAATTAAATGAAATGTTTCTTCATTGGGGCCAAATCACATCACTTAAAAGAATGAAATAGAAATATTATAGGGTCATTCAACATTAATGGGTTATATAGACGTACAGAATGCGTATACACACACAGATAAATGAAATCCTCTAAGTTGAAAGTTTTCAACACAACTTATCAGGTTTAACATAAGATTTCTAACAAACCAAAGGGAGATCTTAAAATATTTATTACAGCTCTTGTTGTAATGTGGTATTTGGTATTTTTTTGTGCTTTAACTAAAATCATGCTTGATTTAGATGGCAAGGAATGCACAACTTGTTGAATTAAAAAAAAATCCTTCAGCCTCTTAAATCAACTGAGCATTTCTGCCATAAAAGTGACTGACCTCCAGCCATGGCTAAGACCTTCCTTACTCCTTGGTAAATACAATGCTCTTTTCCTTTCATGCCTGAAACTCTGCTCTCCTTAGCATGTTACAGATCTTTATATCTCATTTATTTTTGCTACTTTTTAATTCATTTATCTGGCATCTCTTAGGTAAATTAGAGGTAAGGGATACCTAAAATGTCTTTGTGACATATATATACCACACGCATACACATACACACACATTAATAAATCTCTATTAACTTCTAGCTTTACCTTGGACTTTGGCAATGTTGCAGATACTAGTTCAGCTTCTAGTTTTCTATTTTAATATGAGCTGAAAAATGTTACAGACCACCAAATTAAAAATTCAAACAAGTATTTCATTGTTCTTATAAAGATTCTAACAAAATCACTTAAACAAACAAACTAAATTTAAAAAAGAAAGGGGGGGCAGGGAGAAAGGGTGAGATTTATAGGTATGAAAAAAATGAGGCATTTTTCTGGTTAATTATCAAAATATACTGTAATTTTAATTGGTAGAGAGAAAATTTTAAGCTTTGTCAATTAAGAGAATACTTGCTTTCTATAACTTCAGTATATATATTTTTTCACAATAAAATAAAAATATCTAAAGAGACAAAGCACTAATAGCTCTGATGTATTTTGTGGAAGGAAAACGCATAGCAGTTCAAGTCACAATATACTGATTTTCAAAAATCAATATATTCTCTTCTATTTTAACCAAGCATTAGAGCTTGAGACCAGAAGAGGTCATGATGAAATCTTAACCAACCAAATCAGAACAAAAAATTTTTTAACCAATAATACATTTTTGTAGCACAGTTACCAAATGCTACTTTACATACATTCAACATTCAGCTTACTGGCATGATTTCAAAGTTTTATAAAAATGAGAAACTTCTGTAGATATATGATTAGAAGGTACACAAAATGCATTAAACACAAGGCAGTGTGTTCCTTGTAGGAGAAATCAAGTCAGTACCTTCTGGTAGAAATGTTCTATAAAAATGTGTCACATTGAAGCATCAGTGTTTTCAGCCAATTATCTGTCCCTGATATATTTCCTTGGAGTATATGATCTATCAGGACTTCAGGTTTCTTAATCCAAAATATCTGACTGAATTTAGGTACATCTAGAAAGCAGCTGAAAGAGTTTCTCCAATAGTCTGACATCACAGAAAGCAGGATGAGAAATCCCTTTCTTTACCTGAAGACGTACTTGTTCTACTTCAGTCATCATCAGCTCACAAAGGAAAAGAAAGAAAACCACTCAAAATTTCCCCTCGTACACACAATCCCACACAAGCAAAACAAAAACCACTCCCTCCCCCCACAAAACCCCAGCACCAAAGTGTCAGTCATTCCTGGGAAACAGAACACGCCCCTTGGATTCTCTGATTTGTTAGCTGTTCAAACTTGAAGGACAGAAATGACCTTATGTCCTTGTAGCGAGGAGGGAAGGCATGTTAATGACTACAGAGTCATTGAGAAAGTGCATTATCAATTACACAATCAACTTAGAGCCCTGCCTTCAAATGGAGGTGGCCACAACTTGATTTAAATGCCTCAGTAATTGAACATTTGTGTCCTCAAGATAAAAGAGATGGGGGAGGGGAGGGGGACGAGCCATGCTCATTTTAATGAAAAAGTGCAGCAGTCTACCACCTTTCCCCATGCTTCTCAAGAAAATGATTGCACAGACTCAGAGAAGTCCAAAGTCATAGTAGAATCTCTGAGGCACTCCTGGTTAAGAGAGAAAAAAATATGACCAAGTAATCTTCATAGTTCTATAGATTATGAGAACAAACCCGTTTTGGTTTTTTTTTTTAAACAAAAGCCAAAGAATCATTTCATAGGGATCATATACACCATTTCCTCTAACATATCCTCAGTCTCACAGTGTTGAAATGGGACCGATCAGCCTACGATGGATTGCACATCACCCAAGGACAAAGGAAAGCATGGAAAATGCAAACATTTTATACTGCTTCACAAACACATTTACAAGGAATAGGTGAAGAGAAGATATAGGAAGGAGGGGGAAAGAAAACCTTATTGCTCTTTCCATACAAAATACAGTATGAACATACCTAAACTAAATCAAATCTGATTACAATGACCAATATTTTCACAATGAGGGATGAAGTTTCTTCTTGAACAATGAAATGTTCAGTTAAAAGGTAAGCAGAAAGATGAGAGAGGATGTCAAAACTACACCTGGGATATTAGCTGCATATTGAAACTTGGGGATCGAGACTGCTTGGTTAAGGGAGCTCCTGGGCTGAGGAGCTCTTTACCATCTCCAGCTTGACCTAGCCGGTCTTCCTGTAGACTGATAGTTGAGTATCGATTAGCATTGTTAGCTGCTAGATTAGTAACTCCCTCAGTGCCAACCCCGATGCTGGTACTTGCTTGACTGCCATTTACATAGTCAAACGATTTACTTGAGGAAGCACTGGCTGTCCGGATTAGACTTAAACTATTGGTTTTTGGCACCACCTGGCCAGCAGGCAGACTCAGGTGTTTCTTCATTGGTGTCAGCTCAATTGAATCTATACTAAGATCAGTTGGTTGCTGTATATACTGCCTGCGAACTACTGAATCTCGAGGGCTCTCACTGGATTTGATGGCAGAGGCTGTTTCTTTATCCTTGACTGAACGCCCAGTTGCTACTTTCCTTAAGCTTCCCCTCTGAGAAGAGGAGGATGGTTTGGTCCCAACTGGCTGACTGCTGAGGGAAGCCCCTGATGAAAATCCTTCATCTGCATCATTCAGGTTTACCGACTCCTCTCCTCCATTTACACCCTCAGCACCTAAAAAACAAATCAGAAAGACTCAGCAATAGTTAAATTAAAAAAGAAGTAGCTGTGAATAACAACTCTACTGAACTCTCTTGGGTAATGTATGCTAGAGGTTGACAATGGCCCTGCTATCAATACCTCCATTTAATAATTTAGGGGAAGAAACCTTAATCTACACAGAATTCTAATATGTTATTCGCTCTGTTCATTTGGCTTTAGTTAGTCCAAGCTTCTGTAAAACTATCCACAAATAAACTTGGTTTACTATCAATATTTAGGAACATAAAACTTCAGGTAAAATACGTTTTGCCATCATAAATCTTTATAATGCAACTTTGTCAATTTGAGGTGACCGTATCTAGCTATTAAAAGTTTTTTTCCTCATATCTTCCTTAGCCCACTATAAAATAGACCTCCTTCTAATTTCAGTTATCCAGAATAATGCCAAAAACATTCCTACAAATCAAACCCTTTTTAACTACAATAAAAAAAATGTACATTTATTCAACAGTTAACTGCTTCTAAATGGCTTTAAAACCTTTAACATGGGACTAGTAAATTTTCTAATTCTAAATTTAAAAACTTTACAGTGCTTCAAGTATTTTCATTTATGTATTTTCTCTTATGGACATATCTACTCACTGGTTTCCATATTTTCTTGATCAATTAATGTGAAGAAAATACTTGATTTTAGAGGGCAAGTGTAAGGAACCAGCAGGAATATTTAAAGATTTTTATTTCCTTTATTATGTATTTCTATAATACTTTAGGTTTTCAGGTTGAGATGTACTACTTTCATAATTACAAGATACTTAGTGCCCCATTATGTTTCATGCAAAAATTGCAGTTAATGAAAGAATCCTTATTCTGAGATTTTCTAAGAAGGGGAGAAGCATGTATAATATATTTAGCTTGGGGTTTCCAGAAAGCCCAATTTTCTTGCTGAAAGTATGAATACATTCTCTTAGAAAGTAATACAGCTGCTTCTTTCCAAAACTGATAGCAGTTTACTATGTTATAAATATGTTTATCAGACTGTAAGAAGTTTAATCTGAATCTTCATATAGATATCAATATTACAGTTAAGGTAAAATGTTAGGAAAGAAATCTAAACAAATATTACTTTGTGATAGGGTTACATAAATAAAATATATATAAAATATTTAAACACAATTTTTATTTAACATGGTACCTGGAAAAATAAAAATATTTTCCTAGCTATATTTTTTCAAAGGGATTAGTTATTTCCTTCCTTCAAAAGGATAAAATAGGCTATCCTTAAAGCAAAAGCACCTTGTTATTATATCCAGCAATTTAATAATCTTTAATCATCATGCAAAGCCATATGAAAATGCAGCTGACACCACTTCTCTCAATCCCTTGTTCAAAAGAATAGTACATAATGTATCTCAAAATAAAAACTTTAAGTTATATTTATATAATATCATCTTAGCAATTTACTTATAATTAGTATAAAGAACTCCAAAATGCCCAAGAAAGGATAGTTACTGGTTCAGGGGATTAGTAATATAAAATTGAGAGTGAACAGAAATGTATTATTGGGTATATATATAGAATTAGGAAAAGGAGACTGAGAGACTTAGTGCTTGCTTCTGAATCTTGCCACATGCAGATCTAATGCCTAAGCAATATGACCATAAAAGAGATGATGATAACATAAGAGCCACCATGCAAGAGAATCTACTACTGATAATTTATATACTAAGAATGCCATATCAATATAATGGAATACTGACTGTACTTTAATCACAGGCATCCTCAGTTTAATAATAATTTTAAATCCAGCTTTAAAATAACCTTACTTGGCAAATATCACTGAAAAGGATAAAGGTAGGTAATGGGCTCATATTTCCTTCAATTTCAACATAAGTACAATTGTAAAGCTATTTAAAACCATCCTACTAAAAAACATATATAGTATATGTTTTAAGGTCAATTATTGATGTTTATCTAAACGTTCCAGCAGACTTCAAAATTACCAAGACTTTACATAGGTTTTAGTAATTCCCTTCCTTCTGTTTAAAAATCACAAGAAATAAAAATGCAATTGTGTCTAACAACTTATTTCCTTTCTGATTTCCTCTCTGGGTGGTAACTATACTATTCATCATCCAAAGACACAACCGAAAAGGATTTTTAATGAACTTTTCCATTCATATCTGTCTTTCCTTATAAATTTAGCTTCTACTAATAATGATTTAAAACTACAATTAATCTAGATTGAAAGGTAAAATAGTCTACAGCCATGCCACCCTGAACACGCCCATTCCCGTCTGATCTCAGAAGCTAAGCAGGGTCAGGCCTGGTTAGTACTTGGATGGGAGATGACCTAGGAAGACCAGGTGCTGTAGGCAGAAAAAAAAATAATAATAAAAAAATGAAATTAAATTTAAAAAGGCAAAATAAGTTTTGAAAAATTTCAAACACAATGAAGGAACTCATTCCTCTTTCCTTGTGGCTATACCCTACCCTCACAAACTGAAATTTTATACCAGTAGTCAGAGATATTAAAATAGAATAGATTATTTTAATATTTAATAGGATATTTAAAAGGAACTATTATTTTGGTTCCTTTTCAAACTGTATGACTTTTGATAAAAATTTAAGAAATGTTTTAACCTTATCCCACACTTTCTAGAATTTCATCAAGTATTAATTAACTTAGTACAACTACATTTAGCACAAATACCCCAACATTCTAACAATGGTAGTAGATACACATCAAGTGGCTCATTCAGTCATCTGGAATGTTGAGAAATAGGATGTTGTCCAATTTAGGCCAACTCTGGGTTCAACATCTATTTATATACTTTATTTTTATGCCTTTATGCAAGATAAAACTGACTCCCAGGGATAATAAAGAGATACCATTAAAAAAAGAAAGAAAGAAAGAAAAAAGAAAAAAAAAAAAAGAAAAAAAACTCCAAAAAGAGGTGGCTAATTCTTCCACAGGATCTCTGTAAAACAGCACCAACTCTTTGGGTCCCTAGATCATGCACATGCAACACTGTTAAATAAAGTAAGGTTAATTTGGACAAATGGGCAAGGGAACAAGAGTAGATTTAGATTCTTACTGAGCATGCTCACATTTTTAATGCACCAGAAAGCAAGAGACTTCCTTAAGGTGGAAGGTACCTGACTTCATGTATGTTTGGTCTTTAAAATAAGTAAAAATATGTGACCTATTTTAAAAATATTTGCTATATTTCATAAATTAGTGTAAAGGTTCCACAGTAGCAACACATTAAATAATGAAAAAACAGTAAGGCTATACATAGCTCCCTCTTTCACAAAGCCAACACCTACGGCACCACATGTAAAGCAGGACATAAATACTATCAGAGAGTAGTGTTCTTTTACAGATAGTTGTGGTTGTGGTAGGGGCGGTGGGAGTATTCTCATTTTGAGATAACTACATTGCAGAAACCAGGATTGACTAGGACACCTGACCTCTAAATAATACATTTCAATTCTGTTTGGGAGCTATATAAGACAATTATTACTTACAACAAATGACAAAATGTAGTGTGCACTAGGACAGTATATTTATAAAGATGTCAGGAGTTCACTAGTTAGATCCAGGCAACTTGACTGCAGATTATAAAAAGCCAATCAATACCAGTTTACTCTGTCAAAGAGATAAATTCTTAATTGAACACCCCAGAATTAGACATAAATCTCTGGCTCCACGTTAGTCCAATTTCACAAAGATAATGTATTAATGTTTTAGAACTCTCCTCACATGTTTTTTAAAAATAAATTATTATATGAATTAAATCAATTCATATTGATTAATAAGGCTCATGTCCATTAGGTGCATTTTTCCTCTTCTAATGTTAAAATAAACATGCTCAGTAATGAAAAAATTCCAAGCGTTTGCAGACCTTTTGGAGACAGGCCTATGCCTTGTTAGTAGCCATGCCAAGCTGTTCTTTGATTACACAGGGATGCAGACTCCAGGCCAGCACAAATGTTAAAGATTGTACCTGACCTGGCGCTAGGTATGTGGGGGGTTGTGTTTTGCAAGGAGGAGCTAATACACTTTGGGGTAGTGGAAACACACACTAGAATGGAAAGATGTTCTGTTTGGGGATAGACAGCCAGGATCCCTCTCCAGCAACTGCCTCACTGCCTTCTGCCTCCTCATCTCTGTCCTACCCTCTGTTGTGGCTGCTGCATAGTTGGGCTCCGGTGAGCCGTGCTCAGGGGTCCTGCGCACCAGCACTTCCCCCTCTTGCACACGTTTGATCCCTAGGTCAGTGGAGCCGTGTTGGATCGGGGAGCCAGGAATACTCGAGTCAGCCTCGTTTGAGAAGTCAAAGCCATCTGGGATTCAACATATAAAATTTTAGTGCTTTTGTGCTGCTCTATTCTTTTCTGAGCATTCTGACCCAGGCAGATAAGAGAATGTATATATGGATATGATATAAACACAAACACTATTTAACAGTTACATGTGTGTGCATAGCATACACACACATAAGGCAGCAGATGAACAATGTGAGGTTTGCAAATGAATAGGACAGAAAAATAGGGATCATTAAAATGGCAATTAATATCTCTTAGGCAAGACAGCTTGACTATTGAAGTACCATATGCCTATAAAATACTGCTGGATTCAGCACTTACTAAAAAGGAAAAGCAAAGACAAAAATCTAAAACAACAATAAAAACTTTTTTTACAGATAGCCTGTATTATACCATTAGATTGGCTAGTTACATAATTTTCTCCCACAATGGTCACATACATGCATCTTTTTTTTTACTGGTAAGAGGCTTAAAGAAACTTCTTTCCTATTGTTATTACTAGTTCAAAAAAAGATGAACATTAACTTGATCTTACTTTCTGTTTTAACATTCACAGAGCCTTCTAAATGACATCTTTCTACTTGATTAAAAAAATTTATATTAAAATAAATTTAGGCACTTAAACCACATTTCTAGTGCTATTTTTATAAACTGAACAATTTTATTTATATGGAAGTACTATAATATCATGTGTTAATACAGTCTGTAAAAACAGTGATAAATTTACTTGAATCCATGAGTAGGCTATAGAGATTTTGTACCCACCTTCTCTCCTCCATCTATGGCGACGGATGGAAGCTGTTGTAATCGCAGTCCGAGAAATCCTCGGCACTGTTGGAGTGACTTCCACTTTAAGTACTTTCTGGCCCTCTTGTGAAGAATCGGGAGCATCAAATGGTAATGAGTTTTTCATGGCATTGGCAACCTAAAATGATAATATAAGTTCACACCTATTTATACCCCATATACAATCTATACTTAATTCTACACTTTGTGTTTACATAATTTTTTTGAATATGTATTTAAAACTTGTAATATAAAATATAAAAGTATAATGTATCAGAGATGTTTGTATCTCCATTGTTCTGTATTCTTCTAGGCAAGCTTTTTAAATGAGAATTTATTTTTAAAAATGTGTCACCCCACCAATACCTTAAAGTGGTTGACTTTCAAAGAGAAAAAGCTTTCCAAAGGAAAATCTGTTTAACATTTGAACCCTGACATAAGAAAAAGTAGAGTAAGTTTCTAATTCTTCAGATGATAAACAACATGAAAATCTAATCCCTGATTTAAAAAAAAAAAAATTAGCCTTTTCTCCACTCCTTTGTTTCCATAAGAAATTTTCCCCAAACATATCTGGCATTTTGTCTCATCACTTTCTGCCCTCCATGAAGGAGAGTAAAATATGTTTGGAGAGTAAATGTCATGGTTTCTTAACTAGGTAGTGCTAATGTGGCAGAGATCTTAAGATAGAGAATTGTCTTCCTCCTTCTCCACTTGAACAAAAACAAGTGGAATGTAGCAACCTGGCTAAGTGTGCCTGCCCTACCAACTCAAACATTTTCACCAGTGGGCTGTTCCAAGGTCTAGACTGAGGGGTAGGGAGTTAAGTCTTTCAATTTAGTTTTTATCAGTAGTAAGATGATACTTATTTCTCTATTCACTATTTTATCAACTTATCACCTGGCACTAGATTTGAATAGAGAAAAGAAGTGTTATTTATTGGGTCCCTCAGAGATACCCAATAATTAAGAACCATTCCAAGAAAAGAGATTACCAATATCTTTACCTACATTGCCTTGCAAATGCCTCCTCTACTTAATTTATAAAATTATTACAACGATAAAAGTATGAATTTAAAAAGGCTCAAAATGCAAGGTATTATGATGATGTAATGTTTTTATCTTGCTATCCATTTGTTTAATGTAACTCTTAGAGTAAATTAGGAAGGATAACATTAGAATAACATGGAAAGTCAAATATAAAGAATTATTATAAATGCTATCTTAATAATTCTATTTAGCTTAAAATATAAAAAAGATATAAAGAAAATGGCTTTTAAAATTGTACTCTTAAAGTGCTGCAAGTAAAAATACATAAACAATATTTTTAAAATACCATTATAAAAATACTACAAAAAGCTTAGAAAATACAGAAAACTGACAAGAAAAATCACCTAGTCAAATCACCTACAAAACTATTAGCACTTTAATGTTTCCTCTCTCTTGTGTAGATTAAAAGAATAGTTGTATACTGCTTTACCATCTTTAATATAAAATTTCAAATATTTAATGTCAAGTAAATATATAACTTAATAATTCTTTGCTGTGAAACTTTTAAACTGTTTTGATTCCTTTGCGATTAAGAGTGACATTAACATTGCGCTTAATTTAAAAAAAAATTGAAAATGCTAGACATAGGATAGTGTGTCAAACAGAATGAACACACTACCAAACTGCTTCTCCAGAGGGATGTTCAGAGTTGCATTATACTGCTACTGGTAACATAAAGAATGCCTTCCTTATGCCACTATTGGATGTCTACATTTGTTTTTAGATTGGTCATTTACCTTTTGGAGATATATTTATCTTATGGAAGAGTATAAAATCTTTTTATGTAAACAAATATTAATAGGCTTTCTTGTCATGCTTATTGAGAATATTTTCCTAAGTCTGTGTACTACATATTAATTTCATTTTTAAAAAATTGGTCACTTAGAATTTAGATGTTTATGTGGTAAAAACACATCAACCTTTTTTTAGTGACTTGTCCCATCCCTTAAGCTTAGGAAGTCCTTCTCTAGAAATCTGAGTAAATATTTATAACCTTTTCCTCTTTCTTATCTTAACCCATTTCCTGTTTAAAAAAGAAAAAGAAAAAAAGGAAAGCTCACTGCCAGCATTAATTTGATTTTACATAAACATGCCCTTTGAGGCTAAAATAAAATATAATATAAAATCTGTTCTTGGAGTTATTTTTAAACAGAACTTGTCTCTAATCCTAATGTAACAGAAATGTATACATAAATCAGATTCATCAAATCAATCTTTTAACAACTGCTAGAGAACAATGTTAACATCACATGTAGAAATGCTATGTTTTCTAGGATTTGACATTTTCAGTGATTGAGAATTACTGTATTTTATAAATGGAAACACCACTACTAAAAACAGAATGCTATGAGTAGAATGATGTGATTTGTTTCCAAAGACTATCGATATACTAGAGCAATGCAAAAATAATAATAAAAGCAAGATATCTCGTGGCAAACTTTGAGGATAAGGTTAGGATTGTAATCCATGCGTTATCAGGGTAAACGCTGCAGCTGCAAGCAATGCCAGCATGTATTCTCGTGGCAAATAGGAAATGGGTAAAGGACTTTAAAACATTTAATTCTTTAATTTATTTATATTTTATTTTGATATGTGGTAGGAGAAGAGGATCTAAACCAATTTTGTTTTCTCTCCAATAGTTAACCAATTGCTACTGTGGAAGAATCATTTTTCCCTAAATGATTTGAATTGCCTCATATATTACATAATTAAATTTTTTACCCACTAGTGCCCTTTACAGGCACAGGTATATTTAATACAAAGTAAATGTTGTCACTTGCCAAAAGTGGTTGAGAAAAGAGTTCTAGCTGAGCTCTATAAATGATGTCATCAAGAACTTCCTGGCCAAGGTCCCACTGTCCATTATACCTAAGGAGAAGCAGATTATTTATTATCTTTAGCAAATATCTCTAATATTCAACAACAATCTTTTTATTGTTCAAAGTCCTACTATTTTGGTTCTGAAACAAGGTTTTCACATCATTTCATTTTTAAACTATCTGCTTTTGGTTATAAGAACAAAGTGAAGATTTCGTATATTAACATTTAAAATAGTTTATATATGTTTCTTTACATGAATTGGTTTCTATCATGAGCTGATATTTAGGGTACTCTACTTAATATATTCATGAAAACCTGGGTTATAAACTATATAGAGAAACAGAGTTTTCTGTAAAGAAAACCTGACAATTTCTAGACTCCAATTTATTGACTAGTTGTGTTACTTTTTGGCTATTTTAAAAGCACTAAAAGGACTATGACTAAAAGGACTAATTATATGCCAACACATCGGAAAGCCTTGAAGAAATGGGTAAGTTCCTAGAAACATACAACCTACCAAGACTGAAATATGAAGGAATATAAACTCTGAACAGACTGATTACTAGTAAGGAGACTGAATTAGCAACTGAAACCTCCCAATAAACAACAGTCTAGGACCAGATGGCTTCATGGGTAAATTCTACCAAACATTTAAAGAAAATTTAAAACCAAGCCTTTTCAAACTCTTCCAAAATACAGAGGAGGAGGGAATACTTCCAAACTTATGAGGCCAGCATTACCCTGATACCAAAATCAGACAAGGATACAAGAAAAGAAAATTACTTGCCAATAATCCTGATGAACACAGATCCAAAATTCCTCAAAAACAATATTAGCAAACCTAATTCAACAATACATTAAAAAACTCTCAATAAAGTGAGTATAGAGGGGATGTACTTCAACAATAAAGGCCACATAGGACAAGCCCACAGCTAACATCATACTCGACAGTGAAAAACTGAAAGCTTTTCCTCTAAGATCAGGAATAAGACAAGGATGCTCGCTCTTGCCACCTTTATTTAACATAATACTGGAAGTTCTTGTCAGAGAAATTAGGCAAGAAAAAGAAACAAAAGGCACCCAAATCTGAAAGGAAGAAGTAAAGCTGTATTTATTTGCAAATGACATACTATATACCTAGACTCCACCAAAAAGCTGTTAGAACTAATAAACAAATTCAGTATAGTTGCAGGATACAAAATAAATACATAAAAATCATATACTACTAGCAAGCTGTCAAAAAAAGAAATTAAGAAAAAAGTGCCATTTATAATTTCATCAAAAAATACCTAGGCAAAAGACATGTACATTGTACACTTAGTTTTTTATAAGATATTGAAAGAAATTGAAGAATACAAGTAAATGGAAGAAAATGACAAGCTCATGAATTGGAAGAACATTGTTAAAATGTCCACATAAAGCAATCTATAGATTCAATGTAATCACTATCTAGTTTCCGATGGCATTTTTCACAAATAGAACAAAAATCCTAAAATGTGTATGGAACCACAAAAGACCCTGAACAGCCAAAGCAATCTTGAGAAAGAAGAACAAAGCTGGAGGCATCTCCTGATTTCAAACTATATTATAAAACTATGGTAGCTAATTCAGTATGGTATTGGCATAAAAACACACATAGTTCGCACGCAGTTCAACAGAATAGAGAGCCCAGAAATAAACCCATGTATATACAGTCAATTCGTTTACAACAAAGGAGCCAAGAATATACAATAAGGAAAGGATAGGCTCTTCAGTAAATGGTGTTGGAAAAACTGAACAGCCACATGCAAAGAATGAAACTGGACAGCTATCTTATGCACACACAGAAATCGACTTAAAATGGATTATAGACTTGAACGTGAGACCTGAAACCATTAAACTCCTAGAAGAAAACACAGGTAGTAAGCAATTTTGATATCGGTCTTGGCAATAATTTTTTATATCTGACACCAAAAGCAAAGGCAACAAAAGCAAAAATAAACAAGTAGGACTAAATCAAACTAAAAAGCTTCTGCATAGCAGAGAATGATCAACAAAATGAAAAGGCAACCTACGGAAAGGGGGAAAATAGTTGCAAATCATGTATTTGGTAAGGGGTTAATATTTAAAATATTCAAAGAACTTGTAAAATTCAATAGAAAAAAAAATCCAATTTTAAAACGACAGAGGATCTGAATAGATTTTTTCTCAAAGAAGACATAGAAATGGCCAACAGGTACATGAAAAGGGGTTCAACATCACTAATCATCAGGAAATAAATGCGAACCAAAATCACAAAACTGAACAAATGTTAGAATGGTTATTATCAAAAAGACAATAAATTACAAGTATTGAGAATGTGGAGCAAAGGAAACTCTGTGCACATTGGTAGAAATGTAAATTGGTACAACCACTATGGAAAACAGTATGGAGGTTCTTCAAAAAATTAAAAGTAGAACTATCATATGATCCAGCAATTCAACTTCTATATACCTGAAGGAAAATAAATCATTATCTCAAAAAGATATCTGCACCCCCATGTTCATTACAGCATTATTTACAATAGCCAAAACATGGAAACAACCTAATTTAAAAGTGTCCACTGACAGATGAATGGACAATATTGTGTGTGTATGTGTGCGTGTGTGCAGTACACACAAATATTCAGCCATAAAAAAGAAAATTCTGCCATTTGGGACAACATGGATGGACCCTGAGAGCATCATGATAAGAAAAATAAATCACCAAGAAAGTCAAAATACTGTATGATCTCATTTATATATATAATCTGACCTCTACCCCATCCACTTAAAAAAAAAAAAACAACCCAACTCACAGATAAAGAGAACTGATTGGTGTTTACCAGAGGTGGAAGCTGGGGGATGAGTGAGGTACAAAAGGTACCATCTTCCAGTTACAAGAAGTCTTGAGGATGTAATGTACAGCACGGTGACTATAATTAACAATACTGTATTATATATTTGAAAGTTGCTAAGAATGTAAGTCTTAAAAGTTCTCATCTCAAGAAAAAAAAATTTTGAGCTATGTATGGTGATGGATGTTAACTTATTGTGATAATAATTTTATAATATAAAATACATCTAATCATTATCCTTGTACACCTAAAATTGTCAATTATATCTCAAAAAAATTGTCTTCAATAGTTATATTGCTTTTATATTAAAAGTGCACATTCACTAAAAAAAAAAGTACTAAGAGGAATTCATATTAGAAAAATAAGATAACAGGTCCATCACAAACAAAACATTCAGTGTTGTGCAAGTAAAATATTAAGTTTTCAGACATTAGAAAGAATTCACCTAATTTCAGTACACCTACTTACATGGCATAATAAACTCCTGTGAGAAGTTGCACCATAAATTCAGGATCCAATACTATTCGACCACAGAGTTCTTTCCAGTGTTTTTCATGTTGCCGTGGAAACCCACTCACACAAACCCTAGGAAAATACAGTATATTTATCATTTGTGATTTCCTTTTTCACTGAATATTCTTGTTTTCATAAATTCATTTATTCAATTATTTATTCCTCAAATATTTAATGAGTATCTGCTATGTGTAAGTCACTGTCCTGGGTCTAGGCATACAGTTGTGAACAGGCAAAAAGAAATAAATAAATGAAATCTGTGCTCTCATAAAACATATATTCTGGTGGACTATATCCATATAAAGAACTTTTCTCAAATAGCCGAGTCTTTCAAAAATCATCCTTCTTCTTCTTCACAAAAGAAATACAACACTTTCACACATCCCAAATTGTTATCAGGATGAATGAGTGGGAGATACAGAAATCTCAAAGCAAATAAAGAGTTATTTCAAAATAACTGATGTCCATGAGGCCATTTTAAATCAAAGTACCATAAACAATCCTCTACCTTTCATTTCATTAAGAGATGCTTCCAGAAAGGTTATGCTTAATAATCAAAAGTTGTAATACTATTTTAATCAATTACTTTATTAGAATAATTGTAGTGTTGAGTCCGGAAGAAATTTTTTTAGTTTTCAGTAAAGCATCGTCTCAGGAAAAATTTTTTTTTAATTTCAGTTTACATACATATTTTTTTGTAGAAAAGATGCATAATTAGGTGAAAAGACTTAATAAGTATAAAATAACATTATATTAGGATAAAATATGTGGGTAAAATATAATGGGAATTTAATTTCAAGAAGAAAAATGGATAATAAAATGTCAAACTATTAAAGCAGAGCTTGTTCATTTATTCCTCAAATGGATGATGGTAGGTATCACTGTAGTATTTACATTACACACATTTAAAATACTGCCACAACCACTATTTGTTTTATTAGGTCAATATTTACATACTGGAAATTATATCATTTACTACTATTTAAGATAGGATAAAAGGGTCAGGCCTGGTTAGTACTTGGATGGGAGACCACCTAGGAAGACCAGGTGCTATAGGTGTAAAAAAGTAAATAAATAAGATAGGATAAAAAAATTTTTAATGTTAACTTAAAAATGTATAAGGGGTACTTAGGTTTTCAAAATTATTTAGGGAATATGTGTACAAAAGTTTGACAACCATTAAACTCTGCCATCACCGTTGTTAAGAAACTTTATTAAATGCTACAATAATGTTGCCAATCAGCAATTCAGCAGATTTGTTTTAATGAATCAAAAACAGTCACTTATAAATTAATTTAGCTGTAGAGAGGAGTTAAGTGCTTAAACAGTGTATTTTCCTGATAACAGTATCTAGGTTAGAGACAAGAACTTTGTTAGTCATTAATCACGTTACTACACGCAAGTGAAAAAAATATATTTTAAGATAATCTATAAAATCAAACTTATAGCCAATTCGAATTGGCCTTCCCTTAACTAGCAAAATTGAATTTTGTTATAAAGAGGACCACACGCTTTTCCCAGTAAGACAACAGCATGAACTTGAGCAAAGCATTTGTGATGAACAGACCCTTGGGGGCTATGACCTCTATGATTCTTCCTTCCTTGTATTCATGCCCTGTGTCATTCCCTCTTCTTGAGTGTGGGTGAGGACTGTGATTTGCTTCTAACCAATAGAATATGGCAAAGGTGATGGGATTTCTATGATTATGTGTACCTGATTATGTTATTTAAGAACAAATGCAGGTCTTCCTGGAGTCTCTCTCACTCTACTTTGAAGAAGGTGCCATGTTGTAGGCTAACTACTGGGAGGTGCACATGGCAAAGAATTGAGACTGATCTTCAGCAGACAACAAAAAATTGAAGCCCTCAGTCCTACAACTATAGAAACTGAATTCTGCTAATAAAAGTGTTTAATTCCTCAATCAAGCCTCAGATAAGACTGCAACTCCAGCCAATATCTCAACTGCAGCTTTGTAAGACCCTAAGCAAAAGACCCAGCTAAGTCACACCCAGACTCCTGACCCACAGAAACTGTGAAACAACAGATGTATGCTATTTTAAGCTAAGTTTGTGGTAATTTGTTATAAGGAAACAGAAAACTAATGAAGCATTTAACCCTTTTGGGTGGCTCAGTTTTCTCAAGTAAAAATCAGCTGGATAGGATAAACTCAGAGTCTCTTAACTGAAATTGTGACTAAATGTCCTCTATCTTCAAACTACTTTATATTTATATTATTTAAACTTTCTTTTTATAGTGGATAAATTTCAGCCTAGGTCTGTCCAAATTATTAGAAATTCTAATTTAGTAAAAATTAGAATACGCAAGTACAAGTGAGACAAATAAATAATTGGTACTAACTGCTAATTTTCTTATTCAAAGCAGAGACAGTGATTTGTAAAATATTTAAAGGAAAAGGTTCACATTCCTTAAGACTTTCTTTACATATAAGACTATATATTCAAAGCTCTCAAAGCAATTTATAAAAATTGGCATCACAATAGTGATTAGGTATATCACGAAACCACCCTAAACTCTGGCTTACCTTGATGTTCAGCTAGAAAATACTTCTTTAATGCTAAAATATTTTCAAGAAGTCATGATGCATGAGAGATGATAAAGATTCCTACAGGAATGTAAGCCCCATAAGTTTTATTTACTGCTATATTGTCAGACGTTATAATAGTGCCTACCATAGAGAATATGCTCAATAAATATTTGTCAAATAAATAAACAGAAAAATAAATATGGTTAATGATAATTATTCTTCTAACCTGGATCCCATCCGACAAAGAGACTGGTAAGATGAAGCAGGCATATACACAATAGCAGAATTGTAACACAACATGAGAAAACTCAGGACTTCAAACCTAGAAAAAAAAAACAAGGAGAATGAATTACAAACAATTATTTCTATTAGAGACCAGTAAATTTCTTCCTTGGATGGTTATAACAACAATGCTTTAATGATTTTGAACAATTATTTCTATTAGAGACCAGTAAATTTCTTCCTTGGATGGTTATAACAACAATGCTTTAATGATTTTCAATCAGAATACTATAGCATACTCCTCAATGATTTCCCTGTTTCCATTTTCCTTTTTAAAGGTCATATCCCTGTTGCCATCTATATTTTCTTCCTCATAAAATAAACCATAATGCATGGTTTATGCATTAGGCCACTGCTTTTATTGACTGCATGATAAAATCCAAATTCATCATCGCAGGCAAGGTCCTTTAAAATCCACTGTCAACCTACCTTCCCAACCTTACCTTCCTTCCACTGCCTACTATATACACCACACCACATCAATCTTCTTACCATTCCATGAATATGCCAAACCTCTCCTAATTCCTTGCTTTTATGCATGCTGCTTTTTTTTACTAGAACATACTTTTTCACTTAAGAAACTCCTAAATTCCTGTTAAGGTTTCAAGTCCTGGCTCAAATTTTTACCTTAGATATAAAGCTATTAATTCTCCAAGTTAAAGGAAATGTTCCCTTATCTGTGTAGCTCTAAATGTCTAAGCAAGTGGCTCCTAAACCTGGATGCACATTACAGTTATTGAAGGACCTTCTAAAAAAATATATTCCTGTGTCTCAACCCGGACTGACCCAATTGAAAGCTCTAGGGGTAGGAACCAGGGAATTTATACTTCTAAAAAGCATCCCATAGGTAATGAAGAATATATGGAAACTCTGGAAAATTTTTGCAAGCCTGGAATTATTTCAAAATGAAAAGCTAAAAACTGAGTTGAAAGTCTGACTTGGAAGCAGTCGTATCTTCAGATTCCTACTCCTCTATGTTGCTAGGTTTACTGAAGACATATCTTCTGAAATTAAAGATTTCTTTTCTGAAAGGGTAAAAGAAAAATTTCTAACCAGGAATCAGCAGACATAACTGTGGATTGGGGCAGGTTGTTGAAAGGGAAAGATATTATATTGTGAATAGGAAGATTAGTGAAACATACCTTACTGGAAACTAAGACTTCCAGCTCTCCTTCCCACTGGGCTGCCAGACAGCTAGCTGCTAGCTCTCTAGTTAAACAGATTAGAAAAGTTTTCTCTAAGGAATTTGACCATTCTAAGGGGAAAGACTTAAAAATATGGACTTAGAAATATGAATGGCCCAGTGAGAAATTGTGAAGTTCACGGTCAACTAGCCCTATTAACATGGTCAGAGCTTCTCAT
>CM053503.1:144168561-144190863 GCA_028627145.1 Eidolon dupreanum
TTGAGTTTAGTTCGTATGTTTTCTTCTATGCATTTTATTGTTTCAGGTCTTATATTCAGGTCTTTAATCCATTTTGAGTTAATTCTGAAGCATGGTGATAGACGACAGTCTAGTTTTATTCTTCTGCAGGTGGCTTTCCAGTTTTCTCAAAACCATTTACTGAAGAGGCTTTCCTTTGTCCACTGTATGTTTTTGGCTTCTTTGTCGAAAATTATTTGCCCATATAAATATAGTTTTACTTCTGGACTCTCGATTCTGTT
This sequence comes from Eidolon dupreanum, assembly GCA_028627145.1. Lineage (NCBI taxonomy): Eukaryota > Metazoa > Chordata > Mammalia > Chiroptera > Pteropodidae > Eidolon > Eidolon dupreanum. The sequence continues at coordinate 144,168,822 of CM053503.1, forward strand.
CCACTGGTCCGTGTGTCTGCTTTGCTGCCAATACCATGCCTTTTTGATTACTGTCGCTTTGTAATATAATTGAAGTCGGGCAGAGTGATGCCTCCAGCCTAATTCTTCTTTCTCAGGGTGGCTTTGGCAATTTGTGCTTCCATACAAATCTGATGAGTTTTTGTTCTATTTCTTTAAAAAATGCCGATGGGATTTTGATGGGGATTGCATTAAATCTGTATAATGCTTTAGGTAATACGGTCATTTTAACTATGTTGATTCTTCCAATCCAAGAACATGGAATATCTTTCCATTTCTTTGTATCTTCTTCGATTTCTTTTAATAGGGTCTTGCAGTTTTCATTATATAGGTCATTCATATATTTCATTAAATTTATCCCTAGGTATTTTATTCTTTTTATTGCAATTGCAAAAGGAATTATTTTTTCCACTTCTTTTTCTGACACTTCATTAGTAGAGTATAGGAAAGCTATGGATATTGAATGTTGATTTTATATCCAGAGACTTTACTGTATTTGCTTATTGTTTCTAGTAGTGTTCTTGTGGAGTCTTTAGGATTTTCTATATAGAGAATCATGTCATCCACAAATAGTGACAGTTTGACTTCTTCATTTCCTATTTGGATGCCTTTATATCTTTCTCTTGTCTGATTGCACTCGCTAGGACCTCCAATGTTATATTGAATAAGAGTGGCGATAATGGACAGCCTTACCTTGTTCCTGATCTTAAGAGGGAAGGTTTTTAGTTTTTCACCATTAAGTATAAAGTTGGCTGAGGGTTTGTCATATATGGCCTTTATTATGTTAAGGAAAAGGGGTGAATTTAATTGTATGTGAATTATATCTCAATTAAAAAGAAATTAAAATCAATAACTGAAAATGTTCAAGATGTACAGTACAGTTTCCTCAATATTTAAAACACTTGCAAATCACTAGGACAAAAACACACAATTCAATAAGAAAAAAGAACACAGCAGTTCACAGGTCAAGAAAAATAATGAATTAACATATTAAAAGCATTCAAATCCAGTCATAAATAAAGTAATGCCAAGTAAAACAATATGATATCAATTTTTAACTATCGGATTGGCAAATTTTTTTAATTTGAAAATACCCAGAATTGGGGGTTAGTATGAGGAAACAGGCACCTTCAAACTACTGGTAGGAGGTTCAGCTGGTGCAATTATTTGGGGGAGGGTAATTTGGCAATATCTACACAATCTGAAAAAGCAGACATTCTTTAACACAGCAACTACACTGCTAGGACTTTTTCTTACAGATATCCTGGTATTCCCATGCAAATATATGTATATATACACACACACAGAAGTGTTCCTTGAAATGTTGTTTATAGTAGAAAAAACTGAAAATCAAAATTTCAGTCAATATGAGACTGATGGTACATATATAGAATACTAGGTAGTTATTAATAAAGAATGAGATCTCTATAAGCTGCTAGAGAAATATGTCCAAGATTTATTCTTAAATAAAAAAACAAGTTGCAGAATAACATGTACAACTGAATCCATTGTATATGGGCCTGGGCATGCTTAAGGTTTAATATATGCTTTTGCATGCATTAAAATTTTCTGGAAGGACACATAAACTTTTCTCTTTGTACTCTTGTCTATTTTTACTTTATACTGTGATCTATTTTAAATTTACCACAAGTATATAATGTTATACTTTAAAAATTAAAATAGAAAACAATAACAACAAAAAAACCTAGGAAACCAGATGATGTTTCTATAAATCAATCTGCAGACTATACTTAGGAACCATTATTTTATCATAAATTTTATACTGTGAAAAGATTTGAGTAAGCCAACATAATTGTACAGAAAAAAATTAAGCTGTTTCTTTAAGTTAGGATAAGGCCTTCTTCAAGTGTTATACAACACCATGTTGGCTAATAAAGGATGACCACTAAAGCTGAATTCCAAAACAAAGTGTTAGGACACAAGGGAAGCCAATGCATTTTCTATCATATGTGTAATATTGGAAAGACCTATAAGAAGAACTGGAATTCCATACTGAAGTACTTGTTAATGACTATGGAAATTTGCCTGATCATTTATTCCTTCCATAACTCTAATATTATAATAAGAGTACTATTTTTCTACAAACAAAATATTGCATTACGAATAATAGTATTACTAATATTTATTATGTGCCAGCCACTGTGCTAAGCATGTTCTGGTCATCACCTCATAGTGACCATGTAGGGTAACATGTAGTAAAGAATTTGGCTTTGTTCAAAGAGCGTTCTGGCCTTTGCCTTCATATTCTGGGAAGAAACTTGTGTCGTATCTGATAGGTTTGTTTAGGTTTGTGTCAGCAGGATCTCCTTGTTGGTCAAGTCTTAAGGTTCTGGCTAGACTGAAATGATATAGGAATGCAATGACTGATAGGAATAATGTGAAAGTTTGGATAAACTTTAGGGGAAGTGATTATATGTCATTTACCTAAATGAATTATGGGAATGAATACTGTATTTGGGAACACCTCCTCTATCTAGTACTAAAAATAGAAGGCATGTAAATCCCTTCTTGCAATATTAATTGGACATGCTAAATAGGAACCAATAAGACTGCCTACACCCACAACGTTATTAATTTGCTGCACAATAGCCCTGTTTGGAGTATAGACTGGGGCTTATGGCAAACGCCAGTAAGTTACACCTAACAATGACTTGTAGGATTTGGACCATTTGAGTTTCCCATTAGGCACCGAGACTGCCCCTATGATTGAAATATAATGTAATACTGAAATATGAAATACCATTAGTATCTTGAGTGATGTAAGGAAAACACAGGCAGTACCAGAAGAGTTCCATAATAAAATGGAAATGGTTTGTGCAGGAACAGGCCACTGGAGGAAAGCAGAGGTACCCAGAGTACTCATAAGCAGGAAGCCTCTTTTTCCCTAGGGCCAACTCTGGCATCACAGTACCCTATGAATAACTGTCTAATGACTATCAAAGAGCAACTTGATTTATAGATGGCAGTTTGTTGTTGTTGTTGTTGTTGTTGTTGTTTTGGTGGGGAAAACCAACTCACGTTTAATTGTGACATTTTAAAATTGTACAAGTGTAGAGAGCCAGATCTGAGCCGGATCTGTGGTCAAAGCATTGGCAAAGCCACGCTTGACTGTGTTATAATCTACCAAGGACAGAGAAGCAAAACAGTTCACAGACAGCTGCTTGTAGTTTAGCATAGATAACCAGGTACAGAAAGGCCTTGGGAAATTATTGCTGCCAGCAAGTCTCAAGTCCTGAGAAGAAGACTCCCACTTCCTCCTTGACCTTCAAAAGTATATAATAAACGTGCTGATCTTGCCTTGGGGTCACTGTATCTGAGCAGAGTGCAGTGTCCCACCTGGCCCCAGCTTTTGTATATACCGTCTGTGTTTTTCTCCATCTTTCCATTGCCCCCCCTTAGGTATATTAACCCTCTAGCCATACAGGTTACGGCATACAAGTGTTTTGACATCCCCACCCCCGCCCTGCCCCATATTTTGTCTCTTTTAAATGACAGGAAAATATCAACTAGTCACAGATTTAATGGGTTTAACAAGTTTACCCCAGCAAAACTGGGGCTGACAGTTTTTATTTGCAGCACTCAATATTATTCTAAAACGCCAGACAGATCCCACAGTGGCCAACAGTAAATTTCAGATCTCCAGCGTTTAAAAGTTTAGGTTCTCTGAGCATTCTGTGTTGCAGTGGCACTTGTCCAAAACTGGTATCTCCTTGTAATTGGGGAACTTTAAATGAACCAGTGAATAAAGCTTTTTCTCCTTCAAGTGGAAAAAAATCATTCCTCAAAATCCAGCAGATCTGGCTGTGAGGTCTTTCCTGCTATTGCATCCCTTCAGGCTTGTTTTTTGCAGTGGATTACAAGACACCAAAATCTAACCCCAGTTACAAGAAACAAGACAGTAATGACTATAAAGGGAGTGACTAGGAGCAACTGAGTTATTCTTTTACTTCTCATATTCAATATATGTTTCAAGAAAAACAACAAAAAGAACAGGTCCTCTAAGTACAAAAGCTAGAACTACAAAATCCATTCTTTCAAGGGTAGTGGAAGGCAGGATGGAGAGGTAGGAGGGTAAATGGCACAAGGAGCAAAGTACTCAAGTCCGTTCATACACAGGGGCTGGCAAATGCTAGAAATAAGCTGCAGAATAATCTGTAGTCCGTTCAGACTTACAGGTATTAAAAATCCACATATTGGTGTCAGGAAGATTATGCCTTCTGTGCACCAGAAATAAAAACCTCAAGTCCTCAGAGAGAAGGGAACATGCAGAGGGCCCTTGGCAGAGTAGATCTTGACTTTCCTGGTAGAAGAGGTGAACAAGGAAAGAGCTGCACAGCCTCCTTCCAATCCCACTCATCTTTCTGATGGCAAGTGACTCAGTAGCCTGCAGCAGCCTTCAGTTTGGCAAGAGACGGATATGATAAAGAGAATTTCTCTGTAGAGGCTGAGCAAGTCAGGGCAGACGGCAGGTAGACCACCTTGTAGAAGAATCTGGTGTTTAAGAAAACCATCAAGGAGAAGAGGCGCAACTGGAAAAGATACACTTTACCATGGATTTTTGCTTCATTAGTGCTGATAATGAATAAAAGAGAGAATTCCAGCCACGAAGAGGCAGCCACTGATAATGTATGAGGACTTCATTGCTGTGAGGAAAGCCAAGGGCAAACCAAATCCAAAGTAGTAAAGCCATTTCTTCCCTATGTTTGACAACTGCTGGTGCATTTCAATTCCTTTATTGAACCAATGATATTCAAAGCAGTATAGTGAGTAGAGAAGAAACATATACAGAAGACTAATCAGCTGACCAACAAAATGAATGGAAAAGAGACTCACAAACATCTCCTGGATAAGGAAAAGAGCCTGCAGCAGAAGGCTGAAGAGCATATCAGCAATGATTTTGCTGACACTGGGGAATGAATGAGGTTTCCACCCTGATACCTTGAATGCCAGATCAGCTATATCTTGAAACCAAATGGCATTCATCACTTTGCTAAGCACAAATGAGGAGCACCCAAAAAGCACTGAAAATTGATGCAAGGAAGAATTCCAGGCACGACCAAACATCTCATGTAATGACGGATCACCCTTCTGACATGCTTACTCACTGAAGCATAGGAATAAAAACTCACTAAAACAAGAGACCGAACCAGAATACTCTGCCATTCCAAGCACAGCACTAGAAAAAGCTACTAACACTACCATACGATCCAGCAACTCCTCTGCTGGGTATTTATTTACCCCAAAGACTTGAAAACCCATATCTGTAAAGATATTTGCACACTGATGTTCATAGCAGCATTATTCCCAGTGGTCAGGTCATGGAACCAACCGAAGTGTCCCTACAATAGATGATCGGTTACAGAAGCTGTGGTACATATATACAATGGAATATTACTCAGTCATAAGAAGAGATGAAATACTGCCATTTGCGACAACATGGATGGACCTCGAGATAATCATGCTAAGAGAAATAAACCAGACAGAAAAAGTTGAAAATCACATGATATCACTTATGTGTGGGATATAAACCTAAAAACACCAAATGAACAGGACAAACAGAGACTCATGGACATGGACTATATAGACTAGTGATTACCAGAGGGTAGGGAGTGGAGGATGAGAGGGGAGCTAGATAGGTTAAAGGGGGTCAAATGTAAGGGGTAGGGAGAGGGTAAAGTGGGTAAAGGAGATCAAATATATGGTAGCTGAAGGAAACTGGACTTTGGGTGGTAAACACAATAGAAAACATAGATGTCAAATGATAACGTACACCTAAAAATTATATAATTGTATTAACCAATGTTGCCCCAATAAACTTACAAAAAAAAGAAAAAGAAAATGCTACTAACAATATGCGGCTCACTCTCTTGCTTCGCTCTCTATGCTCTGGGCTCTCCTCTATGCCAGGACACTACCTGCCCTTCTTCAATGCTACTCCTCTCTCTTTTGCTGAATTCAAGCATCTAGCTTTGAGACGGTACAAATTCCCCAGATGGAGTCTTTGATTCTCTTGGCAAGGTCCCGGAGTAAGGTTTTGACACTTTGTCAACCGTCTTTTTACCACCCAAACTACCAACTATACAGAGGAGAGAAAAGCATCTCAAATCTTTCATCATCAAGGACCTGGCTGCTCAGCTCTGGACCAACCTGGCCCCTTGACCACCACGGGCCTCTCAGCTCCTCCTCACTCAGCTGCCAGCTGCTACTTGGTTGCTCCCAAGACCAAGGCTGTACCCACACTGGCCATGCCTAGACAGTGCAGGCAGTGGGAAGTTGGTGGGCACTCAGCCCAGCCACCCTGGGTGGAGAGGGCTTGTTCTAATATGAGTAGACTGCACCCTGTTAGGAAGACCGTCACTCTGACTGAGGAAGTTAAAAACAAATCAGTCTGATGTCTGAACTTAACCGCATGCTGTTTGCTACTATATTTAGATTTTTACCAATTCATGGGTGGTGGCCAATGACCTGGCCACATGGTCAGGCAGGAAGGCAATGGAAAACTAGCCTATTAAAGGGGTGCTTGTATGGGGAATGGGCCTATGAAAATCACTACAGGAATCAGAGGAGTGCATTAAAATAGAATATACCTATGACCTATCTATGTCCATCAGGAGAAACCCTTCCAGAACTGGAAAATGACTGGTATCAATGAGTACATATCCCAGCCATGTGTTGGTGAGACCACTCTTGCTTTCGGAACCTGATAAAGTCAAATGGAAGCCTACAAACTTCAGTGGCATTGCTTGGGGAGGTATTTTGGTGATGTGATATGCCAGTATTTATGACTCTTACTTTTCAGGTTACATATGCTGCCATTTTGTGATATGGTATAACACTGGCATTGTTGGTAAGGTTATAATACTGATATTGATGATCAAATGTATTGGTAAATTGAATTGAAGCCTCCTTAGTATGAATACTAATAAAAAATGACTCGCCTGAGAGAGAAACTGGATCTAATCATCACCAAATTAGTTCTGCTCAATTTTATCATAAAGTACAAGTAGCAGCAGATCGGGAAGGCGCAGGGTGGCAAAGAGTAACCAAACTGATACGAAAAGATAAAAATGTAAATAATGGTTTTATAGAACAAATTAGTTATTTCTTCAAATCTATCTCTAATTTATATTGGTTCCTCAAATACTTGGCATATTCATAGTGATCATATTGCTATCTGTATTTGTCACATAAATGCTATACTAAAAATAGATGCCCAAATAAACATAATTGTTTTTTGTTTAAAAGAGTTTTAGCCAAACAGGGAATGGCCTACTTAGTAACATAAAGAATTTGACTTTGGCCTTTGCCTCCACTAGGAAGTAACCTATCTCATACCTGATGAGAATGTCTTTTTTTTAGGGTGGGGGCTAGTGACAACAGATCTTATGGCAAGGCTGGCCACATCTAACATTCTTGGGTGGGGGCTGACTACACCAGAAGGAACCATCATGTGATTTAAGGTGGGGCTTTGGGTCACACAGTATCAATTAACCTAGAGGCTGAGATCAACCTTGTGAGCAATCAATCTAATCCATCATACTTTTATATATAATGGAGCCCAATAAAAGCTCTGGACTCTGAAGCTCACCTGAGCCTAACTCTAGGCATATTGTCACACATTGATGCTGGGAGGATAATGCATCCTGACATCATGGGCAAGGACAACAGAAACTTTGCGTTTGGAACCCTCCAGACCCTATGCATCTCTCCCTTTGGCTGATTTTAATCTATCCCTTCCTTGTAATAAACCATAACTATGACTATAACAGCTTTCATTCACTGAGTTCTGTGAGTCCTATCAAGTTATCAAACCCGAGTGGTTATGGGAATCACCCAAACTTACAATTGGTGCTAGAAGTGAGGGTAGTCTCGGAGACTGTGCATTCAAACCATGCTATTTGTCTCATTTCAGGTAGGTATATATTCTCATTAACCCATTTAAGAAAGCAAGGTGTAGACAGTAGATACACTGCCCAAGAGGATGGCTTCTAAATTGTAGTTCTAGAACATGAATCTGTTTTTTATATTGCTTTATATAAGATGACCATAACATAGTACCATGCATTAGATGGATGGGTATTTTACTATGATGTATTTCACTAGTATGACATAATTAACTTTCTGCCTCTCCTCACACCAAACTTGACCCAAAGTAATTATAGTTAACTGTTAAACATAAATTAACAATTATTACTGTCCACAGTTTTTACCATTACCGGTTTTGTGCAGTAAATGTTTCCCTCTGAGGATGAAGGTCACTATAAACAACTCTGATGAGATCATGCTGACACAATGCCCCTTCTGTCAAAGCCATGGATCCAATTGTTGATGGCTACAAAAATAAGGTAAAGTATGAGACCGTGTATCTAAATGAAGGAAAAATCTACAAAAGGCTGTTTCAGACCATTTCTTCTCTTTTCAAAACTTTTCCCATTTTTCAATTATACACATTCTATAGCTCTTCTTGAAAATTATAAGATACATAAAATAGAAAGTATACTGCTTTATTTTTTTGAAAGATTATGAAATAAATCTATACTTAGGGCACAGATAAGAAAAGTTGCTGAAAAGACTACAAGTTACAAATATATCAGTTTTATTTGTATTCTAGAACACAGAGCAATCTTGGGGACTGCATTCAAATTATGAAGTTTGTCTAACTTCAGGTAGGTATGTATTCTCATTAATCCCATTCTACTACAAAGAAAGCAAGGTGTAGAGTTATAATTATATAACACAAACAATATTGAAGACTATGATCACTGTCTCTTTAATGGTGACTGATTTCATGTTTCAAAAGTTAGAAGATCCATCCACTCATAAATGTTTCACTATCTTCCATTTTATTTCATAACATGACACACAGGACTTAATTAAAATCTATTATTCAGAAATATTCTATGCTAAAATGAGTCCTTGCTAAATAGGAGGCATTCTATTTCCAATACAGAACAAAATCCCAAGGGAATTAATTAAGAAAAGCAATAGCTGCATAGAGCTATGGAGACAACAGGCTACTGATTGTTAATAAGAAAACAAAATATAATTTTTAGATTACCGGTGAAGTTTCTTTAAATGCTTTCTTCACAACTTTACACACTAAAGACTACAAGAGGCCAAAAGCTTGATTTGTAATATATATCCTTAAAAAGAGCAGGCAGAAGGAATTCAGCTCAACAGAGTCATCTATCTAACTATATGATCATCAGTATTCTCACATTCTTCAATCAAGTAAATATAAGGAAAAATCAAAAGTATAACGTTACTGAATAGCTAAAATTCATCAATTAGACCCCTTTAAATGGAAATTACAGTGTTAATATTCTTCTAAGTAGCCATTTTCCTAAAAAATAATAAAAACCAATCAAACATAAATGATTTCTAATTAATATGGAAACTTTTAAAAATTAAAGAAAATTCATACAAGACTAATAAAAAAGACTGAAAATGATACTGGTGGAATACAAAAGAATTAAACAAAAACTAAAGGAAAATTTTCCATTAATTACTTTCTGCCTCCCTTGACAGTAGCTCAACTTTATATCACTAACAAACATCTACTTTTAAAAAGCATATCAGTAAAGGTGTGTTAGAAATAGCTATCTTTGGTAATAAACTGACTTTATCTCTTATTCAATATAATTTTAAATAATTCCACCGTTCAATCTTACTTACCTCGTGGTATATTGAAGGCTTAGATAAGGAAGGGATAGTAAAAGATAGAACCTTATTGTTTCCATCTTTATCAGCAATTTCCTATAGTAAAAAAAAATATACAAAGATAATGAAATAATCACAGAACATAAGAAACAATAACTACTTTCTTATTGAACATATTATTGGTAAGAAAGATTATTAGAAATAGTATATTAAAATACTACTACACTATTATCTCTTTATAGAAATAGTAATATCTAAAAAACACTTTGAGAGATTTGAGTGCAATATTATATAAAAAATACAAAATGACAGCAAAGACATGAAGCAGTAATACAAGTCAATTTTCATGTTAAATTTACATACAGTACAGGGAAATTACAAGTGATTAAATCCTTAAGTAGAAACATAGCTGAATTAAACATTAAAATTAAAGATCTTAGCCAAGAGAGCTACACTTATGAAAATGAGAAAAAAATGCTGTTCTAACACAGAATGAATCTTGACTAAAAGAAACTCTTACAATTTTCAGCAATAAACTAATGACTTGAAATAAACTATATATTAAGATAATATTAGTCCCAATGATTAAAAATAAGTTCATATTTAGGTAATTTTTATTGAACTGCAAGAAAATTCTTGTGAATTTTAAAATTTAAAAGCACTTTATCTTTTAATGAAAAGGACAACAGTGACCTTTATTTCTAGTTTCTGGTACCTCCAATCTGCTACAGGCATCAACAAAACCTACACCAGCATTTTTGCATTGCCCCTCTTGCATTGTTCCTTTTCCCTACTGCCTTATTTTAGTTTTTTTTTTTTGTCTCTTTTACAACTCATGTTAATATACATAACAGGTATAAAATCCAAAGAGAAGTTTGCCCTTAGCAGACCTAGCAGGAAGGTGGTCAGAGATAGACCAAGTAGTTACATAGCATAAAAGGAAGAAACAACAATAAAAACAACTATCACCACCAAAACTCAAACCCAAAGAACTTCCCTATAGGGCTCATTTCTGAGTTTAATATGTCATAGGAGAGTAGCAATTATATGTGAAAAATGGCCTTACCTCTGATTTTGGCAGGAAAAGTAGTTTAAAAATTCCCTAGAAAGATCATTTAACTGCTTTGTAGTCAAATTAGCTACTGTCATATTTGGGTCATTGTGCCTCAGACAAAGTGTAAGATAAATGGACCTGATTTAAGTTAGGTAATAAAATTTTAATTTTATTCCCAAATTTTAAATTAAGCCAAATACTTCTGATTTATATTTGTATTTGTGTGAAGGGTGTTCTGAAATTTGCTTAAGTTGAGGGCAATACAAAACTCTCCCTGAGGCTACCTGAATCAAGGGAGAAAGGCCAGGGAGGGAAAGAAGAAAAAAGAAAAAAGAGAAATGAATGTATAAAAGAAAACCAGTGTGGTAAGAAAAATTGAGAAGCACAGAGAAGAGAGAATACAGATATCAAGAGAATTAAAAGATAGAAGCCCAAGATTATATTTCTGACATATAATTGAGTATTATTTAACAGTATATGTTTGAGATACCAAAATATAATTAAACCATAGCACCAACAAACTAGCACTGTCAAGAACTGCTATACAAAATATTTTGCTTCAATTTTTCCCTCTACTAAATTCTATTACACTGAACAATTTAATAAAAATGATGGCTTAATGCTAAACATAATCTAAAACACTAAATTATCAAATCAATAAACATTTGCTAAATGCCTGTGCTAAGTAAGCACTAGAGACACAGTAATATATGAAATAAATTCTCTGCTTTAAAAAAATAATCAGGCAAATTAACAAAATAGAGAATTTTATACCTAGACCAGCTTTTCATTAAAAAAACTCACCTATAGTTATATTTCTACTGCTAATAATAATAAAAATGATAACATTTGTTAAATACCTCAGGTAACACGGCGGATTCTTCCAATTGCTTTTAATCCTATAACAATGTTTTATTTCTGTTTTACAGATGAGGCAACTTAAGTCAAGATATTAAGTAAATTACCCAAACTTAAAACAGCCAATAAGTGGCAGGGTCTGGTTTTAAATAAAATATAAATGACTCTGAGGGCCAAGCTCCTTCCTTCAGATACATGTTCTAGTGATGAAAATGTTTTCTAATGATTTAAGGGATAATACTTAAGAGGAGTGAAAACTGGTGCAGAAGAATATTATTTACTGTAAGACTCAATGTTTCATGAGGCACTATATTACCTCTCAACTATAAAACTTAATTTTATTATGTGGAGTATTTATTTGCAATGAGTACTGAATACACAGAATATGACTTCAAAGGGAAGGAATTTCAATACCAGTGTCATAAACTGAGTACCATGTGAAAAAATAAAAGAATACTAGTATTGAAGGTATGCTTGAGAATTCCTAAGAAAAGATTTTCATAAACAATATAGTATCAAATACATAATATATTATCAAATGATTACTAAAAGTAAATTTTAAAAATTTTACATGTAATGCATTTATAAATACTGATCAAATAAATATATTTGACCTAAATATATAAGACCTTAAACAATAAATTGCATAGAAGAAAACATAGGTAGTAAACTCATGGAGTTTGGATTTAGAGAGGATTTTATGAATTTGACCTCAAATGCAAGGGAAGTAAAAGCAAAAATTAATGAATGGGACTGTATCAAACTAAAAGGCTTCTGCACAGCAAAAGAAACCATCAATAAGACAAAGAGGCAACCAACTGAATGGGAGGAGATATTTGCAAATAACCCCTCTGATAAGTGGTTAAAATCCAAAATATACAAAGAACTCATACAACTCAACAATGAAAAATAATCCAATTAAAACACAGGCAGAGGACCTGAACAGACACTTCTCCCAAGAAGACATACAAATGGCCAAAAGATGTAAGGAAAGATGCTCAACTTCACTAGCTATTAGGGAAATGCAAATCAAAACCACAATGAGATACCACCTCACACCTGTTAGAATGGCTATCATCAACAGGACGCGTAATAACAAGTGTTGGAGAAGTTGCAAAGAAAAAGGAACTCTCATAAACTGCTGGTGGAAATGAAAATTGGTACAGCCACTATGAAAATCAGTATGGAGGTTCCCCAAAAAACTAGAATCACCATATGGCCCAGCAATCCCTTTTCTGGGTATCTACCCCCTAAAAATCGAAAGCATTTATCCATAAAGATTTATGTACCCCTATGTTCACAGCAGCATTATTCATGGTGACTGAGACATAGAAACAATAGAAGTGCCTTCGGTAGATGACTGGATAAAGAAGATGGAATATTACTTAGCTGTAAGAAAAGATAAATACTGACATTTGTGACAACATGGATGGATCTTGAGATAATTATGTTAAGCCACATAAGTCAGAAAAAGTTGAGAACCATATGATTTTACTCATATGTGGGATATAAAACTGAAAGCTACAAACAAACAAGATAAACAAACAGACTCATGGACACGGACAACAGTTTAGTAGTTATCAGAGGAAAGCAGGGAGGGTAGAGGGACGTAAAGGTAAAGGGGGTCGAATATATAGTGACGGAAGGAAATTTAACTTTGGGTGGTAAACATACAATGTAATATACATATTTTGTATTATTCAATTATACACTAGAAACCTAAAATAAACAAGTCATAAAATATTAACAATGCTGTCAATTATAATAGTTTTATCTACTTTATAAAATGCATCATTAAGCACCTCTGTACTCAATTTAATTAACTCAAATAAATTATTCAGTAGACATTTCAATTTCTTTTCGTCTCAACATTTCTTAAGTATTTCAGAGGATTTTAAAAAATACTTTAAATTTCCCAAACTATCATTTTCAACTTACCAAATTATAGATTCCTAACAGAAGTGCTTCAATGCATCCATTACTCTGTCTGTCTCGGCTAACTGTAAGCCGTAAATAAACCCACATCAATTCTGGCAAGAACTGCAGTGTGAACCTCTTAAGTCGAACTTCAGAGCTCCGATAGAGCTCAAACAGCTGATGGCAGACAGGCTCCAGGAGCTAAAAGGAAATAAAGTGAATTACTTACATCATTCTTTTGGCTGTAACTATATATTTCTAAAAGGCATGGATACTTATATAGTATTTTCAAAATAAACTCTCAACATTAATTTTTACATATTTTGAATGGATGCAGCCAAAAACTTAATCTCTATTTATGTACAGAGACTACATAAACTGACCAACCTACTAACTATAAGAAATACTTTGTGCCCTTATAATATCAATGTATCTTTTAATATACTGTATTACTAAATTGATCAGATAATTCGTTCTTTAACCAATGTACCACACTTATATTTAGTGAGTCACTTTTTCTATTCTTAGAACCCTTACTATCCTCCATTTTAAAAAGTCTCTATTGGAAGAAAATAATTTCAAATAATCTTGTTGGAAATAAACTTTAAATATCAACTTAAGACTGTGATTTAAACAAATTATATACCACTCAGTAGAGAAAGGGACTTTGTAATACATAATATTTGGACATCCAAAATGTTAGCTAATATTTAAAATTAATGTTTGTAATAAGTAAAACATTACTTTTATGTTCTAAAAATGACTTAAATTCTATTAATTATATTTATTTGAAAGATTCTAAAAAGGAGGAAAGTAAACAGAAACAGCTTTTCCAATGTTTAATTGGCTAATTCTGCATATAACATAATACAACTTATGAGGAACTTCACGACCTTGAAAACTGAAGAAGATAAACAGTTTAAATAAATCTCCCCCTCTTCTCTAAACTTGTACTGTCAATTTAGAATGGTTTTGTTGGAATAACTGCAGACTGAACAAAACTGTGATTTTAAAATGCAGACAAAATACTGACAGGAAACTATAAAAAAGTTTAAAATCTAATACTGCTTAAAAATGAAATATTTAACAATTTATATGCTTATCTTTATTCTGAATGATTAAAATACATATATATTTGAAAATCTGCCTGAATGTAGTTATGTACATCTTTAATAATCTAACACTAGAATAAAATCACTACTTTCACAGCTGTAGATTAAAAGTCAACAAATCCTATGTTGATTGCACAGTTAATATATTTAGATGAGTTAAGCTTAGCTCCTAAGGGACAACTCTAAAGCTAAAAAAATTTATACATACATATCCTAGTCTAGTAACTATCACAGTATTTGAAATCTTAAAAAAACATTCCAACTAGCCCCTCACACTGAAGTCTAGATCAGTGAGACAATTTGCCTAAGGTCATAGAAGTTAGTGATGGAGGAAGACACTGGAATTCAGGTCTTCTGACACAAAGTTGATGTTCCCATTATAGCACATTTCTTATTTTAAAATGAAAGTGGAGTAGGATGTGAGAGTTGTATAATTACAAATAGTATGTTCTACATAGTGCTAAAAATGAAGTACAAAATTTTTTAAAATAGTTAATGGCTGGCATCTTTTAAAAGTACTGACCATAATATTCACTTCTTTTAGGGAATTAAAGATTACTGTTTCATAAATTTACTTATTAAAAATATACATACAAGTTTCAAATCTACTTTCCTTTTTTAGTAAAAGACTCTAAAATTACCTTCTCTAAATTTTATTGGTCTTGGAACAATCACAATTTGTTTATGTTATAAGGTCTTAACTTCCCTTCCCCAGTAGCAAGAAAAACACTGGCATATAGGATACTATATTTTAATTAAGCATAACAAAGAAATACAGTTATGAAAATTATTACTCAAATTTTCTTTTAAGCCAAGAAGAGGAGTGGCTGGCAACCTAGTAACTTAATCAGATACTACTGCAAAATAAGATAGTTAAAAACTTGCCAGTGCTATCTGTTAAAATCTTTAATTCTAAGCATCTGTAGCAGGCCATTATGTTCTCAATTTCCCAGTATCACAAATGACTCTGACCTATGTGGGATAAATGGGTTATCCTACGTCAAAAAGTGTTAAAAATCATTATCCTCTGGTTAAAAAAAAGCTTATGAATAAGTGAAACCTTCCCCAAATGTAGCAAACAGTGCAAAATAATTACTAAAAAAACATGATATGCGATGAACACATTGAGAGCAGTCTGGGTGGAATAATGGAGACTGAGGCCCAAATTGGATTAAAGAAAGAATGTGAGGTGAGGAAAAGGGGTCAAGTAGAGAGAGGCTATAAGTAAGCAATACTTTATGAGGTTCATCTGTGAAGAGGGGCAGAGAAATGGGGTAGATAATAAAATATAAGGCAAATCAAAGAAGTTCTTATTTTTTGCTTTTGGTTTTTTGTTTGTTTGTTTGTTTGTTTTGTGTGAGGCAACCCTTGTTGACCTCACAGATTGCAAGGACCTTGTCAGCTTACAATCTCTTATTTTTTTTTACGTCTATAGCACCTGGTCTTCCTAGGTGGTCTCCCATCCAAGTACTAACCAGGCCTGATCCTGCTTAGCTTCTGAGATAAAGAAGGTTTTTACAAAATAGAATATGGTTATTTACTGTATTCATCAGGAAAGGAAAAAATACCAATCAAGAAGTGAAGAGAGGGGATAATTGCAGGAACAATCTTTGAGGTGGCCAGAGAAGATGATATTCAGGTCTAAGTGGAAGAGATCACAACCTGGAATACTTCCTCCAATGAATGACAGAAAAGGCATGAGAGTATGGGCAGAGATGCTGGCAGAGCAGTACATGTGTATGGGAAAAAAAGGCATTCCCAACTATTTTCTTATGCTTTTTAAATAGAGAAAGCAAGGTGAAAATGAGGATTAAAGAAGGTAAGAGTATGAGGGGGAAAATGGTGTGAAATGAACAGTGGGACAGTATACTAAAGAAGTAAAGCAAGACTGCAAGGCAGCATACTACTTGCCCATTTGACATTTTTAGTCTTGCACTTAAAATGGAGAAATATGGAGGCCTCCCTGAGTGGAAGATGTGAAAGAACTGCTACAGTGACTAAGGGATCTGGAAGGAGGGAAAAAAGAAAAATAAAGCATTATGTTGGTTTACAGATTAAAACTTGAAGCTATAGTACAGGTTGGCCATATATGTAATATTAAACTTCTAGGAAATATACTTTCTTAAGAACTTTTATAGTCTTTAAAGTAAAACTGTAAAAGTGTCATAAGTTTAATACTATATACAGCACGTGACATTTTTAAGAAATAATTTCCTGTTAACTAAATAATATGCTTGATATTTCAGAATATGGCAAAATCAGGACTAAAAGGGCCTTTCTTCTAGGACTAAAGTCCAGAATTGCTTTGAGTTTCTATAGAGCTTAAAATTCTGTTATTCTTAAGTATGAACACATGGTTAGAATCTTATAACCTGACAGGAGAAAGAATGGACAGACAAACCTGTTCTGACAACTGGCTGATTATAATGACTGTTGGATCTTGATCCTGAAAGTCTCAAGTTGTAATTTTTCCCTTTCTAGCCATGATAAGGTATGACACGTTAATATTATGAAATATGAAAATATAAAATAATGTAACTTTAATGTCATAATTTCCATAGTATAAAATAAAAAACAAAACTGATACTTTTTATACACTTGTGAGTCCCAATGAAAATGATGGCATTTTAGAATCTCATTGTGTGTTTCACTATCCTTCTAATCAAGATTTATTAAGTATTCATTACGTAATAATTTTATCGTTATGATAAAATACTAGATTCTAGGAAGTAACAAATATAGACTATATGACCACTGCCCACGAAGAGCTTACAATCTAAAGAGAAAGCGTAAAAAATTTTTTTAAAGCAAAGCTTAAATGTTAAGATAGTGCAAAATAAGGGGTGGGGAATACACACATTCATTATCGAAACAGAAATTTGAAAACTCTTGACCTAGGATATGCATATATGTACATTACCACACCTAAAGTTAAAAACCATTCATAAATACACAGCAAGAAAAAAAGAAGCAAATGAATCCTGCAATTGTTGCTATAAATAGCAACAGATGCAAGTCTAACGGAGAGCCAATCCAAGTTTAAGAGATAGGAAAGAAAGAGGTCAATAAGCAAGCTTTTAGTGATAGGATAAAAATGAAGATGCACTTTAAGTTAAGCTGCTGGTTAGGAGATGATTACCTGAACTTCTTCAAACTCACTCCAGTACACAGCAGAGGCACTCTTGGAGGCTGTATCTGGGAAGATAAGAAGCTACTTTCCTGTGTGTTCCTTTCATTTTCATTTTAAAGCATACATGAATCCAGTGGTGATAAAACTGTATGTCATACTATTGTGTTAATGAAAAGATAATGTGTATTTTGCATAAATTAACAAATAGATTCAATAGCTGCATTTTCCCTTCCTCTATTACAAAACTGAATAATGGGAAATTCTTACTCTAAGTTTATTAATCTTGACTATTTAGGCTAAAAAGTGCTTTCTCTGATCATTTTCAAGGTAAATTTACTAGCAATATCATTTTATGTTACCAGTTTGATTTCACTGATTAGAATGATCAATCAGACGTAGTTCTATATTGTCAATAAAATAACTGCAAACAATATTTAAAATAAATAAATCTTCAGTATATGGTTAAAATTTGGCTTCCAGAAAAGGAAACATTCCAGAAGAGGAAACAGAGATAAATTTCAAATTAAATAAGTAATCTACTGAGGTGATAGTCACTCGTATGAAGAATCAAAACATACTGTCCTCCACAGGAACAAATTTGATCAAAACATTTGAAAATACGGAGACAGAGGGCATGGGGAAAGCCAAAGCAACTATTGGAATGAATAACAGCAGAAAGAAAGTTTTCTAGTCCCTTTTAAGGTAAAAAGGATTAAAATAAAAGAAAAAAAAGAGTAGGGAAAACTACAAAACTTAAATGTATGTGTTTTAGTACATACAGTTCATTTTACTATATTGAAATTATTTTTCTTATAAACTCTCCTACCTCATTATTTGAATCTTGAATAACTTTATAGAGGGCTGGTACCAGCGTTTTTTTCCGGTGTAAAGTTGCTGCATAATTGGTGATCTGGGTGTCAGGCAATGCCTAACAGAAACATCAAAGGAAAACAAACGTAAACTTAATATTTGGGAATTCAGAAATTTTAGTTTACATGAGTCTCTCTTGAAAAGATTTAAAACAGAGTCAACTAAGAAAAGTAAAAATAATTAATACAAGAAATAGCCATAGAGTTGATAAAACAAATTAAGTTAGGATGTTATATTATACCATTCTAACTACTCAACCAAAAAAATGATTAGAGATCACACATTATATCAAGATTGCTGAAAATGGGTCACCTTCAACTAATCTAGTCTAAAAAAATAGTATAGGATATATTTCAATTCTTATATTTTGTTTATAAAACCAGTTACTTCTATAGTGTTAGTAAATTATATAGTTTTCAATCAAATCGGTTAATGATTATAATTACAGGAAATAAAAATATAAAGCAAAAATCCTATCTCTATGCCATATTAAAACTTGGAGGCATCCCTTCTTTAACTGAATATATTTTAAAATCTACATATACCCTCATCAATCCTATTTTCATTTTTACAAATTATCTTCTAGACATTATTCACATTAGTGCCTTTTTAAGAGTTGTAATTATGGAAGCATGTTATTTCATATTTTGCTATTTCCACTACATATCATAACATGTTACAGTTTCTCCATAGAACACATATTCATTGTTTAAATGAGATACAGACTCATATGATACATTCTTATCCTCAATCTAATTTACCTTGAATTCTGATAACCATTCTTCCACAACACCACGTTCAGATCCCAACATCTTCTTTTACTTTTGACTACTCTTTTATCTCTAAAAGAAAAAAGCACTGAATTGAGGATAACATTATACTTACAGAAGTTACCAAAGGTAAATGATGAGTGTCTTTCACTAAAGAAGCTCATCTAGTATATATTTTAGATAAGAAGGCTTACTTTTAGACTAGAGTCAATTAAAGCTAAATTTTTTAAAGACAGTTCTTTTTGTAATGATACTTTTGAAACCTATTTTCCTAACGCTTTGACACTTTTCCCAACAATTATACTTCAAAGTGGCAAAAACAGGTTTATTGAATGAAATTAAACTGCACATTATTCAGGACAAATGTGCAGTCCATGCCTGGAACTTTTACTACATACACAGCTGGAATAAGTTACACATCACAGAAAAAACCATGTGATAGATCATAAATGAAAAAATATAGAAAAGCTAGAAACCAAGAGTCATACTCAGCAATCTGATTACAAATACATATATACTATACAAAATAAGGCCTTGGAAGAAGATAGATTTATGTTTTCTAAAATGGAAAAATGACCAAATAGAAAAAGCATGTTATACAATAGTATATAAACTATTATTCCTTTAAAAATTACATAAAATATTTTTAAAAAGGCTGGAAGCTTATATACATTAAACTATTGAGTATTTGCCTCTGAAGGAAGAATTATTGAGGATATTCTAATTATGTAACTTTGAATTATAAAAAAACAAGTAAGAATATTTTTTTAATGGGAAAAAACAATAAGAGGTTTTTGGTTTTTAATTTATGTCTCAAAAGGTAAGAACTACAAGAAATAAAGAATGTCTTGGGTACGGAAAAATGTCTTCAAAGCAACTGAAATGAAAGTCTCTTTATTAAAAAGACCATATTTACTAAGAGTGTGTCAAGTTCCACACTAAATTTATGCTTTAGCAAAGGAAATTGAACTTTCTAATTTCTCCCCACAATTCCAAAATGATTTTCAAATACCTCTATAAAATATTTCTATAAAATGTAATCTACTATGTAAGCAAAGAGTACAAAAAGGAGTAAGACATGCCCATTATTTTCAAATAGTAAGCATTCTTTAGACTGAGATTTATTCAAATAAATTGCAAGACAGGAAAAAGAGATAGTAGGGATACCTCTACATTAAAAGAAATGTAAAGGGAAAATCAGTAACCAAAGTAGGAAGGTTATTTGGACTCTAAAGACTTAAAAAAAGTATGACACAAATGGAAGAAGTTGAATATGACTGATTTTTTAATGACATTAAATTAAGGAATTATAGATTATTTTAATATTTGACAACAGTATCATAGTTTTTTACAATAGTGTTTATCATTTAGAGATACATATTAAAATATTTATTAGTGAAATGATGTCTATGATTTGCTTTAAAATAACTGGAAGGCTTAGGGGAGAGCCAAAGGAAGAAAGTACATTGGGTACAGACTAAATACAATCGGCATGAGATAATAACCTCTGAGGCTGAATAACTGGTTATTGATACACAAGATTCATTACAATCTTCTCTCTACTTTGTTAACAGGTTTGGAATGTTCCATAATGAACTGTAAGGAAAAAAAAATTGACTAACCCTACATACAAATTATGATAAACGAGATTTAAAGCAATGGTTCTTTCTTAACCTTTTTTTCTGGGGGGAGGCGCAAAAGAGGAAAGTCACAGACCACCCCCTCTACCTCACTTTTGCTATCTAAACTATGGATTCCTAATTCTGAAAAAGATACATATGAGGCACATATGTACACAATTCCCATGTTAAAAACTCTTGATGAAGAAATGAGACAAAAAATAACTTCAAAGAATAAAACACAACTACACTTCCAAATGATAATGCCATTCAAAGAAGTAATTTTATAAGGCTCCTATATTTATTACAATGACTGTCCAAATTATTGTCAGAATTTCTTTTTTCCATTCAAGTACAATTAATTAAGTGACATTAAATATTCTTTTAAACCTAGTTCTTCACCTAAGAATGGATTCCACGATATAACTATTGATTAACTAAGATGACATCTTACTCTATGCAACTTATACCTTGATATAAAAATTTTATTTACAAAAAATAAAATAACAAGCATAGATCCATCACACTGTAACTTCCAGTTTAAACAACTATCTGAATACCCTAAAGTAGTTGCCTCTGGAAGCTTCTCAGAACTCAAAGAAACAACTGACCAAAAAAAAGGAGGGATTCAGTCAAAAATTCATTGATCCATTCCATAAGTATTTCTTTAATTAAGATTGTTGGGGTAATATTGGTTCATACAATTATATAATTTTCAGGTGTACATTAAGTTTGACATCTGTATATTCTATTGTGTGTTAACCACCCAAAGTCCAGTTTCCTTCAGCTACCATATATTTGATCCCCTTTACCCACTTCACCCTCTTCCTACCCCCTATATTTGTCTTCCTTTTCCCCGTCTACTTCCCCACTACTCCCCCACCCTCTACCCTCTGATAACCACTATAGTGCATGTCCATGAGTCTCTGTTTGGCAAAACCAAAACAGCACAATGAGATACCACCCTTTACTCCTACTAAGATGGCTATAATCAAAAAGATGAAAAATAAGTG
>CM053503.1:144191363-144281363 GCA_028627145.1 Eidolon dupreanum
TTAATCCATTTTGAGTTAATTCTGAAGTGTGGTGACAGACGACAGTCTAGTTTCATTCTTCTGCAGGTGGCTTTCCAGTTTTCTCAAAACCATTTATTGAAGAGGCTTTCCTTTCTCCACTGTTTGTTTTTGGCTTCTTTGTTGAAACTTCTTTGCCCATATAAATATGGTTTTACTTCTGGACTCTCAATTCTGTTCCATGTGTCTGTTTTGCTGCCAATACCATGCCTTTTTGATTACTGTCGCTTTGTAGTATAATTTGAAGTCGGGCAAAGTGATGCCTCCAGCCTAATTCTTCTTTCTCAGGATGGCCTTGGCAATTTAGGGTCTTTTGTGCTTCCATACAAATCTGATGAGTTTTTGTTCTATTTCTTTAAAAAATGCCGATGGGATTTTTGAATTAAATCTGTGTAATACTTTAGGTAATACGGTCATTTTAAATATGTTGATTCTTCCAATCCAAGAACACAGATTATGTTTCTATTTCTTAGAATCTTCTTAGATTTCTTTTAATAGGGTCTTGTAGTTTTCATTAGCCTAGCTATGTTTAAACTCTTTTACCCCTTTACTAGCTATATACTGTGCCTCTTTTCTCTCATTTCAAAAAGAGGGATAACAGTAGTACTGTACTTATTTCATACAGTTATTGTGTTCTTGGAACAGTTCTTATCACAAGGTAAGCACTAAATAAGTATTTGCTACAAGTACTACATAATTAATCTTCACAATATTATGTACTATAAAATAGCTTCTGTTATTTCCATCTAATAGACAAGAAAATTAAAGTATAGAGTTGAACAACCCATACAAGGTAATGCAGTTTAAGCGGAAGAACTCAGATTTGAATTTAACAACTACTCTAAAATCTATGGTTGAAAAATATAACCCCAGAAAGAAAGAAAAACAAAAAAGAGAAAATTAAAAAAAAAATCAAAAAAATAAAAAGAAAAAAAGAAACATGTAACCTGACCCCTTTCTTAAAGTTCATACTACTCCCCACCAGTCCCTTCTATGTCCTGGACATACTCTCCTTTTAGTTTCTCTATACCTTCACCTCAGGGATTCTGTGCAGGCTGCTCTAGCCTCAAATGCTATCCTACTCCTGCTATTTAAATAGCTGGCTCCTTCCAATCTTTAGTCTCAGCAGAACTTTCCTGGCCTCTTTAGCAGCCCTTTCTCCCTTCTCCAGTTTTTCCGTTCCAACAAATATGATTTGTTTTCTTCCCAGAGCTTTGGATTTTGTACCCTGTGTATTAGATCCTATTATTTATTGATTATCTACCTTCCTCCATTTGATTATAAGTTCCATGAGAACAGGGTCCATTTCTGTTGAGTTCATATTTGAGTGCTCACATGCACTCAACGCTAACAAGCATACTATGGTATCTGGACATATGGTAGGAACTTAATACATATTTGTTGAATAAATGAACTACAATGCTTACGTAACCTTGGACAAATCACTTAAACCCTTTGGGCTTCAGTTTTCTGGAAGTTACTTTTTAAATCTAAAATCCTGCAAATGTATTTTAGTACCTTTGTTTGAAAAACAGAACAGTACTAGTTCTAGAGAAATTTTGTAAATATATATTTATTAACTAGACTCGGTATCTTTTAGTATCTAGAGGTGGCTATGAATATGGATATAAATATACTGCAAGTTTTCTTTTTATTTAACCAGACAATATAGAATTATAGAATTATAGAATTCTTCTACTGTATAGTAAACCCATTCCATCAGCTGGTGTATAAGAACTATATTTAAGAGCAAAAATTAAGCTGATATTCCAGCATGCAGCTCAATTCAGGCCTGCACTACCTCACTTTCAGAGTATATAACAAAGTAAAGAGGATTATCACAGAAAATAATTATCTTTTTGGTGACCATGGTAATGGCAACCTTTATTAGCAAGCCCTAATACAACATAATGGACAAAATAATAAACTGCTGAAACGTGATCTGAAAGAAGTCAATTGCTACTTGCCATGAAACAAACTCACAGTACTTATGCAAGTACAGTAAGATCCCCATTATCTACATAGGGAGAAACTGTGTCTTAGCTGACAATCAGTATATATCATTTCAGGAACTGTCAATTTACAGAGAATTGGAATGTAAGAGACAGTACAGCCAAAGAGTATGTACGAACTCTGGCGTTGGACTGCCTGAATTTGAATTCCAGCTCCATGACCTACAAGCTATGTGTTCTTGGGAAAGTTACATAACCTGTGGCCTCATGTTCCTCTTTCATAAAATAGGAATACTATGTTAAATGATTTTTTTTAAGGTTAAATAAGTTAATACATCTGTCAGCAAAACTAACTTTAATACCTGCACTTAAAGGCTTCTGGTGGGCCAAAACGATTGAATAAACAAAACTATATTAGCATAAGGACAACATATGAGACAGTAAAAAATGATTCTGCAACTGCACATTTTCAAACTAGGTCAGCAACTATTTAGGTATTTCAAGGTATAAGTCTGAAACTTAAACACTTAAAATGTTCTGTTATTGAAAACACTAAGTTCTCTAAGGAAAAACCTAGTGCTACACTGTCCAATATAGTAGCCAGTATCTACAAGTGGTTATTTAAATTTAAATTAAAAGAATATTTAAAGATTTAATTCCTTAGTTGCACTAGCTACATTTCAACTGCTCAGTAGCTAAATGTGGTTTGTGTCTCTCATAGCAGACAGCACAGATATAGAACACTGACATCATCACAGAAATTCTATTGGATAGCACTGATCTAGATATAGCTAAATAATGTAGTTATGCTGAATAAATTCGATAAATCAATAACTGTAAAGTTTAGGCAACAAAAAGGTTGAAAGACACAACTATTAAAAAGGAAACACTTTCAAAAGTAAAATTCAAAGGCATTAAGATGTGATTATGTGATTATTTCAAGTCTCCTAGGTAAAACTGCTTAATAAATAGAAGCTACTCACCAAAGAGTACCAAAAATCTGCCATGTCTAACTATATGAGAAATTCATTCTTTATCCCTTAATAAGTTAAATTCTTTAATTTACCTCTGTTCTAAGATCAGTTTTCTAAAGGAGGAGGTGGCACAGGAATGCAGCAGAGTTCAAGTGTGGAATTCATTTGTTGAGACAAATATTTTGCAGCTCTATAAAAAATAAAAATGAAAAACTATGAAATATTGAAAAATAATTCTTAAGAATGTAATACAAAGAACAATTTTGATAAGACATAATATAGTTTATCTAATTTAAAAAATAACTAGTGATTCAAAAATTTCTATAACAACCCATATATATTTGTGCACCATTATCAAACCTAGTATCTTACAGATAATGGCTAATGTGAAACTAAAACTCAGTTAAAAAACATTAGATGTGGATAAAGGAAATCTGTGTTTTACTTTCAAATTAGGCATTAATTGCCTGTAAAACCTTGAGTAGGTTACTTAAATTTTCTGGAGCCTCACTTGAATAATCTAAAAAATTAAGATTTCCAGCTAAAAATCCTAAGAATCCAACTTTTGAAATGAAGTACAATGACATATCACACATACGAAAGTAATCATTAAAATTTTAATGTGCAATATAAAACCCAACTTAAATAATAAGTATCGATGACTATAAAATCATTTTGGATGAGTTTCATGACAAGAACTGAAAAATTTATCATTTTTAAAAAGAACACAGAAAATCTATTACTTGAATTTCTGACACAAAAATATATTAGAAGTTTTTTGATGAGAAAATTATTTTCAAATTGCTAAAAGTACACTTTTATTACAAATTAATAACTATTTTCATGTAGTTTCTGACCACATTATGCTCTACCTCTCTGATTTAAAACTATATCACAACTATATGTCATTTTTGAATACAAAGAATAGTGCTATAAAATTATCATAGAATTATTACATTATTATAAAGTCTCCAATATTTGCAAACTGAAGATATATCAGGACCTTCTACTCCAATCATAGCAGCTGACTTTAATCTCATATATTGAGCTACCGCATGAGATTTTTATTTCATGAGAAATTCTGTAGTGGGGGGAAAAAACTTGAAAAGGACTAACAGAATACCTCTGAGAAGATATACAAGAAACCAGCAACACTTTGGGAAAGGGCACTGACCATCTTTTTGTACCTTGGGAATTCTGAACCATCAAGACAACTGGTAGATTTTAAAGTAGTATAGGAAAGGAGACTCGAGAGCTATGCTGGGAACCTCTGTAGAGATGGGCCTCCAACAATCTTTCAGGGCGAAAGATACAGATACTCACTAGGCCCTCAATTTAAGAAAACAAAACAAAACAAAACCCAACAGAGCAAATGATAGGAAAACTGAGTTTTATTAAACTTTAACACATCTTTAAATAGCTCAACTCTGCTTATTTGGAGGTAAGTAGCCCATCACCCATTTGAAGAAAAGAAAAAAATGGGAACCCTGTAGGGAAGGTAACACTATCTGGAGCCTTGGTTGTTCTTTCATACACAAAATCTGGCACAAAATCGAGAATTACTTTAAAAAAAAATTACTAAACAGGCAAAGTGACAAAATATGACCAATAAGAAAAAACAAGGCAAAAACAGCATACACATTCCTCTGATGTGCACATAGGCCATTTTCCAGGATAGACCATCTGCTGACTACAAATTAAGTCTTACAGATTTTAGAAGACAGGTATTGTACATAGTATCTTCCATGACCACTATGGAATAAAGTTAGAAATCAAGAGAAGGAAAACTGAAAAATTCACAAAACTGTGGAATTTAACAACTCACTTTTAAATAGCCAATGGGTCAAAGAAGAAGTCACAAGAGGAATTAGACAACACTTAGAACCACATGAGAATAAAAACAAATATACCTAAGCTTATGGGATGCAGTGAAAGTTGTGAAAAGGGAGAAAATTTATAGCTATAAATGTTTACATTAAAAAATAAGAACGTTCTCAAATCAAAAACCTAACTTTACAACTTAAGGAACTAGAATAAGAAGAATAAACTAAACCAAAGCTAGCAGAAGGAAGGAAATGAAAATAATAAATGATTGGAGCAGAGATTAATAAAATAGAGAATAGAAAACAATAGAAGAAAACAAAACCAAAAACTGGTTCTTTGAAAAGGTCAACAAAATTGACAAAACCTTAGTTAGATAGACTTTGGAGAGAGAACACAAATTACTAAAATCAGAAATGAAAGGGTGGACATTACTCCTGATTCTACAGAAATAAAAAGGGTTATAGGGTATTATGAACAAGTGTACACCAATGAATTGGGTAATGAAATTCCTAGAAATACAAAACATTCCAAGACTAAATCAGGAAGAAATGAAAATTCTGAATAGACCTGTAACTAGTAATATGATTGAATCAGTAATCAAAAACATTTTGACCAAAAAAAAAAAAAAAAAAAAAATCCCTGGACTTGATTGCTTCACTGGTGAATTCCACTAAACATTTAAAAAAACATCAATACAAATCCTTCTCAACCTTTTCCAAAAAACTGAGGATGAAGGAACACTTTAACTCATTCTTTGAGACCATCATTACCCTGACACCAAAGACAACGACACTACAAAAACAAGTGTAAACCAATATCCCTTATGAACAATGATGCAAAAATCCTCAACAAAATACTAGAAACAGAATTAGCAGCATATTAGAAGGATTATATACCATGACAAAGTGGGATTTTTTTTCTGAATGCAAGGATGGTTCAACCACAAAAAGTAATATATCACATTACTAGAATAAGAGGAAGGAATACAACACATGAATATCTCAATGCAGGAAAAGGATCTGACAAAATTCGACATCCTTTTATGAAAAAAAAGTAAAAAAGAAAACAGGAATAGAAGTAAACTACCTCAACATGATAAAAGACATCTATGAAAAACCCAGAGAATATCAAACACAATTGCGAAAGACTGAAAGCTTTTCCTCTAAGATCAGGGACAAGGCAAGGATGCCACTTTGACCACTTCCATTCAACATAGTACTGGAAGTTCTTGCCAGAGTAAATAGGCAGAAAAAGAAAGAAAGAAAGAAAGAAAGAAAACATACAAATTGGAAAGGAAAACAAAATCATCTGTTTGCACATTATATGATCTTATATATAGAAAACCCTACAGCTCGCGCGCTCTCGCTCGCTCGCTCGCTCGCTCTCTCTCTCTCTCTCTCACACACACACACACACATACACACACACACACACACACACACACACACACACAAATAAAACCTGTCAGAACTAATGAATTCAAAAGTAGCAGGATCAAAGTCAACACACAAAAATCAGTTGCATTTCTATACACTAAGAATTATCAACCTGAAAAGGAAAGTACAAAAATAATTCCACTTACAATAGTATCAAAAAGAATACTTAGAAATTAACCATGAAAGTGAAAACTACAATACAATGAAAACTACAAAACATCGATGAAAGAAACTAAAGGAGACCTAAATAAATGGAAACTCATCCAATGTTCCCAGATTAGAAGATTTAATAATGTTAAGATATCAATACTCCCCAAAGCAACCTACAGGTTCAATGCAATCCCTATCAAAACCCCAATGACTTTTTTACAGAGATAGAAAAATACATCCCAAAATTTATACAGAAGCTTAAGGGACCTTGAGTAGCCAAAACAATCTTGAAAAGGAACAAAACTGGAGGACTCATACTTCCTGATTTCAAAACTTACCTCAAAGCTTCAATAATCAAAACAGTGTTGTACTGGCATAAGCATAGATACATATACCAATGGAATAATTAGAGGAAAAAATGGAACATTTAACTAATGTAAAAGCAGGCAAGAAAGAATAAAAAAAAAAAGATGGGCCAAATAGCAAACAATAGTAAACTTCTATGTATTAACACAACTATATTAGTAATTGTATTATAATACATGGACAAAAAATTCCAAATAAAAGACTGAGTTTGTCAGCTGGATTAAACAAACAAGCATATTTTTTAAAAGAGACACACTTTTTAAATATAACTACACAGAAAAACTGAAAATAAAGGATGGAAAAAATATACCATGTAACACTAGTATACACAAAAAGAAAATTGATATACTCTTCTAACATCAGAGGAAGTAGAATTAAGGCAAGAAATATCATAGTGAATAAAAGAATCAGTCAAACAGGAAGATTCACAATCATAAACTTGTATATACCCCAAAGTAATCTCAAAATACATAAAACAAAAATTTTCAGAATTAAAAGGAGGAACAGACAAACCTTTAATCAGAGACTTTAATGTACCGCTCTCTGTAGTTGAAAGAAAAACCAAGCAATTAACAAACTTGACTTAAAAAGACCTATATAGAATATTCCAACCAGCAACAACAAAAGAAAAATCACAGGGGCGGCTCCATAGTGTAGTGATTTACACATCTGTTTTATATGCAGAAGGTCCTGAGTTTGCGCCCCAGGTGGAGCCACAGACCAAACCCTCAGTGTATGTGCCACCCACGAGCTTGTGCGAGGAGATGCCCCGCCTTCAGAGATCCAGTTCTTAAGGGGAGACTGCAACATCCGGTAGGTCAGGGGTGGAAGTGGGGGGCGAGGGCAGGGCAAGGACTAAAGAGGAGGAAAAAGAATCACATTCTTTTCAAGGGTACATGAAACATTTTATCCAAATTGACCACATACTGGGACTCCAGGAAAGCCTCAACATAGTTCAAAAATGATGACGCCATTCAGAGTATGTTCTCTAACCACAACATAAGTAGCTAGAGATCATTAATAAAAACAATAATTAATAAATAAAAATCTAGAAAAACATCAACTACTGGAAATTTAAAATTATACTTCTAAATGATCTAAAGGTCAAAGAAGAAATCGAAGCTGAAATTAGTATATATATTGAACTCAGTACTAAGGAAGATATAACATTAAAACTTGTGAGAAGCAGCTACAGCCTTAATTGCATATGCAGGAAATCCCTACTTTGTATGTATAAAGCAAAGGTACAGTTGCTGTATGTATGAGTTTCAGCTAAACTACCTGTATTAGCAGAAAAGCTGAAAAAAATAATCAGTGGTTCAAGCTTCTAAAGAAGCTAGAGAAGATAGCAAATGAATGAAACAGAAAACAAGCAAAATCAACAGTCAAAAGTTGGTTCAAGCTTATACAAAGTCTCCTAGAGAAGTGAAAATAGAAGACTTCCCCTGGTGAGCAAAATTGCCCTAGTGAGATTTAGTAGCTTTGCTTTGTACATAGAAACAGACACAGAAAGGAAGCCAAAATGGGAAGACAAAAAAGCAGAAACCACATGAGAGAACAGAACAGAGATCCAGGAATAATGGAGTCAAGCAATCTAACAGATGCAGAGTTCAAAACACTGGTTATAAAGATACTCAATTAACTTAGGGGAAGTATACATGAATTCAGTGAGAACTTTAATAAATAGGTAAGAAACATAAAAATGGAAATGGAAATTATAAGAGTGAACCAGTTAGAAATGATGAACACATTATCTGAGATGAAGAGTATGTTAGAGGGAATCAACAGAGTGGATAAAGAATAGGATCAAACCGATACAGAAGATGGGGAAGCCAAGGACACTCAATCAGAACGACAAGAAAAAAGAAGCCAAGACTATAATAATAATTTAAGGAGCCTATGGGACATAATTAAATGTAAAAATATCTGTATCATAGCAGTATCTGAAGGAAAACAAGAAATTGAAGAGCTTTTTGAAGAAGTAATGACGAAAAACTTCCCTAACCTAGTGAAGGAAATAGACATACAACCCCAGGAAGCTCAGAGAGTCCCAAAAAAGATGAATCCAAAGAGGCCCACACCAAGACACAATATAATTAAAATGTCAAAGGTTAAATACAAAGAGAGAATCTTAAAAGTAGCAAGAGAAAGCAGTTATCTACAAGGGAGCACCCATAAGACTGGTAGCTGATTTCTCAAATGAAACTGTGCAAGAGATAAGGGCTTGGCACAAAATATTCAACGTGATGAAAACCCAGGATCTACAATGAAGTATACTTTATCCAGTAAAGCTATCACTTAGAGTCAAAAGACAAATAAAGAGCTCCCCAGACAAAAAATAAGCTGAAGGAATTTATTAACACCAAACCAGTATTATAGGAAATGTTGGAGACTTCTTTAAAAAGAAAAAAACATGTATCAAAAACATGAATAAAGAATGGTAATAACTATATTCCTATTAACAAGTACCTCAAGTGGAAAAGAATTAATTGCTCCAACCAAAAGATAGAGTGGCTGAATGAGTAAGAAAACAAGACCCTCCATATGCTGCCTACAAGAGACTCACTTCAGATTAAAAGACACAGACTAAAAGGAAGGGGATGGAAAAAGATATGATCTTGATGGACCTGGAGGGTATTGCGCTGAACAAAATAAGTTGGATTAGAGAAAAATAAATATCACATGATTTCACGTACATGTGGAATCCAGAACAAAATCAACAACAAAACAAAAACAGAAATAAACTCATAGAGAATATTTTGAGGGCTACTAGATGGGAGGGGAAATGGGGGGACAACAAAAAAGGACAAAGGGATTAAGAAGTACAAATGGATAGTTACAAAACAGATATAGAGACATAAAGTTTAGCATAAGGAAAATAATTAATAATGTAATAAATATGTAAGGGAGAAGAGGGGTACTAGATTTAGTGGGGCAATCGCTTTGTGAATTATATGGCTCCCTGATCACTATGCTGTACAACTGAAACTAATGTATTATTGTATGCCAACAACTTTAATTGAAAAAACTCATTGACTAGTACAATGTAAATATGAGCAACTGATTGTCTGTATTTCAATAAAAGCAGAAAAAAATTAAAAAAAAAAAAAAAAAACTGGGTGTTTTGACTCACTAAGCCATAAAAGTTGAATGAGCCAGCAACTTTCCATCAGTAGGTGGAAGTGATATTGTATGTGAGGAATTAGCTTTTCCTTTCTTTCAGGGCACATGAGAGAACTATACTTCTCTACATATTTAAGTCAGATGTGATCTCATGTCTTGCTTTGACCAATGAGCAGAAATGATTTCTATAGAAACATTTAACTGCCAGTATGCACTTGCCTGCCTGTTCTTCCCTTGCCACCATGATATGATAAAAGAAGCAGAGATAAATAGAAATGCAATGCTGACCCACTGTGTGGAAAGCTGCTGCCCTGGAGTCACCCAGACTTGCAGCAAATTTTACATGCGAATAAATGTGTTTTTTTTTTTTTTTATTTTAAGTCATCATTTGAAGATTATTACCACTACATAAGCAGCTAATCCTGACTATAATGGTTATACCTATGATGAGTTCAGAGGCCTTAAAAGCACAAATAAGCCTTAAAAAGAAATGGTACAGACACCCATTATATGCATGTCTACTAAATGTCAATTCTCCCTTAATCTATGGCCTTGTAGAATTCCCTATGATCAAAGAAAAAAGCAATAAAAATTCTAACCTGGTTTAAACATCGTCCATATGATATGCTGGCATTACCCCTGTACAGAGGTGGCCCTGCAGGACAGGAGAAAAAGAAAATCCTGCCAAAAGGCAGATTTTCAAGGAGCTGTATCTGATTGTTCACTACACCTGAAAAGAGATGACCAGAGGTACAAATCTATGGTGTAGCTAGACAGACTCTGTCACCAGTACTTGTTCAATATGCTGCTGAGCAGGAATATGAAATTATATCTTGGCTCAACACAGACTTCCCCTCACCAATGTCAATCTACAATTCCATGACATGCAAGGCTGTCTCACATCCTCATGTATTTTCTTAACCTACTCTCGCTTCTGGAATGCCTTTCAACTACCCTCTAGCCTAACTACTCTACCCTTCTTTCAAGACTCAGATCAAGTCACCTTTTCTTTAAAGCCTTTCCTTAGCATACAACCTTGTATTCACTCAAAGCCCTTTTTTAACCCTTACTCACAAGTTCTTAACCTAAAATTCATAGACCCCCAGTGACCTCTGAATAAAATTCATAAACTTTGATGGAAAGAAAATTATATCATTTTTTTTTTTACTAATCTCTAAAATTTATCATTTCTTTCAATTATAAATGTAGGCAAAAACAAAACAAAACACAACAAAATATCTATTGGTCACCAATAGATATTACAAGTATTTTCATGTCAAATTACAGTTGCTACAGACATCAAAATATCATTTATGTTCATCACTATTTCATGTCACATTTCTCTGGTTAAATGGTTTCTGCCCCATCCTGGATAAAAATGTTTCCAACAACAGTCTCTCTTCTTAAAGGTGCAAAAACCATGAAATTCTTTTAGGACTTCTTTCTCTAGGCTTTAGGGAAGGGAAACAGACCTCATCCCTTCCCCTTAGGAAGCAGAGAATAGGTGATTTCTTCCCATGAATATTGCTCTTCCAAAGAGGTCACTTCCTCCTCTCCATCTTAAGCCTCTTATAAATTGATGGGTTAGGCAGAACCATAGTGGTAACTAGTCAAACAGCCCACAATACTTAATACTTTCTGTTCTCAGAAACCTGTATACAGGTTTATTAGTCCTATTATTAAACCATAACTTCTCTAGGGCAAGGAGTATTTCTTAGTTGTGTTTATATTTCTAGTTTCTAACAGGACCTAGCACACTTAATTTGTGTTTATTGAATAAAGGGCTTAACAGCAACAACTGGGTAGTTAGCAGCATAGTCAGCATAGAAGACAGGGAGCAAGTATGGCAAAGACTACTAGTTCCCATTTAATAAAAATGCCCACCCTGACCTCCACCAATCTAGTTTATATGCTCAACTAAAAGCCATTTTGAACCTTACTTATAGCTAAGGATGGCCAAATGACTAAGTTCTGACCAGTGAGACCAGAGGAAATACTATATGTGGAATTATAGAAATATTTCTTAAAAGATGAGACGTATGCCCCTTTTGTTCTCTGCCTTTCATCCTCCTTCCTTCTGCCTAGAATCTGAATGTGATGGCTGGATAACCAACCATTCTTTGATCTTGAAAATGGAAGCCACATCATAAGGATGGCAAAGAAAGAAGACAGGAGACTGGGTCTTGACAACGCTATAGAGTTGGCCGTATCAGTCCTACACTGTCAATTTCTGAATGTTTTTTCACAAGACAAAGAAATGAACAACTATGTTGTTTAAGCAATGGTTTTTTCTTACCTGTTTCTAGCAGCCAAATACAATTCCTAACTCATACATTAAGAAACAGACTCAAACAACAAATCTGTGGTCTAAGATACCAAGAGCCACTCAGCTATGCTTCAATTTAATGCTGATAAAGTCTAAGATGTTTCCACTGAAATAGGGAGTAGGACACAAGCCTTAACAAAGAACCTGTACTCTGTGAAGGTACTGCACCATTATAGTTCAGCTGGAAGGGTGTTTACAGTTTAGTACACTGACCAGATTTCATAATACAGTACTGTAATTTCTTGCCAACATTTGGGAGTTCTAGAAAAGTAATGTGGCTTATAAAACTGTGACCATCAAGACCAAATTATATGGAAAAAAAGGTTAAATTTACACCTCATATAAAAAAAGCAGTGACCTTTTTACAGATTAACCTCTTCAAGTTTTCAGGAAACACTGCTGTAGTACAGTAATCAGATAATACTGATTCTCCTACGTATTTTGTAGACTACTCTATTCCATAAAGATTTCAAAAATGTCCACCTTACTTGCCATTTAATGTCTTTTGTACTTGTGTTCTTTTTACTTATTAAGTCTTAGCAAAACTTTTCACAAATTCTTATAGTGATTGGGTCATTTTTTTGGACTTTTTCATCTTTACATTAAGAAAACGGAAAATAATCTGATCTCTCTGTGGACTATCATTATGAACTTTTTACACATCTCCCCAAAATTCATAAATTGACATTTAACCCCAATGTGATGATATTAGGAGGTGGGGCCTTTGGGAGGTGATTAGGCTATAAGGGTGGAGCGCTCCTGAATGGGATTGGTGCCCTTATAAAAAGACACTCTCACCTTTTCTGCCATGTGATGATACAGTAAGAAGACAGTCATCTCTGAACCAGGAAATGAGCCCTTAACCAACACACAAATTTCTGGCACCTTGATTTTGGACTTCCTAGCCTCCAGAACTGTGTTGTTTGTTGTTTAATCCACCCAGTCTATGGTA
This sequence comes from Eidolon dupreanum, assembly GCA_028627145.1. Classification (NCBI taxonomy): domain Eukaryota; kingdom Metazoa; phylum Chordata; class Mammalia; order Chiroptera; family Pteropodidae; genus Eidolon; species Eidolon dupreanum. The sequence goes on from CM053503.1 coordinate 144,204,485, forward strand.
CTTTGTTATGGCAGCCTGAACTGACTGAGACAGAGGTCCTTCCAATAGAATGTGGTAGAAGGGCCATTATATTATATAGCTTCCAAAGTCTAAGCCTCAAAGAGTCCTTGCAGCCTTGCAGCTTCCACCTTCACCTTTTAGAACACTACCCTGAGAATGCCATGTAAGAATGAGAAGGTTGAGAAGCCTACTAAAGGGATGAGAAGCCGCATTGCATTCGGAGGACTGAAGCACTTTAATAATAGACAGCCAGCACTAACTGCACACATGTGGATTTTGAAGCTTCCAATTCAGTCAACTCTCCAGATAATTCAACTGCATGAGAGAGGTAAATGAAATCAATGGAGGAAATGCTATTTTGGGCATCAAAAAAACTAAGAAGTCACAGACAATAAAAGACAAAAATTCCGCTGTTCCTGCATTAAAAGAATGATAATAAAGTACTATTTTGTGCAATTGATAACTTGTTTAGAGACTTTCTGTATCATTTTAGTTTTTCATTAGGTAGCATTGATTTTTCTATCATAAAGCTCAGTCGGGCTGAAAATCTTATTCAAGTCTACAGCCATGCTACCCTGAACATGCCCAATCTCATCTGATCTCAGAAGCTAAGCAGGGTCCGGCCTGGTTAGTCGTTGGATGGCAGATCACCTAGGAATACCAAGTGCTGTAGGCGTTTAAAAAAAAAATTAAGAGCTGAAAATCTTACTCACTCTAGAACTTAATAAACTAATATAAGTCAAAATTGTATTAAACAAACTGATTCTATTGTATATGAAGATGGCTTATGAGTTGGACTTAAAAAACAAGCTTTCGAGGTCCATTTTAGAGAAAACAATTATACTTCTTTACAGCCATTGTTTCAAATTTCTTATAAACAGCTCCAATATAGAAATGTGTCAGAAAAGTGGACTTTGAATGATGTATAAAAAATCAGCCAATTCTTATTATATTCTAATTTGGACTTAGGCTTCTTAAATCACTTGGTAATTTCCTATTCACTTGTTCAACTTTATTGCATTCTACAATGACACCTACTGGCCATTCAAAATCAGCCATTAGTTCTCTAAGACAACTCTAGTAGGCTGATTACATAATCAGAACACACACATACACACACACCAACCTACATAAAAACAGAGATTTGTTCATAGGTACTCGCACTACAGAACTGCAATTAAAATAGAAGCAGAAGTTTTCTTTGTGACTGAGATAGTACTATTCATGCAAAAAGGTAAAAATACAAAGAACGAAACACCATGTATCAAAATTTTTATCTCAAGCACTGATAAATACCTCAGTACTCAAAACATTTCAGAACTCTAATGATCCACCTCTCCTCACCTAATAAAATTTAGAGAAATAAACTGAATTTTTGATTTAGGTTCTGGAATATACTAATATAAATTATCATTAATAGAAAAAGGAAAATTATAGTACACTTGCAAGGATTACATTAGTCCCTGTCGTCTAAGCTAAAGGCAACATTTCAATCAGCTTACATTTTAGCAATTTATAATGCTTTTAAAACTGTTTTCCAGTGAAAAATCAAGTTTTTAATGTAGCTTGTCCTTCATAACACTTAATGAAATTCCTGTATTAATTGTACATATCATTGTACAATGAATTATAAAAACTCAGGAAAAAAATATGATAATTTAGTTATCTATGTCTGTAAATACATTTTACCTCAGTCAGAGAGGTTCAAAGACCATACTTTTTAAACTTAAAAAATAATCCATAACTACTATCTCATACTTACTGAGCAAATTACTTAAAAGATTATTTTTGCACCCTCCCCCCAATTCAGACCACTGCCTTATTTTCAGTTTCTAACATCCACAATATCTAAGGGGGGAGGGAGAATCTAACAACTAAATTTCTAGTCATTTTCCAATTTGCACTTACCACTTATTATAGATTTTGAGGCTCTCCACTTTCCTGAAGATTAAAAAAAAGGAGAAGTATTTGTAATTAGCCGTGACCCTCAAAACAAATATATTCATGAACTACAAAACGTGAACCTGGCCACGCTCATCTCTAAGAATCTCTCAATCCAAGTCCATATTTGGGGTAAGATCTTCGTGACTACTCTATCCTTCATGCTTCTTCGCTTACAGAGCCTGAAGGGGTAGAAAACACTGAAACCAATAACAACAAAAACTATTCTGATACATCGATAGGCTGCCAGACCTCCCCTTCCAAGAGGAACAATCTGGTTGTTTGGGTAAATAACAGCCAAGAGTTACATAATGAATAGCTACGAAGAGTTTCAAGTATCTGACCGCCAGTAAATATCTTTCTTCTCCGCTCCCCCTTCATACCCCGAGCAATGGCCCTAAGAAGCAATCCCTAGGATTTCTCTCAGGTGCCTGCAATGCCGCGCGTCCTTTTCTCTCTCCGAGCACCGTGGAAGGAATTCCTCCAGCCATCACGACACCGTCTTTTTCCCGCTTCTCTCCTCTCTATGCCCGCGCCGCCGCAGCCCCCTACGCCCTAGGCCCCCACGTTGCTGCACAAGGATCAGCCTCCACCCGCCTCAGCTGCCTTTTCCTCACGACCCTCCCAAGCTGCTACCTGATCTGCGAAAGACTCCGGAACTACCAACACTCCGGCTGCCACCTTCCCAAACCGCCCTCGTCAGATTCCCTCTATAGTTCCTGCAGCCAGACAAGAAGAAAATCTCCTCTGATCTAGCAGTCTGCGTTCCCCAACGACAGCGCCGCCGCCTACCTGCCACCCCGCTGCCTCCGGCTTCTTGCCGCTACCGCCTCCCGCAGCAGCCTGCCAACTGCAGCGAAATAACCAGATCTCCCATTGGGTGAGTCCACACTCTAACTACAGCCTCACTTATTGGCTGCAGAAAGTCCGCGGCCCGCCTCTCTGTGCAGTATCTAAGGATTCCGGTCTCCAAAAAAGGAAAACATCTCCTTTTCCCTGCTCTCTGCCCTCCACGATTTCTCTTACTTCAGTCAGAATCTGGAAGCACAGATGTGCGGGAAAATGTCAACCTCCAGCCTCCTTCATGTCATCTCCACCTAATCCAGAAACCTGTGACTCAGAACCGGAACGTTAATGGCTTCCCTGCTTTCCTGCCATGAGATATTCGAGGTGGCGACTTCCGTTTCCGGTCGGCTCCGGCGTTAGGGTTGAATATTGAATGTCCTGAGAGGTCAGATTGCTGTCAGGTAAATTACAGAGTTGGTGGGAGATCTCTTGATAGAGAATAAGACTATTTTGGTTGTAGAAAAGGAGAGACTAAATAGAAAAAGATGATGAGCGTGTTAGCTCTAGAGGGAAGATCGAAGAACTAAGGGGAGAGAACTATGAAATTCGGTGTAGTTAGGGGCGGTTGTAACAGGAATGCAGTGACAATTTCTGTGGTTAAGTTCAAATGCTGTTTTCCTCCTCTGCCAGCCGCAGCACCCTCTGCCCCATGTCTTTTGGTTTACCGTCGAGTTGAACGAAGGCAGACAAGCCCCCAAATCGAAAATAGGAATTTGTAAAATAGGAATAATTGTAATGCCTACCTTACAAATGTGTAGTTTTAAATAAGATTTTTCTGGTATGGACGTTTATGACACAATATTAAAGTGAAAAAAGCAGGGTAGAAAATTACAATCGTTTTTTAGAGTGATTGCTATTTTTAACTTGCATATACGTAAGTGCAGGAACTGAAAGAGACACTAAAAGTTCATTTGTCTTATTTTCTAGTGTTCTTTTAGTATTTGCAATTTTTAAAATGAGAAAATTGAGTATTAGTTGAAAGTCTTTAGTAAACTGTAAAATTACATGTAGTGTAAGTGGCAGTATCCTCTTATTTTCTTCTTAGGAAAGGTATGCCAGCCGCCTTTAGTGAAAGTTGATCTCCAACAAACTTATTGGTTCATCCCATACATAGGTAGATAGCTTTTTTAAATTTTATGATTGCATGTGCTTTCTTTGTTAAACTAAATTCCATACTAGTCTTATTTGAGCAGTTCTGAACCCGTTGTTGAATTATGCAGTTCTTGGCATAATTTGTCACTTTATCTAATATTAGTTTTTATTGTGAAGTATACATAACAAAAGGGTGTATAACACATAAGTGCATTTAAGAGAATTATAATCAAACAAACACTTGTGCAATCATCCGTCAGGTCAGATAAAAGCTTTTCCAATAACTTAAAACATGCATTCTCAGCAGAGGTGATTGCCCTTTAAGGAGGTGAAAATTGGTTCTTAGAGGATGAGAGGGGTGTGAAAAAAATCTTAGATACTACAACAGTTTGTGGTCCTCCAAAAAGCTGTTGTACATAAACAGATACACAGTATATGCATGATATTAAAATTTTGTTAGGGGGTGGTGGGGAAGGGGTGAGCATGTGATAGGGGAAAAAATGTCCAAAGAAAGCTCCTTTGGGGTACAAGAATTAAAAATAGATTGAAAAAACACTGCTTTAAAAGCTCCCTGTAGAGCTTTCTGGATTCCATCTCCACCAAGAGATAACCACTATCCTGATTTGTGATAAGCATTCACTTGATTTACTTATTTTCCATCTATAATGCATTCCTAAAAAATGAATTGCTAGGATTTTTAATTTATATAAATAGGATCATTTTCTGATTCACCCCTTGCTCACCATTATATTTGTAAATTCATTCATACTTTTGCATGTAATTTTTGTGTAATATTCCATAGGTGACTATTCTATAATCCATTATTGTTGGATATTTGGGTTGTTTACAGTTTGGGGCTAGCATAAACAAGGTGGCTAAATAGATATATTAAAAATATATTTATTATACACATGCAAGAGTTTCTATAGAGTAGTATTGTCCAATGAAAATATAATGCAAGCGATATGTAATTTAAAATTTTCAAGTCTACGGCCACCCTGAACATGCCTGATCTCGGAAGCTAAGCAAGGTCCGGCCTGGTTAGTACTTGGGTGGGAAGCCACCTTCGAATGCCAGGTGCTGTAGGTGTTTAAAAAATAAATAAAAGTAAAATAAAATTTTCAAGTAACCATATTTAAAAAGTAAGAAGAAACAAATTAATAATATATTTTATCTAATCCAGTATATTCAAAATATTATTTCAAGATGTAATCAATATGAAAAGTTGTTAATGAAATATTTTACATTTTCTTCATATTATCTTCAAAATTGACGTATTTTACACTTATAGACTATGTTTGTATGCTAAGTTTTCATAAACACTTGATTTGTGCTTATATTTCATCAAATTTACCATTAGAAAAGTAGATCCATCTGTATGCCCATTTTTCCAAACTTTAAAATTTTAAGTTCCCCAGCTGCACTGAGCCACATTTCAACTGCTTGTAGCTACCATATTGGACAGTGCAGATCTCGAGTTTACATACCTAGGAGTGGAATTGCTAGGCCATAAGGTATCCAAATGTTCAGCTTTTCTAGGTCATGCCAAACAGTTTTTCAGAGTGGTTGTGCTAAGTCACACTCTCACCACCTGGGTGTGAAAGTGGAAGGTACATCACAATGTGATTTCCCCAGTTCTCACAATCTTGTAAGGTAAGTTTTATCCTCATGTTAAATGAAGAAACTGAAATTCAGAGAGATTAATGATTTGCCTAGCATTTTATAGAATGGTATGTCCAGGATCTGATGCCAGATCTGTACAGCATCAATGTCTGTATTTAAGTAGAATCCCAAACTCTTCCTTCAAGTGATCAGGATATCATTGTTTGAGTTATGAGTATCCTGAAGTAGAAGTTATTTTTAAAAGAAAATGAAAAGTTCCCTAGAAAGTGTCCAACTTTTTGTTCTTTTTGAAAAGTCATTGAAATAGTCTATTTAGTAAATGCCTATAAAGGGACCCTTTCTGAAATATTTTAATTAGGCAGGAGAGAAAACATTTGAATTTTTTAAAGAAAATTTGTTTAGGAGAAATTAGTGTATGTATACTTTCATGTTTTCTTTCAAAGTTTTATCTTCCAAATTACTTAATATTTTGAGCATAGTAATATCATAATTCAGAAATAGGCTTCATCATATGGTAATGTTTCAACTTTTATTTTCAAAATCAAACTTTTATCACAAAATTTTGATGTTTGTTTTGTATTCTCTTCAAAGTATGTTGATACTCAATGAGGGTTAATATTCTAGAATTGACATTTGCCATAAGGGTTTGACTTATAATCTCTAAACATTTTGGGAATGAAACATTTAAAAAAATTTTTTTGAAAAAGTTTGAAGAAGCCAAGACATTATTATTCTAATTAAATGCTTCTAAAAGTCTTTTTTTTTTGTAATCACGTATTGAATTTCAAAAGTCAGTCAAATCTGAAATCAAAATTTTTTCCTTTATATTACTGAATCTACTAATAATGAAATAATGGATTAAATGTTTCATTTAGAGTTGTATTGTAGTTTTAACTTGTGTTGAGTGGGTATGGGTTTTCATTCTCTTTTAAATGTGAAAATCATCAACATAATGTTTTGAAGTATCTATAGGGAGCATATGAGATCTTGCTCCCATAAGTTTGCATCAAATGAACTTATAAAATTCTAAAAAAAAAAAAAAGACATTTATAAATATAAATATTAAATGTTAATTGGTCAGAATTACTATGTACAGTTTCCTCTCCCCACCCCCAATATTCTGGGAACTATTGTTTAATGAAGTGAGCATTTCACATAATATGTTTTGGGATATACTATCTAATAATTACCATTGTCTCCTAAAATGCAGTATAGGAATTCTGCCTTATTATTGGGCCTGTTCATAGTTATAAATGCAAACATAAAGGTAATTATTTGGTTTGGTCTTATTTCTGGAGAGCAGTGATTATAGAATTGCTGCTGCTAACCTTATACAAATGTACAATAAATATAGCATTATTAATTCATACCCCCCTCAATTTGAAATTCATAGCAATTTAACTGGGGACTAAGCTGAAGTTTATTTTTACATTATCTGTAAAAAAAAATTTACATTACCTGTAAAAATAACTAGTAAAACTAAAATCTTTATATAACTGTTGAAGGCATATTTTATTTAAGGAGCAAACTTAGTCATTAAAAAGAAGTCCTAAGGTCTCTGTTGGTCTAGTTCAGGAGTCAGCAAACTACAGCCTGCTGGCCAAGTTCAACCTGTTTTTATACACCTATGAGCTAAGAATTGTTTCTACATACTAACATAAGCAATCAATTTGATATTAAGGAACACTAAACTTTGAGCTCAAGTTAAGCAAAATGTTATCTCCAAAAAAGAGAATTCCATTTTTTTATCAGTAGACTTGTATTACAAAAAAATTATACTCAGTTATTATATTTTGAATTTTATCAACAAAATATTTGTTATCGCTTTTATATAGGTGCCTACAAACTGTCCTTGATTTTACCTTTTGACCCACAAAGCCTAAAATATTTACTGTCTGGCTCTTTACAGAAAAGTTCATGTGATCATATGTATTTAGAATAATACTGTATTTTAAAAGGATCATTTTGAAGAAAGCAGGTAACAAAGTAGTGTGTAAAACATCTTCATTTTACATGTTTATGCATTATGAAAGGCTAAAAGGAAGGAAACAAATTGCTTAGAAGTTAGGAACAAGGGCTCTGAAACCAAACTGCAAGGTTTAAAATCCATTGTACTATGTACTATTTTTGTCATCTTCAGGAAGTTACTTACTTTCTTGGAACTCATTGTTTTCATCTGTAAAATGGGGACAATAATCATAGTTTAAGTTCAAAGAGTTGTTTTAGGACTAACAGAGTTAATACATGTAAAACACTTTAGTGCACCTGGAACATAGGGCACAATAAATGTCTGGTGTTGTTATATATAATGAAGAAAGGAGTGAGATAATAAATGGTTACCTCTGAGTGATGAGATTATTGATTATTTTTCTTTTTTGTGTATTGTATATGTGTACTTCATAACTGTGAACATATACTAGTTATGTAATAAGACACTGTTTTGTAAAATTTCTTAACTCAGAATTTTCAAGTATTTATATTGGCTTATTAAAACATTAAATGTTTTATCTTGAAACATGAATAGTAAATTTGGGTATTTGATATCTATAATCTGCATATTTCTCCCTTATGTTAATTATTTCTTATAGACATGGCCCATGGACATGAACATGGTCATAGTAAAATGGAACTTCCAGATTATAAACAATGGAAGATAGAGGGGACACCTTTAGAAACTGTCCAGGAGAAGCTGGCTGCACGAGGGCTAAGGGATCCATGGGGCCGGTAAGAATAATTAAATATTTAGATAGAATTTATCCTAGGGAATTAGTATCTATATACCTTTCAATTATTTTCCTTTTAAAAATTATTGAAAATGGCTTTTTACATTTAAGTTTTAAATTGAGGTATCATTTACATACAATGAAATTCACCCATTTTAAGTATATAACTCCATGAATTTTGACAAATATATTTTATGTAACCATCACGAGAGTCATAATACAGACTATTTCTTTCATCCCCAAAAGTCCTTCATTCCCCTTTTGCACTCAGTGCCATCCTATCCCTGGCTCCTGGCAACCATTGATCTGCTTTCTGTCTCTATAGTTTTACCTTTTCTAGAATTTTATACAGTTGGAATCATACAGCATATAATCTTCTGTTCTGGCCACTTAGCATAATGTTTTTGAGACTTATACACATTGTTAACTTATATCCATAGATCCTTTATTTTTTATTGCTGAGTAATACCAAATTGTTTGCATATATCTCATTTTGTTTACTGTTCAATAGTTAATGGTCATTTGGGTTGTTTCCAGTTGTGGGTTATACATATTTGAGTGCAAGTCTGTGTGAATATATGATTTCATTTCTCTTGGAGAAATACATAAAAGTGGAATTTCTGGATCACGTGATAAGTATATAGTTATTTTTATTAAAAAAAAAAGTTGTGTCTACAGCCATGCCACCCTGAATGTGCCCAATCTCTTCTGATCTCAGAAGCTAAGCAGAGTTGGGCCTGGTTAGTACTTGGATGTGAGACCACCTAGGAATACCAGGTGCTATAAGAATTAAAAAAAAAAAAAAAAAAAGTTGCCAAACTGTTTTCCAAAGTGGCTGTACCATTTTGCATTCCCACCAGCAATATATGATAATTTAGGTCACTCAGTCTTCTAATCAGTACTTGATATTAATTTTAATTTTAATTTTAGCCATTGTAGTGAACATGATACCTCTTTGTGGTTTTAATTTAATTTACATTTCTATGAAGACTGATGATTATAAGAATCTTTTTATGTTCTTATTTGTCATTTGTATATTTTCTTTGGTGCAATGTCTATTCAGACCTTTTGAACATTTTATTTTTCAGGGTGTTTGTTTTCTATTATTGAATTATAAGAGCTCTCTGTTTTCAATATAAGTCCTTTATCAGATATAAGTTTTGCAAATATTTTCCCCCAGAGTATGGCTTATCTTTTTATTTACTTGGTAATGTCTTTAGAAGTTTTTATAGTGTTCTTTTAAACATTTAGACATATGATCCATTTTGAGTTAATTTTTATGTCGTGTGAGGTAAGGATGAAGGTTAATATTTTTGCATATGGATGTACAGTTTGTTCCAACATCATTTATAAAAGACCGCCTTCCCCCATTGATTTACTTTGATAGCTTTGTCAAATCAATTGACATTATCTTTGTGGTCTATTTCTAGATTCTATTCTTTTACCCTGATCAATATGTCTCCCCTTATGCCAGTACCACACTGTCTTCAAATCAGGTGGTATAAGATCTTCAACTTTTTTTTATTTTATTATTAGCTATTCTAAGTTCTTTGCATTTACATTTAAATTTTAGAAAGAGCTTTTCAGTTTCTGCAAATACTTGCTTGTATTTTAATTAGTATCACATTTACTCTATACCTTAATTGCAGATGATTAATAACAATACTGAGTCTTCTAGTCCATGGACAATTTAGATCCTTTTTAATGTTCTCATCAGTGTTTTATTGCTTTATATACAGATCTTGTACCCATTTCGTTAAATTTATCCTGAATTATCCTGTTTTTTATGCTATTATAAATGATATTTTTAAGCTTCTATTTGTTCATTGCTAATATATAAAAATACAATTGTTTTATATGTTTTCTTTGTATCATATTACCTTGCTAAATTCACTTTTTAGTTCTAGCAGTTTTTTTATAGATTTCTTAAAATTTATTTCATAGATGATCACTTGGTCTACAGAGACAGTTTTCTTCCTTTTCAATCTGTAAACCTTTTATTTCTTGCATTATTGCACTGGCTAACACTGCTAATATAATGTTGAATAAAAATGTCATGAATGGACATCTTTGCCTTTTTCCTCATTGGGGGAAAGCATTTAGTTTTTTACCACTAAGTATGATGTTAGTTGTGGGGTGGTCATAGATGGCCTTCATCAAGTTGAGGAGTTTCTATTCCAAGGCTATTATGAGTTACTATTATTATTGATATTATTATTAATGGGTTTTGAATTTTGTTAAATGCTTTTTCTGAATCTATTGAAAACTCACATCGTTTTTTTATCCTGTTGATATGATGAATTACTGTTACTGATTTTCAAAGATTAAACCAATCTTGTACTTCTGAGGTAACCCCTACTTCATCATGATATAGTATCCTTTTTATATATTGATGGATTCAATTTTCTAAAATTTTGTTAAAAATATTTGCATCTATGTTCATGAGAGATATTAATACTATAGTTTTCTAATATTTTGTCTGGGTTTGGTATCTAAATTATATTTGATTAGCCCTCATATTTTTTAGTAAGTCAGATTTTTAAAGTTAAGATTTTTGTCTTTCATAACATGATTTTTTTCCACTCACTTATTCCTGTATGTGAGAAAAGACTTTTCACTAGAGTGCTCTAATTTCTGTTTACTTCTCTGTTCAGAGCACTCAGAAGAATGATTGCCAGGAGAAAAAATCAGTCTTCTAAAGTTCAGGCTGCTGTGACAAGGGATAGCCATGATTCTCTTAAATAGTAATAATATCAAATGTTACATGTTCTCTGTGCCAAAATATATCATATTTTACCCTGTATAATTTTTATAATAACACTATAAGGTAAATAGTAATCATCATTGAGTAAGAGAGGAAGCTGGCCCTGGCAGGCTAAGTAACTTGCCCTACCTTAAAGGCTGCGAAACTAGTATAAGTGATGGAGAAAAAATTAATACCCTCTAACTCCTTTTTTCCATGATGTTATAATGACTAGTATGGGCAAAGCCATACTGATGACCTGTGATTGATAAGCCAGAGCAAGCTTTGCATTTGAGAATTTTATAAAATCCTGAGTATTATGACTGTGAAATGTAAAATCAAGTGTTTTTTCCTCTATTTTATATGTGAAATGCAGGCATATAGACCTAATTATCCTGTGCCACACAGATTCCTATTGTGATCCACTTAGCTTATCTTACATAAGGTTGCATTTGTCTATTAGAAAGATGAAAATTAAATGTATTTTATTCAATGAATATATGTAAGATATGTGTGATTATAATTTTTCCATTTTTCCTCTAGCAATGAAGCTTGGAGATACATGGGCGGCTTTACAAACAATGTTTCCTTTGTTGGTGCATTATTAAAAGGATTCAAATGGGGATTTGCTGCATTTGTGGTAGCTGTGGGAGCTGAATATTACCTGGAGTCCCAGAATAAAGATAAGAAGCATCACTGAAGATAATACCTGGAAGTATCTCTCTGGCTTTTTCACTCTCTTTTAAAAATAAGATTTCACTGTAGCCCACTTGTCTTTGTGTTTGTCCCTTAAAGAATACCGGTAAATTTCAATAAAGAATACATGTGCCAGTCTGTTTTTGTCATTCTTTAATAATAATAATAAAAAAAAAGTTTCTCAAACCATATAAGATTTGATTTGGAATACACAGGGGTTGAGTACCAGTAGCAGTGCATTCTGTATATAGCCTACACTTAGCATATAGTTGATAAATAGATATGCTCTGATTTTTTTCCAGTTTTTTAAATTGTGATAAAATTTACCATTTTAACTTTTTAAGTATACAGTGTGTGCTATTAAAATACATTTATAATGTTGTGCACACCCATTACCACCATCCATCTCCATAACTCCTTTCATCTTGTAAAACTGAAAATCTATGCCCATTGAACAATAATTCCCCATTTTCCCCTTCCTTCAATCCCTGGCAACCACCATTAGTGGTACTGTCTGTATGATTTTGACTATATACATAATGTACCTCACGTAAGTAGAATCATACAATATTTGTCTGTAACTGGCTTATTTCACTTAGCACAATATCCCCAAGGTTCATTCCATGTTGTAGCATGTGTCAGAATTTCTTTTTAAAGCTGAATAATATTTCACTCTATGTATATACCACAATTTGCTTATCTCTTCACTCATTGGTGGACACTTGGGTTGCTTCTGCATTTTAGGTATTACGAATAATACTATGAACTTGAGTCTACTCTCATAGTGTTTAAATGGCATTTGGCCTTGCCACATTTATGATCCTCTGCAGGTGGTTTAGAGGGACCTAGATTATTCTATAAAATACTTCCTGCCCAGTTCTGATTGACATATCCATGAGTCATGTTCATTTTTCTTCATTGTGATGTTTTCTGCTATTGCCTTAGTCCTTGTTCCCATGCTGTGAAAAGTTTGACATTTTTTTCTGCATGTCTTAACAATAAACTAGACATTTCACATCATTGAATTTTTAAATATTAATTAAATCTCTAAAATTGAGGCTTAAAACTCAGCTTGTTGAAGGGGGTAATGTTTTTGCTTAAATAACAAAACCAGTGTAAAACTCCATGGTGATTTTTTCTTTGTAGATTTTTGTTTATAAATACAAACTCGATCAACAAAACAAAAAGACAACGACTGGGAGAAGATTCGCTAATAATACAACTGATAAGGAAAAGATGCTCAAGATCCTAATCATCAGAGAAATGCAAATTAAAACCACAATGAGATATCACTTCACACCTGTCAGAATGGCTATCATCAGTAAATCAAAAAATAGCAAGTGTTGGCGAGGATTCAGAGAATAGGGAACTCACACATTGGTGGGATAGCAAATTGGTACAGCCGCTATGAAAAACAGTATGGAGATTCCTCAAAAAATTAAAAATGGATATGCCTTTTGATCCAGCAATTGCACTTCTGGGTATTTATCCAAAGAAAACCAAAATAATAATTTGTAAAGATCTGTGCACTCCAACATTCATGGCAGCACAATTTACAATAGCCAAGATATGGAAGCAACCTACAAATTAGTATTTGATAGGTATGAGGAGCATGACAGAGGGAATGCAGTTAGCATTAATATGATGGTTAAGTGGAGGGCTGGGGGAGGTAGGAAGCAATTGGAGGGGGGGTCATTTTATGAACATTATAGACGTCTAACCAATGTACGGAGTCCAAGAATAAATGATAGTGGTAAATGGAACCAGAAAAAACTTTGTGAAAGAAGATAAGGAAAAAGTTTAACAAAGAGTAAGCTATTTGAAAAATAAAAATTATAGAAAGAAGGACATTTCATAATTATGGAGGAGTCAGTTCATTAAGAAAACAAAAGTTTTAAATGTATATGCACAGAGCTTCAAAACATATGGGACAAAACAACTAAAAGGAGAAACAGGCAAATTCACAATTATAGTTGGAGATTTCAACAATCCTTTTAAAGTAATTGATAGAACAAGTAGAAAATTAGCAAGATCATGAAAGACTTGAACAACACTCATCAACTAGTTTAATGTATTTATAGACCTTTCAAAAAAAAAGAATTCATTCTTTTCAAGTGTGCATGGAACATTTACCACAACAGACTCTTCTGGGCCATTACAATACATTTAAGCAGACTGAAATAACAAAGTATATTCTCAGACCACAAAAAAGTTAGACAAAAAATAACATCTGAAAAAATCCACAGATATCTGAAATTCGATAGTACCCTATGTAAGTGTACCATGCTGAAAAAAGTCTAGGAAAAGTAGTAAATATTTTTAACAGAATAAAATGAAAACTAATATCAAAAATTGTGGGAAACAGCTAATTAAATGAACCTTGAGACTGATGAAAAAAGGAAGACATAATAGGAATATTAATAATGAAAGAAGAGATAGCACCATAGATCCTGGAGACATTAAAACAATAATAAAGGCATTTTACAAACAACTTTATGTCAATAAATTTTGTTGAAATTGACAGCGTCCTTAAAAAAGATTATTAAAGCCCACTCAAGAAGTAGATAACCTGAATAGTCATGAATAAATTCATTTGCTGGGTTAGGTTGAGAGGATGGAAAGTACAGACAGTGCTTGACACATTTATAGTAGAGAATAACAGTAGTTTTACTTCCCCATCTTAAAGTTGATTTTTCTCATCTATCATAATTTTTGCTGGAATCAGGAGTGGTTTTCCATATATTTTGTTAATTTGAAAATTACTGCCTGAATTCCTTAGGAGCTTCAAAGCACACAAACCATTGTCATCTTAGTTGTTGCCGTTACTTGGAGAAGAACCAATTAAATGTGATAATTGTTCTTAAAATTTATGACCAAATTACAATTGAAAATAATGCTAATGATGTGTTTGCTAACCTCGAAATAAGCACTGAAGATGATTACATGTAAAAGTATTAGCCTCATTTTGAATGTAGGGCAAGTCCACAGCAAAGTAACAAAGCCTAAGGTGGCACAGCTAGTAAGTTCCAGATTTAGATTTTGAATTGAGGTTTGACTTCACAGCCCATAGGAAGCACTGTGTATGTGATAAGTACTATAAAAGTCCATAAGATTATCCTTTTGGACCTTTTCTCAGAACTACTTTCTAATTATGCTTGATGTAATCAGTAGGAATTTTTAAAAATCTAAAGTATGGCATGTAATATTTTATGAAAAATGAAATAACAGTAATTTTACTGTATACCTATACTTTGAAGAAAACTGTGTTTTGACATAGTGAATGAAACAGATTCAGACATTTTTTGAAAGTAACATGAGGACTTTAGTGGCATAGAAATTGTGTACAAAGACAAAAACATGGAAGGAATAGGAGTTTATCCATGTGGAGGGTTAATATAATGAAAGAAACAAATTAGAAAAGGAAAAAGGAAAAGAAGGGGTTGCAAAATATTGGCATGATGGAAGCAGTAGAGATAAGTAGAACTTGGTATACCGTCAGGTGTATGTGCAGTCATCCACTTACTGCTTCAGTCAAATTTAGACCTTAATGATACTGTAGAAAGGAAGATGCTTTATTTTAAAATTTAAAAGAATACACACTCTGCATATTTAACTTCAGCGAGAGAGGGGACATTGGCAAGGCCAACTTGCATAGGGGCTAGATAGAAGTATTACAGTAGAAATAAACTGAGTCTTAATCTCATTTGTTTCTTTCTCTTTTCTATTAATGATTATATTTGCCAATTTTCTGTATAAAAATTTGATTATTAGAGAACAGACTAATTTTCTAACATGATGGTCCCACAAATGGATACACACAACTCAGGGAATGTGCAAGACCATCCACTGGGGTGAGAAGAAAAAATATTTAAACATATTTATTTTCACGTTTAATAAAAATGAATTCAATTTTGCAAATGTTTAACATACAGATTGACAATGGGTTTTTCCCTCACCTGGTGGATACCCAGTGGCCACACAGAATTTATAGTAAATAAGGTATTCTGAGGGAAAAGTGGGAGTTTTATCTCGACAGGAGAGAACAAAGGGACTTTCAGCAAATTGCTACAGACTGTATTTTATGTGTGCTCACAAAAATTTATTATCTATCAGTTTTAACAAAACTAACGTTTATGAAGTAGATAAGTGGCTTAAGATTTTTACAAAGAAACTGCTGACAGAAGCTAATACTGCCAATACCAGAACAAGCAAACAAGAAGAAAATAGCGGAGCTATGAACTCTGCCAACATTTCCCACGTAAATACAATGATCTATTCATGAAAGAAAAAAAAAAATCAAGCAAAAAAAAAAAAATCGAGAAGACCAAAAGATGGACTTGGATTCACTATCAGTACAATGAACCTTGCCCTAACAGTGTATCGATCTTATGTATTAACTAATGATAGCACGTAGTCATCATTTTAGCAAAACGTTTAAAAATAAATGTTTAATTTTTGTCTCACCTTTAATTCCTATATTTGTGTGTTCTTAGTGCACACAGGTGATAATATTTGCGTAATATACATAGAATGTTTGGACAAAAATTGGGATTTAATCTGATTTCCCTTCACAATATTCAGCTGTTGTTAAAAAATAGCATTCAAAGAATCCATTAGATTTTTACGTGTTTTTTAAATGCAACAAAAATTAAATGTTATTTCATATGATTTCTCACTCAGTTGTTAACATGAGTTTCAAAATTTTATAGTATAATCCTCATGGATCCTCAGATTCTCTGGAGTTGCAAGGTATTCAAATTCAAATAGATATGCTAATGAGAATGGAATCTTCCAAGTGAATTCTGGTTTACCTTCAATATCAATTTTCTGGGAGGGGAGAGAAGGGATTTTATTGGTTTTTGTTTTTCTTTTCGCTTTTGTTTTGTTTTATTTTGGGTCAAAAAATCAGCTTCAGAAACTGAGACTGAAACACCCAAAGGAAATTACATTTACCTGCCAATGATTCTATCAGAAAGGATTTGCTGCAAAGTTTTATTTTAATTTTATGTATTTTTATATATAAAATATCTTTTCTGTACTTTATTTTTAAATAGTATTACATTACATATCATAAATGTTATACATCCAAAAATTAACAATTCAAAATGCTAACTCATGTAAAGATTAAATTCCATATGTTGTATTAGATTGAATTATCTTTGATATATATTAACAACTTAAAACATGGCTTTAGCCATTAGAAAAAGACAAAATCTCTTGTCTCTAGGTCTGTATATTTTTCTGTTTAATTTCACATGCCAAAAAATGAAGTAACTCTTTAAAGTGTGGTCACATATTACAAAACTAACTGAAAGGAATTTTGGTTGTTGCTAAAGACATGTTTCTGGGAATCATTACAAAATAAGAACATTATGTACACTTAAGATGAAAATCGGAAGGTTTTATGCAATTTGGAAATGTCATATATTTTAATTTTGTGTTTTAAAATGGAAAGAATAATTCCTAATAATGTTCCAGTGATTTTCAAAGCATATTATGGCTAAAAAATATTTTGCTTTTAGATTTTTACCAATTGTAGTATTTGTAAATTATCAATTGAATCTCATTGCAAATAAAGCATTTAGTACCCCCTGCAAATGTTCCACCTTCTCTATTTTTAATTACTCAGTTCCCAAACTGAATTTGGAAATAATAACAGCATTTAACTTACATTTTCCTGCTGATTTGGTAATTAATCAAACATCTTTCTAAATCTACCTTGTAGAATAGCTAAGAGATTTTTAAAATCTTTGCATTATACATTTGAGTGAATTACACAATCAGGTGAATGTTTTGTGATTATAGCTCTTCTTGTGTTATGTTTATGATGTATTTTATGTCATTTATTCTCTTGCTACAAAGTTTCCATGGGAAATACTAACTGCTCAGGGGCACAGTACTGAAGGTCAACTCATGGCTCATGGTAACCATAGAAATAACTGTCCTAAAAATAAAGAGTGCCTGTGTCAGTGCAGATGGGATCCTAGTACAGAGAAATAATCAGGTTCACAGGCAGTGGTGTCACTTGGACCAGGGAATCCCATTTGATAGTAATATAATACAAGCACATGAGAGTTTAATACAGATATAAAGCTTATATTCAGACCAGACTTTCCAGGGAAATAAAATTAAAAACTAAAACTATATCTGTAGATGCTAAATAAGTGTCAACAAGGAAAACTGTCACAATTCATATATTTAACAATATAGGGATTAAACTCAAGGCATTTCTTAATTTATGACCTATAAATGCCTTGTTATATTTGATCTGGGTTTATCAGTAATTATAATTCTAATATATCAATTTCCACATTTATAAGTAAGAGAAAAATTTTTTACAGCCTTAAACTCTATCTACATTTCTATTATAGCACTTATGATATGCATCATAATTATTCATTTACTTGCTTGACTCTCTGTTAAACCATGGCCTCGTTGGAAACAGGGACCATATTTGTGAACCTGTGTAATGGATGTTTAGGAAGTCTCTGTTAAATGAATGCATTAATAATTAAAGATCTATAATACAAGTGAGATAATGGAGATGATTTGTCACAGATTAACACCTCATTTATGAATCTCTAAAGATGTAGGGGGGATGAAGAATTGGAAAGATATATTTTCCAATATCTAAGGGGCTTCATGGATTCCAATTCCCTATCAGAAAGCTGAGATCATTTACAAAATGCCTTGTGAGATTGACCTGGGCACATATTACCAGATTAAAAAGCACTTCCCAATCCCAATGCAAGGATGTTAGAATTCAGCTAGGCCTAAACTTCCTGACACATGCTGTATAACTTTCCCTACTTGTTAATGAGTTGGGAATAAAAATACTAACCATCAAAAGTCAAGACAATTTCTGCTAAAAGCAGCCAATTACTCTATGGCCATTGCATACAATAAACATTTTCTCTTTAACACACTTATCCTTGTTTTGTTTTGTTTTTGTCAATATTACATGGAAAAGAACCCCTACATGCAAATAATGAGGCATGCTTGTCCTGCCTTCCTCCAATGTCCAAGTTAAGGAGCTCCAGGCAGTTGCAAGTAGAACAGAGAGACATCTTAGCTTCTCTTCTTCTAATTCTATTCATTTGCTTAAATATTTATTGAGCACCTCCTATGTAGCTGGGGTTTTCACAGCCCTAAGGATATATCAATGAACAAAACAAACAAATTTCTCTCCTGTTGGTACTTACATACTAATGCAGGGTTAATATTAATTTTTTCCTGATGCTAATGGTACGACTTGTCAGTACCTAGCAGGCACCAGAGACATTTGGTCCACATGTGGTATATTTTGCCAATCAAACATTTTTTTCTTAGAAACCTATATCTGAAATTGTAGTTTGAATCAGTGAGGTTTGATTCTTGATAATAATCTTTCAACTATAAATTGTACAGAACTTTGTACCCTCCTAAGAAAACATAGCTTGCCTTATCTTGTAACTTAGGTATTTTATACTCGAGGTATTTTATTCTCGAGGAGGTTATAAATTCTCGAAAATCATGCCTTATTTATTCTTTTATTGTCTACGCGGTGCCTTACACATGGTAAATGTTCAACAAATACTTAATTAGAACTTATTTCTTTTTTAAGTGAAAACTTTTTTAGAATTCTTATAACGAGTATAACTTCTCATTTAAACTACTTGTACACAATTACACTATTTTTCTTCCACAGCGTTTTGTGGAAAGGAAACTCTCAGTAAATATTTGCTGACTTGAATTGAAAATGTTTAAAGTAATTTTACTTCTTTTTTTGATTTTATAATCAGTTTTTATGAAGGCTATAAATTTCCCTTTACTTGACCACCTAAAACCAATCCTTTAAAAAGGAAAGAAATAAGAGAATATCTAAGGAAATAAAAACACAATCATCAGATGTTCAAAGAGTTTTATACGTCACTTTTCTATCCCATGTGTACCACCCTTTTCTTTTTAATCAGAAATCTCCATCTTGATCAAACAAGATAATTTCACCCATTTTATTAATTGATCGCCTCTCCTTTTTATTTACTTACAAGCATTTATTATACTTGCTTCATATATTAAATTATTTCTTTCCCCTTTTTACTATAAGGTCAATCGATTATTCTTGCTAAGGGTAATAAGAGCATGATAAAATGTATAATTCTAAAAAATGTCAAAATCTAAAAAGAATGAAGTGGCTTACACATGCAACCTTTGTTGAGAAATATAGTGGGTTTGTGTTGTAGCCTGGGCTACGTGACAGGTGGTATATTCATGACATAGTGGAGCTGACCTGATTGTGTAATTTAACAGGGAGCATTCTCTTATGTATACAAACCACATAGATTTAGCTTCAGGGCCACAAGAGTTCCAAAGCTCCACATCTAGCCACTGGTTGAAGCCTAGGCTATTTTCCCTGATTTCCCCACATTCCATTTCACTTCCTGTCTTACTGGAACCTTATTCCTGCCACAAATGTAATAAATCCCATCTCTTTAAGCCCTCAGCCCAATGCTTGTACTTAATTTATGATTTATCTCAATCTACTTTGCTAAATTGTTGTCTTGCCTCTAGACTGTCAACTCTTTGAGACTAAGACCAAGTACTTTCACTTTTAATTTTTTAATTTTTTACTCCTTCCCTATTGCTCCATTGTAGGTCCAGATGTTCACTAACATAAAAATAAAGTTGTGCTCCAGAACTTCTTTGATCTTAGCCTCCTTTGGGACTACTAAATCTGCACCACCCATTCTGGTTTATTTTAGGGTTGTACACATTAGGCCACATATGACTCTATGTACATAGACATTTAAGCATTATTTATACAGCAGAAGTGTGTCTAAGTGTTTTCAACAAAGAACAATATAATCAGGAATCCATGTTTATGGTTGGCTAATTTTTTAACTACCACTGTAGAAGGAAGAAATTAAAAAAAATTTTTTTGCAGAAATACAAAAGTTATCTAAAAATATTTTATTGAACTTTTATTTATACAAAAACCTCTTGTAGAGTTAGTATTTGTGTCAATAGTACTACTAGTTATTGCTCAATTTTGAGACAGCAAGAATACATTTCTCATTAAGCATATTTGATGGGAGGGCATATTTCAATTCAAGCTCCAGATTTAGGTAAGGAATGCAATTGACTTTCAGAGCACACAGGTGGATGAGTTTGGCCACATGATCAGAAATTATTTCTGCAAAAGTTTTTATTGATATAATTGACATACAACATTGTATTCATTTTAGGTATACATGATTTGGTATATGTATATATTTCAAAATGATTACCAGAGTAAGTTTATTTCACACTTGCTATTTATTATTATTACCATACATCGGTAAAAAACAACAACAACAACAACAAAAAACGCACATTAGAAGTGCTGAATCAGTAATAACAATTAGAACTGATTTGTAAAACTACGCTGGAGTTCACAGAATAGCCTTAAAAGATATAAACAGGAAACTGAGTTGGTTGGCTGTGGCCAAGAGAGTTTCGACTGAAGGGGATTCATTGAGAGCTAATGAGTGGGGGTCTCTGGCCCTAACGCAACCAATATCAGGCCATCAAAGTTTTTCAGAGTGAGCGATGGGAGAAGGCCAGCACGCGAAGCGGCGGCAGGAGGCGGTGGATAGGTAGGTAAGCGCCACGTCCACTTCCAGGGTTTCGATTTCTTTTCCTCCATCTTGCGTCGCTTCTCGAGAGGCCGAGAAGTGAAGACCGACTGCTGCCGGAGGAGAGTCCCACGGTAGACGCGATGGTAGGTGCCCACGCTCAATACCTTCCAACTCTCCTCAGACCCCGGAGATCTGATTTCAGGTGTTCGTGTCAGCGCCGCCGCTGTGCCGGAGCAGTGCCTTTGCTGTCTCTCACTCGCCGCAGCTGCCCACCTCGCGCTTTCCTGAACTGGCCCTGGGCGGGGGGTGCGGGGCAAGGGTCAGGGGAGGGGTGGGCCTTCTGGCAGGTGACTCAGTCTTGTAGATTCCTTATTTTTGGTTTGCCTGTGGGCGCCGGCCTGGGCGGAACCCCTCCGCCCCGCTCTTTCCCTCACTCCCACTCCCTCGCCCGGCACCCAGGTCTGGAGAGGGCTTCCAGAGGCTGCGGGCATCTCAGGTGCGCGGTAGGCGCGCCCGCGTCCAGAGGCTGCGGGCAGCTCAGGTGCGCGGTAGGCGCGCCCGCGTCCACCTGGCCAAATAACCCTCTGCTAACACTGTACCCCCCAGAGGCGGACAACAGGCCGCGAGCTTTGTTGGCAGGTCGCCAGCGTCGTGTAAATTTTGCCTTAGATCATCTTGAGAGTTACTCAAGACCTGTGGTGAACAGTTTAAAAGATACGGCAGTTGTCCTTTGGAAAAGTTGATGAGAAAGGATTTTTTTTCCTCTGCAGTAATGTGAGCGTGCTCGCCTTAACATGGCGAAAGCAGGCGGCCTGTCAGGAATTTTTACTCTCTCGCAATAGCTTGGGGAAGTAGGGCAGGGTTGTTATTTCTCAAAGCATTTAAATATATATTTCGATCGGAATGATTGACTGATAGATTTATGTAAAGCCTTAAAAATTTTTTTGTTTCCGTACTCTCGCCCCTCCGCCCCAAGTCCCTTCCCCATCAAAAGGACTGGGAAATTTCCGGATTTGGACGGAAGGACATGTTCTTTTACATATTAACAGTGGATTGAAATAGAACAAAGGCCAGTGAAAATTCAGACTGCTTTTGGTTCAGAGAAAAAGGAAGTTAGTTCAAGGACGTTGCAGCTCTTGCGAATGTATTTGTTGACTTTTGAAATTTATTTACTCAACGAGAGGTGGTGCCAGTAGCATATACCTCAAGCAGTTTTTGAGATCTACCGGATGATCTAGAAGTCAAACCGGCTCTGGCGGGCCAGACCTGATTTCAGATAAGAGGAACAGAATTTTTGGTATGCTCCCTCTGGTGGGTCCCTTAGATAAGCTTGCTTTTTTTTTTTTTTTTTTTAACAAAGAAGTTTCATTATGAGTGGCAAGAAACTTGACTCAACCCTCTTACCTCCTACTCACCCCAAAAGACTCATATTTAGCAAGGGAATTTTCAATGTTTGCCAAACACCTTTTCTTTTCTTTTTTTCTTTCTTTCTTTTTTAATGTTAACACGTGTTTTCCTTACAGCTTCTGGATTGGATGTCTTGGTTAAAACGGCTTTTTCTTTCTACTTCCTCTTTTACATTTCTGTTTGTAACTGGTATTTGCTTTTTCTTTAACTATCTTTACACCCCATCTTACACCTGCTTTTTTAGGTGATTCCACCGGCAAGTACGCTGGAACTGGGTGCCCCTTGTTCCCTACTTTTTTGGGAGTCTTGCACGACATGGGACCTTGGGAGGGTAGTTGGGGGAAGGTTGTTGTTTTGTTTGTTTGTTTTCTTAGCGGTGGCGGGGGACCTATTGGAAGCTGAACCGAAAATATGTTTTCGTTGCTAGGGCGCCTGTCGGTCACTCACCCACTCTCAGTGGAGTGGTGGCGAACAGCGGCGGCACCCACTCAGTTTCCGCCCGTCACAGGTAATTCCATGGAGCTCCACGTCGGCCCTTTGCCTAGACAAGGGAGAGTTTACGATTCAAAGAGACACGTGTGTGCCTTGTGGAAATTTTTAAGGTCCGGGCGGAGTGTTCTCAAACTTGGTCTCAGATGGGGGGCGCGTCCCTGGAGGGCGGCCTGGAGGAGGCGCACATCAGCCCTAAGAGATACCTGGACGCCTCCCCGGAGGCCACCTCTAACACTCTGACCCAGTTCCTTGTCCTCTCCGTGGAATTTCCAACACCAGTTTTCAGCAGCACCAGATCTGATCGTGTCCTCCGTAGGTGGGTACCTTTCCCGGCGGAGATCCAGCTGGAAGAGCCGGAGGCTGCCCGGCGTGAGTAGACAGAGAACCCTGTACGCCCCTCTACTCCTGACCTGTACCCCTGTGCTGGCGTCGCCCTGGACTCCAGAGGCGTGGGGCACTATCCCCCGATCGCGGCAGCAATGAATTGAGTCTCCTGCTTTCAGCCGTTCAGCATCCTGGGGACTCATCCACAGCACTCCTAGTCAGCGGGATTATAGCTTTTTTAGATCTCCGGAATAGACTCTGGTTATTTCTTCTTGTGGGGCACCAAAGACTCATTAAACTCATGTTTATGTACTGAAATGCCTCCTTTCCTTTAATTTAGTACATTCCTACCAATATTTATTGAGCTTTTTTGGGCCAAGCGGAGGTCTGAGTGCTGGGGACATAGGTACAATCTGAACTTGGTTCCTTCCGACAGAAGATCACAGAGTGGTTGGGGCAAAGTTAACCTATAAAGGTAACTTGGTTTCAAGGCAGGGTAGACAAAGGGCCACAGGACAGCGTGGAATAAGAAGGAGGAAGCCAGTTGGGCCAGGTGGGGGAAGTAATGACAGATCACAGAGCTGTCAATGTGTATTCACACTGGTCCTTGTTTTCCTTACTATATAAATCAGTGAGAGAAGAAATACTACTATTATTGAAATGTCTTATTTCTCCTTATATACTCAGCTCCTGTCACCTCCTCTAGGAAGACTTCACAACCCAGCCTGTGGGTTCATTTCTTCTATTCTTTCACATGCTCGGTGGCTAGCTTTGCACTTACCATAGACTTGCACTTAACACTCAGTATTGGCATAGTTTTTCTTCAAAAACTTTTTCAGTCGAATTATATTATAATTATCTGAGTTAAAATAAGTAAATAGAGAAAGCCCTTAGGAATCCATTGCCTATGAAAACCAAAGGTTGCGGTTTAGTGTCTTTTTCAGATATTTATGCATTCAAATATAGTCTTAAATGTTTTTAGAAATATATATATATTTTTTTATTTTGTATGTTGCTGTTTCTCCAGTCATACTTAAGAACTGCTGTTTATTTTTCTATTAATATCTCTGCTTTTTTCACATGTAATTTCACTCCCCTCTGGCATTAGTGTTTCTAATGAAAGATTTTTTTTTCTTCTAATGAACATTTTTCTTGTTTTTGAGAATGTGTGTATCCACAATTTACATTTTATTAATCTGTTTAGATGCCCAAATGTTTTTTCTCCCTTCTCAATTCTGGTTTTAATGTCTTCTTTGGTCCCGTGGGCATATAAATGAATGAATATATATTCATTTATATAATATGTATTCTTGAATCTTTTCTTTCTAGATCAAATGGATTTCCACCCCTCCATACTTTGTGCCTGTTCTTTGTTTACTTTTCTCTGATGGTCTCTACTTTAACCACTCCATCTTTATTTGTGCAAAATGGACAAAAAGCTTCTTTGTTATGTCCTCTTATTCTAGATATTGGGTTTTCATCTTTAGTAATTCAGTACTTATAAATTAAGTAAGCTCCACCAATTTGATACCATATCTGCATATTCAAAATGGTTTATGTCTTCTGCAGTGAAAGTTTTAACTGGAGAAATAAATCCATTGTTTCTCATATCAATATTTATATACCTCAGTTTTACAATGTAATTGAAAAATCCTATTGTAGCTACTGGCTCCAAGTCTTAAAATGTTTCTCAGCGTAATGGCTTCCTTTTAACATCTGCTTTTACAAGTGAGGACTACAGCTTCCTTATCTACTTGAGAAATTCTTGGATTTTTTTCTTGAACTTCTTTTGTATTTTCCTTTGGCTTATATATGCTTTATTTATTTTTTTGCTTGAAGCTTTCAAAAATAGCTTTTAAAGTCGATGATCTTTGTTTTAAAGAGTAGGCAACAGAGAAATATTGCTTAAACTCACACAGCTTGGCATGTTGCCATATATATATGTATATTTTTTTTTTGCAAAGGAAATTCAAGTCTCATAGTAAATCAATGAATGTAGTAAATGCCACACGTTATGTTCTTTGGCTTCTTCACAATATGAGTAAATACAGCAATAGCTCATGGAAGATTAGTTATGTATTAAACTTGTAACATCTCATACAACATATTAGTAATTTTGAGAGTATGAGAGGACTATCTTATTTGAGGAAAAATACTTTAAATTTTAGGCATTTTTGAGTTCATTCTAGGAGGAGAATTATACATACACACAGAGGACTTGATGTGAAGGTTTGGCAAAAATGAAAACTTTGACACAAATCTTATAGTTTTAGAAATTGTGTTAAGTGCAAAAGATAAATTTTTAGCTAAAGGTATGGGGAGGGAGATGCACCTTTTGCTAAAAAGCCAGGGAATGTCTGGCGAGCTTGGCTGGAGACATTATATTCTGCTAGTTCAAGGTGAGGTCCTGCCAGCTCCTAGGATACTCTGCATGGGGGCTCACCAGCCTCATAAAATCACATTGTGAGCCACTTTTCAACAATAACATTGTTATTACCCCCATATAATTGTAAAAGCTTCCTTTAACAAGCTCTGTCTCCTGTCCCTAACCAGGTTCCAAGTATTATACTTCACTCCACCATAACCTACAATGAAGCAAGATGAAGCAGGATTAGTAGGTGTTACACATGTGTGGGCCTGCTGAGAGGAGCTGTGTAATGATGACTAATCAGTTAAAGGCCTTAGGAGGGTGAACTCGGCAGGCCTGGCCAGGGCCCACCACAGCCTAATGAAGATGAATAAGAACTTACTTATCCTCAAGGATCTTAGCTCATATGACAGGAAGCCAACTAGAATAAGATAAATTCCAGAAGAGAGTGAAAACAATACTATGAAGCAGGAAGAGATGACCTGATTTGGGGATCAAGACAAGCTTATTGAAGAGATGTCTTGAAAAATGGGATAGAATTTGATAATTGAGATCATCTATTGTTTGTGAGCAATAATTGGAATGACCTGCTTGTGAAGCCAAATCATATTTAGTGCATATTTTTAGCCACTGATACATAATGGTCATTAACATTCCAAATTGGAATGTATTTATACTTCAGCCTAAGTCTTCTAGAATATGTTTAGTGTGTATCTGCAGCATTTCAGAAATTTCAGGAACCAGATGATGAATTCATTATAAACCTCATTTTAAATATTTGGGGGTGGGCCACAAGTGGCATTTCATGTACTACCTTAGATTTAAAATGCCTACAATTGGAGGAGGAAAGATAAGTTTATTTCATTAGCTGCTTGAATTGTTACACAGCCCACGTCCATAGGTTATGTATGTGAATGGTTATGCTTAGGGTAAATGTTCAGAGCTCCTGTGAGATGGCCACATTCTGTGTTGCCCAGGACCACTTAACCCTTTCTTCTGTATCCTTTCAGAAATTTTTAGGTGACTCCTTTAAGGGACTTCATGATCATATATCAGCGGGGATTCCCAGACACCTGAAAGTTGCAGGTTTGCATACTGCTTTCTGCAACTGGCAAGGCAGGTTTCTCTTCATTACCACCCAGTTTTGTTGTATTGCTGGAAAACTACACTTATTTCCAAATTGTGGCTTGGTGGACATGACCTTGCTTTCATGCCATACCATGACCTCATTTTAGGTGGAGAAGCAGTAAAAAAGAGTGGAATGTTAAGTATGTCTTTAGATAGGTTAAGGTGTGATGGGAACCAGTCATGATGGCTGCTGTGCTACTGATTACAGAGAACTCTATGTGCTTTGGATACCAGATTGTTTTGGGGCAAAGTTGACATTCTATAGAAAGATTGAGAAGCCTGACTAAAGTTAACCACATTTTACTATCGCCTGTTGGAGCTAATGCTGTGTGCCAGGGAGGTATGTACATAGTACGGTGGTGGTACAAGGAGTTACTTGGGCTCTTCCCAGGAAAGCTTTATACAGTAGGAGATGCTTCAGCTGGGCTTGAAAACTGAGAAGGGTTTTGCCAGGCAGGTAAGTGGAAGAGGGTAATACTGGCAAAGGCACAGAGGCACAGAAAAGAACTCTTTGGTTGAAGCCAAATGTGCAAGGTGTGTGTTAATGAGAGATGAGGGCAGGAACTAGACCACCATGAATGCAAAGGAATCGGAACCTGCCATGGGAGATGAGGAAGGTTTGAATTAGGAAAGTGACTTGGTTCAAGCATGAACTTCAGAAAGTTCATTCTAGTGAGAGATCGGTTTGGAGAGGGTGAGGCCATAGGCAGGGCAAACAAAGTCCAAGGTTAGAGTCTGGGTGAGAGACGGATTGTACTGTGGTCAGAGAATGTGGTATGAAGTATATTTATTTTAATATCTGTACACCTGTTGCCCAGCTTATGTAGTAAAATATTACAAATTCAGTCATTTTATCTCTGTATTTTTATCTAGTTAACATTTTATTCATCCTGTAATGGAAACCAATTCAGTATTTATTATGTATGTTTTAATATTTTCACTACACACACACACACTTTTAAACAATACATAGTATTTTTAACATTTAGGATTTTAATGTATGCTTTTTGCCTAGGCAAAAATATTTGTTTTGTTGTTTTGCTTTTTACTTGTTTGTGAAATTCATGTAGTTCTAGTTCATTCATTTTCAGAGCTGTATAGTATTTCACTAAAAGACTAACATTTTATTCAATCTCTTTTTAAAAGACCTTTAGATGGTTTGCATTTTTTGTTATAACATCCATTGCTGCTAGGAACATTGTGTACATGTTTTGGTATACCCGTCTGAATTGTTTTTTAAAAATATGTATTTAGGAATAAAATTTTCATGTCATGGAGTAATGTATGTTTTTATCTTTATCAGATATTGACAAATTGTTCTTCTAAGTGGCTGTACCAATTTATAATTCTTCTAGAAATGTATAAGATTTCATATTTCTCTGTATTTTTATTATAGTTGGTAGCATATTAGCATTTGACCGATGAGAAATAATATCTCATTGTAGTTTAAATTTGCATTTCTCTGACTACTAAACATATTTTTATATGGTTAGTGGCTTTTTGACTTTTTTCTTCCAGAAACTGTTGCCTATTTTTTCCCTTGGGTTGCTTGTCTTATACTTATTGATTTGCTGAAATGCTTTCTGTATTCTAGATACTAATTCTTTATTAATGAAATATGATGCATTTGCCTTCTTAGCCTGTGCTTTATCGTTTTTCATTTTAAAAAAAGATGTATGCTTTTTATGTCTTATGAAATCTTTTTGTAATCGGAGGTTATAATAATAGTCTTATAGATTTCCTTCTAAAATTTTATATCTTGGACGTCAGTACATGTGGAATATGGTGTGAGGAAAGAATCTCAGTTTACCCTCCTATATATATATGGATAACCAGTTGTCCCAGCACCATTTCTGGATGTTAATGTCCTTTCTCTACTTATTTACAGGGCCGCCTCATTCATCTGGGGTGTAGACTGATTTCTGAGCTCTCATCTGTGTATTGTTTTGTTATCTATCTCTGTGCCATATGTCACTGTTAGGTATAGTATTTGTTTTGGGCTTTTCTTTTTTTCTCATAATTACTATTTAACTATTTATAAATTGCTGTCTCAAAAGTTCTTTGCCTTTAATCCATAGGTCAGGTTTTTTAGAGAACTCATATCTTTATTATATTCAATCTCCCTATTCATGAACAAGGTAAAGCTACCTATTTAAGTCTTTATTAATGTCTTTTATATACTACTTTATAGTTTTTTTTTGTTAATGTCTTACATATCTTTTGTTAGAATTATTCCTACATGTTATCTGTTTTGATGCAATTATATATGGTAAACCTTAAAAAAACTATCACTGTGGTTTTTAGCTGTTTTTTCTTTTTAGCTTTCTACAATTTTATTTACTTTCTTACATGCTTAGCTGTCTATCTGAGCAAATTTTTTATGTTTGATTAAGCATCTCAGTATGTATTATACCCAGAACTTTTTCAGATTATCTAATGCAGCATTTCCCAATCTTGGCATTATTGGTGTTTTGGGATGCATAATTCCTTGTTGTAAGAATGTGCATTGGGGAATGTTTAGCAGCATCCCTGGTTTCATCTTTCAGATGCCAGTAGCACCACTTGGTTATTATGACCCAAAATGTCTTCAGACATTGTCAAATGTCCTGAGGAGCAAAATCGCCCCGATGAAGAACCATTGATTTGGCTTATCATATTGCAGTATTTTATTTTTTTTATCTTTTTGAATGTTTTAAGATACTTATATTTTAAACTTTCAGATATAGCTTCCCAGGATGTGAATTGTATTTGTTTTGTCTACTGTCATGGATGGTGATTTTTATTTTTGTGCATGGTAATTTTTTAACATGAGCTCACCCCCATCAAAATAGATATTTTATATGCTCTGGCTTGTGAAGGTGGGATAGTTTAGAGTTTGCCTCTGAAGACCTTATGGACTTCCCAAGTCTGAGAATAATTTTTATGTTAATATCTTGGTTTGGGTTTAAAAGAAACCCCAATGAGGTAGTGATTATTTAGATCTTAACTGTACCTCTCCCTTCTATACTCTCCTTTCTTAAGTGCCCATCACCTATAGCCACAGTTAACTGCCCCAGATACCACCTCCAGCATATACACACTGATATTTCACTGCATATGGTTGGTCTGGCTCAGCATAGGATCTGTAGTTTTTCTTTTGATATTTTCTCTGAGTATGCCAGATGCTATTACTGAGTAATTTGGACTTTGCTGCCAAGCTGTATCTCCGGCAGTACAGAGGGAATACAACATGCCAGTTCTTCTGCTTACTGTGCGTGACCGGCAGGCAGAAAGCTGTCTTGGGTATAATGGTTGGAGGAAATGAACTGAGCAGATAATGTTTTTTTAAAATGATTATCTAGTTTTGTTACCTGTCACTGACATTTTTAGATCATTGGTAATTGTGAATGACAAAAGTTAGGTCACTGTTTTTAGGGAGCTCAACATTTCTAGTAGTTATGTTTGGTTCTTTTTCAGATGTGTCTGGTGAATTTGGATAGTACCTATTTTTTACTTTTGTGTTTAATGACCTCTTCTTATTTATTTCATACCTTCTAGTGTATATAAATATTTTATTGGTTAATTTATAATAACAACTACTAACAAAATTGTGACTTTTAGTGCATAGAAAAAGAATTCGACCTCCTTTCATGGAAACTAGTGGCTAGGTTAAAGTACTGTTATGTTAGCCTGTGAGTGGAGTATAGATTTATGCTTTCTGGAACACATGAAATCAATATTCAGCTTTCATATTAAAAAATAAAGTAGTCCTAGTACCAGTTCTTTTTTATTTTCATTGAGCGATCATTTGGTAAATTTCATTATTCTAGTTATTCACAACAGGCCATATTTAAGTGAATTTTGGATGAATGGGCATGGAGTTAGCATAGATACACCAATGCTTATTAACAAGTATGAGATAAATGTCTATTTTTTTTAAAGAGCTTACCCAATTAGACTGAATGTGGGAGGCCCAGTGTAAAAGGTATGAATGCATGGTCTATTTTAAAATAAAATATTTAAAATGTTTAAGAAATAAAATTTAAAACAGATGTAATTTTATTACTTTAAGACACTAAAGTACTCAATATTTTCATTGATGGTGAACTTTAGGAAAATTATTCTTCCTCTAAGAGTCTACTTTGTTTTTCTTCTCGTTGACAGCAAGAACTACATATTTAATGTCCCATATATCCCTTTTTGCTTTGACAGCCTTGAAGTTTAGCGACAAATTCACTGCCTATTAAAATTCGTTTAGGCCCTTTTGGCCTGCATACTTGCATTATAGTCTCTATCCTTCTACACATGTTAACTTCTTTACCTAATTTTTTCCCTTATTCTCATATAAAAAATTTTTTTCCACTTATACATTTTTATTGTAAGATACCTCAAGTCTTTTGTGAACTGAGATTGTATATAAATAAAATAGATTATAAGTAAATAAAATAGATTCAGTGTAACTTTCACTAAATATAGATAGATAAATATATAAATATACTTGTATGCAAATATATAGCAATAGTTAGCAACTTGCAGTTGGGTTGTGTTTTCAATTATTTTTTGCTAAGATTAGCTTTTAACTTGAAATGTTCTCTGATAGAAACAGACAAGGTACTCTCCCAGAATAACTCAAACACTTATTTAATGTAAAACATAGCTGTGAAACTTTAGAGGTAACAGTGACTGCCATTTGCAACTTGAAAGAAAATATGTTGAGTTGCAATGGAAGAAGTTAAGGATATCCCCATGGCATGGCCTCCTCACCGTTCCCACCCGAGTTCCCCCGAGTTCCATCCCAGGACTGGAATCTTTCCCCAGATCTCCTGTTCTACTTCTTTCCTTCCACTGATACCATCAGAAACTCTAGTGATAATTGCTGCCTTGCAGCAGTGTACTGAGAGTCATGGGCCTCTGGCACTTCAACAGGGGTCTCCGAGTCTGAAGAGGTGATCAAACTTGATAGTGTTCAGCTGTGGTGGCAGGTCTTGCGAGCATCCATAATGAAGCTGTGAAAAGGGCCTGGGACCGGGAGGATAGCAGTAGAGATTTCTGCTTATAGATGTAAATGAGCAATTTTAAATTAGGAGAAAAAAATAGAAAAAAGGGGGTGGGAGTAGGAACGGATGCCTCAAGTCTTTTGTGAACTGAGATTGTATATCTCGTATCACTTTTGATATCTCACAGAGGGTTTTTTTTTGGTAGGACCCATATTTGTTTAAGCCTATCTGGGTGATGTCACTGAAAGAAGGTTAACTTCTGTGATACTAGTTTCTCTTGTCCAATCAGCTGCTTAGTCATTGGGCTTTTCCCCCTTCCTCCCACCAGGGTCATTCATTTGCCACTTAGTCATTAATTCCTTTTGTAACTTCTCTGTTACCATATTGTACATTGTGATAAATTCTGATAAAGCCTGTGGGCTTTTTTGGAAATAGTTTGTCTTTAGTTTCATTTCCTTTAAAATGTAAGTTATCTTTGTCTGTCTTAGTTTTGGATCAGTTTCTTTGTCTACTGAGGATTGCTTTTCATAGACTTAATGATATGAATTTAATCAGCTAGGCTCAAGAGACCAGCAAGAAAGGAAGAGCCTATACTTTGAATTTTAAGCATAAGTTACTTTGATATGAGGATTTTTTAAAATTCCCTTTTAACCACAGAACGCCTACATTGGAAAGGATTCTGAAAGAAATGAAGAAAACCATCAGAAATGAAGTCAGTAGGCTCACGGCCTTCTGTTGACTGGACTGGATTCTTATTGTACTTCCTTGCAACGACACTTTACAGAATGTCTGCTGAGGTCATCCATCAGGTTGAAGAGGCACTTGATGAAGATGAGAAGGAGATGCTTCTTTATTTGTGTCGGGATGTTGCTGAAGATATGGCTCCACTTACTGTCAGGGACCTTTTGGATATTTTAAGTGAGAAAGGAAAGCTGTCTGTCATGGGCTTAGCTGAGCTGCTGTACAGAGTGAGGCGGTTTGACTTGCTCAAGAGGATCTTGAACATGGACAAAATGGCAGTGGAGGCCCACCTACACAGGCACCCTCATCTTGTTTCGGACTACAGGTATTTCATCAGCTCTTTCCGAAGCTGGGAGGGAATGAAGCAGTCTAGACTTCTGAACAAGAGAAACGAGGACAGTAAGAAAAGCAGCCTCATTACTTTCTTTATCCACCGATCCAACTGCTATATAATGTTACTTTATTCCTTTGAACTCTTTGAATTTTTAGCTTGAGTTTGCTTAAAGTAATTGTGTAGAAGATCATAATGAAAGTAGAAGGGATGGTTGGTATGTGTTTGCCTGATGAATAGAGAAACATAGGAATGACCAAGAGCTAGTAATGTTTGCCAGCTTCTGAGATCCGCAGTGGTCTTTGTTCTAGCTTGATTTTCGGTAATGTCAGACCCTGGCAATTTTTGGTGCTGAGAAAGAAAATGACAAATCTGAAAGTGATCTTCCTGACCTTTGTAGAACTCTGTGACCCCTCCTGAATTCTCATCGATCTTTCCTCTACTGAGGAAGCTAGTGGGGCAGCTTCCTTTATGTGAGTCTCTGTGAGGTTTCTGCTTCTGCAGGCTGTGGGGAATCCAAAGTGAACATCTACTTCTGTGCCCTCTTCAGTTCAGAGAAGACATCCTCTCAAGTCCCCTTTAGTTCAGACAGCCTTTAAGTTTTTCATTTTTCTTGTTCACATAGTACTCTTTTGCAGCTTCTGAGATGCACAGAAGCCACCAGAAAGGCTGTTCCTGGGGAAAGGAAGAGAATTTGTAATCTTAAATTAGCAGTTCTTTTTCTCCAGGCCACCAGCCTTTGTAATAAATAATGTATATTTGGAGATGATGCGTATTATTAAAAACTATATGAAAGAGAGTTGAAAGCAGTGGGACCTTGGCAAGTGTCTAAGACTTGAGACCTAAAGGTCTGTTTCAAGCCTCAGACCTGTCAGTTATAAACCCTGTAGGCTGAGACAGCCACTAACATTATTGAGCCTTCATTTTTCTACTCGTAAAGCTAAGAATAATTATATACGATTTCACAAGTTTGTTTGTGAGGATAATTGTGATAATTTAGCATGTGAAGTACTTTTTAAAACTATGAAGCACTCTACAAATGTAATTGTTGTTGTTGTTATTCTTGATCGTCTTCCACCTCTCCAACCAGCATATGTCAGTAATCTCAAAACTTCTTGGGAGGCACCGACTGGGTTTTTGTGAATAAGCTAAGCCAAAGGCTGGGCAGTGAGAGGCGAGTGCTAGATTCATTTATTCATCTCTTCAGTGTGCTTTTTTTGTGGGTCAGCATATGCCACGTGTTTGGGAAGCGCTAGAACAAAATGAATGAAGGTTCTTCCATCCTCAGGACTAATTGGGAAAATGACCCTCTATGCATTAGTTACAGTTTCAAGGTGATAATGCTAACCACGAGGTGTCCTGGGAGTCTCCATGAAGTGAAAAACTAGAGCAGAGGTGACTGACTCAAGAGGGGCTTTCTAGACCAAGACATATACTGTCACAATCCCCAGGCTCTAGATGTCTTTTACCCTTTGAGTTCTGCAGTGGGCCAGGATATCCTGGGTGTTACTTTGCTTTAGAATCTTGCTACTCAAAGTATGGTCTCTAGATCAGCATCAGCATCACCTGGGAGCTTATTAAACAGAGAAGACAAAATCACTTTGAATTCTATTTCTGTCTTCATCTTAGTCATTTAGGTTCCTCACTTATTTCATTGTAACTCTTGGGGAAGCTAGGGGATTCTTTAGGGAAGTTTTTATTCTCTGAGTTATTTTCAGAGCAGTTAGATAGAAAGAGAGGTACCATCTTTCATTGAAAACTTGGGAAAAGATGAGTTTCCTTTTTGAGTTTCCTTAAGACATCTTCCTGGGGTGATCTTGGCTTTCTATCTTATGGCTGGGACACATTCAAATGGGGGCAAGAACTAGTCTTTTAACCAATTATTGGCATAGAGGAGGAATAGGTTCTTGGTGTTCTCAATGGGACTGGTATCTGAATTTACTAAAGAAACTTGTCTTTTTAACAGGGTGCTGATGACCGAGATTGGTGAAGATTTGGATAAATCTGATATGTCCTCATTAATTTTTCTCATGAGGGATTATATGGGTCGAGGCAAGATAGCCAAGGATAAGGTGAGTTTTCTTTTTCTTGATTCATGTTCCCAAGAGCCTATCAGAAATCAGAGAATGCTCTCTATGGCATGAAGAAAAGGAAGCAGGCACTTGAGCAGGGAGGCCCAAGCTGGGGGTGAAGGCAGGAACTGAGAAGAGTGTGGGTTGTTTTCATAATAACATTGATGGGAAGAAAATTGATTTATGAATACAGAGGAAATATGGTGATATCTCCTGGTGTGGCCCTTAGTGTTTCTCTCATCCTTGTATTTATCCTTTATTTGTATAAAATTCATAGGTCTGGCTTATACATTGGTTTTTCTCCCTAGTTTGACAAATCATGTGGAAGAGTTAGGCAGTTCCATTCGCTCATGCTGAGTAGAAACAGGTGGGAAGTGCTAATCCACTCGCATCTTGCTCTCCTACTCCCATCTATTTCTCCTCAGCTAGCTCAAGGTCAGGGTGGAGTCATTAGGCTGCATGTGGAGATGAGGTGTGGGGATGTCCTTGTGACTGATGTGTGTCCAGGGAATGGCAGAAGTAGAGATTTGGGGTTGAAAACTAGGTAGGGGCAAAAACCTCAGGGAGATTGTGATTGCTGGAAAAGTATCTAAATTCCAGCTGACCTTGTATATGGTACTGCTGACCTAAGGACAGGCCAGGAAGAGCTCGGGTCTCAGGCATATGACTACATGTCCTTAAAGGACTTGCCTCTAAGGACTTTGGTAAGTCATTGCTTGAGAATTTCCTCATGTTTCTCAATGATTGTAGTTTGTGAAATTTGAGGATACAGGGTGACTGTATGCCCTGGCATCAAATGCAAAATGGAAAGAGAAATGAAAAAATGGAACTCCTTTTTTTGGTGTTCCCCTAATTGACGTATCTCCCAATTATTTACATAGATTTAATTATGATTGTTATGTTTAAAAGTAAAGATAGCACTTCAATAACCAAATGTGAAACAGAAGGGAAATAAAACCAAAAACAATGCCTGTTTCTGAAATATAGTTATTTCACAATCCCTGAGGTTCAGTTAGATGACTAGCAAAATGTCCTAACCTTGTAATTTTGCCTCCTCATACCCTCTGAGTCAAAATGGGTTGGAATGTCCAGCACTGATTACAATGTTTTAGGGCCTTCAAAACTATATTATTGGGAATTTTCTAGTGAAAACTTTCCCCAGCTACTTTTTCTCTTCCTTTTTCAGGAAAGCCCTTAGAATTTTTTAGTATAACACCAGCCTGACTTTTGGGAAGAGAATAAACTCAGGAGGGTTTTATTGTCTTTCTAGGCCTACTCTCTCACCATACTCCTTGATGGTACAAAATGGCCCATGTGTCCATCCACAACCTAGGTATAGGTTGGCCACCAAAACACTTAGCACTATCTCTTTGCTGAGTAAAATCCAGGAATGTAATTTGCTGCTGGCCTTGGAGGGACTATAAAGCAGAGAAGTCTGGTTTAGGATCACTTGAAGATCTGAAGGGGCTCCTCTTGTTACCTTTTCTTGTTATACATCACACAACTGAGGTTTGCATTTAGTGTTTAATTGTCAGCCCTATGACATTTGTTTCTTGTTGGTGGCTCTCTTAGAGTTTCTTGGATCTTGTGATGGAATTGGAGAAACTAAATCTGGTTGCTCCAGATCAACTAGATTTATTAGAAAAATGCCTAAAGAACATCCACAGGATAGACCTGAAGACAAAAATCCAGAAATATAAGCAATCCGGTAAGTTGAACTTTGGCCTCTCAGTGGCCTAAGAAAAGTACCCTTTGCATAATAGGTCTGGTTGGTAAAGATTCATTTGTTGGGTGGGTGGATGGAATGGAACCTGAATGTTCACAGCCCCCACTAGCTTGTGATTAGAGATCATATCTCTTTATATCCTTCATATCCCAGATCTGCTGACTTCATCACCCCACCCCCTTGATCACAGAATCTTGGCCCTCTGCAACATGCCAAGTAGTTCTTAGCACTCTTACCTTTAAGAAAGAGTCTGCACCCACATTTTCTGCACCAGGTGGAGATGCTGTGGACATTCAGGGCTTTTGAGTATAAAAAGTGCCTTGCTCCAGTGTTTGGCCTGACCACCATCCATCCAACTCTGGGTGGTATCCTGTCACTGGGGTTCCACAGCTGCCCTGCATGTGTTCTGAATTTCACAAAAGCTTCTCATGGAAAAGGGCATCTTTTAAGCTGAAAACCTCTCCCTCCATAAAGGGGACCAGATTCAGACTGGCTTTGTTGTACATGCCATCCCTGCCCCATTGCTTTTTAGACTCATCCTCAGCTTGGGCTCTATTAGCAGTCCACTGACACCAGAGTTGCAATCTGAAGGGCATGGATAAGACCCAGTGATCTACAGACACCCCCCCCCCCCATGCCATACACACACACCTGAATGACTGATAAAAGATCAAGTCTAGGAATCAAATTTTTAGTTCATTCTTAATGATACTGTGAAAGAGTCATCTGATCTGATATTTTGAATTAAGTAAGGTGGCTGGAAAGTTTAGGGCATTTTGAAAGACGATGATTGACTATGAACTAAGCCTTTGTTCAAGATTCATTTAATAATAATTGGTAAATCTGAACTCAAGTACCTCTCTTCTGCTTACAGCTCAAGGAGCGGGAACAAGTTATATAAACGCTCACAAGGCATCTCTCCCAAACTTGAGTTTTAAGGATACTTCATATAACTTAAGGGTGAGTCTGGAGCAAAGGTGTGAAATCCCAGCATGAAACAGCTTCAGAACTTTGAGTAAAATATACATATTCTCACACAATGTACTTTATGTAATATCAGAAAAAATTGTGATAAAAATGCATTTGTTTTTAAAATATGTGTAACTTCTCATGATTACAAAGCTAACATATATTCATTGATATAATTTAGAAAATACAGAAGACTATAATAGAGGGAAAATAGATCGCCTCTATTCTACCATCTAAAGATAACTACTGTTAATTAATATCTTGTTATATTCCTTTCTAGTCCTTTCTTCTTTTTTGCTTGTATATTACATATATGGTTGAACGTTTTTCAATGTTCATTTGTTCCTTTGAAAATTTAGCTTTTTAAGTAAAAATTAAGTAGTACATGCCCATGGACATAAAAGTTAAAAACATATTAAAGAGATTTTTAAAGTATGTTTTTCGTATTCTAGTTCCTTTCCCCAAATATGATATGTACATATCATATTTCATTGTTGTTTTTTTCTTATGTACAAAT
Organism: Eidolon dupreanum; assembly: GCA_028627145.1. Taxonomy (NCBI): domain Eukaryota; kingdom Metazoa; phylum Chordata; class Mammalia; order Chiroptera; family Pteropodidae; genus Eidolon; species Eidolon dupreanum. Next base: position 144,242,796 of record CM053503.1, read on the forward strand.
GCTAGCACATTATGCTCATTGTCCTGATCTGAGAATTCTTGGAAATTACTCCATATGAATCCTATGAAACTGCCTCTACTTATTAATCATTGTTTTTAATCATTGCCCATGGTTCTACATTCTAGATGTATAACAATGCATTTTGCCTTTTCTTGTATATGTGTATTTATATTGTTTCCACTCTTTTATTACTGCAAATAATGCTTCAAAATAAATATCTTTGTATTTACCTCTCTGGGCATTTGCTTTTTATTGAGCTTATTTTAATGATTTCAGTGAAGTGTTTTTGTTTTTGAGAGATGTTAATGATTTGTGAACATAAATGTCATGTAGACACTTCTGGTTGTTGTGTTCATAGATGATGCAAAGTATTTTCAGGATTATTCTTGGGTTAATTTTTTATCTTGAGAAGTTAATAATGTTAGTGTAATCTCATCCTCATCCCCATATTAGGATATATGGAATTTGTAGTGAGGACCTAGACCACAGTGCAGTTTCATAGTTAAATTATAAATGCTTTCATAAAAGCCTGTGATGAAAATATTAACTACCCTTGTACTATAAATAGTTTCATGAGTAACATGAGCTGTGAAAGATGCCACTGAGCAATAGAATTTCAGAGGTAAAATAGATGTTAAGGATTATACTGTTCGACCCCCTCATTGAACAAATAAGGAAACAGACCTAAAGAACATGAGATGATTGCCCACCTCCAACTATCACCAGAACTGGGCCTAGTCCTTGCTCCTTCCTCTATACCATGGCATGCTATAGCTTAGATATATGTCATTTTTCAAGAATCAGCTATGCATTCTTTTATTCATCTGAATCTCAGTGATACCAAATCGAGAGACAAAACTGATTTAGAATGCAGATTCAGATTTTCAGAGCTTTCGCTGCTATTGTCTATCTAATATGAATTATACTGTCAATCTTAGTTAAAAGCCTGCCATATTTTTACTATTGTCTTTCTGTTTTGTTAATGAAAGTAATTGTATCTGTTGTCTATGTAGCCTATTGGGAACCCACATGCTCTGTGTGTAAACTTTTCCTTAAATTTGCTATATTAATCTGTGACCCTGATCATTCATTAATTTAGTAAGCAGGCACTCTGGCAAATGAATTCAGTGAATTTCTCACAAGATTTAAGAGCTGACTACCTGGATATTAACTCGTACAGGGCTGCAAAAGTACTTTAAAAATTATGGTGGCATTAAATGACATATGATACCAGCATGTTACAAAATAAAAATCTTGTATAACCCTGCAATATAATGCTTTTTAAATCTAGCTTTGATTTGATGTGATATGTCTTTAATAGTATATAAAAGTGAATGCACATCTATGTGGGATTTGAACTTCTGTCCAATTAATATCATCAGCCTATGGCTAAGTCACTGGTTATTAGTGATAAAAGCAACTTACATGTTTTTCTTTAATTTAGACATACAGACTTAGCTACAGACACAGCTTATGAACAGTCTACTTCTCTCTTTTGGCTAGGATAGCTTCAGAGGAGAACTGTCATTTGAAAGCTGAGCGTATCAGATGGTTGACAGTATATGGTATGTGTACCTTACACAGGACCTGTCATCTGAGAAGAGAAAGGGTCGGTTTAATCTTTCATTCTCTAATTAATCCCACTGCAGCCCTCAGAAGTGGTAGCTGTTACCAAGAATCAGGCCCACATGTAGCTAATATATAACTAAGCAATTAAAGAAAAACAATAACTAGACAATTATTCAGTACTTTCATGTAGTAGACACTGTGCTCAGTGCTTTGTGTACATTTAATCTTCACAAAACTTTTATAAGGTAGGTACTATTATTATCCTCATTTTGAAGATAAAGAAACAAATATATAAAGGTTAAGTAACTTGCTTGAGGTTACATAGCTAGTAAGTGGCAGGTTTGTCTGGGCTAGAACTCCCAACTCTTAACCGTACAAGTACATTGCCTTTATGTTAAAGGATCAGGTTGAAGGTCAAAGCTTGTTCTGTCTTGGAGCTCTTATAGCAACTCTACCATAACCTCTGACTTTATTGAGTTGTTATGAAACATTCAAATGTGCTAGTTTAGCATATCTACACATTCATTGTATTTTCAGTTTTTAAAAAGAAGAGTTGCCTTGTTCTTCTTTTATAGAATATAGAATTTATGGAGTAAATGGTTCTTGTTATTTTTCTTTAGATATTTTAACAGTGAATGTGATATTTTTATTTTTTCCTGGGTAAGAAACCTAATGAGATATTTAAAGAGGTGTAATATAATGTGACTGAAAAAACTAACAGGGAGTGTGACCTTATTCTTTATATTTGAAGCTCCAGAATGGGAGAAGTAAAGAACAAAGACTCATGGTGAAACAACTTGACATTCAAAGTAAGACCCCAAGCTCTCTCTTTTTTTTTTTGTTTCAATTGATTCTTTTTTTAAAAAAATTTATTTTATTAGTTTCAAGTATATAGTATGTTGGTTAGACATTTATATAGTTTATAAAATGATCTCCCTTATTGCTCTTTCTCTCCTCTCGCTCTCTACCTAGCCAATATAGTAATACTAACTGCATTCCCTATTTTGTGATCCCCATCCCTGTGACTATCTATCAACTACTAATTTGTACTTCTTTAACCCTTCACCCCATTCTCTCAGCCCTCCAACTCATTTCCCTTCTGTCTGTCACCAGATTATCCTCTATATTTGTGATTCTATTTTTGATTAGTTTGTTCTTTTTGTTTCTTAAATTCCACATATAAGTGAAATCATATGATATATGTCTTTCTCTGTCTGACTTATTTCTCTCAGCATAATAACCTCGAGGTCCATCCATGTCATTGCAAATGGTAGGATTTCATTCTTTTTAATGGCTGAGTAATATTCCATTGTATAGATGAACCATAACTTCTTTATCCAGTCATCTCTTGTCTTTTTGTTTTGTTGATGATTTCCTTTGCTGTACAAAAACTTTTTAGTTTGATGTAGTCCCATTTGTTTATTTTCTTCTTTTGTTTCCCTTGCCCGAGGAAATATATCCGAAAAGAAATTACCGTTAGCAGTATCAGAGAATTTACTGCCTATGTTTTCTTCTAGGATTTTTATGGTTTCGGGTCTTACATTTAAGTTGTTAATCCATTTTGAGTCTGTTCTCATATACGGTGTTAAGAAGATGGTTTAGTTTCCTGCTTTTGCATTTATCTGTCCAATTTTCCCAACACCATTTATTGAAGAAACTGTCTTTACCCCATTGTATATTCTTGCCTCCTTTGTCATATATTAAGTGAGCGTATAGGCATGGATTTATTTCTGGGCTTTCTATCCTGTTTCATTGATCAGTGTATCTGTTTTTGTGCCAGTACCATGCCGTTTTGATTACTGTAGTCTTGTAGTATAGTTTGATATCAGGTAGTGTGATACCTCCAACTTTGTTCTTTTTTTCAAGATTGCCATAGCTATTCGGAGTCTTTTATGGTTCCATATAAATTTTAGGATTATTTGTTCTAGCTCTCTCAAAAATGCCATTGGTATTTTGATAGGGATTGCATTGAATCTGTAGATTGCTTTGGGTAGTATGGCCATTTTAGTAATGTTGATTCTTCCTACCCATGAGCACCGTATATGCTTTCATTTATTTGTATCTTCTTCAATTTCTTTTTTCAATAACTTATAATTTTTGAGAACAGATCTTTTACCTCCTTGGTTAATTTGATTTGTTTTCGATGCAATAGTAAAGGGGATTGTTTTCTTCATTTCTCTTTCTGAAAGTTCATCATCGGTGTATAAAAATGCCACTGACTTCTGAGTATTTATTTTGTAACTTGCTACTTTACTGAATTCATTGATCAGTTATAACAGTTTTTGGTGGAATCTTTAGAGTTCTCTCTATATAGTATCATGTCATTGGCAAATAACGAGAGTTTTACTTCTTCCTTTCTAATTCAGATACCTTTTATTTCTCTTTCTTGTCTTATTGCTAAGACTTCCAATACAATGCTGAAGAGGAGTGATGAAAATGGCCATCCTTGTCTTCCTGATCTTAAGGAAAATGCTGTTAGCTTTTCTCCATTGAGTATGCTATTAGCTGTAGGTTTGTCATATGTGGCCTTTATTATGTTGAGGCATGTTCCCTCTATGCCTTTGCTGAGAGTTTTTATCATAAATGGATGCTGCGTTTTGTCATATTTTTTTCTGCATCAATTGATATGATCATATGGTTTTTGTCTTTTGATTTGTTAATGTAGTGTATTACATTAATTGATTCACAGATATTGTACTAACCTTGCATCCCAGGGATAGATTTAATTTGGTCATGGTATATGATATTTTTAATGTATTGCTGAATTTGGTTTGCTAATATTTTGTCGAGGATTTTTGCATGAATGTTCACAAGAGATATTGGCCTATAGTTTCCTTTTTTTGTGATGTCTTTATTTGATTTTAGAATCAAGGTAATGTTGGCCTTATAAAAGGAATTAGGGAGCCTTCCCTCTTCTTGAATTTTTTGGAATAGTTTTAGAAGAATAGGTGTTAATTATTCTTTGAATGTTTCGTAAAATTCGCCTAAGAAGCCATCTGGTCCAGGACTTTTGTTTTTTGAGAGGTTTTTGATTACTGATTCTGTTTCATTGGTAGTAATCGGTCAGTTTAGATTTTCTGTTTCTTCTTGACTCAGTCTTGGGAGATTGTACGTTTCTAGGAATGTGTCCATTTCTTCCAGATTGTCCAATTTGTTGGTATATAATTGCTTGTAGTATTTTCTTATGATCCTTTGTATTTCTATGGAGTTCATTGTTATTTCTCTTCTTTCATTTCTGATTTTATTTATTTGAATCCTCTCTCATTTTTCTTTGATGAGTCTGGTTAAGGGTCTGCCATTTTGTTTATCCTTTCAAAGAACCAGCTCTTGGTTTCATTAATCTTTTGTATTGTTTTTCTAGACTCTGTTTCATTTATTTCCACTCTGATCTTAATATTCCTTCCTTCTGTTTACTTTGAGCTTTGTTTGCTGTTCTTTTTCTGCTTCTTTTAAGTTTAAGATTAGATTATTTGAGCTTTTTCTTGTTTCTTGAGGCAGGCCTATATTGCTCTGCATTTCCCTCCTAGGACTGCTTTCTCTGTGTCCCATAGATTTTGAGTTGTTGTGTTTTCATTTTCATTTGTCTCTAGATATCTTTTGATTTCTTCCTTGATGTCATTGATTACATATTCATTGCTTAGTAGCATGTTATTTAGTCTCCATGTGTTTGTGTATTTTCCAGTTTTATTCCTGTGGTTGATTTCTGGTTTCATACCATCATAATCAGAGAGGACAATTGATATAATTTCAGTCTTTTTGAATTTATCGAGAGTTGTTTTTGTCCAAACCTGTGGTCTGTTCTGGAAAATGTTCCATGTGCACTCGAGAAGAATGTATATTTTGCTGCTTTGGAGTAAAATTCTCAAAAAAGATCTATTAGATCCATCTACGACCAACTTCTCTTTATATTCAGTTTTTATAAATACTTGATAATTCCAGTTCAAAATATTGCCTTTTTAGAGCTGGCCATTTCCTCTATCTTTACATTCTAATTAAGCTACAAACTAAAAAGCAGTTAAACTCTTAATATGTACTCATTGGCATTTCCGGTTATCTATTGAATTTACTTATTTGAATTTAAACACCTCTTGCTTTGGCAGTTTTGTCATCTTGGCTATATTTGTAAGATGTGACATTTTACCTGAAATGGAACAATAACCAGCCCATGTTAAACATTAATCTAGCCATGATAAGGAGCCATGTTAAACCAAATGGCTAGCAGTAGGAAGAAGAAAGCTTACTAGGATCTTGTTTTAAAGCCTACATACTCTAGTGAGTGAGTGAGTGAGTGAGTGAGTAAATCTAGATACTCTACAGGTGGCATCCCCCCTCCCCTAAAAAGAAGAAAAAAATACAGTAATAAACCCGTCATTTCAACCCATATGGTCTCTTTCATTTCTATTAAAACAGCACTCGATCCCAGCATTTTTAAAAAGTGTTATTTCTTTTGCTTGTCTTGAGTCCTCTTTGAATTGAGGGCTGAGAATCAGTCTCACACTGCAGTGAAGGTGATTGTGCTTCAGAACTCCTGGAGGCAGGGGTTGATAGGCAGGTAGGGAGGACTCCCATCTTACCTGAGGAGCTTGGACTTTGTCCTGTGTGCAGCTGGGATCGTGAACATTATGAGTAGGGTAGTGGCCTGATGAAAGCCTTCTTTGTGTGGCAGTCTGTATACTGTCTGTGTGAATCTGGAAACTGAGAAGCATTTTGCCCACATTAGCCAGATGGTGCAGCTCATGCCTGTCCTTCCCCACCTAAAATTCCACTCTCCAGCAAAAGCTACTTAGAAGCCATTTACTTTCTGAAGAGACACATTTCTTGTTTAGATAAAAATGTCAGCCCACTGCTAGTGTTAATTTTACTTAAACACACTCTTTGAGGCTGAAGGAAATCTGACTGGTTTTCAATGTGAAAGTAAAATATAAAAACTATTCTTGGAGTTATTTCTAAACAGAACTTGTCTCTAACCCTAATGTAACAGAAATGTATACATAAATTGGATTCATCAAATGAATCTTCAGCTAAAACTGTTCTGGAATGATGTTAATATCACTAATAGGGATGCTGCGTTTTCTAGGATTTGACATTTTCAGCAATTAGGAATTACTGTATTTGGTAAATGGAAATACCACTACTAAAACCAGAATGCTATAAATAGAATGATGTCATTTACTTCCAAAGACTATCGATATACTAGAGCGATGAGAAAATAATAATAAAAGCGAGATATTTTGTGGCAAACTTTGAGGGTAAATTTAAGATTGTAATCCACGAGTTATCTCGGGGTAAACGCTGCAGCCGCAAGCACAGGGCAAATGGGAAATGGGTTAAACACTGGTGAGGTGGTGAGAAATAGCATTCTGAAAGATATTTAAAGGGAAAATAGGAGACCTGGTAGATTTGGATAGGAATTAAAAACAACCCGTATTCTTTCCATGGTGTTCCCTGATGGCAAGTTTATCCTTGATCAGAATTATACGGGAGAGGTGAGTGAGGCTCCCCACATCTCTGGCAATCCGTAGGAAAGCTATTACCTACTTTTGCCTGGGCATGGTTTATTTGCCAGTAAAAGAAAAAAGCATTCTGGTAACTTAGCCTTAATCTAAGAGAAGTTTATAATAATCAAACAAAGTATTCATGTAAATTTGGACTTCCAAATAGATTTCAACTGAATGATGATGATTTACAATTTATTAAGCTCTTACTAAGTGCTTTGAACTGAGATAGGCATATTACATAGATTATTTTTTTAAATTCTTTTAATCCATGATTGGCAAAATACAAAAAGATAAAATGACATTTCCTCTGAATTCCAGTTATCAGACATAACCACTGTTAATGTTTGCTATGTATACCTCTAGACTGTTATTTTTTAAGCATATAGATGTATAAGTATATGGACACCAATACATATTTTTAAGTACATTGGATCAATATTATACATATCATTTAGTAATATATTTTTCAATTAATATATCCTGCATATCTTTTCATGTCAACTACATAAAGATCTCTCTTATCTTTTTTAACATTGCATAGTATTCCATTATATGTACCATAATCTATTTAACTCATTTCATATGGTAAACTTTTAGGTTCTTTTTAGTTTGGGGCCATTATAAACAGTCATTCAGTAGATATCCTTGACATTTTTGAATACTTGTTCTATTATTTCCTTAGAATAAACTCCTAGGAGCAGAATGTTGGTTTAAAGCTCATCAACTTTGCTAGTTGTACTTTAAAAAGATATCTTCAATTTATACAGCATTAGCATTTGAAAGTACTCACTTCTCCCAAACCATACCAATACTGGCATTTTCTTTGCCTGTCTTTAGATATTACTTTTCATTTTTGCAACAATCTTATAAAGGAGATATTGGCATGTTCCTTTTAGAGATTAGAAAACAAAACAGAACCCTGAGACTTCAGGAAGAAACTTGCCCAAGATCACAGAGCTGGTCGATGATGGTGCTAGGGTTTGAACTAGCCGTTTATGGCTTTGAAACTGGTTGTTGGTCTACTTCTCTGAGCTAAGAAAGTCATTTTTATCTAACAAAGTGTGCATTAGTCTCATATACATTTGCTAAGCTCACTGTCTCCTATCTAGCCATTGACATTTTATTTTATGATCCCCCAGTATCACTGGAATAAGCAAACAGGGCCATCTGTTCAGTCTCTAAGGCCATTCCTTTGGACATTGTCCATAGTTTTAGCACATGTAGGAAAGCTGTTGATAATGTCAGATGGTGAGGTCATGAGATTCTATCAGATGAGAAACTCACCAGGCATCTGGTCCTCACCTGGAGAAGAGCAAGGGAGAGCCTTCTTCCACATGCTATTTAAACAGTTTTTCTACATGGCCTCTGTTTAGCACAGGGACTTAGGTTTCCTTATCAGTTAGGTTTTTCAGTGTGAAGTTGGAACTGTGGGACTGAATATAGCTGAGGAAAGAAGAGCTGGTAGGGAGAAGAAATAAGAGAAGACAGCAGTTGTGATATAAAGAAATACAGTCAGCATGGGAGTGGGGTTCAGCTTTGTAAATGATTACTCTCTCATCCCTCAGGAGAACCAGAGAAAACATCCATTCAAGAATCGGGAGCATTTTTGCCTCAGGTACAGAATAAATGATCTGATTTGGTATTGCATTGTATGCCTAATATCTGTGGAGAACACTGACTTCTTTAAAAATATTTATTAAGAATTTTTAGTGACAACAGTAGGATTTTGAGAGTGCTATTATGCTGAGAACTCTTCTAAAAGGGAACCTTGGATGTAGCAAAGAGAATAATGTTGAAGTAGATTAGTGAACTTTGGAATGCAGGAAAATTCCAAAGTGTCACTCTTTTTTCAGCTGAGTGATTACATAACAGATAAGTAAACAGTGGCACCTTGACCTATTCTGTCTTTTTCTTAGCCTGAAACCATTTCTTCATAAGGAGAGGCAGTAGCAGGTCTCCTTTTATACTGGTTTGGAGAGGTATGACTTGTACAACCTCAGGTTACTGAGGAAATGTATGATCCATCTTCTCTCTCTTTTTCAAATTATCTTTATCCTGCAAAGCTAAGATACATATAAGGAGACTGAAAATTTCATTAAGACTAAATAAAAACTGAAATAGCTTGTTGTCTTAAGCACATTACTCGAACAGAGGAAAAATTTGATATTAATGGGAAATGTCAATTGTGATGTGTTTATTGAGTGACTCACCTGCCAAAGGGATGTTTAAGGAAATCTGAAAGAAAAAATGATACATGGATGGGACCTTATGAAAACAGCAGTATCTAGAGTCTTTAACAATCCCTGCTTTCTTTTCCAGCACATACCAGAAGAGAGATACAGGATGCAGAGCAAGCCCTTAGGAATCTGCCTGATAATTGATTGCATCGGCAATGACACAGGTTGGTGTGGATGCTGCAGATTAACTGGTGCCCCACAGTGAGATCACAGCTCAGGCAAGCTGTATTGATCAGATCAACGCTAGCTTCTGTAAAAAAACAATGCCAAAACCTGTGGCTTCAAACAATGAAGGAGATTTTCTCACTTGTGTTAGTCATGTCTGGTGTGGCTTGGGCTACGGGGAGCTTTATTCCATGTGGTCCTTTAGTGGCTTTGATGTAGGATAGGGCAAATTTCCCCAATTTGGGGTGGGGTGGTGTTCAAGCCCTGCACAGTGAGAGAGAGATTGAGAAAGAGAGGGAGGCAGGAAGGGAAAAAGAGTCTGTACGAAAGAAAGAATTCAAGGGCATACCAGAGTTAGAAACAAAAGAAAAGTTTATTAGAGAAGAAATAATGCGCCTTAGACAGAACATAGTCTCCTCACAGAGACAAAGAGGGAGAGAGCCTAAAGGGACAGAGAGACAGAAAAAAAATGAGAGGGACAGAGACAAAGACTCCAAGTGTCTGGGGAATTCAGTTTATATGTCATTCTTTAGTTTCTATGAATTACAGCTTAAAGACTTTGTTTACCTATTTTTCTTTGATGGTATGGGCATACAGAGTGAAAATAAGTGTATATGGCATAAAAGGCATGCTAGCCTTTGGTCCAAAAGTTCCCCATGATCTTTGCCTGTAGGAAGTGAATAATTGAGTTTGTTTTGTGTAGGAGGAGACTTAAAGACTCTGTTTTTCTGCTTAAAGACTATTTTCCTGTTTTCCCTTTACTGTGGGTAAATGGTTTGTTAGTAATCGCAGTGGGAATCTTCCTGTTCTACAGGTTTCCTGCCATCTTGTGGAAACACATTGCAGGCTTCGAATCTACCTTGATTTAACATTTAGTTCTCTTGCCCCTTCTCTACATTAGTTTCATTATCTGAGGCCTTGGAGTTTTCCACCAGATAGATGAAGGAAGTGTGTGGAGGATCCCACAAAAGATTTTAGGAACCAAAGTGGTATACATCATTTCCACCAACATTCTTTCGGTCAGAACTCAGTCATGTGGCCCAGTCTAACTGCAGCAGACAAGGAATTTAGTCTAGCTGTGTGTCAGAAGAAAACCGAAAGGGGATTTAGGGAACATACAGCATTGTGTCAGGCACAAAGGTGTAATTTGTGAAAGTTGGTGAGCTTTAGTCTCGTCTTTCCATGCTGGATACTATGGCAAGCAGGAGTCCTGGGACCCAGAGGGAGGTTTAAAATGGAAGTTTTTCTGGTTTTGATATTATCACATACGCCAACATTTCATCCAGATAGACATGGAGGACATTAAAAATATGATAAATGTATGTTCACTTAGAGTCAATGTGTCACTTACTTCTGCCACCCTATACTTTGGTTGTTGGCCTGAGCCTGTCTTACTTGTGTGTCACCATTGTTTGGATCTGAATTGATTCTTTTGCCTGTTGTTGCTGGATGTCTAACTCAAACGGAATTAATCACTGGTGATGTATCAAAAACGAATGAAAAGAATCTAGATAAGTGAAATAACATGTTTAATTACCTATCTCTACTTTGAAAGAATTGATTATTATATTTTCAGTTTCCAGCTTCCCAACATTCTCTTAGAATGAGTTAGAACTATCTTTTTGGTTCACTTGTAATGTCAGTGTGGTGAGATTTATGGGAAGGGAATCGGAAACAAAGTCAAATTAGTAAATATTAGGCTGGATGTCTCAGGATTTCAGATATGATCTCACTTTCCCATGTCTTATTTTTAGATGCGAAAACTGCTGTTTCCTCAGCAATAGATAAGTGTTCCTTCTTTTATAGACATTAGTAACTATGTAAGAATGAGGACATATTTTCTCAATGAGTAACTTCCTGCTTTTAGAGACTTTGTACTTATCTTCTACTTTTGGTTATAACCAGTTCTGTTTCATTCATTAGCAGTTCCCAAATGTACATGATGCAGGATATGTATGAAGAGAATTATAAAGATAAAGCCATAATCTGCTGTTAATTTGTAGCTACAATTCAGTGTCTGTGTTTGCTTCCCCTGCTGGGTTATAGGCCTCTTGCAGGCAGGGGCTGAGTGGGTGTTTGTACTTTTCTGTATTTCAGGATGGTCAGAGTTGGGCCCTAGATTATGACTACATGGATGTGAATCATAGCTCCGCCATGTCCTAGTTTGTGACCTTTGGCATTTTTCTTAGCCCGTGTCTCATTTTCTCGTCTATAAGATGGGTTAATAAAAGGAACCTCTTCATAGGGATGTTGTGAGGAGCGAGTTCATATTTGTAAAGGGTTTACAGAAGTGCCTGGCACAGTGTAAACACATACTAAATGCCAACTTACATTGTTTTTCCAGTTTGTTTAATTTTAGTTGCAAACCACTAAACTAGAACTTGCATGGCTTTGTGCTTGGTACGTGGAATCTGATCCCAGACAAGTGAGGGACTAGGGAACTGGGGACCTGAGGTCTGTGCTAGGCTTAGCTGAGCAGAGCGGGTCCATGCAGGCTGGAGCTAAGTGGAATGAAGGGGATGATACGAAAGGGGTAACTTCTCAGGAAAGACCCAAGTGGAAAGCTGGGCAGACCACTCCTACCAGTCATCAGTATGAATGGGCTTGGCAGAGAAAGAGAATTTGAGTACAAAGGCCAGAGCAAGGGAGGTCGGGAAGTAGCAAGACCTGATAGAAGAGAAAGATGGAAAGGGGGGTAGAATTGGAGGTAGAGCCTGAGACACCTGTGTTTTTGGCCTGAGGTAAGAGCAGGTATTGGCCTCAGGTGTATATGTATGTCTGCTTCCATGACTCAAGGCCTTCCTGCCTCTGAGAACAAAAGGAAATCTGGGCTTGAGGCCACTTATACACTTGGGCTCAGGTGACCAATTGACAAGTAAGAAACCAGACAGCTCAGTTTAGTCCTACTGTGTTGTAGCTTTTATCAGCTGACTGGTCCTGAATCCATTATATGCCCAGCTGAGACAGAGAGCAGCAGGAGAGTGTTAATTAATATGAAGTGGAAGGCACAGTCTCCTCACACTCTCTCTCTCTCTCTAGGCATCCAGCTCTTCATTTTCCCAGCTCTCCTGGTGATTTTTCACCGAGGACTTCAGTCCTGAAATCCTGCTTTGGTTGATAGTGGCTTTTAATTAAGTACATCACTTTTCATTCTATCTGAACAGCATGAGGACCTTCATCTAGAGCGATTTTGTGCGGTTTCCTTTGTCTCTTGCCTGGTTAACTTTGTCATTTGGTTGACATTGAACATTTAGGGGGAGTGTAGGAGTCTGGTGATAAACATTACTGCCAACCGAAAGAAGGGCTCTGAAAGAAACTAACAGTAATATGATAAGACTAACTTGGGGGTAGTAGTGATCAGAGTGTAAAATTTATTAAAAATCTGCTATGTGCCAGGTACTTCGCTAATTCCTTTGCATAGATTCTCTATCTTCATAAATAATACTGAAAGATAGGTACTATTATCCCCATTTTCAAGGCGAGCAAGCAGAGCACAGTGAACTCACTTCCTAAATTCTCTAGTAACTACTAGACCTGTGATTTGAAAACTTGACTCCAAAGCTTCTGCTCTACTTTGCTGTAATGTAAGTTCTATGAGAGTGGGGAGCTTGTCCATCTCTTTTACTATGTCTCCAGTACCTTGACAGTGTCTGGCACATAGGAGCCCAATAAATATCTGGGGAGGACGGTGAATAAATGAGGGAATAAGCTCTTCTAGTCTCAGTGTGTTTCTAAAACCATTCCTTTGTATCTGTAGAAGTTAACAGATTCTCTTATACCAGTCTTCTGTCCTCAAAAAATCAGACTCTTATCCAAAGATATGCAAGTCTCCCAGACATTTATAAATTTGTTCTTCCTTTATCCCATAAATCTTTGTTGCACACCTACCATATGCAACACAATGTTTGGCCCTGTGTGAAGCAAATACGGAGGCAGCGAGGTGGAGTCTGATCTCAGAGCCACATTGTGAACAAAGATAAGGAGATTTTTTTTTGATGGCTTATTCTTGAAAAGAATCCTTATAGGTCAGTAACTTCTTTTTGGAGCAGACATAGAGGCTTAAAGACTTAGGGCTAATTATCAGTTTGGTAGAATTGAAAAATAAGTCCTGGTATTACTTCCTCTGTGTCAGTGACCTCACAAAGCTAGGCCTGATTCATGGTGCCCTGACAACTTTTGATCTTATTAGAAATGGAGAAGTGAATACCTCACATTACAGATAGATGAGCTCTGGGCCTTAATCTAAAGCTCTGGCTGGTTTGTAGGCCCCTGACTAAAAGATAATGTTTGCAGATTTTAAGAGAAAGTGTTTCTTCCTCTTTTTTTCTCTGGGTCTTTCTGCAAAGTTTGAAGGTTTTTCTATACTTTTTAACCAGGCTGACTTCAATTTTTCTAGCAGGCACTGCACATTTCCCTTGTAAATCTTGAATAAGCAAACTTCCTCTTCTAAAAGAGCAACAGGAATTGCGAAAGCCAGAAATAGTTCATGAAGATGCTTTGCAGGTGGTGCTGACCCTTTACTAACAGCCTCTAACTACTAGGCAGAGGAAAACCCCCATCAGTTCAGTAAGTTGGTTTCCAAACAACAGTTAAAGTGTACAAAAATAGAGCTAGGTCTGGAGCGGAGTTTCTAGTGTGAGTAGAATGTTCGTAGAAGTCTTATTTTCTACACTCAGCTCCCACGTTCTTCTTCCCCTATTTGCAGGAAAGAACAAGGCAGTTACTGTGCTATGTGAGAAACAGAGTCTGATTGCTTTCGGCTCATTTTAGTTTAGGATATGGAGACCTCTTTCTGGGTTCTAAGGAGGTAGATTCCGTGAGAGATGCACTACGTGCTCTGTGGTTTGTGATTTGAAATGGCTGCCTTTGTTTTCTTTACGTTATTATTTTTATAAGCATTCAAAGTTTGCAAAGTGTCTTGACAGAAACCTCACTGGATCCTTACAGCCACCTTTTGAAGAACATAGTATAGGCATTAGTATTAATTCCATTTTATAGATGAATAAACAAGGCTGTAACTTGTTCAAAGTCACACTGTTACCACCCCCTTGATCCTGTAAATTAGACTGGGCTATCTCTGTGTTCTTGTTGACCCAAGATAGTTGCAGTTGTCAGCTAACATCAGTTGCCATGCCACCTCACCATCTGATAGAAGAAAGCTGTGATATTAATGGGAAACCTTGCCTGCGATGACTTCAGGCTGTGTCTCTTGAGTGACTGTGTTGCCAGACGCTGAGGCCCGTCCAGATCTGATATACTTATTGACCTATTCTTGGCATTGGGGACCTATGTGGTTTTTGTCTTCACCTCCAGCTTTAGCCTTTTTCTATTTTATTAGGTAAGGACTTTCTGCCCCAGACCTCAGATTTCCATCTCCTTTTTAGCCTCTCTGGTGGTGTAAGTTACTTCTCTTTCAGGACCAGGCAAAGTTCAGACCCAGCAAATTGGGTGAAGAGCCAGGACTTAAACTCAGATCTCATGATTCCAAGACTGGTTCTTCTTTTACCCTGTACCATGCAGCTGCCTGCTCACTGCCGCGTGACAGCTGCTGCTCCAGCAGGAACCTGCAGGGAGCCCAGATAAAGGAAAGAGATGGAAGGCACATGACAGCATTTGTCCCTGCATATCAGCATGGAAAGACAGGCTGTGGCTTTCTTTCAAGGACTTTGTTAAGGGAGGAAATCTATCAGTGAAGAAAGGGTTTTGAGGAAAGTGAATCATTCTGAGATAAATAGCAAGCTTTGAGGCTAGCGTTTCCCTGTTGCTTCTGCCCCCTAGAGGAGAGAATACTCCATGATTGGAGACATGTGAGTTGTGAAAGGAAGCATTTGGAATAAAACAGTGATGGAACTGGGCTCCTAGTCCAGGTTATCTCATTATACAGTCCAGGTTTCAACCTAACTTCAGTACTGGGTACTGAAGCCTTGCCCACACCCTCAGAGGCGATGGTCGGAGGACAGAAATACAATGCCGTTTTTGCTACACTGAGATCCTATGGGAATAAGTAAGTTATTTAACAGGGCATCAGCCACCTGCGTGTCATGTCATTCATTTCCTGGACAATACTTTTTTATCACAGGGTTTTAAAGAGATTAGCCCCTTATTTATCTCTTCATTATGATGTGATATACAATTCATTTTTTTCAACCACAAGTAATGTAGGCCAGACAGAGGAGAAAAGTAACTAGCTCGACTACAGTCATGGTCATTGTCATTCCTTTTTCCTGACAGGAGGAGTCAAAGGACTTATCTGGTGAATTATTTATCTAATAATGTGTGTACATCACTCTAAAATTTAGTGGCTTAAAAGAACAATACTAATATATTTCTATCTCTCACAGTGTCTGTGGGTTGGTAATTTACAAGTTGCTTAGCCGGGCTGTTCTGGCCCAGAGTCTTTCAGGAGATAGTGGTCAGATGTCAGCTGGGGTTGTTCGAAGGCTCACGTGGGATTAGAGGATCTCCTCCCGTGGCTCACTCACGTGGCTGGGAAGTTGGTGCGAGGCCTCCATTCTTCATGTGGGCATCTCCATGAGTTGCTTGAGTGTTCTCAGGACATGGCAGCTGGCTCCCCTCAGGGTGGGCAGTTCAAAAGAGAAAGAGCCAGGAGGGAGCTGTATCCTTTTTGGGGTTCAGCTTTGGAAATCGCATAGTATCCCTTCTGCCCCATTCTGTTAATTAAAAATGAGTTACCAAGAGTGGTCCTCATTCAAGGGGAAGGAATTACTCTCTATCTTTTTAAGGGAGAAGTGTCAAAGAATTCATGGACATATTTAAAAGTACCATATCTAGTAGAATGTGGACCACAGTTAAACCCAGCTCTCCTGAGTGGAAAGTTCTATTAGACCTTATGTAAATGTGTCCAGATACTGTTCATAGGCTGAGCGAATTAATTCAGAGCACTCGGGCCAGCTCTTCTTTGCCCAGTGGCTGTTATTCCAGCTGTTTGTTTACCCAAGGCTCTGTTTCTTTTCCTACTTGTTATCTTTTTCCTATTTCCTGCCAAGAGGCCAGAAGAGAAAATGTGATTGCTTGCTTTTTCATTTTTATAGTTTGTTAGTGATTGATAAAGTTTGCAGGGCAAGAAGGTAGAAATTACTGGTTGAAGCTGTGAGTCTTTGAATTATTCGTGACTATCCAGACTACAAATTGTTCCCATTTGGTGTAGGGAATTGAGAATTTGTAGTCAACAGTTACGTGGTAACTTCAGTTATGTATCTCCCCTTGGTGCTTTTCTGTGATGCCTAAACTGGTAAGAGATGGGACCCCTATTTTCCTTGGTGGAAGTGACACCTCTTCTATTTACTGTTGTGTCATTCAGTTTGGGGTGAATGCAGTGGTAGATTTCTGGAAGACCATACCCCAGGGGAAGAGGAGAGAAGGGCATGTAGCCATGAGACATGGAACCAAACCTAGCGAAGTTAATGGTCTAATAGTTTGTGTAATAACCACAATGAGGAGATACTTGCTCAGCCTCTGGGCTCAGGACAGAACAGTTTTTCTGCCCCCAAAAGGAACTAAACACTGAAGACACCCCTCAGACAGGAGCATAAACTTAATGGGTGGCTGAAAAGAATATAGGAGCTCTGAATGAGGAAGAAAAAGATGTCTCTCTTTGATAACAGATAAAACAATTCAGGAGGCTGTGTTTATTTCTCCAGTGAAGGAGAAATAAAAAACTAGTCAATCCAGGATTTCTGGAAACTAGGAGAAGAACCTTTGGGGGCACTGTAGGTCATCTTGGCCAAGGGTTCCCACTGCTTAGTTGGAGGTTACACTGGGAAGCAGGTCATGAGAAGAACTGGAACGTCTGGAAATGCTCACAACTTACATCTTAGGGACCTCCATATCAGTCTGCAGCAGGTGGAAGTAAGGGAACTCATGACACATACCACCCTTTCTACAGTTGTTTGGATCTGCAGATGTATCCATTCCTATGTACTTGTCTATTATTTTAAGAAAGATCCTTTTTTTCTCTCTCTCCCCTCCCCCCAGAGGTTCTTCGGGACACCTTCGCTTCACTGGGCTATGACGTCCGGTGTTTCTCATATCAGAGTATGAACAATATAATTCAGATTCTTCGCAAAGTTGCCTGTATGCCTCAACACCAAGACTACGACAGCTTCGTGTGTGTCCTGGTGAGCCGAGGGAACTCCGAGAGCGTGTTTGGTGTGGATCAGACTCGCTCAGGGTTCCCTTTGGATCACATCAGGAGAATGTTCATGGGAGATGCATGCCCTTCTCTCTTAGGAAAGCCAAAGCTATTTTTTATTCAGAACTACATGGTGTTAGACAGTCACCTGGAGGACTGCAGTATTCTGGAGGTAGATGGGCCAGCAGTGAAGAATGTGGAATCCAAGCCAAGGCAACTTGGGCCCTCCCTGGTTCACCGAGAAGCTGACTTCCTCTGGAGCCTGTGCAAAGCAGATGTGTCTCTGCTGGAGCGACCCTCCAGCTTACCATCCCTGTACCTCAAGTGCCTCTCCCAGAAACTAGGGCAGGAAAGGTGAGCTACCCAGGCCGTGGCCATCCCTGAACCACTTGTTTATTTTCCTACTACCGATGTGGAGATCACCACTGCCATGCTTGATGCCCTTCTTGGCAGGGAGGAATGAGAGATTTTTCATTCCCTGTTGGGGTTGCCTTGGGAGTATGATACAGAACCAGCACAGTGTATGAACGCTTTGTGCTTTAGGAGGTCACTTATTAGTCAGCTTATAGTTTGGATGTTTTTCTTCAAAATAAAGATAATTCTAATTGCTTTTCTTCTTATTACAAAAGCAATACACACTCTTTATTAAAAAAAACATGAAATACAGATGCTAAAAGCAGTATACATGAAGCAGTTATAATCCTACTTATTAGAACCAACCTCTGCTAACCAAATCTTAGTGTATTGCCTTTCAGATCTTTTTTGGATGCCTAAACAATCATATATCAATATGTTTTAAGCCAAAATGGAATCATCATCTGCTATTACTTTATTATCTGCTTTTAGTTGTGTAACAGTATATAACATACATTTTAACATGTCAGTAGTCACATTTCTACAGCATTGTTTTAATGTCTGCAGAATAATTCATAGTGTGATTATAGCATTATTTACTTGACCAATCTGTAAGTCATTGGACTGTGTTTTGCTTTCAGAAAAAGAAAGTGTTCAATATGTTTGCAGCTCAATAATTGTGTTTATCTTTGTTTTCTTGGGGAAATTCCCAGAAGTGGAATTGCTTGTCAAATGATGTGCATTTTTAAAACCTTTAATGCATCTTCTCAGGTTGTCTTCTAGAACACTTATACCAGTTTTGTATGACAGAGCCTATGTCCCCAAGTTTTTACAGATACTGCATGCTCTTTTATTTCCCCAAGTCTTGACAATTTGATAGGTGAAAAATGGTACCTGTTTAGGTCTGCAAGTTTTTGTTATATAGACATTTTTCATATTTATTAGTAAGAATACTTTTCTAAGGAAAACTTTGGTGACTTGGTTTCCATTTAAGCGGAATGAAGCCACACTGTACCTCAAATGTAAGATTAATAGTCTTTTTTTGGTTGTCCATTACAATTTAGAATGATGTCTCTGAGCTACCTGTGAAATGCATGTTGTTTGTAGCTCAGGAATAAACCTCATGGCCTGTGACCCCCACACCCTCAGTGGGGGCTTGGTGGTGAGGGGGGAACTCCACCCCATGGGCCAGCAGCATTATTGGTCTTTTACATGCATCCAGCATTTGCGCAGACAATCCAAGCAAGTCCTCACTTGGCTGGTGTGTCTACAGAGTAAGACTCTGTTACTCCGTGGGGAAGGGGACCGAGATCATTGGGTCAGAGTGCTGCAAGCAGCTTATAGAGTATTTAGAAAGGAACAACTTCAAAGCACTTTCACATCAGTTGGCTCATTTCATCCTATTGATAATCTATCTCTTCTTTGATATTTCATTTCTACTTTTCTCCTCTGCAGAAGACGCCCAGTTCTGGAACTCCACATTGAACTCAACGGCAGTGTGTATGATTGGAACAGCAGAGTGTCTGCTAAGGAGAAGTACTATGTCTGGCTGCAGCACACTCTGAGAAAGAAACTCATCCTCTCTTGCACGTGAAAAGCTAAAGGCCGTTTTTACCCATGCAGTCTATATCTCTAGTTATAGAGCACTTCTCAAGCCAGAGTGTATATATATAATATGAGTGAAGCGAGGTCATGGCTTGTGCTGTCGTGACACTCTGTGAGGAATGCTTGACAGGAAGGAGAGGTGAAGATATTGGCCACTATTGCTGAAATAGCTTCCAAGGTCAGTACTGAGAAGAAAATTTAAATTGTAAATCTAAAAACCGAGTACTGGTTGAATTTGGCGTCTCAAGATTGTGGTGCTGACCTTTTACCCGACCTGCATCCATCTTCATTTTGATCCTTCTCCAAGGAGCTGGTATATAACTTAAAGGGACAGGGCAGGTGCCCAGGCCTAGCTCCAAGCAAGGGGATAGGAATACACAATTACAGCCAGGAGCCGGAATCCTTACCATACGCCACTGACAGAATCCAGAAATGCAGTCTCCATTGTGCTTCTAAACCAGCTAATGTTCCTTTGTTAACTTTCTTGAGAAAAGGTGAGGCTTTCTCACCTCTGCACCTGCTCAACACAGTTCACTCACGCGGATCGATGCTGGCCAGGCATAGAAGTGACCAGAATTTATTTCTAAGAAGGAAAATACATAATCTGCTCATTTACTTATGCCCTACTTTAAAAAATTATTTATTTGCTTATATATATATATATATATATATATATATATATATATATATATTTTTTTTTTAATGGTTTTTAAGTGGTGTATGACTGAGCGTATGTGTTTGTTTTGTTGTGACCACTAAACAAAAGCTGCGAAGTATCCTTTGAAAGGAACAGTTTCAGACTGTTCAACAGCAATTATTTCTATTTCAGAGTTATTCTACAATCTTTGTTTTAATGAGCACAGGACTCCCGAGGGAATTTAACATTGCTGAGGGGTGTCAGCCGGAATAATGTTATATGCTTGACTCCATGAACCTAACCCTGTGCTCATTTTTATAGAGGGAAACTGAGGAGTATGTTAGTGACGTGGCAGCTTTGGCATGCTTCTCTGTCTCATCCAGACCAGGTGACAAACATTTTCCGTTTATTCTGTTTCTTCTCATTGACCTAAATAACCACATTGCCTTTACTTTTGAGATAGAATCACTGCTACTTCTGCAAGTATAATTGCCTCAAAATTCAATGTATCAGATGTATGAAACTCAATGTAAAATGTATGAAATTTTCTTTGAGTTCCAAAAAATTGCAAGCATAAAACAAAAACATAGTATTTATGTTACTTTTTAGTTTTATATATATTTTATATACTCTTAAAATAACAAAAACTTTAAAAAATACTATATTACATATTTGAAATTTGTTAAGAGAATAGGTCTTAAAAGTTCTCATCACAAGAAAAAAATTCTATATTTATGTTGTGATGTATGTAAACTAAAATATTTTGCAATATATACAATATCATTTTGTAATATATACAATATATTTCATCAATATATACAGTAATGAATCATGATGTTGTATACCTGAAACTAATGTATGCCAATTATACATCAATTGAAAAACTTTAAGGAATAAACTTCATACATTTAACAAATTTTTGTATGTAAATTTCAATGGTATCATAACTTAATCACACATTCATTCAGCTAAAACCACAAGTCTAATATACTGGATTTCCCTAAATGTTTTAAACACCTTGAAAAATAGACCAACAATGATTATAATACTTATCAGCATACTTCTTTTTTTTTATGCTAGTATTCAGATTTTTTTTTAATTTATTTTTTACTTTACAATAAAATTAAACAGTGAAGGGGATCAAAGTTTTGCTACCCTAAAATGTACCTTTTGGGAATTTTAAGCTTATTATTAAAAAACAAAGGACTCAGAAAGAATCTTTGACTCATCCCCTTTCTGCCTAACAGAATTCAGATAGAAAAACCTGCTTTAGAAAGGGGATTTCAGCAAAATCACCTTTGCACATATGGATTAGCACATACATGACAAGAAGAAATCTAGCAAAGCCTGTTTCCCTCTGTGTCTCATTGTTTGTGGGTGGCCCAGCAAAAATTTGTTTACCATATGTTTCAGCATATGTCTTTACAAAAGTATTTGTGTAGTATATTTAGATATTTCTTAATTGTTTTTTAAATATTCCTATGCTTTTTCAGATTTACCTCTCAAATTCTCTCAGGTTAATGGTGAGAGTAGATAGTTTATGATTTAGGGCTTGAGTTGTAAGACTTAGTGTGCCTTGCAGGTGACTTACTTGAGTCTATCATTCAATTAGATGAGCTGTTTTTTGTAGTTACACTTTATCCATTGCCTCAGATCAATAAATTGCTGAAATTATTGATTTTGGACTATCAGATCTGTTTTGATATTTTTTGTGACCTAGTTTCCCCTGTGTATTCTATACAGTCTAGTTTCTAGTGTCTACTACAGTCTAGTTTCTATATATATTTAAAAATGAAAAGTAGTAATATAGTATCTTATGTTGTACGTATAATTTTGAAAATCTTTCATGTTAATGTGTCCCTTCTTATTTCTAGATAATTAAGTATTGTATCATTCAGAATGATTTAGTTGCAAGTAATAGAAGACCTACCTTACAACCAAAAGACTGAGTTTTTATTTGTTTGTTTACTCTCATTAAGCAGCAAGTCCAGAGGTAGGGAGGCTAGTTGCTGGTTTGGTTAATTCATTGACTCAGTGATGTCATCAGGGACTTGATACTTTTTACCTTTCCTGTATAGTCTCAGTGTTTTGGCTTTTATTCTCAGATTTGTATTCTAATGGTCACAAGATGGTCACAGGTTCAAGTATCATATGTACAGGACAGAAGAGAAAACACTACTTCCTTGTGTCTCTTCTTAAGATCAAAGGAAAAACTTCCCAGAACCCTTCTCTTCAAATGTTCCCTTTCCTCACTTCTCATTGGCTAGAATCTCGTGACATGTCCATTTTTAAACCAATCATTGGCAGAGGGAATGGGATTACTATGGTTGGTTTATAGTAGCCCAGATTCAGTACCCTGGGACTGAGGAAGGATTCAGCTCTGCAGAGGCACATGATCTTCAAAAGCTAGGATTCTGTAAGTAAGGAAGAAGGGAAATATGGAACATCCCTGTAGGGTCATCAATCATAATGTATGCCAAAAGAATGAGAACATTCATTTTATAAGTGAAGAAACTGAGGCACACAGCTTTTAAGTGACTTGTTCCCAAATCTCAAAGAAAATCAGTGGTAGTGCCAGGTCTAGAATGTTAATAACTAGCCTTATGTTCTGGTGTTCTTTAGAAATTAGAACAAACATTGGAAATGTGTGGCAGACATTCTAGGGAATGCATGATATTCCTTTCTGCTGTTTGTGAGAGTCATTACCCTACCTTGCCAGCCCCATACCCAATGAGAGAATTTTTATGACTGCTTTGGTGGTGCCAGGCAAATATCGTTATTATTAATGTATCACACAGTGGAGGAGTTATTTTGGAAAGGTTAAATCAAACCTTGATAAATTGGTAGGATTTTGGCAGGTTGAGATAGAGAAGAGAATATGTTCGTTGCAGGAGAGGAAAGAACAAAGAGGGGGAATGAATGCAAGGCATGTTCTAAAAACCTTGAGTGTAACTTTTAGCTGGGGTGGAAAGAGTACGAGCAGTGGTGAGGGGGAAGCCAGGAGATGCTGTGGTTAAATTGTGAAGAACCTTAAAGGTCTTCATCTTTTAGTCAGTTTTCATGTAAGTCATTTTGTAAGTTGTTTTTCTTTAATAGTGGAATCTATGACTCCTTCTTTGGCACTTCTGTATAAAAGTATTTGATTACTTAAATGCTTATTTTTTCACTGAGCATAGTTTTTTAATGAAATACTTTAGACATATTAAAGAGAATTATGTTTAGATAAGAGTGTAATGAATACTCATGTAACTTGAACCCATCTTAAATAAAGTGTTCTAAAATATGTATGAAGACTCTTAAGATATTACTTTAAGTAATAGTCCTAAATATAGAAGAGGTAAATATACTAAAATATTTTCAAACCTAATAACAAGCCCAAACTGAAAATTAGCCAAATGTTCCATAATAGAGACATGGTTATGAAGAGATGTCCACTAGCTGGAATTTTATGTAACCATTATAGTTATACATACATTGAACTGTTAGCTCATTTTACATGAATTATATCATTTAATCCTCAAAACAGTTCTATGAAGTAGGTATTATTTTCCTCATTGTTTAT
This sequence comes from Eidolon dupreanum, assembly GCA_028627145.1. Taxonomy (NCBI): domain Eukaryota; kingdom Metazoa; phylum Chordata; class Mammalia; order Chiroptera; family Pteropodidae; genus Eidolon; species Eidolon dupreanum. Next base: position 144,266,575 of record CM053503.1, read on the forward strand.
TTTTTCCTATTATATGGTTGAGAAAAATGAGCATTATGAATAAAACTGCTATAAACATTTGTATGTTGATTTTTGTGTGGACCTATGTGTTTAACTCCTTTGGGTAAATACCAAGGAAAGCAATTCCTGTGGTGTTGTATCTAAGAAATCATTACTTAGGTTTTCTCTTATGTTACCTTCTAGAAGTTGTAGAGTTTTGCATTTTACATTTAAGTCTATGACCCATTTTGAGTTTATTTCTTTTTTTCACTGATCATAAAGACCATCCCATTTTACCCTCTGAACAATTCTATGAAGTAAACAATGAGAGGCAAGGCCTTATTCTTGCTGTTGCTCTGGTACTGTTTGTTGAAAACACTATCTTTTCTCCATCAAATTGTCTTTTTTCCTTTGCCAAAGATCACTTGATTATATTTATGGGTCTCTTGCTAGGCCCTCTATGTGTTCCATTGATCTTTTTGTCTATTCTTTCACCAGGACACTGTTTTGATCACTTACTTTATAGTAAGTCTTAATGTACTCAATGGTGGGAATGATGATAATGTTAGCATGTCAGGAATTTTGAATAAACTCATTTGTATCATTTGTTTTATACAGAACATATATTATTGTAACTTTAAAAAATAAAATAAAAATTACTTATTGTAAAAAGCCTAATCTCTTAAATATATATAAATACAATGTGTTTGTTTTATTTTAAACATAAATGACATAATATCTTAACGCTGTTCTCTCTTTTCATTCATGTGGCCGTGTCTATATCTATGTGTCTCTATGATATTTAAGTCATTCGGTTTTTCACTGTTTAAATGATGATATGAGAAACACCTTTTCTTCCTTATTTGGTAAGGACTTCCTGCCTCAGACCTAGGATTCCTATCCCTTTTTAGTCTCTCTTCTGGCATAGGTCAATCCTCTTCCAAGACTGCATTATTTCAACTCTCTTGCATCTTTAATCTCTCCCCTTGTCTTTGATCCTTCAGTCTAAAACCAAGTTCTGACTCCCATCAAATAAGGCCCCTCTCTTTTAAGCCACTGTCTTGTGTAAATTTTAGGCTAGTCTATACTTCCTCCACTTCAGCCTTTCCCATTTACCAATAGTTCCCTGCTCTCTGTATTTCACCAAACATTCTACCAAATCTATAAGATCCAAGGGTGACATTGACCTTAGCTACCAAACAAGTGGGATTATTATCCCTTCCTACCACTCCAGGGTATTTTACTATGTAAATTCTATCAAGGACTTCTCTGGCAAAGTCTCCTTAGTATCTTTCCCCTACTAATACCTAAGAGTGGATATTCCCGAGAATCACTTTTGTTTTTTCTCTTTATATTTTCTCTTTTGATAAGTTTGTAGTTTAAATTACTACTCTGATGCCACTGACAAGATGGATATTTCTAGCCCAGACACATCTCTTCAAGTTCAAATCTCACCCTGCAGCTTCCTGTCAGATGTTTCTGTTTGATTTTCCTTCGGGCACCTCAAACTAGATATACTCCAAACATGAAACAAAATGAAAAGAAACAAGCCAACTTCTATTTCAAATCTACTCTTCTACCTGTGTCTCTAATTTTATTAACAGCCTCTCAGAACATCATTTTCACCCTGGGCCACCTTCTCCTATGTTTTTACATCTAGCTACTTTCCAAATCAGTTTGGTTCAGTATCTGTAATGTCTTTTCCATCTATCTCCATTAATACACTTCTCCTGCCTTCATTACCTTTCCATTGAAATATGTACCACTTCTTTATCCATTCATCCATCAATGGGCAGTAAGGTTATTTCCATATCTTGGCTATTGTAAATTATTCTTCAATGAACATAGGGAGCCTCTCCACTGAACTATGCAATAGCTTCCTCACTGGCCCCTAACCTCTCAATCCTATGATTATTTCACACATGGCAATCCAAAGAATCTCCCTAAATGCATCTTTATCATCTCCCTTCTTAGAAACCTTCAAGGTTCACCAGTGCATACACAATAAGATTTTGGCAGGGGGTGGGGTGAAGGATGGAGTAGAGGAATGAGGAGGGCTGCTGTTGTAAATCCTAGAGTCCAAAGACCCAGAGAACCAGGACCTTCAATATCTGAGAGTAGGAGAAGATAAACATCTCAGTTGAAGAAGAGAGAGAATTTGCCCTTCCTCCTTTTTGATAGGCCTTCAGTGGATTAGATGTTGCCCTCCCACATTGGTGATAGGAGATTTTCTTTACTCAGTCTACTGATTCAAATGCTAATTTCCAAAACACTCACAGATGCACCCATAAATAATGTTTACTAGCACTCTGGGTATCCCTTAGCTATCAATTTGATAGCTAAACTTAGCTGTGACAAGGTTGTGACATGTGATTGTGACATATTCTAGGTCTCCCTTTCTTTTTTCATTGAGATATAGTTGACATCATAAAATTAATCCATTTAAAGTATACGATTTAGTGGTTTTCAGTATATTCAAAATTGTGTAACGATCACCACAATTTAGTTTCAGAACGTTTTCATCTACTTAAAAAGAAACCCTATGCCTATTAGCCATCATTAGCAACCACTCATCAGTCTCTACGCATTTACCTCTTCTGAATATTTTATGTAAATAAATCATACAACATATGGCCTTATGTTTCTTAATTTCTTTCACTTAGCATAATGTTTCATTTACATTGTGGAATTTATCAGTACTCCATTTCATTTTATGACTGAATAATATTCTGTTGTATGGATATACCACATTTTGTTTATTGATGGAAACTTGGACTGTGGCTACCTTTTTGGACATTATGAATCATGCTGTTATGACTATTCGTGTATAAGTTTTTGTGCGGATATGTTTTCAATTGTCTTGAGTATACATGTAGGAATGAAATTGCTGAATCATTTAGTAACTCTATATTTAATTTTTGAGAAACTGCCAAACTGTTTCACTAAGTGGCTACACTACTTTACATTCCCACCTGCAGTCTATGAGGGTTCTAATTTCTTCACATTCTTACCAATGCTTATTAATATTCTTTTTTATTATAACCATCTTACTGGCTATAAAGTAGCATTTCATCATGATTTTGATTTGCACTTCCCTATGACTAATGATGTTGAGCATCTTTTCATGTAGAAACATCTATTCAAATGCTTTTGCATTTTTTAATTAATTGCCTTTTTATTGTCAATTGTAAGTATTTTTTATATAGTTTGGATACTAGTCATTTATCAAATATAAGATTTGCAAATATTTTCTCCCGCTTCGTGAGTTGTCTTTTCACTTTCTGTATCGTGTCCTATCCAGCATGAAATTTTTATATTTTGATGAAGCCTAATTGATTTATTTTTTCTTTTTTTGCTTATGCTTTTTCTTACATGTAAGAAACTATTGCCTAATGCAAGGTCATGAAGTTACGCATGTTTTCATGTAAGAGTGTTTTGAGTTTAGTATTTGCCTTTAGGTCTCTGATACATTATGAAGTATTTTCTGCATATGGTGTGAGGTATGGGTCCAGCTTCATTCTTTTGCATGTGGGTACTCAGAGCCATTTGTTGAAAAGACTATTCTTTCCCCCACTGAAATGTTTGTTATCCTTGAGGAAAATCAGCTGACCATAAATATAAGGGTTTATGTCTGCACTTTAAATTCTATTCCATTGATCTATCTGTCTATTTATATGCCAGTACCACACTGTCTTATTATTTTAGCTTTGTAGTAAGTTTTGAAATTGAGAAGTGTTAGTATTCTGATTTTATTTTTATTTTTCAAGATTATTTTGGCTATCTGGAGTCCCTTACATTTCTATGATTTTTAGGATCAGTTTGCCAATTTCTGTAAAAAGGACAAATAGAATTTTGATAGTGATTGCACTGAATATATAGACCAATTTGTGGCGTATTTCCATCTTGACTAAATTCCTTTTGTATAGATATTGATTCAATGACAGTTCTTGTCACTTTCTCATTTTTATAGACTTTTATGGACATGACTGCTAACACACTGTCATTTTTGAAAAATTATTAAATCAAAAGCTAAACAGCTATCTCTATTTTTTTGTCTTAGAAAAAACTGTCTTCTAAATGAACTACCTTTCTGTCTCTATCTTTTGATTCTTTTAAAATTAGCATTAAAAATATTTTACCCTAGTTAATCTAATGCTAGTTTGTTGAATTCCTTTAGGAAATATCACCATTTTGTGATACTTTGAGGTTTTGTTACCCCCAAATTACCTAGTTTCCTGCCCCAAACCCACTTAGATAAGAAAGTAAGATGAAAGGCCTTTAGAGTTTACAGTGTGGGGAAAGGTGAATTTAAAGATCAGCTTACTAATTATACATTTGAGTTCATCCTAAAGAAAGAGTTATAAATTTGTGCAAAGATTTATCTGTGTAAGAATTTTCAATATAACATTGTTACAACAGCAAAAAAATTAAAAACAAATTAAATGTCTGATAAATAGAAATTGGTTAAACACATATGGTACATCCATGGAAGGGAATATCTAGCCACCACATATCATTTTTCAAAGACTAATGATATAAAAAATATTCATGTATTATTAAGTGAATAAAGCAAATTGTATAGCATAATTCAATTTTTGGAAAATAATATACACAGAGAAAACAAAGGGTATACACTGAAATTTTGACAGTAGTTATGTATTATATGACTGCATTTCTCTATTTTCCAACTTTTCTACATTAAATATTGAAAGTTCTCTCCTTTTTTTAGCCACTTTATAATAAGAGGAGATATGTTAAAATAGGTCTATAGTGTAGTGCAGGGGTCCCCAACCCCTGGGCCGCGGACCAGTACCGGTCTGTGGCCTGTTAGGAATCAAACTACACAGCAGGAGGTGAGCGGTAGGTGAGCTAGTGAAGCTTCATCTGTATTTGCAGCTGCTCCCTAGCACTAGCATCACCGCCTCACTCCACCTCAGATCATCAGGCATTAGATTCTCATAGGAGCACAGGTCCCTGGTGCTAAAAAGGTTGAGGACTACTGGCATAGTGAATACAAAATGGGTTACGCTTCATTTGTCTAGCTACAGCCTCCTGACAGTTTATTATTTGGAGATCTCAAAGGTCAACTTGAGCTCAAGCAGTTACTTCGTCATGTTGAATTTCAGTATTTGGTGATCTCTGCTTGGAGGCTTACCAGAAAAAGTCTTTCCTTTCAGAATTTAGCTTCACCGTACTTCTGTATATCCAGAATGAAACTATTTCTGGGAAGGTCTGGAGTATGTGGATAAAGATGCAGAGTGAGAGAGGAAAGGGGTCCTGGGAGCTGGCGATGGGGTGGTAATCAAAAGAAGCTGCTACCTCCAGGGGTGGAGCAGAAGTTTCAGGGCACAGAACACTTCTCCAGCTAGTATACCTACCTCTTCTATCACTTGAGTCCATTCTGTAATTTAGAAGTCTTTACTCTTATAGTCTCCCTTTATAGACTTTGAGGGTGGGGAACTTGGACCAGAGCCAGGCTGTTAAGGAAAGCCAACTACTGCCACCACCATCCCCTCCCAAGGTGGAAACAATCTAGTATTTCTCCTTTGTCACCAGGGCAGTAGTCAACTCCCACCACGATAAGGGGCTATAAAGATTTTGATTGGCTCTTCATGTGGGTGCAGTCAGGAAAAAGGCTGTAAGAAATGTTTATTTTTTTCTACTACCATCAACTCACCATCATCATGCCCTCAGTAATTGTGTTCTAAGTGTGAGGAAGTATGAAATTCTGAATACAAATAACATGGCATACAATCTCACCTCTGTAACTTGGCTCAAGTGTTTCCCTTGAGTACTAGGAATACTAGGTTAAAAGTTTAAGTTTATTTCAGGTGTCTTATTCTACCTCTACCTTCCAGGCTTAGCTCAAATACCTCCTCCTTCAAAGTATCCCCTTGCTCTGTTGGTCTTCTACGGCACTTAGATGGAGCCCCATTGCAACCTCACCCTGCCCATTACATTATGTCGCAGGAGTTATAGGCAGCAGTAGCCTTGGGATCAAGAGAATGGGAAAAGAGCTCTATTATTAGTTGAGCTCCTTGCAAACACCTCAAATGAGCTTATAGTTCAGCTCCCCTTTTCTTCTTCTTCTTTTTATTTGCATGTGGAGTTATTTGGAAAAGGGCTAATGGCTGACTACTATTTCATGAGCTTCTTGGGTTTTATTTTAAAGGTTAACTGAATTTTGGGAAGGAGTTGGTTAGAAAAATTAATGCTTACCTCTTTTTTTTTTTTTTTTTGGTGTGACCCTGCCATGCTCAGGAGCACAGCTGTGCTGCCTGTGCTGCCCTGCCCTGCCCACGCTGGCCACTCTTTCCATCCTGGCACTGCACTCAACAGCCACCAAGGCAAAGACACAGGGCATTCTTTCAACCCGAACTGCCCTCTCCGTCTGGCATCGTGGGAAAGAGCAGACTGTAGGGCTGGAGGGGACTGTCACCCACTCCAGACCTGAGGGTTTCCAGCTGGGCAACCCAGGACTTGTAATTCTGAAGGCGGGCCTCTCATCTGTATTGGACCCAAGACCACCTCATCGTGGTCCTCAAAGATTTAAACTGGGTGAAGAATTAAGAAGTTTGGCACAAAACAAGAGTTCAGGCAACATTAGTGCTCTCTTCTCCCACCAGGATTTCTTGTAAGATTGGTGCTCACGGAGCACATATGTTACTGGAATCTCGCCTTTGGCTCTTTGATATACCCACAGGATCATTCTGGACCCTCAGCCCTGAAGGGCAGGGCTCGCCCCTGTGACTCCTGTCTACTCATTGGTCCCTGCAGCGGGCCCACCTCCACCCCTCCCACTCTCTCTGAGCTTCATTTTCTACCTTTGTAAGGCTTTTGTTTGCACGACATAGTAAAATAAACTTTGCCACAAGCCTGGAACATAGCAAATGCCTAAACTCCAAAACAACTCCTGCAAAATAAGGACTGTTTAATAATCTGCACTCCAATCTCCTTGCCACTTGCCAAATGTGGCTACCGAGCACCTGAAATGTGGGTACCGTGGATGAAAAACTGAATTTTAAAGTTTACTTAAATTTGACCGTATATGGCAAGTGACTACCGTATATGGACAGTGCAGGGTGATACAGTGCCCAGCACACCAGATATGAAAAGAAGCAAGCAAATTTCTGAAATTTCTATAACCTTGCTCTGGATGCAACAGGGCAAGGCCTCAATATTCTTGCAAGCACTGTAGGAATGCACAGGGTCACAGCAGATCCAAGACACAAGGCTTGCAGGGCACTTCCCTTTCTGACTTGCAAGATACTTCCCTTTTGGACTTATGGAGGAAGGTGGCCCAAAGGAAAGGCTAGAGCACTGAGTGTCTTACAGGAATTCATTTTAAGAGCCCTTGGATTTACCTGGGGGAATCGTGAATTCTACACTGAGAAAATTGTGAACTTGCCTTTAGGAGACGCTGTTTGTCAGGATGATCCTAACTCCAAGAAAGGGGAGGGGAAAAGGCCATGACAACACTGGCAGGAACTTAATATCAAGTTACTGAAACCAGAAGAGCCAGTTTTCACTTGCACAGCCAGTGACTAGTCTTGAGCTCTCTTCCCGCGCAAATGGGAACTTCCTTGGAACATGGAGTACGGAAAGGATCGTCATTTTTTTAAAACTTTTTTTTCAGAAGATTCCCCCAAGAACCATTTGTTTCCAGAGGATCAGTGGAATTTGATTTGAAGGTATGTAATTAACCCCTTCCCTCTCCCTGCCACCCCTCACTAGGCGTTCGCACTCCAGCTTTTCCCTTGCTTCATAACAGAAACTTGCAAAAACTCTCATTTTCAGCAACGGCACTATTTCTGCCTGGATTTATTAGCCTTCCCAGGGAAAATGAAAGTTTAAAAAGGCCCAGGAAGGCTCCAACACAGCTTTCTACTGGCAGAAATATGCTAGTCTACAAACAAGAGATAAAGTCTGCCAGACTCACCAAAGCTGGAGATTTAGAATCTTCAGGAAAATTCAAGGCAAACGTATGATGTGTTGAAATAAAATTATATCACCAAAAAATCCAATCATTTGGTTTCTAGAATCACAGGGCTGTTAGAAGGGAAGACCCCATGGCATTTTTTTGGTTTCTTTTTTCTAATAAAAGTAAGATATGTTTATTGCATAAAATTTGAGAGGAACAGGAGCCCAGAAAAAATTTACATTATCTATAATTATACCACCTAGATACAACCACTCTTTTGTTATTTGTTTTGTTGTTTCCTATGCTCTCTTTCCTTAGGAAGTAGTTTCTTGTTTCTAAATAGCCAAGTCTTGCATAATGAATATATATGTTACAGAATGAATAATTACATTGAAGAATTTTATCAACTTATTGTTCCTCTGAACAGAATGAAATGTAATGGAAAATGCCACGGTTTATGAACTGGGTGGTTGGAAATATTGACTTAGGTAATTTGTGACTTCCTACACTGATCTGAGCAACAATTGTATAAAACATTCCCTTTATTTCTGGGATCTAGGATTATGGGTTCTTTTTCTGTGGGATACAGGCTTTGCCCTGTTATGGTCAGCAATGTTACCTCATTTCCTTAGGTTGCTAGACACTTCAGAAATATAAATCTCCAGATTGCTTTATTTCTAAAATGTAGGGCATAAATCTAAGTGCTCTTTTTGCCATTTGATGGGAATGAATTAGCAGCTCCCACCAGGAAGAACTCCAACCAAATTGTGCTGAGTCATCCTCCCTTTTAACTAGCACCCATGGGGAACATTTTGGTTTTAGAGAAATCAGGGTAAATGAGTTCCAATAAAAGCTCCCTCCAGTCTTCTTAAAGGGTTAACATACAAGAATTGGGGTAGAGATTTCTGGGCTATAGCTTTTTGAAGTAATTTTTATTTCAGTAATTTTTACTTTTCAGCATTTCTAGGCAAGTCTAGTGCCTGGAACAGAGGAGGCTGAACTGGGAGAGGGCCTGGGAAGCTGAGGTGCTCCGTGTCTTTATTCTCCATCTCTCTTCCTCTTTCAGAATGGCCGCAGCATCTCAAGACCTGAGTATGAATTCCAGTTCACCTGATTATGGTAAAGAGAACTTTCGCGAGAGGCTTCTGGATATTGATTATAATCTAGGAGGTCCAGAGGTGGAACAACTTAAGTTTCTCTGCCAAGACTTCATCTCCCGCAAGAATTTGGAGAAATGTAGCTCAGCCTTGGATATTTTTGATCATCTGTTGGCAGGGAAGACTCTGAGTGAGGAAGACCCCTTCTTCCTGGCGGAACTCCTCTATATCATCAAGCAGAACTCACTGCTGAAGTACCTCAACTACACCAAAGAGCGGGTGGAGAGTTTGCTGCCCGTGAAAAAGAGGGTGTCTCTGTTCAGGTGAGGAGGGGGTCTGTGATCAAGACAGGAGGGTTTTCCATGTAGTAGTGTCCATTCAGGCCGTTGGACTTTGAAAGGAGGCTGGGATTGAGACCTTTTTCTTACCTACCTCTTTGGATGATACATTGATTCTAACTAGGAGATTTCTCAGCTCTAGGTGGTAACAAGATGAGCGGTTGGGCCTCTCTGGGCCTGGTGGTGGCTTCCCTTAGTTTTGTTTCTCCCTGCCAAGAGAAGCCCACCTCAGCATAATAGGCCTATGCTTTTTTCTTTTCCAGCCTGTGTACCCTCAGACAGTCCCTCCTGTGAGCCACTGGGTGTGTCCGTCCATATTCAGAGATTTGAGAAGAGAGGAATGCATACTTGACACTAAATAAGCCAAGTAAAAGAGATGTGTCTCTAGGGTAGAGAGGGACACCATTTATGCCATGTCCAGGTACATTTTTGGGTAAAACCCAGAGAGGTAAAAGAGAGGGATCAGGCTGATCATACGTCAGTCTTAGATAACACTATTTTAATTGTTCGCTGACACAGTATCTACAGAGAATCTCACAAGGAGGAGCCTCTGAAGTGTTATTTTATCTAATCGCTTGGGCAATTACATCCTTCAGGCCTTAACACTTGAACTGGCTCCCAGAATCTGAGCTATTCTTGGATCAGTGAGAGAATTCTGGAAATCATTATTTCCACTCTGCTGCTTAAACAACTGAGGAATGATCTCTGACATTTGGAGGTATTCGTGTGTGAATGAAATATTTAGTTTTTTGGTCACACATTATATGACTATCCATAAGTTAGGGTAGTCTCCTTTTCATCAGTGGACTTTATATTGACTGGCATCAGGTTCTCTCTGACAAGAGCCTATAACACAAGCCTGAATTTCGAGAATGGAGTCAGGAGATGGGAGGTCACACCAAAATTGTGTTTTCTGCTTTCTTTACACTGGACTTGGAGAAGTCCTGCCCCCTAATGCTTACTGTGTTATCTTAATTTAATAGGTCACTTTGAAACTGAAAGTTGTAGTTTTTGAATCTATAAAATGGGGTTAATAATTGTCTACTCAGGGGGTTGTAATCATTTACATGAGAGAGAACGTTTGTAAAAACGCTCAATTTACTGTGCTGTCCTCTGCAAGTGTGAGGCTTCATTTGTCTCTTTGGGTGTATGTCTTAGAAACCTGCTCTACGAGCTGTCAGAAAACATTGACTCGGATACCTTAAAGAGCATGATCTTCCTTCTGAAGGAATCGATGCCAAAAGCCCAGATGGTGAGTAGGTCATATACAATGGGGTCTTTGTGAACCTTGACTCACTGGGTGTTTGAGAAGATGCTGGAAAGTGTTTCTGTGACGTATTTTTTTTTGCTGGAGACATACAACAGTGAGGAGTATCTATTTCAGCGTCACGTGGGCCTGGTTCTACTAGCAGCTCCTCCACATGCCAGGCGAGTGCCAGAACATCTCTGAGTCTCCATCTTCTCATCTGTCCTTGTTGTGGGCAATCATACTGTTTCCTTCAAGGACTATTGGAAGGATTAGAGAAAATAACGTTCATAAAGTGTTAGCACGTGGCCCAGATTTGGCACACAGTAACCAACCGGTATCCACTGTGTTTTATGATACAGAAATGTTTAGGGCACAACAAAGAAATGAGGAGGTGGGAAATAACAGCAGAGTGGGAATTAGCCGTCCGTCGTCGACATTAATTGAGGTTTGTGAAGGAGCTTTGTGTCCTTTACAATGGACTTTGCAGTGTCTCCCATATAAGGTTTCTGTGAAAATCAAATGATACAGATGTTTGAGGATGTGCTTTGTAAAGTGCTGTATAGGTGCTTTGAAGTAATAATGATGTTTTTAAAATTAATATAATGCTATTTGTTAATATCGTTGCTATATTGGTCACATTTAAGGGCAGGAAAAGAGCAGCCTATCTCTCTTCCAGGCCTCAATACTTTATATTTTTTCTTTTGACTCCAGTAACAGCTTGTGTCAAGCAAGTGAATTAATTTGGGGAGGGGCCAATTTTGAAATTTGACACACAAAAAATAACATGTAACATGTATGGAAGTTATGTAATGCTAAGTGAACAGCCATGAATTTCCCTATCCAACTTATAGATGAGAACCTCACCAACGGTCTTGAGCCCTTTCATATCATATTCTCTCCAGATCAATTGGTATTGACAAATAACTTAGATTTTTTTTTTTAAGGAAAATCACTGAGGAATGGGAAGCTGTTTTACATGTGGTAGAACATGTGATAGGTCAAACAAATGAGGACAATGATAGTAATTCGTGTTTTCTGGTGTTAAACCTGTAGCAGGTTAATTCTCTGTTTTGGCCACAATCTTTGAGTTTTTCCCTTTTCAGAACCTTCAGGGATTTTAGCCTCTTGTATCCTTTGATTGATTATCCCTTGAGGCTCTTTTTTCCTGAAGATTTGTTATGGATTCTTTGGGAGTGGGAACTGATTCTTACTCATCTTACAGCCCCAGAACCTTGCAGGATCTGTTACAAAATGGTGCTTTGAATGAAGGCACAAATGAATGGAATGATGCAATCTTTCCTCTTCCATCTGAGAAAATGGCCTGAATGCTTTCTGTTTATGTGATTTTACAATGAATAATGGGGAGGGGGACGTATTAGCAGGATGAAACAAACCACCGTGATGGGGATGTACAAAGATATAACATTCTCATAGTTGTCGCCTTTGGTTAGAATCTATTAATTTTCTTCCTTAGACAGCCTCTTTTGATATCCTCTTGTTTTTGTTTCTTACATTCTTTTCCTTTGTATATTTAAAAACCCCAACAAAATATGAGTACAGAAAATGACACAAAGCAAACATACAGCTTAATGAATTGTTATAAGGCTAATTTCCTTGAAACCACCACCCAGATCAAGAAATTGAATTTTGGCAACCACTCCAAAAATGCCTTCACTTGCCTTATCTCAATCACAGTCCCTTCCTACTGCCTAGAAGTTAACGCTGTCCTGGCTTTTATAGTAACCACGTTCTTAAGTTTCCTTATGGTTTTATCACTTACTTGTGCATCTCTAGACCTCAATTTAGCCTTGACCAGTTTTCCTTTTGAGTGTCTTTTAGTCCAGAGTTTAAATTCCCCTCTCCCCATCACTTTATTTTTCTTAAAATTTAATCTGTTGAAGATCCCCAGGACAATTGGCCTGTAGAATTTTCCCCAGTCTAGGTTTTGCTGATTTTGTGCATTTGGTGCAGGTCGGCATGCTCCTCTGTCTTCTGCATTTCCTGTAAATTGGCAGCTGGATTCAGAGTCTTCGTCAGACTCAGGTTCGATCGTTTTGGCAAGATTACAGTAGTCTTGTGTTGCGTTCTTTCATTGGGAGCTACACAATTCCTGGTTTTCTCTCTTTTTTGATATTGGCAACTATTGATGTTCATCAGTTTTATATGTTGATTCTCTGGAAGTTGCAAAATGGAGATATTCATATTCTATCATTTTGTTTTCTCTTAATCTACTATTTGGTAACTAGGCAATAGAGTTTACAGATAAATCCTTGATTCTTTCTTTTAGATAAAAATGTTCAAAATAATTGACTGGTTTTCTGTTATATTCTGAAAGTGACCATTATAACAAAAACATAAATTTTAACTCATGGATTTAATGGGTTTCAGTTCATCACTTCATGAATTCATACTGCTTTTTCAAGTCAAATTCACGTTTGTAATTAACCTTTTCTATGTTATACCTGTATCTTCTTTTTTCCCTACTAGTAGGCCCTCACGTCATAGAGGATGATAGAATTAGTAACAAGTAATTTGCTTTATCCCACATTGTACATATGATACTCTCAGAATATCATATTAATACTTTTACTACCAATTCACAACTGTTGAAACATTTATTTTGCATGTGCTAAACCCATTGTCTCTCCATTTGGGTTTTTAGGGTTAATATATATGTTGTCAGAGTATATAGCCACTATATACTACACTCTCTTTTAAATTTTTATTTATTTTATTTTTGTACCCTCTTAAATCTTCATTAAGTCCTCTTTCTACAAGTAAATATATATGTGTATGGAAACCTGGAACACCCTACCAAGGTCATTTTTGTCCTTCTAGAGACCGTATGAATTTAGAACCCTTTTTTTTTGGCTGAGAGGTATTCAGGCCCTCCTCCACTGGCTGGTAAAGAATTTATTTGTGTGATGAATGTTTTGCAATTTCAAAATACATGTGCATTTCCATACCAGGGCTTAATAAGCCTGCATTATAAATATGTGATATATATATATGCAGTAGACCTCCTTATCTGTTGTTTCCCTTTCTACCATTTAAGTTACCCCTGGTCAACTCTGGTCTGAAAAATTAAATGAAAAATTCCAAAGATACACAATTAATAGATTTTAAATTGTGCATTGTTTTGAGTAGTGTGATCAAATTTGTCACTGGGCCATTCTGTCTAGCCAAGGATGCAATCATCCCTTTGCTCAGCATCTCTGCACTGTATGTACAGTACAATAAGATATTTTGAGAAACTGTATTTAAATAACTTTTACTACAGTATGTTATTATAGTTATTCTATTTTATTATGAGGTGTTGTTAATCTCTTACTGTGCCTAATTTACAAATTAAACTTTAGCATAGATGTGTATGTATAAGAAAAAACAGTATTTTTAGGGTTTGGCACTATTCAAGGCTTTAGGCGTCCACTGGAGGACTTAGAACATATTCCTCCAAAGATGAGGGAGGACTACTATATAATACACACATATATAGCCCAAGCGTCCACAAGTTATTGGAGAATAAAAAAAGGGGGGGTTGTTTCAGATAATGTTTTGATAGTTTGTGTTCACATTTGTGCAAAGCAATTATATACTCAAATGACAGAATTTACCTTAAATGCAGAATTTCTCAACATTAGAAGAGATTCCTATAGTTTGGAAAGCTCTCTAGGTTATTCTGTTAATATTCTCTCTGAGCTTTGTGCATTCTCTTGCAATTATTTCATTCTCCGGATTTATAAGTAAAATGAGATTACTTTCTATTGTTACACCTGTCCGCATGTCTTGAGCAGAAGTTCTCACTCCTCACAATGGGGTAGGGGATGAGGAGAAGATTTATAAAAGGAGTTCCCCATATGCTCAATACTGAGCCATGATTTTCCACTAAAAAAAAGCTAGGGAATGTATTTCTACCTCTGTGATTTCCACAGGTCCTAGACCTCTGCTTGAAGGCATTTGTGGCTACAGAAATATTTTTGTGGTCAGAAACATTCCAAACATCTCACCTGCTAAATTTGCTTTTAAATAATCAAAAGCCCATGCTTAAGTAGTCAGATGATTTTGTTTTGCACACCTGATACAACAGTAAAAGGAGAAGTGTTTGATGGCATAGAACTGTGGAATTACCTGGTCAAATTCAGGAAAACTGCACTTCCTTCCTGAATTCCAAATGATCTTGACTTTATTCTGAAGGAGATCTAATT
>CM053503.1:144283863-144480907 GCA_028627145.1 Eidolon dupreanum
TTTTTCTTTTAAAATAGCAAATATAAAATTCTTTCAAAACATTTTACTCTCATTTCCTTGGTGCCTCTGTTTTGCTGCTGCCCTACTCTATTATGTCATCTACAGCTGTGAGTTAGAGGCAGTACAGCTGAATGGTTAATAAGAGCGACTTTGACATCAAACTGCCAAGGTTGAAACACCGGCTCTGCCACTATTGGGTCTGTGACCTTGGACAAGTTATTGAACCTCTTTGTGCCACAGTTGCTTCATCTTTAAAATGGAGATTATAACAGTATTTACCTCATCGAATTATGTTTGAGGTTATTACACAGCAAGCACTGCCTGGTATGTAGTGAGAGATATATTTGGTATCTGGTATTAATATATTGTATAGAGAGTTACTTGGTAATGCCTGTTCCCCTTACTATTGAATTCCTTGGGGATAAACACTCTACCTTATTTATCAATGGAAAACCTGGTGCCCAGTGGCCACACAGGTAGTGTTTAATGAATAAATGAATAATCAGTAGGCAAGTAAATGTAACTCCATCGATTCTCTTGCAGACCTCTCTGAGTTTCCTGGGACAACTGGAGAAACAAGTTCAAATAGATGGAGATAATGTGAGGTTGCTGGAGGACCTCTGTGCGAAAGTTGCACCTCATCTTGTGAGAAAGATAGAAAAATATAAAAAAGAGAAAGGTAACTAATTTATGCTTGCTTGTACCAGACCATATGAATTCTTAAACTGATTGGTCATGTATGATGTTTACTCATTACTCTGATAATATTCTCTTGGAAGAGCCAGAACTCTCTTGCATTTGTTTACTCAACACATATTTATTGATGCATACTTTGTACTAGACACAGTTTTAGAAGTTTCTCTTGGGAACTTATATTCTACTGGGGGAAAGTAGTTTTAGACAAATGTCTTCATCTCATTCTTGTATGGGAGGGAGAGTACAGAAAATCATTTTGAATGAAATAACATAAAAATGGAGACAGGATAGCACAGGGATTGAGTAATAACTGTGGAGTCAGAATGCCAAGACTCTATTTATTAGAGGTGTAGTGGCCCTTTCTTTAGCATTTCTATGTCTCACTTTTCCTATCTATAAAGTGGAGATAATGATAGTACTTACCTCCTGGTTTTCTTTTGAGGGTAAGAAATTTATAATTCCTATAAATACATGTCTGGCCAAGAGTTAAGCATTTCAATATGTGTTACTATCTTTGTCAGAGAGGAAAGCCATGAAAACTTTCATATTCTCAGAAATTTCTAACAGAGAATTATTGCTATTATTATTATCTAGTCTGTCTTGTAAAGGTAGTATTGTTGTGATATTATATAGAGGTAATAACACGGGGAAGAAATCAAACCTGACTACCTCACTATTTATCAATATGCAAAAATTTGTGTTTTTCCTAGTCAATTTCTCCACTGTTAAAAAAGAGCTATAAATAAAAACTCATGAATATATTCATGAAGCTTTTATGCCACACCCATATTTTAGTTCAGTGAGTCAATCTAATGTGCAAATTCCTGTTAAAAACGAAACTAGCCAAAAGGAAACTTCTAAGAATTCTATAAATATAAAATGAACTATGGAACAAACTATATTGTTGATAAACTGGTAAAATCTCAAACCATAACTGAGACAATGAATAAATGTATAATTTAAGTAAAAGTTCTAAAGAATAAAAACAAGTCTTCTAACCGTCAAGGTATCAAGTGAGAAATTAAAAGCAGGAAGTCAATGTCGAAAAAATATACTTGAACTCTGATCACTGAGATTTTTTTTTCCTAATCACATTGCCATTTTCCTGCAATGTAGTAGCCCACACAAAGTAAACATGGGGCAGATAGGTTATTTTTGGATATTTGAACTCTGCAGAAGGCGCTCTAGTTTTTATGTAGTAAATGCCTCCGTGAGTCTCGAGGACCGATCTTTATTTCGGAAGAAATAAACACTTCTGGAACACTTCTAATCCCAGATGTGTGGGGTGTTCCACACCAGATAATTTTTCCTGTTTTCCGTGGACACCAGCATGGGATGTCCTACATTAAACTCAGTTCTGGCACTAACCAGAGTTAGCACAGACCCTAACTAAATCAAGTTAATAACTCAGTCCTGCAAGACTGCCTCCTACT
This sequence comes from Eidolon dupreanum, assembly GCA_028627145.1. NCBI lineage: Eukaryota > Metazoa > Chordata > Mammalia > Chiroptera > Pteropodidae > Eidolon > Eidolon dupreanum. Next base: position 144,285,993 of record CM053503.1, read on the forward strand.
TCTGACATCAGTTGCAAGTAGTGGGTCCCCAGATTACCCATAGCTTCTGTCCAACTTGGCTATAAACTAGGAGTTCCCATGACTCCCTCCTAGGGTTGAATAATTTGCTAGAATGGCTCACAGAACTCAGGAAGACAGTCTACTTACTAGATTACTGGTTTATTATAAAAGGATACAACTTAGAAACAGCCAAATGGAAGAGATGTAGAGGGTTAAGTGTGGAGGAAGGACATGGAGCTTCCATGCTCTCTCCAGACAGTTAACCCTTCCCGCACCTCCACATGTTCACCAACCCAACAAACCACTTCAGTTAAGGTTTTTTATGGAGGCTTCATATGTAGGTATGATGGATTAAATCGTTGGCCATTATGATTAATTCAACCTCTAGCTCTTGTCCCCTTCCTAGAGGTCTGCAGGTAGGGCTGTAAGTTCCTCTGATCACATTATTGGTTCCCCTGGCAACAAGCCCCCATCCTGAGTCCTCATCCAGGAGCCCCCAACCACTAGTCATCTCATTAGCATACAAAAGACATCACTTCAGAGATTCCAAGGGTTTTAGGAGCCGTGCACCCTAAAAGGGAGCAGAGACCAAATATATGTTTATTATTACATATAGGTGTCAATTAATATTTTAATAGTGACTTTCAACAGTCCTAAGAGTTTGAGCCTAATTCTGCCATTTAGGATGAAAGACTAAAGGACTATCTTTTTAGATAGTAGGTGTGCAGACTTTAGACTTTTCTGTAAGTATGATCTTCAGACAAAGTTCATTGCATTCGATTAGGGCACAAGCTCTATTTAAGAACAACCTGGATAACTTTCCGAGTTTTTTTGAGTTTAGTGTGCTTTAGTATTTTAAATTTATTATTAAAAATGTGTATAAAAATGTGTAAAAATAAAATAATGACAACCATACAAACTGTATAAGGTAAAAGTTTATCTCTTTTTCTTTTTTCCTTCCTCCCCAGAGATAACCTCTGTTTGGAGTATATTTTTGTAGCCTTTCTGGTGTGTGTGTGTGTGTGTGTGTGTGTGTGTGTGTGTGTGGCTAAAACAACATTTATTTCTCACAGCTCTGGAGGTGAGGAAGTCGAAGATCAAGAAGTTGGCAGATTCAGGAAGCCACCATTTCCTTGTGTCCTTATGGGGAGGAGGAGGGAAAGTTGGGAGAGAGGGGCGGGGAGGAAGGTGGAGAGAGGGAGTGAACAAGAGCTAGCTCTGGTCTCCCTTTCTCTTCTTAAAGGGATACTAATCCCATCATGAGGATCTCCTCTAAACCTAATTACCTCCCAAAGGTCCAGCTACCAAATACTGTCACGTTGGGGGTTAGGGCTTCAATATTGTACCCTTTCTTCTTTAAAGAGACAATTGTGTGTGTGTGTGTGTGTGTGTGTGTGTGTGTGTGTGTGTGTAGATTAATATATATTTAACTAGGATCATGCTAATCACATTCTATAACTTGCTTTATTCTTACCTAATATATCTGACATTTGCCCATTTATATAATGTAGAAATAGCTCATTCTTATTAATGGTTCCATAGAAATACATTTTATGTACATAACATTTATTTAATTACCACTTTTAGAAGCTTTTTTTTCTTTCTCTCCCTTTCTTCCTTCCCTTTTTCTTTTTCTTTATGCTATTATAGTCTGAGTTCTGATTTTATTTTCTGAGATAATGCTTTTATAATCTCTACTTGGCAATTATTTGACACATTAAGCACCATAGGTTCTGAAATAGTATTTAGTAAATATATAATAAATTTTAAGGAACTAATAAAATAATAAAAATAATAAAAACATAAAAACAATAAACAAAATATAATAATACAAGGCATGAAAATATAATGATGATATTTATTTATCATTATAAATTCACATTTTTTCTGGGTGTATATTTAGGCTTCTTTATGTAAACGGCTCTGCAAACCTACAGGTGGCTGTAAAATAAGTTCTTTTGCTGATTTGTTACCTTGGATTGCAACTGGTTAGAAGGTGATTTTTGTTTTCTTATCTGTGATCCTATTTCCAGCCTTCCAGGGAGTGACATCCCCCGTAGACAAGGAAACTGAATCATTGGTTCAAGGAAAGGAAGAAGTTTTTTCCTGTTCAGACATTAAACAATTTCTTCCAACCTTACCGGTAAGTTCATTGGTACATTGGTAAATGTTTAACCACCAGCTCCACTCTTGACCTTTAGTCCCCAAGAATGAGAGAGCAAGAGAGAGAGACAGACAGACAGACAGAGGCTGATTTCCATGGCTGATTTCAAGTTACCAACATGATATTAACTGGATTGCAGAATTTTTGAAAATCTTACAATGGCTCTTACTAGCTGGTTTGAGCTGACTCCCATACACCACTATGTTGTACTGTGTGTCATCTCTTCTTATCTGTGTGGTTTGATCAGGGCTGGCTTCATAGGCATACAGCCTATGCAGCCACATAGGGCCCATGACTTTTAATGCTTAGCTGTCACTCTTTTGAAATTCTTAATAATGTATGAACAAGGGGCCTCACACTTTTGTTTTGCACTGGGTCCCACAAATTATGTAGCCAGTCCTCCCCAGATGACAAGAACTGAGTTGCTATAGTGCCCAGCAATGGAAGGGTGAGTAGAGGGTGAAACATTGGGAGAAACTGCAATCCATTCCTCACAACGTGGTTATAATACTTGGGAGACATATGACATTCTTCCCTGGGATTTATGTTTCTTCCCAGCAGTCTTGGGCAGTTCTATTTTGCCATCATCTGTCAACCTCAATGAAGTTAGCTTAGCCTTAGAATTTTTTTTTTTAATTGTGGTAAACACAAATAACATAAAATTTATTATCTTAACCATTTAAAATGTACAGTTCAGTACTGTTAAGTACATTCACATTGTTGTGTAACCAATCTTCAGAATTCTTTTTACTTTGTAAAACTGAAACTATATTCATTAAACAATAGCTACCCATTCCCCACTCCCACCAGGCCCTGGCAAACATCATTCTAGCTTCTGTCTCTGTGAATTTGACTACTCTAGGTACCTCGTATAAGTGGAGCCATACAGCATTTGTCTTTTGTGACTGTCTTATTTCACAAAGAAATGTCCTCAAGGTTCATCCATGTCAGGATTTTCTTCTTTTTAAAGGCTGAATAATATCCCATTGTGTGCACAAACCACATTTTGTGTATCCATTCATCCACCCATGGACACTTGGGTTGCTCTAACCTTTTGGCAATTGTGAACAATGCTGTTATAAATATGAACATGGGAGTACAAATAACTCTTTGAGACCCTGCTTTCAGTTCTTTTGGGTATTTACTCCAAAGTGGAATTGCTAGATTATATGGTAATTTTGTATTTCATTTGTTGAGAAACTACTATACTTTTTTCCAAAGCAGCTGCATCATTTTGCATTTCTACCAAAAATGCACAAGGGTTCCAGTTTCTCCACATCCTTGATAACATTTATTTTCTTGGTTTTTGATAATAGTCATCCTTATGGGCATGAGGTGGTATCTCATTGTAGTTTTGATTTGCATTTCCCTAATGGTTAGGGATGTTGGGCATCTTTTCATGTGCTTGTTGGCTAGTTGTATATCTTCTTTGGAGAAATGTCTATTCAAATCCTTTATCCTATTTTAATTGGGTTGTTTGTGAAAGTTTTATTTTTTATTCTCATATCTTCTTTACTATTTTCATAGTTTCATATTTTTACAGTCACAATTTTTTATTTTTAAATTTAAAAATAATTTCAACCTTACAGAAAAATTGAAAGAATATGAATAATACAAAGAACACTGTATACTGTTTACTCAGATTTACCTACCTATTGTTGACTTTCTATCCCATTTGTCTTATCTTTTGCATGCTCTATCTTTATCTAGTTATCTATATACACGAACACATAATTTTTTCGGAACTTTTTGAGAGTTACTTGCATACATCATGGCTCTTTACCTCCAAATACTTCAGCGTGCATTTCCTAAGAATATGGACATTCTGTTACAGAAATGCAGTACAGTTATCAATGCCAATAAAGTTAGATTAATATAATACTATAAGTCAAATATCCGTATTTTAATTTTGTCTGTTGACCCAATAATATTCTTTACAGCTTTCCCCCCCCCCCCTCTCTCCGTTACATAATTCAATCTAGGATCATGTATTGTATTTAGTTGTCATGTTTCTTTATTCTCCTTAATCTTTAACATTTCTATAACTTTTCTACCCCTTTCATGACATTGATACTTTTAAATAATATAGTTACCCCACTACCACCTTTTATTAAAAAATGGAACTTGCCTCATTTTTGGTGTGCGAGGTGTGGCCTCGTGGTTAAATTCAAGCTATGTATTCATGGTGGTATATTACAAGAATGACGTACCTTTCTCAAGGCATCACATCTGGAAGCAACATTGTTCATCTGCCCCTCATTCATGACACTGATCTTGATTATGTGGTCAAGATGTTGTCTGATTTCTTTACTATATAGTTTATTTCATATAATTACTATTTTCCTCTTGCAACCAATAAGCAGTGGGGAAATATTTTAAGAAGGAGAAAATACTTCACTCTGCATCAGAAATTTTCCACTAGGTTGACCATCCAATGATGATTCTTGTGTGGTTAAATATTTGCTATATTGGTTAAAAAGCAGTGATTTTTCAAACTCCAGTAATCTTTCCACATTTATAAACCAATACTCAGTAGTCTACTGTAAGCAAAAGCCCTTTTTTTCCTGCCAAAAGTTTTTCATTTTTTGCCCACTAAACTTAATTCCATCCTCCCAGTCTTTCAACTAGTTTTGTATGTGCTCAGATACTGTTGTGTATGTATAACACACATACATATACACATGTGTGTATGTGTACAACTTGGCTCTTTGTCTCAGAAATTCAGTAGTTTCTAAGGGATGTGGCTCAGCCTTTGTTTCTAAGTGTGTACTACTGTTTTGCTGACATTGGATGATTCCAATGTCAGATGAAGATAAAGATAGCTGTGGTGGTGCTGGAAGTGCAGAAGGCTTTGGGAGGCAGCACCTCACATTGCATATGTTCTCATAGACCCTCAGGGTCGGAAGGTGTCTTAAAAGTTATCTAGGCAATTCTGTACCTCTCCAGGAAGGGATGGATAAAATAATACTTGGTAACATCATCTTGTGTTTCACATTTACTTGAGAGATTTCCTTATATAAGAGGGTACTGCCAACAATTGCATTTAATGAGAAGAAACTGTATTTCAAGCAGCATCCTCTAATTTGTTTAAAAAGCAAGTCTGTATTTTTGAGTGTGACATAGTATTTTCTTACTGCACCCTGTGGAAAACAATGGAAAGAAGACCAAACATGGCCAGGCTGTGGGTCATTCATTCATTCATTCATTCATTCCTTTCTGACACAGAGACTTGGTGGATACCAACAGAGGACGCAACGTTCTCTGAGAGAGAGCTAGGCAGACCTTGAAACTTATTCTTCATCCCTATTCTGGCTGATTTTATCGGCACCAAGAAGGAGACTAATCAAGGAAACCTGGGCAGAACCCACTGCTACATCTGTGATGTCCTTAATTCCAGGAAATTTGTCCAACTGCTTTCAAAACCAGCTGAACAAACCCAGAAAACAGCCTGCCTGATCCTTGTATATCGTAAGCAGGACTCTAGGTTTCCAAAGGAGGGAAATGTGCCTTGCAAAAAGAAAGGCAGGAAGTCTTTTGGAAAGTAAAACTGAAATCTTTTGCATTTGTTTCCTCAGAGCTGAAGAATCCTGGTATTGTGCAGCTTGGGAGTGAGGCAGTGTACCTTCAGTCTGAGTTGAAGATAGGTTACCCTCCTGGTGGGCTCCAGCAGGGAGGCACCACTAGTGACTTGGAGGTGACTTGCCTATCACCTCAAACAGATCTCCTGGTGCCAGTGGCAGGGTCAGCCCCCTCTCGGAACATCTTGGTTATGTCTCCTTTGAGGCTTTCTGTTTCAAGTTAAGAGCTGGGGGTGGGATAGATGAGGAGGAGGATGTAGAAAAGTTGAGGGCCCTAGACTATGTTTTAATTTTGTATTTAATTATATAAAACATTTATGTAGGGTCAAAGTAAAAACTAAATAGAGTACACACAGAGAAGTCTGGATTCCATCCCTACCCCTTTCCCTCCCCCATAGATTACCATTTTATTAGTTTTCTGATTTACCTTATAGCTACTTTTGACGAAACCCCACCCACATCTCCCCTAATGGAGGTCGCACACTAAAATGCTATTCTTCACCTTACTTCCTTCACATAACAATATCTGGAGACGTGCATAGAGATTGTCTTCTGCATCCTGTGCCATTGTGGGGAGGTACCATATTTCTCTCAACCACTCCTTATTCGTGGACCTTAGGGTTATTTCCAGTCTTTAGTTATTCCAAATAATGCTTCAGTGAATAAATATTCTTGTGCATGTGTCATTTCATATTCTTGCCATTGTGTCTTTGTGAGCCTTCCCCTTTGGAAGAAGAGAGTTGATTCTCTTCTTGTCATGGGCCAGTGACTTTTTCTGTGGCTGGGGATTAGGTATCTGTCCGTCTCTGCATCAAGTCAAGATTTTTTTAAACAGTTTACTTTTTCAGGTTTATTATAAGGGATACAACTCAAGAACATACCTATGAAATAGATCCATAGGACAAGATATGAGTTGGGAGTGGCAGGGAGCTTCCATGCCACTTCGGGGCACATCACCCTTCCAGCACCTCAATTGTGGTTTACCAATCCATCAAGTCTAGATTTTCAACCCTCATCCTGACTCTGTAAATTTCTTGCATTTCATGCATTTCCTGTTTCTTCGGCAGGAGGAGTCCTGGCAAGATGGGTCTGCAAGAAATAATGGTAGATGTTCCTAACACACTTTTTATAACTTGAATCAGTGTGGCAGGAATAGTTATATTTGATATATGCCAAGCAATTCAAGGTGACTTGGGAGAAGGTTTACAAATTAGTGGAGAATTCATTTCTTATCTCGATTCAGGGCGAGCCACTGAATGCATAGATTATACCAGGCTTTCCCATGGAAGGATGAAGAGGTGGTTTCTACTCTCAAAGCTTCTGGGGAATGCAGGCAACCCTTCAGAATTAGGTCACCTTCTGTGGGGAGAGAAGGAAACTCTGGTGAGGCTGAAGCCCCCAGGCTGGCACTGACAGAGCAGAACATTGAGTCAGAGGGAATGTCTGGTGTGGTGTGGCTCCATATGCTATTTGTATTTTTCAGAAAAGAGGCCAGGGGGAGGGACTTGGCAATGGTGTGTTTAGTGCCCTGAATCCTTACCCAGAAACCATGATCTCAGGAAAATATTCCAGAATCTGCTACTGGGCTAACCTGCCTGAATAAACAGGTTTTTGGTGTAGTCTCTTTGTGCTATGTAAAGCTTATCAGAGGACACAGCTAGCAAAGAGTGAAGTTGGGGTTTGAACTCAGAGCTGACTTGAGCTCACTCTTCAGAGGGCTGGATCTACTGCTGCTTAGCTAGAGGAGTTCAGGCAACGACTCTAGTTCTCTGAAAATTAAACACATTTTTTTTTTCAGTTTTGCAATTCAGTGATTTCAAAGTTTAGACAAAGCTTTCCTGGAGTGTTACCTTCTCTTAAGGTGAGGAGGAATGTACAGGTGCTCCGTATGACTGCAACTTGGGTTCCTTTTGGTGTGTTCTCAGGTCTGGGGGTTACCGGACTCACTCAGCCTGAGCTGAGCACCCAGGACTGAACCTTAACCATAGTTAGTAACTAACTCAAGCTTCAGAGCCAAGGGCAGAGTTTGCTAGATTCTATTGAAAACTTGCTGGTGGGCGAAGAAAAACTTGAAGATACTTTTTCCTGTTCTTGTCTTATGACAACTCGTTGGCTTTCTCTCTATGATAGATTCTTGATTCTTATTCAGAGAAACCAGGAGTTTTCAGAAACCTCAAAGCAGTGCAATATTCAGCCAATGCCAAAACACGACTAAGTAATCCCAGGGCTGTGGTCTGGAAGTTTCCTTGCCCAGATTGGGTCTCTGGGCCTTTTTATTCCTTCCTTTTTCTCCTTCATATCTGCCCAGCCTCTCACTATTCAGTGACAGATAAATGATGACTCAACTCAACCAACCAAGCTTTCTACCAGGAACACTTGAGCTGATTCATGTGATGTTAATGTTAAGCCTTTAGATGTTCCTTTGTAAGAATATCTAAAAGTGTTCAGGGAAGGATATTTGAAGAGTCTGAGTATTTCTCTTTCTAAGCAACAGAGTAACCCTGGTTTCCATGGAGATGATGGGAGCATTTGCTTACACTCTAACTTCAGAAACCAGCATGAAGATCTGGACAGTTTCTTCAGGGCTTCTTCAACTGGTGTCCAGCCCTTAATGACTTCGAGGGCTCAGAGCTCTTTGTGTCTGTCTTGGTTTTCCTTTTTTTCTCTTTGTCTGTCTTTGTCCTTCCTACCTTTTCCTGTAACTGTCAGAAATGTGTTGACCTTTGGCTCTGGAAGGAATGCTATTGTTCTTTCAGTCACACATACTCTTTGGATTATTTCCAGAAAGGGAAATTTCTTTTTTATCGACTGATGCCACTTCTTTTGGCTTGGATTAAAGATGTATCATCATTTTCAGGAGATCATTTTAGTCATACAGAGGTGCCACTGAAGCCAGCTCAGTTAACTTGTAATCATATGCTGTTTCCAGCAGCCTTCAGAAATAATTGCATATATTTTAAAATTCTTATTGTGAGCTCTATTAAAGAGATTACTCTGTTTTTGGAGAAATCAGATCATTCTGAATACTACCGTGTGAAAAAAGTTACCATTTGCTAACTTGCCTTACTAGATCCTCACCTATGGTTTCTTCACATTGCTAATCCAAAAAAGAAGATGCTTCTGCATAAACTCTGTGTTTGCCAAAGTTAAAATACACATTCTGTATTTAACTCTGAGAATTGACATTCTGCAGTCAAACCAAGTGAAGTCTGAATGTTAATCAGGGCTTGGCATTTCACCTTGTAAATTAATCTATTAATTCTAGACCAGGACCAGGATTTTGAGAACTTTCTGCCTTCGGTACTGATAAATGGAGTGGTTGGTTAGAAACATTAAACCTTTACAATGAGGATTCCCAAATAAGTGTTTCTATCTCTTCTTCTTTCAAGAAGGAACCTGTGTACAAGATGGATCGGAAACATAGAGGCGAGTGCGTTATTATCAACAACCGCATCTTTACTGATACCTCACTGTTAGAAAGATCAGGGACCCAAAAAGATGCTGGTAAGAAAGGCTGGAATGGTATATCAAATGCAAGTTGGTGATCTTAAAACCATTTTTTTTATTTTCATATTTTCTTTCTGTAGTTTTAACCTTCCATTTAAATGTAAAGGTGATATTATAAATGTTTCTAAGTCTCTTGTATATCTCTAGTGTTTTAGTCCATCCAGGTTGCCTTAAGAAACTACCAGAGACTGGGTGGCTTATACACAAGAAACATTTATTTCTTACAGTTTCAGAGGCTAGGAGGTCTAAGATTAAGGCTCCGGCTTTTCCGTGTCTGGTGAGAGCCTGCTTCTTACATAGCCATCTTCTCATTGTAACCTCACTTGGCAGAAGGGGCAAGAGAGCTCTTTGGGGTCTCTTCATGAGCTCAACCCTATGACTTAAGCACCTCTCAAAGGTCCCACTCCTGATACCCTCAACCTTGATGGTTAGAATTCAACATATGAATTTTGGGGAGACACAAAATTTTAGACCATAGCACCTGGGGTGTCACCAACCTGCTTAAAGAGTGACAAGTATCCTTGACCATTTATGACTCTCTGGTTTAGAGGAGAGCATGCTGGGGCAGCAGGAGAAAACCTGAGTTTGAGCTCTGGCTCCACCACTAACTAGGTTTGTGATTGCAGGAGAGTCATGGGGCCTCAGATCCCTCGTCTATAAAATAGAATGAAACTCTGGCCTCTGTTGACTCACATCATTGTCATACAACTGTGGGTACTATAAAAAAGGCAGGTTAATCATAAAATTTTATTGTTATGAAAGTAAAAAAAAAATCCAAAGCTTCCGGCTATTTGTGGTAAAAATATTACAACCATTAACACTGTATGACCCCTTCATTTTATTTCATTGCACTTAATTTCATTTTATTTCATTATTTTCCTCACTTTTTTTTTTTTAACAGAGTGCCTTACACGTGTGTTTAAGTGGCTTGGATTCAATGTAAATATATATGATGATGTGACTAAAGAAGACCTGGAGGAAGTTCTGAAAAAATTTAAGAGCCATCCAGACCATGCTGATGGAGACTGCTTCGTGTTCTGTGTTCTGACCCATGGGGAATTTGGAGCTGTCTACTCTTCAGATGGGGCCCTCATTCCCATTCCAGAGATTATGTCTCACTTCACAGCCCTGCAGTGCCCTGATCTGGCTAACAAACCCAAACTCTTCTTCATCCAAGCCTGTCAAGGTGAAGAGATACAACCTTTTGCATCCATTGAAGCAGATGCTATAAATCCTGAGCTGACGCTCCCTTCCCTTCGAGACAGTGTTCCGAATGAGGCCGATTTCCTTCTTGGTTTGGCCACTGTCCCCGGCTACAAATCTTTTCGGCATAGGACGGAAGGTAGCTGGTATATTCAATCTCTGTATAATCGTTTGAAGGACTTGGTCCCAAGGTGAGAGTTTTGAGTTGTTTCATCCACCTATCTACCTGTCCATCCATCTATCTATTCATCTTTCTGTTCGTCTATCTGTCCACTCACCTACCCATGCATCCATGTATCCATGCATTCATCCATGCATCCATGCATCCATGCATTCATCCATCTATCCATCCATCCAACAAACCTGTATTGAGCATCAGCATATAAGTGGAAAGGAAGATAAATAGATTGGAACAGAATAAAAATGGACGCAGTCCTGGGCCTCAGGTTGCTCACAATCTAGACAAATAGATTGAGAAGAGCATCCCCAGTGGTAAATATGCATTGTAAAGCATAGGTGCTATGGGAATTCATAACCTCACCCAGATTTGGAGGATCAGAGGAAGCATCTAAAGATGACAAATAAATGTTAGGTAAATAATTGGAGTGAAAGACATGTTGGGCAGAGGGAACAGCATGAATGAAGGCATGAAGTCCTTTTATTTGTTCATCATTTATTCATTTATCAATCATTCATATTTACTGAATGCCTACATGCTGCTCTTGGCATTATAATAACCTTGGTCTCCTGCCATGCCTCTGACAACTTTCCTTCTGTCTCTGCCTCATGCTCCTTACCCACTACCCTGGAAATAGGCCTTCACCAAGGTCCTGCCCTGGACCTCCTTCTCTGCTATCTTTCTGTAGCCCCTCTTGGCAGCTTTAGGTATACCGGGAGGCTACTGGTACCTGCATAAAAATGTCTCCAAAATTTCCATCTCTGAGTTTCTGGAGGACAGAGTAGCTTCATTCAATTTTATATTCTCAGCATCTGATATAGTATCTGATATATTGTTAAGCTTTGTAACTATTTACTCGACCAATGAAGGACTGACAAGTCAACCTCTTTCTTAAGGTCAGTCCTACAGATTTTTCACAGTCTTCCAGACATTTTACTTCTGTGTTGCCCTTGAACCTCACATCCCATATGAATAGTCCTAAATTCATCTTCTCAGCCTTCTCCAGAAGGTTCTACTTCTGAATCCCCATTTCTAGAAATGGCCACAATGCTCTTCTGGGAATTCAGGATAGAGAATCAGGATTGGAGCCTTGAGTCACTTAAGCTTTTCCCTCTTCTTTACCAACCACTTCATCTCCATCATAGCCATCAAAGGCCAATGTCCTATGGCTTTGGGAACAAGGCTGTATTTATCAGGGGGATACTATGTGCCTACTATGCTGAGTACTGAGCTAGGGGTATGATTGTGAACAAGAGAGACAAAATCTCTTCTCCATGGAGTTTACAGTGCAGTGAGAGGAGACATAATAAAAATGTAAGTAACTGGATATTTAAATTAATAAGATAATTTCAGGAAGTGATACCTACTATGAAGAAAGCAAAACGGGATAATGATACAGAGTAAGGCCAGGGAGCTACTTGAGAAGGTGTCTTAGTAGAGGTGATATTTCAAGTGTGAATGACAGGAAGATCTGGGGACAGAGAGAACAGCTGGTGTAAAGCAGGATGAAAGGACTGGGAACCAGGCAGGACCTGCTTTCCCACCTGAAAAATAACAATTGTGATAATGAGAAGTGGTAGTAATACTAATAACACTAAAAATGGTGGTCAATGGAATATTGTAGCCAGTGTTCTAAATGCTTTACATAAATTACCTATTTTAATTTTAACGGGAATCCCCTAAATGGGTTCAATTATGGTCCTCATTTTAGAGCTGAGAAAACTGAAGCATAGTGAAGTAAGTAACCTGTATAAGACCATATAATCAGAGAGTGATGGAATCGTGATTCAAACATGAGTTGTCTCAAGAGCTGTGCTTTGCTTCCAATGATATATTTTGCCCACCACTGGAACATTCTGGTATATATTGCACATGGAACTTTGACTTACTTTTCATATGGTGCTGATCACATTTTGCCTTATTTTATGAATTTTATGTGTATACCATCTTTGGAACATGTTTTATGTCTGTATTCTAAGTATTTAAGATCAAGAATTGTATCATATTTATCTTTCTATCCTCTCCAAACCAAGAATAGAAAGGGCATTATTAATAGTAGACTCTTTCTCTATCTTTGTTACCTACCTATCCTTTTAATCAATCTATCATCTCTCTCTCTCTCTCTCTCTCTCTCTCTATCTATCTATCTATCATGTACCTGTCTGTCTGTCTATCTATCTATCTATCTATCTATCTATCTACCTATCATCATCTATCTATCTACTATCATCTATCTATCTCTACCAGCTTAAATGAAAAACGTGGAAAAATAATTATATGCTAAGTTCTTTCATGGACAAGATGCATGAAAATGCAAAGTGTAATTATTATAATGTTCTTAAACACTGAATATAAAATTGAAAATTTTTATATAATTTAGCATTTCTTTTTCAATTTCAGAAGTATTCCTTTATATTTGGATTCCAGTTAGAATCTAGGCATGTTAGACTGGAAAGAAACTATATGTTTTAAAGTCTTCTCTCTAAGATTGGATACATAGTTTTTGTCTCTTGACTGATAATACATTTTCTCCTCTGGCTGCAGACATGAAGATATCTTATCCATTCTCACTGCTGTCAATAATGATGTAAGTCAACGAGGTGGAACATTGAAACAGATGCCTCAACCTGCTTTCACACTACGTAAAAAACTCATATTCCCTGTACCACAGGAAGAACTTTGATTATAGTAGCGAGTTTTCATTGGCTCTTAGTCTTGAAAGGAGCCTTGTCATCTCTTCCAATTTTCACCCAGCATAGGAATCAATGACAGATGGCAAACTGGTCTCCCTGTCATTCTTATAATAAGAAATGCCTTGTTTCCTGACATGGCAAATTCTGTTGTTTTCTTTTTTTCTTTTTGACAAGTCTAAATATTAGAAACCTTTCTTTATTGATGCCTTGGATTGTAATCATGGCTTTAGTTGTTCACTCTGAAAAAAAAGTAATTGGCCTTGGTTTGTGTATCTGTGAAGTCAAAGCTGGGACCCGGTACATTTTAAGGTTCCTCTTAGTTCTAGGAACCAATGTTCTTAGATTTCCCCTCTATATGACCACTCCTTGTTATACTTCTGTGTGACCTCTGCATGGCCTTGTTTTGGACACTAGCTGGTGACAAGATCATGGCTTGCTGACCCTCTCTCTGCTCTCCCCTTCCCAAGTCTTCTTTTCTGCACATCTATTGAGGGGAAAATGTAGTCTATACCACACCCATTTCCTGATTTAGAGTTGAGGAAGGTTGCAAGAACTGTTTCTCTTGGGTTGGGTACTGGGTTGGCTCTAGGAAGATGACAGCTCAGTGTGAAGAGAGACACATCCAGCTACTCTGGGAACAGAAACTTCACAACCTGATGTTCCTTCCATGTTGGTCACAACTTCTCAGATGCTGATGACAGAACGTTTTTTCAATTTCGAGAGGAATTTTTCTTTTTTAATTCTTGGAAGAAATTAAATTTTAATTCCTGCAAGAGGGAGATTGAAAATCTTGTGGTTTAAAGCCTTCAATTTTAGATGAGGAGGCTGAGGCCCAAGGAGGCAGAGCAATTTGCTACAACGTTTCAACCTATTATTGTTTACATGATTTTATTTCCCATGTAAGTGAACTGGACTGTCAGGGGACATAACAGAACTTTATGAATGTCTCCTTGGATATGCAGGTGCTCATGAAAGATGTGAGAGAGTGAAGAAAACTCTCAGTGATGCCTAATTTTATAATTATTTCTGTGAAAGTCAAATTAATTTATGGTGAACTTGCTATGAGAAATAGTTGTAAGAACCTTATTATAATGTAGCTAGTAATCACATGGGTTTGACTGTAGCTTGACAAAGAAAACGAATCTAACGCATATGTCAGGATTGTCTTCCAAAACTACTGTTCATACAAGTTGAAAGTAACAGCTGGTATTTACAGTCTTTGTCCTATTGGATATGCACAGCTTTTGGCCATTTAACAGTCCTCTGCAAGTGAAGCATGCAGTGGTACAAAGGAGAGAGCAAAGAAGAATCTGGAGATAGAAACCTTGGGTTTTGATTTTACCTTGTGATTTCCTTGTTCTGAGACAGTAGCTCAAACTAATTTTTCAAACCTTCTCTATAAAGTAGAGGAAATATTATCTGTTTGGAGGATTAAGGAATATATATATATATATATATATATCCTTAGATTTAATGGATATCTATTTAGATATATATGTATATATATCTAAATAGAGATATCTACATATCTATATAGATATATAGCCATAGCTTGCTCTCTATATATGCATAAATATATATCCATTTAAATTTAATTGTGATGTGGTGCATCTTTGTATCTATATATCTATATACCTATATACTTGTATACTTATGTAGGTATATAGCTATATATATAAATATATATGCGTATATATATATACACATATATCCATTTAAATTTAATTGTGTGGTGCCTATATATGTGTATATATCTACATGTCCATATAGGTATATAACTATAGCTATATATACACATGTATATGTGTATATACATATATGTATACATGTATATATCCAGTTAAATTTAATTGTGATGTTGTACAAATAAGGCCTTTAGGTGGCAGAGTCTTCAGGTAGTAATCTAAATGGAAATAGCAGAGTTTAAATTCTTTCACATCTAATTCCAGCTGACTTTTAGCTGCAAATCAACACTAGCAATACCAACCACCATCCTCTGAGTGAAGAACTGATTCTTCCCTCACTGGTTCATGATGTCCCCAGCAGCCACAAAGCCAGGTCTTGGCTCTGAGTCTAGAACACTGCTGAGGTGCTCTCCTTTGTCAGAAACATTTGGGGTTTGATGTTTATGTCTTGGGCCTGCGGTCTATTTTATATTTCTGTTTTACTGGAACTTAGAGCTCATGCAAGGTTAAATTCTGGAATCAGGAAATGTTCCATGAACTTTCTTTTCAGAAGCCTCCAGCAAGCACTTTAGGACTCACTAGATATTTATGCCTGTGAGGGTTGGGTCTATACAGACACTTGTGTCTATACAGTTGTCCCTGGTTCATTTTTCCTCAATGGAGCATGTACATGTGTGTGTGTGTGTGTGTGTGTGTGTGTGTGTGTGTGTGAGAATTTAGAATTTAGGGACAACAGGAGGTGATTTGATCACAGCTATTTGGCAGTGGCTACAGCCATTGTCTGTCCAGACACTTATGAAGGAAAGATTTCTATATTTTGACTTAACCTACAAGAACTGTAGTTAATTTTTTTCTTTCTTTTCTTTCCTTCTCAAATGTTTACCTTCTACCAAATTAAATAAAAGACTCTAAAACATTTGATAGATTATTATGCAAATGTTAATTATTCAATAATGATACTACTGGTGTTTATTATTATTAGAGCTATTAGTCACCACGGCATCCTATTGGCTTCTACTTCAGGGATTCACTATGGTGGTAGCCAGATTTGATATCACAGGGATTCCTCTTAGCAATACATTATATTCCTTCAATGCTCAGGTAATTTAAACAATAAGTGACAGGTGCACTGTGAATACTAATCAATCAGAAGAGACATTGACCAGTATAACACAGTGGTGAGTGCTGCTGAATAGCAGCACTTTATCAATAATCAAGTCTCCACTGAGGTAAGCCAAATTAGAAGTTTAGCTCATTGTACAGATAACTTTTGTGCCATATCTAATTCAAAAAGTCTTCCAGGTCAGATGTTTTTTGAGTGATCTAGTCAAATTGTTCTCAATCTTTAATACTTGGACCCGTAGGTGTTTGGATTTATTCTCAGGGTCTATGAGTCCTCCACCTATATTTTTAAATGTCATAATCTTTTTTGGCCATAAGCTTTAAAAATCTTTTGTATGACCACTTTGTATTTGAGCTCTGCCACACAACCTCTGTGCTCTGCAGAAAGTGTTGAACTTTACATTGACTTTTGTAATGTAAATGAGGTCCCATGGCTAGAGGTCCTCAGATTTATTGTCAGGTGCCAGTGATTGACCTATTTGAAACATGCTCTAATCTACTCTCCCACCCCATGACAGGACCGCACATCCTCCACCATCCCTCACCTCTGCTTAACTCTTCCAGCAGAAGGAACTGGAAGAGTTCACAACACATGCAGAGTCATAGATTTGGGAGCTTAAAAAGTACTAGAGGCCCTCTGGTCCAGACTTCACAGTGTTAAGCAATCTACTGAAGTCTCAGAGCTGTTGGAGAATTTGCAATCCTGTGTATTTCCTGCTTTGCACTCCTGCCACCTGTTTTCACTTTTGGACAGCTTTAATTGTCGTTTTCTTTGTTGAACTTGAATCTGCCTCTTTAGAGTGCACTTAAAACCACTGGTTCTCTTTCTAAACTCTGGAGCTATACAAAACCAGTGTAATTATCCTCTGGTGAGGTATATATTGTAAGTGACAAGTTATTTAACTTTTTTTCTGGTAAGGTATGGGTCTTGTCAAAAGTCTGCAGTTTTCTTCTAAGGACATGGTAAGAATAAAGTGACACATTTGCATCTTAGAACAGGAACTAAAAATTTGAAAAGTGGAACCCTTTAAAAAATACTAGGGAAAAGTTGCTGATTAAAGAAAGACTCATTTGGCGATCTAGTCCTTTCCTAACATAACTTTTGCATATATGGTTTTTCAAAAGAGTTTTTCTATTGTCTGACTTTAAAACTGTATTAATTTTTAAATTTGTTTTTGAATAGGTAATATCTTTACATTGTTCAAATATAAGAACATGTAAAAAGGTATTCAAGAAAAGACTTGCCCCCATTTCTGTCCATTGTATGCCCAGTCTTCACACCTCCTCATCCCATAAATAATTTCAGGATTTCTTGATGCAAATACGAATACAACAAATACAAATGTTTATGTATTTTAAAATAGGTATTGCTTGAAATAAAAGACATATACTGTGAAACTCACATCTCTCATTTGGTCTCATTTTAAGTGATTCTACGTAAGATGTGTGGAAATACTGGTACAATTCTAGAGTGGGAATAACCTTATGAGCTTTGTGGACTGGGTACTTGTAAACAGTAGAAATTGATGTACAGATAAAGGTTTTTTTTTTTTCTTTTTTACCTTTGAGGTGTAATAACTTTTATTTTTCTTAATAACTTTTTCTGTGTATATAGTAATATATATTCATTGTGGAATATTCGGGAAGTATAAGAACACATAAAGAAGAAGAGTTAATTCATTTAGAATTCCATTTTGGCACACACTTCGCTGTTATTTCTCTCTGCATTTTTTTTCCTGGTCTTCCCCACCTCCTTTAAATCAGCTTAACCTCCATGTCCTCTCGATCACTCTTCCAGTAAACTTTGTCAGTATCTATATTTCCACCCATCTCAGTTTCAAGCATGCTCCTCTCTGACAGTCACCTCCTAACTGTCCATTTCACTTCCTCTAGGACCCTTTCTCCAACAGTCTTCAGTGGCACCAGGGTTCTAATTAGTCCACTAATCCTATCTGCCAAATTTCCATCCCTCCCACATCTTTACTCAGGTAGAGTCCATGTGTCATCATTAAATTATCTTGCACCCATCCTTAACACCCTTGCCTTTCCCTCAATCATAAGTCATGGGCGGTATACTAACTCTGGTTAATCTTATATGTCTGCTAACACTAACTTTGTACTGGAATTCCTGGTTGTGGCTCGTGTAAAAATATACAATGTTGTCAACTGGTCTCATTTAAAACCAGTGGCCACAAACCTCAAAACAGGCTTTTGGTGGTTCCTGGCATTTCTGTGATGTTTTCCTAGTTATGTCACCCTTTTGTTCTCTCAGAGGATTTGATACCTTTTGTCTCCTCAGACTACTATCAACCTTCATTTTCACTTTCATTTGGTCTCTCTTCCCTAAGGGAAGTAATCAGAAGAGACTTCCATCTTCCACTATCAAGTCTTTCGATGTATCATCAATTAACCCTTATTTGCCACTTTCCTGTCAGCGATGGGTGAGCTCTGTGCTACTCCCAAGAGTCAATGCCTCTTGTGCAATGATTATCCCATCTTGCTTACTCAAAGGACATCACTCCCGCAGCCCTTCCTCCTCTCTCCTGCTATATTAAGTCCTCCCTTTCTCCCAGATCATTCTCCTAGGCATATCAAACATGCTGTAATTTTCCCTTCCTTCAAAACAAAACATACAGAAAACCAAAACAGAAACTCCCAAGTGCCCATCATCTGTCAGGTACTCAGAAACAGACCTTGTGAGGAAGATTCTTGTGCAAGTAATTTGTATAGAAATTGCTCTTTGGAGAAACTTGCAGGGTGTGGGATGTGGAACAGGGAACGGAAGGATGCAAGCGAGGCTAAGGCAAGGGAGCTGGGTGTCCATTTTCCCTCACCCTTCCGTCCTTGGCTAAGAGCTGCCTCAGGTAGAGGAAGTTAAACTTCCAGGTGCTTCCTCTGTTTTGAGGGCAGTCCCTAATATAGTTCCCTCAAACAAAGGTGTGAGCCTTTCTTTCTCTTTTTCTTTCTTTCTTTTTCTTTCTTTCTCTTTCTTTCTTTCTTTCTTTCTTTCTTTCTTTCTTTCTTTCTTTCTTTCTTTCTTTCTTTCTTTCTTTCTCTCTCTCTCTCTCTCTCTCTCTTTCTTTCTTTCTTTCTTTCTTTTTGCGAAAAAGTAAGATTTATTGAAAGTACATTTTAGAAGGAGAGGGACCACTAGGAAAGGCTGCAGCCCTGTGGAATTTAGGAGATAAGGAGATAAGATAGTACACCCCAAAGGGAGAAGCAGGTTTCCAGCCAGGAATGCTGTGAGCCTAAAGGTGTGAGCCTTTAGAAACAAAAAAAAAGCCCTTCAAGCTACTGGGATGGGGGTGTGGGGGTAAGGAGGATGGGGGATAGAGGAGATGGGGGTTGGGGCAGAGGAGGACATAAAAGGATGTAAAAGATCTGCCTGGAGTACTAACAGCACTCCCTACACCCCTCTTGACCCCATTATCGCATCTTACCTTCCCACTCGTTACCCATCCTTAGGCCTGTGTAACATTGCAGGAGCTATAGTAAAACTGGAAGCCCATAAACCATATGTACAAATATAAACACCCAATCAACTACTCTCCTATTGCTTCTTTGGAATGACTTAAAAGGTCAGGTTAGAATTGACCCTTTTTGTGGTGGGCAGTGTGTCTGCCCCTGTTCTACCGCCTGCCCTTTCTCTTCTCACTCCAGCCCTTTCCAGATTACCTGAAGCCCCAATGTGTACAAAAGAACATAAAAATGTCACACCACGTAAGACAGTGTCCCCTTAAGCCCAGAATGTTGTGATAGAATTTTCCATGATCTCAACCTAAAAAATTAGGTATTTCCAGAAAAGCCCCATCTTTTTCTTTAACAACCCACTGTATATCTGTCATTTGTGAATTTATTTAAGTAGAAACATCCTTTCAACTTCTATTTTAGAACATCAAAAACATTGAAAAACTAAAAAACATATATTCCACAATTTAATAAAATAATTAAACAATCCAGTTAGATGGGCAAAAAAATATGATTATGAACCAAGAGTTAAAAGAAAAGGAATATGAATGAACAATAAATATACAAAAACATAATCAATTTCCTTAGTAACCATAGAACTATAGAAATAAAACCACGATGAGATACCATTTACATCCACTATATTGACAACATTTAAAAACCTGTTGATGGTAAGTATGGGTGAGGATATGGAACAAAGGAAAGTCTATTACGCTGCTTGGAAAAATGTAAATTGACACAATCACTATAGAGAACAATTTGGCAATACCTATAAATGTTGAAGATGTGCACGATGTATGATCCAACAATTCCATTTCTGGGACTATGCCATAAAAGAAACTCTTGCACATGCACGAGGAGATGGGGAGAATTTTCAGAGCAGCATTGTTTATGAGAGAGAAAAACAAACAAACAAAATAAACCAGAAGCAACCTAAACAACCTAAATATTTGTCCATAGGAGGGTAAATAAATTATAGTCACATAAGAGAATACTACCAAACTGTGAAACAAAACGAACAATATTGAAAAACTAGAGTTACTGGATTGAACCATATGAAATTGCCATTCTTCTAGGTAAGAAATAGATATCGGCAATTTCATAGAGTTCAGTCAAATACATGCATCAGAACTCAGTGCTTTCTGGAATTAGATCATGGTGGATGTGGACATTGTGAATGTACTCGATGTCACTGTACTATCCACTTTAAAATGGTTAAAATGTTATATAAAATAAAAAGTCTATTTTAAAAAGAAACAATGCAGAGCAAATAAAAGACTATATATAATGTGATACAATTTATACAAAGTTAAAACACACAAATCAGTTCTGTATGTCGCTTCTGGATTTATATATATGTTGTACAAACATAAAGGTATGCATTGGGGTGATAAACAAGAAGTTTAGAATAGTAGTTACCATAGATGGGGCTGGGGCTTGGGGAGAGAGGGAGGAGAATGCAATGGGGAAGAATTACGCAGGGGCTTCAACTTGAGCTGGGTGCTGGATCTGCAGGTATTTTCTTTCTTCTAAAATCTTATTGCTTGTCGATGCTGAGTAATGTCATTTGGCCACCAGACAGGATGATTTCTCAGCTTGTTGCACTGACACTTGGCGAGGTAGGGTCTGCGGGGTGGCTTCGTCCTCTTGGAGCAGAGTAAGATTCTTCATTTCAGTATGTGTCTGTATTTTTGGTAGTAGTTATTTCTGTGGTGGTTATATCATTAACATTGCCAATGCAGGCATAAGGAGCATTGACTCACTTTTTATTGCCCTGAGCCATCCGTGTTACAAAGTAACCTACTGATATCTAGCCTGGAACAGGAAGCAAGCCTACAGACGGTAAATTCCCTTGTGATGCCTCTGAACACCCAAACCTGTTCTGATAAATTAGTGGAAGTCAAGTGTTCGAGTGTAGTCTCAGCCTTCTTCATCTGAGACACCCACCCCTGCCTATACAGGGTAATTTGCACCTCAGCCTCAGTCCTGGAGGTAGAAGCCTAGTCTCTCTACTTGAGTCATCATTCTGAAATGTCAAGGACAGGCCAATTTTATCAACAGTTTCAGGCTCATGAGATATGGGCTTGGTCAGGTTAAAGATTATAATAAAATATTAAAAGAGGAAGTTTTATTACTTACGAGAAGGGCAATTCATTCTGCCAGTAATTGAAAGCACAGCGGTCTGTAGAAGAGTTAGGCTGGTTCCACCTCCTCAGGCCCCTGGCACTGACCTTAGGTCTTACATGCCTGTGTGTGTGTGTGACACATGCACTCGGCTCCCCTCATTTTGTTCTTTGTGTTCAGTAAGGGACTATTGTTTCTGGAAAGAAAAACAAAACTCATTCAGTGGCAGGAAGAGAACACATGTGGAGGCACTGAATATACTCCCAGATCTCAACCACTTCCCTTCTCACATTCTTTGCTCAGATGACTCATCCTGCCCACAAGCAGACAGGCAGGGTTTAACCGTTCCAGCCACGTGGCCTGAGGTTTACAGGGCCCTGAAGCAAGACAAACCTGGCCCCATCTTTCTCTTTTGGAGCTATGTAATTTAGAATTCTGAACTTATTACACTTCTACCCTCTTATTGTTCACACTTTTATTTCATGTGTATATGTGTCTATCTTCCTCATTTCACTGTAAAAATCTTTAATTTTTTTTCTACTTTCTTTATTTGGACACATAACACAAGCAAGTGGTAAAAAAATTAAAATGGTACAACAGGGAAAAGTAAATTTCACACTGGCCCCTGCCCCCCAGACCACGGAGTTAATTGTCTCCGATATTTTGAATATCCCTTAAGAGATGTCACTAAAGAAGAAATAAAAGTGAAAAACGAAATTATGAAAAGATGTTTCATCTTAGTAACTGCACAAAACAAACTAAAACAATGAGATACTATCTCTCAGATTAATAAAAGTTTAAAAAAAGAAAGAGATTGTCAAGGGCATGGGGAAATGGGCACTTTTAACTCTTTTCTTGTTTAGAAAAATAAAAAGTTCAGCTCATGTAGGAATGCTACAATTTCTAGGATTTAACATTTTCAGTGATTGAACTACTAAAAATAGAATGCTATCAACAGAATGATGTCATCTGTTTCTATAGACAATCGATACACTAGAGCGATGCAAAAATAATAATAAAAGCCAACTTTGGGGGTAAATTTAGGACTATAATCCACGAGTTATCTCTGGGCAAATGGGAAAAGGGCTAAATGCTATTTGTAATATAAATTGTGCAGCCTTTAGAAAAAGCAATTTTACTGCATCTCTCAAAAAATGTAATTGTACAACCCTATGACAGAGCAACTCATTCCTCTTCTAGGAATTTTTTCTTCAGGAATAGCCATGTTTACAAAAAACACGTGTTCAGTACTGCACAGAATGTAATAGCCCCAAATTAGAAACATCCACATTTCTTTAAATAAGGTAATGGCAAAATAAATTTTACAAGCTATACAATAATATACTAGGCATGAATTAAAAGAATGAATTGGGACTATATTTAGAGACCCAGAAATATGACTTTTATATCTTGATAAGTAAACCACATAAACGTATGGTTTGCAGCGTGCTTTCTTTATACATACTATATGTATATATAGTATATAAAGTCATATATACATTCCAGTTAGAGTCCAGAAATGAAAATCACGTCTGTCACTTGAAAGAGAAATTTTAGTAGGAAGAATTATTAACTAATAAATTAAGGTTTAGTACTAAAGGCAAAATCCCTCTAGGGTGAGGCAGAGTATCTAAGAAAGGAAGAAATTCAGAAGACTCCTCCCCACCCTACCCAGGTAGGGAATCAGAGCTGGTTGCAGAAGGCGTGGCTGTGCCCACTGGCAATGGGGAAGTTCACTGGGCTGTCTTTAGCCAGAGCTTGTCTGTAGTCAGCAAGTGGAAGCTGGTGAGCAGAAGGCTGCCCTCTGGTGTGCCAACAAAATTCTCTGGCTGCTGAGCATCACTGAGTCTTCTGTAAACCGCTGGCAGCTGTGCCTTAGGTGGTGGAAGAGAAGCACCTTGAACCAAGAAAAGTCCCTTCATCTGCTCTGCCTTGTGTTGTCTCTCCAATGTCCTTTACTAACAAAGCCTAAAATTGTGCCAGCTGGCCAGGGAGACATTTTGATACTGTGTAGCTACAGTATCACCAAGCAGGATGAAGGAGAGTGGGTTTGGATCTGAGAGGCAATACAATGATTGATACTGGCACAGTATACTGACCCTGCTTTTGTAAAGAAAATGGTACATGTGATATATGAACATGGATGCTATAATATTTGTTCCCACTCATTATGTATTTACTTTGTATGAAGAACCTGTTCTAAGGATTTTGCATGTATTCACTCATTTGATTTTCAGAATAACCCTTAAATACAGAAATTTTTAACATCTCTATGAATGAGGACACTGAAGCACTGAGCTGTTAAGTAACTTGCTCCATGTCACACAGCTTGTAAGTGGCAGAGCAAGAAACATTATGGCTTTATAGCACAGAAAAAAGACTGAAAGTATCCAAATGTTAACAGTGGTGACCTCTCAAGGAAGCACTGAAGAGGCTGTGGGAGAGGCTCTCACTTTTTATTCAGTGCTTCAAATAAACACAGGGATGAAACGACTGCTTTTTACTTTGTTTCTGTATGAATGGGTAGGGCTTGTGGGTGCATTTTTCAAAGAACAAACTAAAATAATGAATAAATGACAACTCCCTGTGCCGAGTAGTAATAAACAAATATTAGATGAGAACGTGAGCACTTTCAGCAGCGGGAGGCAGGCATTCCAGGAGGGAGTGGTAGTGGCCTGAACAAAGCTTTATAAGAGGGTGAGTCACATACTCTGAGTGTTATTTTTCCTTCACACTGGGTCTGACCTGAGCTTTGCCTGGTTATCCACAGTGAGCTTCCTGCCTGCCCTCCCAACCTCAACAGTTTCAGGGAAAAAAGGTGGCTGGCTAATGGCTGCCTGACGGATGACAGCGGACAAGGGAATTAGCATTTATGAAGCACCTGCTCTCTGTAAGGTGACAAGTGCAAACACCAGTTTACTGCTTTACTCAGCTCCCTACAGCAACCTTATCAAGTAGTCATCATTTTCCCTATTTTCCACATGAGAAGACCAAGGCTCTGCAAAGAAAAGGAAGCAAAGGAAGGTATCTAGATCCTCAGCAAGAGGCAGAGCTAGGATTTGACTTCAGATCTATCTGATCCCAAAGTCCAAGCTCTATCCACCACACCCAGGTGTTTTCCACATAGTAAAGGCCTAGGCCCATTTCCCTAACTATCTTCTGGCAGGCTGATCCTGGTAGCTGCCCAGCAAGAGGCTAAGGGTTACAGGTCAAGGTGTCAGTGGAGGAAGAGCCAAGCCAGAGATGTTGACATTGATTTTCAATTTACCGTCATCTCTCCTTCCTTCTAAGAACAGTCCCTGGGCTACATTCATTTTCAGGCTGTGAGGGGTTGGCCCTGGGCAGCCTGAGCATAGTTGGTCACTAGAACCTTGGGAATTTTGAGGTAGTCTGGAATTTTCAGAGATCATGAGGAAGAGAAAAGGTGAGCACCACTGCTGAGTCCAGTTCAGAACCAATGGGCTGACTGGAGCAGGGGCCAGTTGGGATCTACCCACCCTTCCTTCAGTTATCAGTCTACTGTTGTTCCCTGCAGCCTTTGTAGGCACGGAGGGAAGCAGTATTTAGTTAAGTTCTTGATGTTTGTGCTATGAGCTAATACAACGTTCCCTTATAGTGTGGGATCTTTCCACAGAGGAGGTACCACTGGTGATTATGGGTGGTACACAGACATGCATTAAACAATGATGGATAACATAGTGAAAAGTTATTCCCTATACAATTCTCTTATATCGGGGTGGAGGGGGGGAGTGGGGGGGGAATCCACTATCAGTGCTAATATATTTTTACTGTGTCTCAAAACACACTAACTTCCCATTTTGACAAATGAGAGTAGGCAATAGTATTTAGCTAGAACTTAGTGTTCCATTTTTATTTTATTTATTTTTTACAATTCCTCGTTTGTAGCAAATGTAATTGCTCTTCCATTTATGGTAGTAACATAAAATTCCCTTTCTTAAGAACATTGGTTTATGTAAATTTTTATTCAAGTAAAGAAAGTGAATCAGATGAGACAAATAAAAGAACAAATAAATAGGAAATAAGATACAAGTTGTCAAAGTCATCCAGGAATGACTGAAGTGGGCAACTTAATGCCATTCATGGTGAAGGCCAGGCTGCTCTGAGAGACAGCACCTGAAGTACCCAGCTGATGATTCAGCTATAGAAGCCCAGACTCTTTAGTGAAAGTTCTGGAATGAGCTTTGGTTGGAGATGAGTGATTTCTAGGATAATAATAAGGAATTCTTTTATATCTGAGTCTCACTGCGCATGTACGTTTTCAATCTGGGAATATTAGGAAGTGTGGGAACAGAACAGACTATAAACAATTGACAGGAAATTGGTGGTTTTCCTTGTTGGACACAGGAGTGTATCATTGGAATAAGAGACAACAATATTTGCCAGTGGGAAATCCCACAATCCCCACGCCCAGTCCTTCTTCCTGTGGTACCATTCTGAACATGTAAAGCTGTTTCTTCTGATATTTAATTCTACATTTATATGTAACATGCTTATATTTCTATCTTTTGATTAATCAATTTTGTTTTTTTAGGTGAAGTCATGAAATGTGTTATTCAAATCTATTGCTCTACTGCTTCTTCCCTTTGTCCCGTCAGTTACTGTGACAGGCGCATAAATGCCTTATACTAAGATTGTGGATCGTTTCTCATTTTGGTTCTGATCACTTTGCTTTATGTCTACTTTGTTTGATATTAGTGTGATGATACCAGTTGATATATCTTTTTTCATCTTATATTTACAGTGTGTCTGTTGTCCTTACACTTGAAATGTCTGTTGTGAGCAGTGTATCGTTGGTTTTTCATGTTTGTTTTACAAAATCCAGCCTGGTAATTCTCATTCCTTAAAATGAGAATATTTAGTTCATTTTTGTTTAATGTAATTATTGATATAATTGGGTTTAAATATAATATTTTTCTCGTCTTCTATTCGTGGTGCTAGTTCACTTTTCTCTACTTCCTTGACTTCCTTTGGATGAATTAAATAATTTTTTGTAAGTCCATTTTACCCTTTTACTAGCTTGTTAATTATTCATTCTTCTATTTTCCTTTTGGTGGTTGCTTTAGAACTGCACTGTCCAATAATGTAGCCACTAGCCACATGTCTGTTTAAACCAGTTTTACTGAGGCATAATTGATAAACAACAAATGGCACATACTTAAAGTACATGATTTGATAAGTTTTAATGTATATATACATACATGTGAAATCATTACCTCAGTCAGGATAATAAACATATCTATTACCTCCACAATATTTCTTATGCCCTTGTTGATCCTGCCCTCCTACCCCTCCCACCCCTGCTTCTTTTAGGCATTTAGTGCTATAAAATTAAGCACTGCTTTAGTGACATCCCACAAATTTTTGATATGTTTTGTTTTCATTTTAATTCAGTTCAGAATACAACCTAATTTTCTTTTGATTTTTTTTTTTGACCCATGGATTATTTAGAAGTATGTTGTTTAGTTTCCAAATAATGGATATTTTCCAGACATTTTCCTGTTGTCCAGGCCAATAATAAATTCCTGGCCTGATGAAATCAGATATCCTATTTCCCAGAGGAAGATTTATACCTCAAAACCACAGGTATTTTATGTCAGTGGTCATTGCCAGAGCAAATTCCTCTACGCGTGAGATAAATGTTTAATAAACCCTCCAGAGGGCAGCAAGTAGACATTTGAAAATTCAATTCAAAAATCCTCTCTGATCCAGTCAAGCAGATGGGGCCAGCACAGGTAAGGCAAGAAGGAAGAAGCTGGCAAAATGGACTCTGTTCAGGGTTAGTGTTTAAAGGAGGTAGAGAGAAAGGAGGCTGGAGTGAAATTCTGGGAGAAAATTGACCTAAGACTCCATATTCGTTAAGATCCATTAGTTTTTACAATACACACATACCTAAGGATGATGTCTATGGATAAAGGCGTTACTGCTTAACTTTATATTTCTTATTCTTCTTTTTGACATTTTCAAAATTGTTTGAGGTATATAATGCTTTTATTTCTTTTTTTCTTTTTCAGAAAAAACTTTAATGATGAAAATTTTGAATAAAGGTTTTTAAGGTTTAATTGTCTGTTGTGGATGGGAGAGGGACAGGAATCTAGACAGGGTTCCTAGTCAAGAATAGTGACTGTCTGATTCGGCTGAAACATGCACGTGTGGTGCAGGCAGATGGGTGGGGAGCTGAGGTCCCAGGGAGGTGAGGGAGACCCCTGTCCTTATTTGGGAAGAGGGCCAGGGAAGAAATATGTACTATAGCCAAAAGGCCTCACACTCAAATGGAAGATTGTTTTTTTAATTGAGGCCATTTTGAGATATATTTTGAACCAGCATATTTGGTTAATAAATACAAGTAATCTGGAGCAGATTTAAGACACTCGTGGTAAACAAGCTCTTTAATTACTTGACAGCTGAAGGCATTTAGCAACCTCCCAAGTTGGAAGCGAGACATGGCTATTTGCAACTAACCTAAATTACACTGACGAGCCTTGGTTTTTTCAACAATCCCAAACTTTTCTTCATAGAAACAAACAAACAAACAAACAAACAAACCAAAAACAGGTATTGAACTTCTATTCGGTAAGGCATGTCTATTAAGAAGTGAATGGTGAAATATGGGTGTAGAGGTAAGGAGATGAAGACAATAAATAAATCATGAATACTTGTAGATTTCTTTCAGGGCACGTTCTTCCCTCTGAATTAAAGAACAAAAAATGACACAAAACAAACAAGAAGAATGTTGTGACATGGTTTTTCAATGGAAAAGTAAACAGCTGAAAAAGTGTCAGTTATTTCTATCCTCCACTTAAATCTTCATAGTCTTTGACTTTCTTCATCAGATTCTTAATCATTTGGAGTCTTTTCAATGTGTATGGCTTTCTTTTCTCTGGTAGGATCCTTTTCTTTATCTTTATGAAAATATCTAGAAAGGCCTAGGAGGAAAAACAGAAAGTCAGGAGACTGAAAGCGTCGTATTATTTGTGTGTGTGTGTGTGTGTGTGTGTGTGTGTGTGTAACCTTTTAATTGAAATATTACATAAGTACTGAAGAATGCATGAGTCGTAAATGCACAGTTTTTTCACTTCCTTTTTTCTTCTCCATACCAGAGGTCTCATTTCTTATACCAAGTATATTCTTTCACCAAGAAAGCATGCTGGTTCATAAAGTCATTAGTTTACTTGTACACCAATTGTTCTATCTCTGGCTTCATCCTGGCTCAGAAAGAAGTTAAGAGGTGAAAGTAGTAGTTTTGGTTCTGTGTCAGTGCCGCCTGTGGGCCAGCTTTGTATGATAATTAAGCAACGGCCTTTGAGGTCAGGAATCACTTGGACTGAAAGGCTAGCCTGGGCAACAGTGGAAAGAGTAATTTTGTATTCTCATCAAACAACTTGGACAAAAACTTTGGGAACAGCCTGCAGGCAAATGGAGATCAGCTGTGGGGTCTTGACTAACTATGTAAGAAGAATTTGGACAAAAGAGGAATATTAGGATGGTTTGGTCAGGGTGGGCTTCCTGGAGGAAATGAACAGTGTTGTGTGGATTCACACTTTGGAATATCAAATAGAGAGAATATTCCAAGTTGGGACAAAAAATAACAGGGTCAAAAGAGAAAAAGCTGGGTGGAACAGCAGGATTTTATCAGGGACCAAAAGTTGAGCTACAGTTGAGGTGCTATAGGAAAGAACCCTGAGAAGACTTGAGGCATCTTTGGGGACAAATGGAGAACTTGGTCTATTTGAAGAAACATGCCTTGAATATGTGGGATGTCACTTAAAGTTTCTAATTTTTTTTTTTTAATGAGATGATTTCAGGGAGTAGTCACTCTCACTCCCAGCACAGGAGGCACTACACTTGTATTCTCTTTACTCTTCTGAAATGCATTTTCCTTTAACTATTAAGTACCTTCATCTAATTTCTGTATTTTGTTGCCTGAGCTGACTTATACTTTTTGATATAATAACAAATCTTTTTAAGAGTTCACAGACACCTATCAGCTTACTTTTCTAATATGTTTCCTCCTTAATTCTCTGGTCCCTTGGGCTGATTGTGCTTTGGGTTCACTGGCTTTCTCTCAGTGATCACTTCTTTTAGTTTCCCTCCCCCTCAGACTTTTTCACCCTTTTCAACCAAGAGAACCCTCCCAGTTCAGGTGTCACTGGTGATGGGCAATCACTACCGCATTGTCTGTGAGCTTGCTCTTGAGAAGCTCCCACGGCAGCAGAATTGTGAAGCTTTTGACCCTACCCCTGGTGGCTTTGGATACAACCTGATATAGCACTTGTCTGTTGATAAATGAAACCAAGCTCAGGAAACCTGCCTCTTTTTCTGCCCTTCTTTCCAATACCAGCGAGACCCTAGTCTTAGAGCATCTGGGGAACTTTTAATTCCTTTTAGTTACCTGTTCACCTGTCCCTCATGCCCTCCTAAGAGATGTTTATAAATAAGCATTCTCAAATTATTTCATAGATATTTTTGAAGTACCCATGTTATTGAAGACAGGCCATTTCTAGCATACAGGAGGGAAGGCCTAGACCTTCAATGTCTCATAAGCCAAACAAATCCAAGAAATGCAGGGATGTAGATCTGACCCAGAAATACTCTTCTCCTTCTTAAGATTCTTCAAGAAAAAATAATTTTAAGGCCCATTCACTATCTTTCATTTTCTTTTATTTTTTGCCTCTTCCTTTTCCCCCTTCCCCCAGAGGAACATTAGTCATTCCCCTTAAAAGAGCAGAAATATAATGATGCCTCCTGTCATCACTCTTATTTTACCTGGTGAAACAGCTTATGCTGACCATGTAAAAGGAGTGGGGGAAGAATACAGGAAAAAAACAATTAATTTTCCATTGTAATAATTAAGGTATACATTTGCTAAGAGAACCACATGAACAGAAAAGTGGAACAGAGCAGAGAGCCCAGAAATTGTCCCTAATACACAGACATATGACATAGGCAAAGCAGGTCTTACAAATCAACAGTGAATTTGGGAATGTTAAATAAGTGTTGCTGGGAAAACTGGTTAACCACTTGGACAAAAACTCATTTTAGAACTTCACGTTCCATTGTACAACAAAATTAATTCATTGGGTCAGACATTTAAATTTAAAATAAAGAACAAATAAAACAAACACATTTATTGAATTTCTTACCTCTATGTGAGAAAGACCTATTCAGGCTTAAAAGCAATTTGAGACATTGACAGAGGAATATAGAAATAAATGATTTTTTTAAAGATGAAGCATTTCAGTATACCCCACTATTGACCAAATAGAGATGAACACTGGAAATAAAATAGATATATTTGAATATCCAAGAAATTAAAAACACACATTCTCACTCTCTCTTACAAATAAAGCAAAATAAAACAACAGAATTGGAAAAATATATATGATAAAGGAAATAAATCAAAGTTTAAGAAATTGATATCAAAAATTTATATACATAAAAAGACCAATACCCCATATCCATTTAATAAGTGACAAAAATAGATGGAATGGTTAATTTACACACGAGAAAATTTCTGTTACTGAAGCAGTTACAGAACATAGAAAAAGACATTTCCCAGCTAATTTGGTGAGGTGCACATAGCCCTGAATCCACAAGAACAATTCAAGCAATTTACTTTTGAGAAACTGAGACAAATTACTTTTAAGAAATCCTATAATCATCTCAAAAGATTATGGAAAAATTATTTTATAACTTAACACTCCTTCCTGATTTTTTAAAAAAAATGCTGGCGAGCTAATGGAAGGAGGAGTCTTCAGCTTGATAAAAATATCTACCAGAAACCTAAATCAAAAATCATACTTATTAGGCAAACTTTGTAAATATTCTCATTAAACTCAAAAACATTATAAAATTGTCTGTTATTAATGTGTTGTTCCACACTATTCTGGAGAGCCTGACAATTTATTAAGTTAGACAACTTAACAAGTCACTTTAACATGTATATCTGATGTGGAAAGGGCAGCTTACCTGTGAGGTAGGCCAGGTAAAGCCTTTGTAATTGCCTGTGGCTGGGCCTGAAAGTTTGGTCACATATAGGATCTGGCCTGGGGACAGACTCTCAACTCCATTGTTTGCTTTTTCAGAGCTCAAAGGAGAAATCTTATCATGGAACTGAATGAGTCAGACTTTGAGAGACTGTCAAGATCCAGGTAATTAGTCTGAGGTCACAGTCTATATGGTCCAAGTAGGATGATTAGACCAGCGTGGAGGACTGAACATAACCATGAGCCCCAACGATTGCCAGGTCAGGAAAAGATGTCTAATAGTCCATATAGGTCTACTCTAGAGATTCAAGAGACTTTTTACCTAAGCCTGGTGATGGATTGTTTTACTTTGCCAGTCTCATTGATTCAGGTGCATGCAAGTGTCAGTAATCACACGGACGCCAACGTGGCTGGTTGCAGGAAGTCGAGGGCTATGCAGGTGTCCAACACTGCTTGGGCCAAGGACTTGAGGTTGGTCTGTTGTTTCTCCAAAGCTGAAGTATTGCCATGAATGACCTCAGCAAGGGTCAAAGTCAGGTTGCACACAACCCTTTCTAACCAAAAGACTTTGACAGTGGAAATAATTCCCTGCAGTTGGTAATGCCCCCTGGCAGTTCTCCTGAGGAACTGGGGTCCCCCTGGTTTGTATTTCCCATCCTACCCGTGTAGTGTGACATGATAAGTGGGTGGCGACTGTTTTGAATATTTGGAAGTCTCTTATTAAAGCCCCATCTATATGCATTACATTGCTAAGAGGAAGGCAAGTGAAGGCCTGTTTTTACAAAACAAATAACACACCATGGGGCACACACAGCGCTGAGAGTGTAAGTCATTGCTACCAAGGGGATCTACCAGCCAGAAGTCACTTCTACTGTGCAGGATCCTTCAGTAGAATTGAAAAGTCTGTATAAGGCGGGGCCAAGTGTAAGGGAGGAGAAAGCCTGCACTACTGAGGTCAAAATAGCCCCAGTGTTGGGCTCCCATGTCTCTTTGTTCAGATGTTCCAGTTGTCCCTGTCTCCAACAGGAACAAGTTAACACCTAGGAAGGCATTTGCTCTTGCATTGTCAGAGTCCAGTTGCAGCCCCACATTGGATCTGGAATAATAAGGTTGGGATAGCTGAGGTACCAGAAAGGTCCGTATTTAGAGAAATGTCCATTTGTAGTATTCATCAGCAGCGCAATCAGATGTTTATCTGTAGGGTCAGGTAGTGGGCGACACATCCAGCAGTTTGTCAAATATCAGGTTGAGGCAACTTCTGGGAAAGGATAATCAATGAATTTGGTGATGTGAATAACAATCAGGCTATTCTGTGGGAGAGAGAGGGGCTAGATCTCCACCTCTCCCTTCCCCATAACCAAGCTCACAGGCCTAAAGGTGCTCATGTCCTGTTAATTGGAGGCTCTTTTCCATATTGACCTCATGTGGGCAGTCTGTTCTGTACATAAGCAAGGATAGCACCTTTTATCAATCCCCCCCCACCACACCAGGCTTGTGAACCCTTATCACCTGGCTTGGATCCTCTTATGATTCAACAAAGTCCTAACTAGAATGAATGAATGAATGTCCTAACTGGACTCCTGGAAGAAAAAGAAATTCAAACTCTAAATGAAAAAAGCACATCATCATGCTCTCTTGAAATATTTGAACTGAGAATGATCTTAAAGATTGTCTAATCTAACTCCTTCATTTTGGACCAAGTCTGGGTACCTTATTTCCCGGCCTGTGCTCTGTTCGCTCTGCAGCATGGCCTGTCATGCAACCATGGTACGAAAAATGGTGTGTCTCATTTCCGGCTCAGAGCCCCACCCTCTCACGCTGATTCGATGAGTCTGTTCTGCCTGTGGAAATTCCAGAAGTTGTGTTCACAGGAACAATAGCAAAATGTTCTTCATTTGAATTTCATTACATTTTGGAAGGTGTTTCTTGGCAAGAACACATCCCAGAAAGAAGCGTCTGTATTTGCCCTCTGGTAAGATTTATTTAGGCTTCTAGAAAGGAGCCAGTTTGTTTCCAGAACTGTCTAGGCTAGTGGCGTCCAGGCGATACTTTTCTTTTAACCGCATATATATAGATTACAAGTTTCTCTTGCAGTCAACTAAAAGCGAACCTATTAATAAATAACAGCCTCAATTTTTGAGCTCCATGACTACTTCTCTAGTCATGGTTGTTAATTAACTCTTTTTTCCTACTGTTTAAATAGTTAACAAGATAAAGAAAAATATTTAGAACATTATAATAGGAAATGTAGGACAAGAAGGTCGGGGGAACCTTACATTATGGGTTGACGATGCTGAGCTATGTTAAGGTCTTGCTTAAGGGAGCTCTGGTGTGTAACCAGCTTGTGTGCCGAGTGAATGTTTGATCAGATCTGGTGGGGACATGGCTGACTGAGGCGGCTGTCACTGATGATCACAAGCAGCAACATTATCAGTTTAGGTTTTCAGTCTGAGTCTTTCAGTTAATACCCGCTTCAAAACAAGAAGCATATTTTCCTTCAGAAAATCATTTGAAGGTTTTTTCACCTTGGTGGTATGGATCCACGATATTAAAGGAGCTGAAATGCAGACGGGCGCCATCCTGTGATTTCCAGTGGCGGTCCCGCATGTTTCTCTTTATCATTCTAGTGATGCTGCTCTGCAACACCCCTTCTCATTTACCAACACACCTTGAAGATTGCTCCCTGTCATAACATGTCTTTTGTTCTCTGGCCTGCCTTTTTACTCTCTTAATGGTTTTATCTGTTGAACAGAAGCTCTTCATTCTAATACAGTCCAGCTGATCATTTTTTGCCTTATGGTTAGCACTGTGTGTCCTGTTGAAGAGTTTTGTCTATTCTAACATCATGAAAACATTCTCTTAGGGTTTCTTACAAAAGCTTTGTTGCTTTCCTGTTTATATTTAGGATCCGTCTGGGTTTGAATTTTCTGTGGGTAGGAGATAAAGGTTCATTTTACTTTTATATGACTATGCAATTTATCTTTCATTATATATTATAAAGACCATCCTTTTTTTCCCATTTCACTACAGCATCATCTTTATCTATTAATCAGGTAATATTGTATGTGTAAGAACTTTTTCTTTTTTTTCTTTTTTTTTTGTCTCTCTCTTTTTTTTTATGGTGACATTGGTTAATGAAATCCAGTAAGTTTCAAGTGTACGATTCCACAGTAAGGCATATATATATACTGCATTGTGTGTTCACTGCCCATAGTTAGATTTTTTCTGTCACCACATATTTGACCTCTTACCCCATTTACCAACCCCCACCTCCTCCCCCTTACCCTCTGGTAACCACTAGTCAATTGTTCATGTCCATGAGTCTCTGTTTGTCCTATTTGTTTGTTGCTTTTAGGTTTATATCCCATGTATAAGTGATATCATGTGGTTTTCCACTTTTTCTGTCTGGCTTATTTTACTTAGCATGATTATCTCGAGGTCCATTCATGTTGTCACAAATGGCAGTATTTCATCTCTTCTTATGGCTAAGTAATATTCCATTGTACATAGGTACCACAGTTTCTTTATCCAGTCATCTATCGTAGGACATTTTGGTTGCTTCCATGTCCTGGCCACTGTGAATAATGCTGCTATGAACATTGGTGTGCAAATATCTTTTTGGATATTGGTTTTCAAGTCTTTGGGGTAAATACCCAGGAGAGGGATTGCTGGATCATATGGTAGAACAATTCTTAGTTTTTTGAGGAACCTCCATACTGTTTTCCGTAGGGGCTGTACCAATTTACAGTCTCACCAGCAGTGTATGAGGGTTCCTTTTTCTCCACATTCTCTCCAACACTTGTTATTATTTGTCTTATTGATAACAGTTATTCTACCAGGTATGAGATGGTATCTCATTGTGGTTTTGATTGACATTTCCCTAATAACTAGTGATATTGAGCATCTTTTCACATGTTTGTTGTCCATTTGTATGTCTTCTTGAGAGAAGTGAAGAGCTTTTTAAAGAAGTAATAGATGTTATTTTTTAAAGTAGTTTTAAATTTACAGAAAAATTGAGCAGGAAGTAGAGTTGCTACATACCACTAACTTTCCTCTTTTATTAACATCTTGTATTAGTGTGATATATTTGTTGCAACTGATGAACCAATATTGATACATTATTATTATTAACTGAAGTCCATAGTTTACATTAGCATTCACTCTTTACATTGTAGTTCTATTTATTTTGCCAAATGCAAAATGTCAAATATCCACCATTACAGTATCATACAGAATAGTTTCATTACCCTAAAAATCTCCTGTGTTCCACCTACTCACCCTCACTCCCCTAACCTCTGACAACCACAGATCTTTTTACTGTCTCTGTGTTTTTGCTTTTTCCAGAATGTCATATAGTTGGAATCATATGACACATAGCCTTCTCAGACTGACTTCTTTCACTTAGTAATATGCATTTAAAGTTCCTCCATATCTTTTCATAGCTGGATAGTTCATTTCTCTTTAGTACTGAATAATATTCCACAGTATGGATGTACCACCGTTTACTTATCCATTCATCTACTGAAAGACGTCTTGGTTGCATCCAAGTTTTAACAATTATGAATTACAAATAAAGTGGCTATAAACATTTACGTGCAGGTTTTTGCGTGTGGACATACATTTTCATCTCATTTGGGTAAGTACCAAGGAGCATAATTGCTGCATGGTATAGTAAGAGTATGTTTAGTTTTGTGAGAAATTATCAAACTGTCTTCCAAAGTGGCTGTACCATTTTTTATTCTCACCAGCAGTGAATGAGAGTTCCCATAGCTCCCCATTCTCACTAGCATCTGGTGTTGTTAGTGTTTTAAATTTTATTGATTCTAGAAGGTATATAGTAATGTTTCATTATTGTTTTAATTTGCAATTCCTTAATAACATACAACCTTGAGCATCTTTTCATAGGCTTTTTTGCATCTGTATGTCTTTTTAGTGAAGTGTTTGTTCAGATATTTTGCCCACTTTATAACTGGGTTGTTGTTTTCTAACTGTTGAGTTTTAAAGATAGTAGTCCTTTATCAACTGTGTCTTTTGAAAATATTTTCTCCCAATCAATCTGTGGCTTTTCTTTTTATTCCCTTTTGTATCTTTTGACTAGCAAAAGTTTTTAATTTTAATAAATTTCAACTCTTCAATTATTTCTTTAATGGATTGTGCTTTTAGTGTTATAACCCAAGGTCACCTGGGTTTTCTCCTGTTACCTTCTAGAAATTTCAAAAAAAAATTTTTTTTTATGCCTATAGCACCTGGTCTTCCTAGATGGTCTCCCATCAAAGTACTAACCAAGCCTAACTCTGCTTAGCTTCCGAGATCAGACATCAGGTTTGTTCAGAGAGGCATGGCTGTAGACCATGGATTGTGGCTCCAATGGGGCTCAAATCCAGGACCTTCTCTGTGTAAAGCAGACGTCCTAACCACAACACTATCGAACCATGCTAAGAAATTTGTGTTTTACATTTATATCTGAGATCCATTGTGAGTTCATTTTTGTGAAAGTTTTATGGTCAGAGTCTAGTTTGTGTTTTGTTTTGTTTTGTTTTGCTCATGGATATTCAGTTGTGCCAGTTTCTATCTCATGAAAAGACTACCCTTTCTCTCAGCTCAGTCACTTCACCTCTTTGAGTTTTAGTTTCCTAAATGTCTTCATAACATCTTCCCTACCTGTCTAAGGCTAAAAACTGTAGTGACCAGTGAGAGTCAAATAAGATAAAATAAGGAAATGCTTTTTTTTTTTTTTTTTTTAGTTTTAGGGAAATGCTTTAAAATTGTATCATGTTTAACAAATTTATTCTTATTACATCATAAAAAGTGGCTCTTGGAAGGTGGCAATGGTTGCACATGTACTTAATGTACTTAATGTCACTGAAGTATCTATTTAAAAGTGGTTAGAATGATAAAATTTATGTTATGTATATTTTACCATAATAAAATTTTTTAATGACTCTTGACACTAGTCCTTAGGGTTTGAGGTCCCTCATTTCTTGGGTAGAGGCATATAGTAAAGCGAGAACATGGAGGACCCTCACCGTGTCTATTTTCAGAACTTAAGAAAATATTGAAAAAGCTAGGTTGGCGACATGATTATGGGCATCCCAGCCCAACAATTACTTCAATTTCCTACTTTCTAGATCAGTGGTATGGGTCCTAGTTTGCACTTCCTTTTCGAGAGAGTAGAGGGGGCAGGTACTGGCAACCAGCAAGTGGCAGAACATACATGTTGAAATCAATGACTGTAACCTCCTCTATTTGCCTGTGACTGTCTAATTATCTCAACCACAGCAAAATTCAAAAAACTTAAAATCTCAAAGGTTAAGAACTTTTAGACAACTAGTTAGATCTCTCCCTGCAGGGCCCAGGAAGGAGTGAAATAGATCGACTGGAATGCAATTTATTTTTCTTTCCCTCACCACTTCCTGGAGGGAGTCTAAGGCTGGAGCCAAGGCCAGCTGTAAGAGTCAATGAAAACATGGGAGTGGGGTGATTGAACCACACAGGAGACCACCTGGCCTGTGGATCAGTTATGTACAACTTAATGAAGAAGCAACAAACAAAGAAAATGCACATTCAGAAGATTTTTGTTTCACTGTCAGAATTTATCCTTGACTAATGGCCTATGGTTCAAATCCTGATCAGTGGGAAGGATGTGCTACAGTGAGTGAGCTGCGAAAAAGTTTAGTCTTTCTTGGCTTTCTTATGGAGATTCACAGATCCAAATCTGCTTAGCAGTTCAGTAGATGTGAGTCTCCAGAGCAGGCCTTCAGGTGGGAGCTGAGATTCAGGAGGGCGGAAACCACTTGGTGGGTAAGTCAACCCAGCCATCCTCACCCTGCACTTGGCAAAGACCACCTCCCCTATGTCCTGCTGCTACTGCAACACCTCCAGGTCTTCCAGCTTCCCTGGGACCAAAGGCCACCTATATCATTCATTTCAATATGGAGGCAAAAAAACTGTTTAGAGCAAGTGAATTAATAATGATCCTTTCAGATGACAATAGGAATTTTATCAACCTGAGGTTCACTATTCACTCATTAATTATTCATTTTCCTTTTTAAAAAGAGCTAAAACTGGGAGAGCCTGGGATTAACACCTTACAAATGACAAATTGAAGCCCTGAGACACTCCCCCATGCACACATACACCCATCCACAGCACAGCCTGCTGGGTGTCTCTGTCAACCTTTGACAAATAGCCGGATATTTCTCCAGCAAAATAATTTTATTCAGGAAAAACAAAGAATTGAAATTTAGGACATGTGGTCTGATGGTGTACTGTGTGAAAGTCCAGTGAACGAAGGAGAGCAACACTCTTTTATGGACTTGAGAGGGGCTGGTATAACCAAGACCTTCTAAGGAAACTGAAAGAAGTATAGTGACTTTACATTGGCTGAATTATGGCAGTCTCTCATTGGCTACGCTGTTACTGGGCAAAGAGGAATCTTTTCTTCCTTCTTCTGAGGTAGTCATGTATTATCACTT
Source organism: Eidolon dupreanum (assembly GCA_028627145.1). Classification (NCBI taxonomy): domain Eukaryota; kingdom Metazoa; phylum Chordata; class Mammalia; order Chiroptera; family Pteropodidae; genus Eidolon; species Eidolon dupreanum. The sequence goes on from CM053503.1 coordinate 144,325,194, forward strand.
CCTGTTGGAGATGCAAAGTACATCTCTTCCTGTTGTACGGTGAGTGGCACATCCCTGAGAGTTCTCTCTTCTAGCCTCCCAACTCTATTTTAAATGTGTTTTCTGTTTATTAATTTTCACACCTCCAGTGGCTCATCTATATCTGCTGGGCTGTGTCTGGGTGCAGATTGGGGGAGGAGCATAAACTCTTGAGTTAGATAATCCTGGGTTCATTTGCTGGACCTGCCACTTGTCAGCTGATTGACACTGAACTTAGTTTCCTCATCTGTACACTATGTCTAACAATTCATAGTCATCTTACAGATGTTGTGAGCTTAAGTAACAATGATGGCGAATATTTACTGAGAACTATCAAAGGCCCTGCTGCTACTCTAAGCGCTCAGTCTGTTTTATCTGCCAGAATCCTGCTCAGGTAGGAATTCTAAAACTGGGGCCTGAAGTCTGACTTTTCAAACCTCTCCAGTTAATTCTCAGGTCAGTCAAGTTGAGAACCATGGATGTTGTATTAATGTTTACATGGTGAATAATCACTCAGGGTCTTAGAGAAAAACAGAACTCATTCTGTCACTCACTAGCTCACTTGGCCAAGTCTTTCAACCTCTACAAGCCATAGTTTCATCATCTATAAAATGGGAGCAAAAGTACCATCCACTTCTTAGAATTCCTCAGAAGGTATAACGACCCAGTTTTGGTGACTGTGTCTGACACGCATAACACATTTGATAAATGTTGGCTGATGCCATTAGGTCACCTCCTTTTTCTTAGGTGACCAAGAACCCAAAGACCTGATGACCTTTATGCATAGGTCACCCTGTCTTAGTTTAAATTTATTGCTCTTCCAGCCACATGGTTTATTTCAAATCCTAACTTTGAAAAGGGACTAAGGTGTTATAGTGGAAATATCCTGTGTCTGGCCCAACAGAACTGAGTTTGAATTATGGATCCGTTTGAGCCTGTTTTCTCACCCATAACAGGGGAGAACAAGCTCTTGCACCGCTGTGAGAATTAGAGCTAATTTGTGTCAAGGTACAACATCTAGGCACTGTATTATTATCAGTGTTTTGGTTATAAAATGTATAAGATGTGAAAATAAAAGGGCAGAAAACTCTTTACAAAATCGAAACAGGAAACAGAGGAAGAGGGTGGGGAGAGGATGGAAGATGAAGAAAAGCTTGGGGGGGCGGTAACCTAGGGCCCAGGGTCCTGGGGGACAGATCACCATCTCTCTAGGCTCAGCACTGGACAGGCACTGGTTGCTATCAAACTAGGAGCATGGCCAGGGATGTGAACGGTGTCCTCAGTTACCCTTACTCAGGGATGATCCAGACCTGCCTCCCACTTTTTTATGCAGGATTTCCCCACATTTCTGCTAGAGGCCTGCTTTGACCCAAGAAGAGCCCCTGCTATACCATCTGGCTTCAGTACTGAGATTTGGGCCACTGCACAGAGGAATAATTCCTTTCTTCAGACTCCTTTCAAGGGAGAATGGCATTTTACTTGCCACAGGCAGTCTGAAGCCTATCTTTAAAAAATTACAGGGTTATTAATACTAAATGTAGCCAGCATAAATACTTTCCAATAAAGCACATCTAGTTTCCTGATTTTTAGTTTGTGTGTGGACAAACAGATGCCCAGTTTCTGAATTGAGCATCTGTTCCTTTAAATAAGAGACATTTCATTTTAGAGTGAGTCCTCTGTTCTCCCGTTTTTTAAGAACGAGCTTATTCTCTAGTTCTTTCTGTTGAGGAATTTTCTTAATCTCTTGCTGAGTACCAGATTCCTCCCTTCTGCTGCAAGGCAATGTTTTCACAATTCTTTTGTCTCCTGTGATTTTTTTTAAAGCCCTGCTGAATTTGCTAGTAAATTCTGAACGTGGAGAAAAGAGAAACAGGAAGTGAGTCCCTGGAGGAGGCTCTTCTGCCTGGTGGAACATAGAAAGTGAAAGAAAACTTCCGGAGGGTTTCGGTCCTTAACTCTTCCTCCCCACTCTGTTTTAAGGAAGTTTTCTTTGGTTGTGAGGATAAGCCTTATGAGTGTGAATGTGTGAAATTAGGCAGTTTAGGGGTCTTGGCATCAGGGGACTTGGTGACTGCGATGTTGCCGGGACAGGGTGGAGCAGGTGAGTGCCTGGTGCAGAGGTGGCTTCTGGATACTGCATTTCCTGGACTCACTTGGGGGACAGCTCAGACCTGCCAGTTTATTTAGTACGGTTTCTCTCTGAACTACCACCACAGGCATTGCTCCTTAACTCTAGAAATCTCTGGTTAATCTGCTATATTTCTGAGTCTCCTTGAATCTCTCAGCAGCCTCAAATATAGATACAGTGTCTTTTTCCTGCTGGATCAGTTTGGAGATTCCATAAGACTTTATTTCCCTACTTACGTTAGTTTTCTTTTTCATTTGGCCCTAGGGCAGAGGACTGAGTGAATCCTCCTGTCAGAGCCTGATGCCCTGTGGTCCTTGGTCTCCAAGGTCCACAGCCCCCCTTCTCCCCCTTCCCTGTTCTAGGTCCTTTCTTTGATCAACTCACCCACTTTCTACTCTTCTTGGTGGTTTCCAAAAGATAATTCTTTAAATCTTTTGATAGCATTCCTTAACTGATCTGTATCTTTGAAACTGTTTTGTGTGTGTGCACTGTTTTTAAACTATGTGACCTGGAGCAAGCAAGTACCATCTTTGTGCCCCCAGGGGTTAATACCACCTCCTGAGGTGGTTGTGGGGATTTAAGGAAATGCCAAGGTTAAGCACTTACAACAGTAACTGGTGCTACTACGAGCCCAGTAAGTGTCAGCGATTATTTTTACATGCTTATTAGTACTACTTGTATTGTATTTTGCTCGTTCTGTTTCTTTTTTTAAAAGTAAGCACTCTGTACTTTAAGTTCTATGTATTTTACCTGGTTCCACTTTCTAACTACTACATAATGGACAGTCTCCATAATCCTATATAAGGACTATATAAGGACTTGCCCACCAATCCTTGAACTGATCCAGTTTGTGAACCTCTGCCAATCTGGTAGATATAAAGTGGGTATCTTGTTGCTTTATTTTGCATTTCCCAGGTTACCAATGAGTTTGAGTATCATTTCATACGCCTCAGCTATTTGAGTATCCTTGTCATGAAACTCCACGTCTGTAACCATTGTCTTTCTATAGGGTTTCTTCTTCTTGCTAATTTGCGGGAAGCTTTCGAATGTTCTAGATATTGGTAGTCCTGTGGCGGGTCCTGGGAGCATGAACATGGAAGATGTGGCCTCTGCCCTTATGAAGCTTCCAGCCCAGGACAGGAACTAGTCACAAAAAAGTGGGACAAATGCTACGTTGGATGCTCAAGAGGCATCGAGAGTCACAGAACACCTCCTGGGCTAGGATTTAGCCACTAACAGGATTTTATTATGTTGCTGTCACTCAGACTTTATTAGCAGAATCAGGTGGCAGCGAAGGACATCAGTGTTCCCATGGCACACATACCTAGCCCTTTACAAGGGAAGAGGCACTTTCAGATACCATGTTTAAACTTCTTACCTCTAAGATGGGTCTCTGTCCTCTTGAAGTTCATATTCCATGTGGGGAAGGAAAAAAGGAGGTTTCAAAGAAGAGAGGTGTTTGATTTTTTGTTTGTATATTTCTACTTTTTACATCAGAAAATGTTTCAACCGACTCACAGCAGAAAGGCTAATGTGCGTTTTGTTCACTGTTTTATCTCTCAGCTTCAGACCATGGTGAGGGTGCCGGGATTTGCCTCTTTGGTAAGGGCAGCTGGATTGATTCTAGCGTTTTCTAAGCCACTCAGGGCAAGAGCTGGTGGACTTAGGGCCCATGTAGGTGATTCTTGTATTTGAGTGTCAATAGGGAAGCCATGAGAGTCAGCAGACCCTCTCGTGAGCTATGGTGAGGGTCTTGCAGTTTCCAGATCTCGAAATCTCTCAGAAGTGTTCAATCAATATTTATTGAATGAAAACATTAAAGTCTTAATAAATTCATAAAAATCTGTAAATGCCTGAAATATGATGAGAAAGCATCCTTAGTTATCATCCATTCTAACTTTCTGATTTTGGAATGTGGTAATAAGACCCTCCCAAAGTAAAATGATTCATCCAAAGTCACATAGACATAGCCAAACTCAGGTGACCAGGTTCCCCACCCAATGTTAAAACATTTCCTACACCGACTTGAGAAGGAGGAGCTATTAGAGCACCCTATGAGACTCAGAGGTAAAAACAGGAAGTGGAATGAGCTGTGCTCTTAATGCTTCATTCGGCTTCCACTCTTGCCTTAGATGCACCGGAGGGAAAGAAGCAGCTGTGAGGGTCCCAGGCCTGTGAAGAAGCAGCTGTGAGGGTCCCAGGATTTGCCTTTGGTAAGGTTAGTTGGGCCTCTGGAGAAGAAGTTCTTTGATTCTAGAGTTTTCTAGGCTGCTGGGGGTGGGATCTGGTGGTTTTGGGGCCCATAGAAATAAGCCTTGTGTTTGAGTGTAGATGAGAAATTGTTAGAACTCCCTCTAGTTCCTCTAGGCCCACAGATTCTAGATCTCAAAGACCCTCCAGCTTAGGTTGATACATTCTGAGTTTTTTTCTGGAATGCTCCCAGTACAGAGGCCTCATCCTTATGCTAACAAAACTTGTAAAAGACTAGAAACCAAAATTTAAATCTCAACTGACTTTGCTGCTACAGATACCCATCTGCCAACACATACCCCCACCCACGTAAATAACCACTTAACACAAACACACACACACGCGTGTGCACGCACGCATGCATGCACACATGCACATAGTCCTAATAATTCAAAAATTTTTTAAGAAATTAAAAAGGTACAGAGCAGTATAAAGAATAATATAATAGTAAGCATAGACTGACAAAATTTGAAACTGTTTTTGTGGGGTGAAGTTACGAATTTCATTCAGTTTGAAAATCATAAGGTTGTCTATAAGTTTCATTGAGGTTCAAACACTTTTACTGGGCTGTGTGGAAGCGCTGGCTTCAGGGCCTTGCAGTGAACAGTGTTCATGTGCCGAGAGAGTCCCCATTTTGGGGCGGCCATCCTGAACTGGAGAAAGTAGTTACACTATCGCTTAGGGGATGGGCCTGAGCCACTTTCAAGTACTGTTGAGCTTTGAATGAGATGCAGATTTTTTGTCTCCAAAGATCAATGCAAGTTTTGGATTTATTTTCCCCAGCTTTGAGGTAGTTATTCATGTCACTGAAGGAGCTAGGATGCTGCTAGAAGGTTGCTAGAAGGGTTGTTTGTGATTAGATGGAATTGATTTGCAGTTAAATTGTGGCCTATAAGGCAATGGTAGAGCTTTGACTCTGGAATGAGATACTGATATCTAAATCCAGGCTCCAACATGTATTAGTTTGGTTTGTAAGGTTGTGACCTTCTCTTTGACGTAGTGGATTTGTTAAGAATTCCCGTTTTTGTGTTTTTTGTGGGGTGTTTTTGTCTTTTAAATTTTTTCACAATTTTAATCTTTAAAAATATTATAAGTTTTTCTTAGTTAAATTCTTTCACTGGCTTCCAACTGTAATTAGAACGAAATCAAAATCTTTGAAGGATATGTCAGTAAAACCCTCAAGTGAGATGCTCAAATCTGAGACTGACTCGTGTCTTTCTAGCTTATTTCTAAACTGATTTTTCACAATAGTGAATTGTGGATGAAATCATAATTTCTTCAGAAACTTGTAATAAAATGAGACAAAAAAAGTATTTTTATGTTTACATGAGATATATATATTTCTCAGTATTTATATCAAAATACTTTCTGGCATAAATATATGATAAAAATATGAAATATACTTATATATTATGTAATACAAATATATTTATATAAATTTATTACTTAACAGATATTATATAATCGAAAGTAAAAGGAAATGACCTGTAGATGTTTCTATCTCCAACCCTCTTCTTTGCCTTGCATGCATTATATATCAAAATATTCAAATGTATATATTTTATAAGTGTATATACACACATTACATATGTGCGTGTTTATATTATAATTAGATATGTAAATGTGTGATTAAAAAAACCACCAAATGTGACCAAAGAATTACTTTTAAATGGTGAGTTTCTAAGTGATTTTTCTTTTTATACTTCTCTACACTTTCTCTAAGGAACAAGTGTTACTTTTACTATTTTAGGATCAGAAAAATACAACAATGAATTTTTTTTTTTTTTATTACTTGAATGAAGTTTTCAGCCCATGAGTTTGTTCAGTAAACCTCTCCCAGGGTCCCCGTAGTTAGAGCCCAGTGCTAGAAGCGGCCTGTGGTTTATGGTGTAAAATCCCATGCAGGTGATGGATTCCTGGGCACTATGACTGGAGATATGTGACCTAAACAAACAAACAAACAGACTTAGTATCATACCAGTGTGTCCTGGAAAACCTGGATGATAAAAGAGGCCTCGCCAGCATTTTTCCTACTAAGCAGCCATTTTGATATGATGTAAAAATCACTTAGGAAGCATTACCACATTATTGCAAAAATAATGAAATGAACGAAGTGAACTGACTACAGAGGACAGGAAGCAAGTACCAATTATGTTATATCTAAACTCATATCTTCCTGGCCTTGGATTATATTTTTTAAAAATATATACTTGTCAGAAAAAGGCTAATGAACAAAAGCCTTAAAAGGTTTATTCCTTTGACTCTAATGCTACTTCTAGGAAATTATTCTAAGAAAATAATCAGAGGCATACATGGAGCTTTGCATTTTAAGGTCATCCTAAATGTAATGAGAGACTGGTTATATAAATTATGGTCCATTTATATGATTAGATGCTTTACAGATTTTAAAACCCATGCTATAGAAGAAAAAATGAGGACATCAAGATGTACTTACTATACAATTAGTGGAAAAATCCACTTATACCTCAGAAATGTGGTGTTCAAATATGAGAGGAAATATATATACATAAAACATTTGGTAAGAAAGACAGTAAAAAATTATTAGGTGTTTATCTTTGGATATTGAATTATAGGTAATTTTAATTTTCCTTTTTGTCTTTTCTGTATTTTCTACAATGAATACAATAAGGATTGTTATCACTAGGAAAAAATAATTGTGGAGGGAAAAAAGAAGATTCTGTTTACATTAGATTCTTTGGATGATTTTGTTCTGTAAAGTGAGATTTTAACAGTGGTTAGAACTGATTTAAAATTTTAAAGTCACTGAACCGAATGGTACTCAAGAGGATCCGCCAGACCTAGTTCACATCCGTTCCAGTGTATGAATGAAAATGCATCTTTAAACAGAGATTTAATTTAGGTATACGTACATTTAGAATTCATATGATAAAAATTTTAAATGGGGAAAAAATGTTTCACTTTCTTGTTCATCTCTTGTTCAGGCCTTCCCCACACTCAGCCCCAGGCCTCTGTTTCTTCTCCCCTGAGGCAGCCACTGAGCAGCCTCCTCTGTTTTGTTCAAAGATCTGTGAATACACAAATCTACACCTTCTATATATTGCACATATCCAACCATGCTGATCTTCCTATTCTTTTTAATAGTTGAATAGAGTACCATCGGATAGGATTAATAGCTTTTTTAGCTCTTTTGATATTGATAAATAGTCGTTTCTGTTCTTCTGTTATTTCAAGCAATGCTGCCACCTCGTACAAATGTTTTAGTATACTGATGTTTAAGCTAATGTAGGAAAGACTCCTGAGAGTTAAATTGTGAGGTCAAAGGATATGTGCACTTTATATTCTGACAGGTATGGCCAAATTACTCACCTACTCGTTTTTATTTCCACTATCTCACAACACTGTATTGCAGGCTTTGTGTTTCACCAGTTTGGTATTTGAAAATGGTCTTTTGTAATTTCAGTTTCCTTTTTAAAAATTTGTTGTGAATGAGATTGAACATCTTTTCAAATATTTAAAAGCTATTAATTATAAAAATAAAGCCACTGGTCCTTATTTTTCCCTGAACTGTTTGCTTATCTTTACCTGTTTATGCATTGGATTGTTGATATTTCTCTTTTTTTCTTAATTTGACTTAAAGGAACCTTATTTTAAGAAAATTGGTCCCTTTTATATCATATATCATATCACTTTCCCTTTTTCCCCACTGTAAGATTTATTTATTTTTAAATTTTGTTTGAGTTATTTTGCAGAATATTTTAGTTGTTATTTAAGGACATTTATCGATCTTTCTTTAATGGCTTTCAGGTTTTCTGTTATACTTAGAGAGAGGTTCTTCACAACTGCAAGATTATTTTTTAAAATTCTCCTCTGTTTCTTTCTTTAGTATTTTAATTTTAAGATTAAATCTTTGATTCATTTGCAGTTTGTTTTAATGTAAGGAGTTCAGTAAGGATTCGTTTCAGTTTGTTCTAAAAATCTGCCCAGCTGTTCTAACATCATGAATTAAAGAAAAAAACCCACTTATATGAAGATAGCACTTTTTGTAGTATGTTCTATTTGGCCATTTTTAAAATTAACTTCAAATTAACATGTTTATTTCTAATTTCACTGTTAACTTCTAATCGTCAGATAACATGAACTGTATTGTTTCTTCTTTTTGGAACTCTATTAAGATTTTCTTTGTGGATGATTTTTGTGGATATTTTATATGCATTTGAAAGAACATGTATTTTCCACTGAGAGGATATGTTTGTTAGATAGAAGCTGTCAATTGTGCTCTGCAGATCTTTATAGGCTTCTTATATTTAGTCTACTAAATATTTTAGTCTCCGAGATGTATGAAAGTTTCCTGCTATTTGGGGGGAAAATACGTCACTTGAGTTCTCTTACATTATTTTTAAAGTTTAAGTTTTGTAATATTTTCTTTTCTTTTAAGAACACACATGTGATTGTGTCACGCTTCTGGAATCTCCTTGCCTGGCATTATCTGCCTTCAGCTTCCCCAAGAGCCTCATTTCCTGCTCCTCCACTCATTTTGTTACACTCCCTTAAACATAAGAACATACCCAAGCTAGTATTTTAACATTAATTTCACTTATGCAGCTATGTCTGCATACATTTTCCTTAACACATTACAGGAAAAGGTCAATTCCCTTCCCTCATTCCTTCACCTCCAAGTTTTCATTTTCTCCTCTCTTTTCCAGAAGGAACAACTTTATGAGTTTGGTATATCTCTTTCTAGACCTCTTTACCTTTTATTTTCTGCTTTTACACACACACACACACACACACACATCTGTAATCACTTAACATCTAACTGTTTTGCTTTGAGTATTTAAAAAAATTAAGTGTATGATTTTCTTGTTATATTGCAACTTGCTTTTTTCACTGTCATAATAATAACATGTCTTGGATATTTATTCATTTTCATTTTGGAAGATGGAATGTATTTTCTTAACTGCTGCATGATATTGTATAGTATGACTATACCTTAGTTTATTTAGCTGTTCCTTTATTAAAAGACACATGGGATGTGTCTAGTTGTTCAGGGTTACACACCATGCTATGATGAGACTCCACGAACATACCTGTTGAGTACATGTGTGTCTCTGTTGTGTGATTTAAGGAGTGAGCTTGCTAGTTTGTATCTAGCACTTTTTGTATGTCCGGCAGTTTTTGTCTGTTGCACTTTGAATATATGCTGTTAAGTGCTGGCCACTTATTTAAGATATCTTTCCTAAATAAAAGTATTTTCATGAAAATCGATGTATTTTTTGCAGTGAAAAGTCTAGGCTCCGTAGCCTTTGTGAAGCCAGTGCAAAGTGTATCTTCCTAAGACACTGTCCCTCCAGTTTTCTGAATCAAGAAAACTTGTCTAAACAATGATATAAGCTCCATCTTAAAAGAGAAACTCTTTTCTCATTTAGAAAGAAAAAGTGCAGCTTGCTGCCAGCATTCATTTAACATCATGTGTAGGAATGCTATGCTTTTTAGGATTTGACATTTTCAGCGGTCAAGAATTACAATATTTTGCAAATAGAAATACCACTACTAAAAACAGAATGCTGTAAATAGAACGATGTCATTTCCCCGCCCCCAAGACTATCAATATATTAGAGTGATGTGAAAATAATAATAAAAGCGAGATATTTCATGGCAAACTTTAGGGGTAAGGTTAGGATTGTAATCTGCAAGTTATCTCTGAGTAAATGCTGCAGCCATAGCACTGCCCACAAGTATTTTTAGGACAAATGAGAAAACAGTTATTAAAAGGGAGAAAAAAGGTTTTGCCCATGATTCCACTTCTAAGAAGGGAATAATTAGAAATGCATGCAGGATATATGAAAAAGTCTTTTGATGTGATATTATTTTTACAGTAAAGAAACTGAAAAATGTCTGAAACAAATTTTGGTGTTTCCACATGCTGGAAATCAAGAAACATTAAAAATATGCCAAAGAAGAATATTTAATGGTAGGGGTAAACATTCATTCTAAATATTAAGTGGGGGAAAAAAAAGACCAAGTATACACTCCTGGATATGCAGCTTGATTCTGATTTTTATATAAAGTATTTGTGTGTGCATGCATGCATGCGTGTGTGTGTGTGTGTGTGTGTGTGTGTGTGTGTTATGATAATAATAACTGGGACCATGTTATAATTCACTGTGTTTTCAATTTTTATTTAAAAAAAAACAACACTGCCTCTATAATCAAGGTGGAGAAAAGAAGATTTTTCTAAAAGTCTCAGAGTGTTTTTGGCCAGTGTTAAAAAAAACATTAGAGCTTATTTTAATGTACAAATCAAAAATATTACTATTTTAACATCAGATGTAGAAAATACAGGGGCCTTGGTTCACTTGATCGCTACCTCTGAGTAATAGTCAGGATTTGTGTTTTCATCCGAGAAGGTTAGCAAATGCAGGGAGCTTAAACAGCCAGGAACCCATCTGCTTTATTTCATGGAGGAAAGAGAAACAGGTTAAGGTTATTTGAGGTTAAAGAAAGTGCCAAAAGGCAGAGAGTGTGTTGGATCAAGGACATGATGGAAATGGATGGGAAGTTACAGTTTTCCTAGTTTAAGGTTCTCAAAGGGTAGCTCTCCAGGACTACCTCTTAAGGTAAGGGAACACCTTAGTAAGACTTCAGTGAAGAGTTCTTTAACTTTGCAGAGTTTGAAAACCACTGCTTCCAAGTGAATTTTCACATTTACCAAGTGAGACAATGGGAAAACTTGGAGGATGGGAGAAGTGCTCAAGGTCATATACCCGGTTTGGTCAGGGCCCCACAGCTGGGTCTTTTCTCTTCTTTTAGGTTTACGCTTAGTTGGCATTCATTTGTTGCCAGCCATTGTTATCTAAATGAATTAGAGGCTACATATTCACAACACTTTGGGAGATGGGTATTATTCTGATTCCTGTTTTACAGGACTCTAACCCTCAGAGGACAGGAGCTGCCCAGGGCCTGGAGGCAGTATCCCAGCTGGATTCTGATCTAAGTTTGATCTGAGCCCAAAGCCTCATACCTGAACCACTGCACTCCACTTGCCTACCATGAAGGTCAGCAGCAGTGAGCTTCCTGGCTTTGATGGGCGACACTGTAGCCAGCTTACAGAGCCAGGTCCGTCTTGTTGCTATGAAAAAATCCAATACAAACACTGCTCCGAGGGTCCTTGCATCACAGACACAGACCTATTATAGCAGGGGCAAATTGGTCAAGGTGACTCAAGAGGCTCAAGAGAAGAGAAACCCCAGATCCTGAACTGCTCGCATGAAGGTTGTCTGGGTTTCCTGAAATGCTACCCTCTCCTTTTTTTCCTTCTTCTTCTTCTTCTTTTTTTTTAAACCTACTTAAACATGTGTTTGAGAATATCACATTATCTAATTTAGAGACTGAGTTGAAAGAGTTGACAGGGTTGACCTGGTTTCACTTCCATCTCGAGCTCTTGACCAGCAATGAGTAGTAGACCTAAGACCTGGGGGGCAATTCTGCATCATATCCCTGCCCCCCACCATTGTTTTAGACCCATCACTTCTCCCCACCTCCAACCCTTCCAGTCTGAACTCCACACTTTAAATGTTCATCTCATTCAGATGATATCATTCTTATGTTTACAATCCTTTCCTCCTTCCCCATCACTGGCAGGACAAAGCCTGAATCCTTTGCTCCGTAACTGAGGCCCTTTATAGTGGTTCTTGGCCACAGCTTCATCTCTTCTCTCCATCACTCCCCCTCCCAGACTCCTCCAGCTTACCTTATTGAGCTCTTTGTATCTGCCTGAACTGACTTGAACATTCTTGCCTCCACCTTTTGCACAAATTATTTCCTGCAGTAATTGTCTTTTCCCACCTCCTCTCCAAAGGTGTCTTCCTTCCAGGAAGCCCTTCTCCCAGGCTGAGGTAGGACTCCTTTCCCTGTGTTCCCAGGGTACCCTGACCGCTGGCTAGTTTGTATATCTACCTTCCTAAGCAGCAAGCTACTCGAGAGCAGGAGCTTGTCCTGTTTGTTTGTTTTTTCTTCCCTGGATCCATAGCAAAAAGTCTGGTATATATTGTAGTAGATATAATAACATTTGACACAAGAACAAACCAGTAAATGGTACTTTTCTTCCTTTTCTGAATATAATATTGTATTTTGACCTAGGTTACAATTACATTCAACTAACACTGGACAAGCATGAGTTTCAACAATTGTCTTTATGATATTGGGGAAAATCTGGGCAGTGATGAGCTGGCCTCCCTCAAGTTCCTGAGCCTGGACTACATCCCACAAAAGAAGCAGGAACCCATCAAGGATGCCTTAATGTTATTCCAGAGACTCCTGGAAAACAGATTGTTGGAGGAAAACAACTTGTCCTTCTTGAAGGAGCTGCTATTCCGAATTAATAGACTGGATTTGCTGGTCAACTACCTAGGCACCAGCGAAGAAGAGATGAAGAAGGAGCTTCAGATACCGGGCAAGGCTCAGATCTCTGCCTACAGGTGAGGAGAACCTTCACAGTGTGGGCACTGCGAGGTGTGTGGGAGTGGGCACATCTTTGTGGGCAGGGTTGATTGCAGGTTGTTTATGTAGTATGACTTTAGAAAGATGTCCCACCAAGGCCAGATTAAGAAGTTTAGAGACCTTATGTATAATTTATAAAAAAATGCTAAAACCATCAAATAAAAATTTTTTCAAAGTGAAATGTTACTTATAAGTATGCTGACATTAAAACAGACTTTCTAAATGTTCTCACTCTCTCCTTCTGTTATATGTCTATTATCTTGGTGTCTCTGCTTTGCTGATGCCCGCATCGTGCGATTACTTTGTCTATTATCTCATAAAGTATTGCGACTTCCCACCCTGAAACCCTTTTCCCACTTGCTTGTGGCTAATTATGGAAATTCTCAATGGAGTTTTAGGCTTTTATCCACACTTACATTATACAATTCTCTAATGAGGTGCATGCTGCCAGTCGTTCTGCATTGGCCAGGCAGAATCCCGCAGAGAATGCTTAGCCTCTGTGAGGACATCTGCTGCTAGAGCGGCGGTGACTTGGGTGTCAGTCCTGCCAAAGGCCTGTAGCTCTCTTCTCTCCACCTGTGCGAGAGTGGGTGACCTAAGGGTGATAAGAAGTCACATTTAGTTACGTCTTCGTGCTTCTTAAGACTTTAAAAATAGAAACACATTACCAACTTCTCTCTTTCAACATCCCCTGTTCTCAAGCACTCCTTAAGGTTATTTTTAGCTTTTCTTTCAGAAGTCTTCTACTCAAGCCTTGGCCGTAGCCCATTTCACTGTCTCAGCTTGCTTGTAATTGTGGCATGTACGACTTTAAGTCCTCACAGCCAGGGTTGGAAGCCACTGTCCTCTACTAGATTGGCCTATTAATGCTCTCAGACACCTGAGATTCTGGTGTATTCCTTGTCATATGCTCTACTTGAGGCTTGACCATTTTTATTTTAAACGATAAAAGAGATATTCAAGGTGTTTTTGTGTCCTTGGGTTGTTGTAACAAAATACCACAAACTGGGTGGCTTAATGGAGTAGAGAAATTTATTCTTTTATAGTACTGAAGGCTAAAAGTCTGAAATCAAGGTGTCAGCAGAGTTGGTCCCTTGTTGGAGGCTCTGTGGAGAATCTGTGTCATGCTCCTCATCTAGCTTCTGGTGATTACAGGCCCTCCGTGGTGTTTTTTGTCTTATAGATGTATAAATTCAGTCTCTGTCTCCATTCTCCTCTGTCTGTTTGTCAGAATTTCCTTTTTATAAGGACCCCAGTCATTGGATTAGAGTCCACTCCAATCTAGTATGATCTCCTCTTAACAAGATTACAGCAGCTGAGACACTTTTGCTAAATAAAATCACAATGATACATTCTGGGTGAACATCAGTTGGGGAAGAGAGGGAAGGAAGACACTATTCAATACTGAGTAACTTTGTTTAATAGTATTCTTATTGAAGTTCTTTTAAGAAATTTTTAAATTAAGGCACCAATTCATCCTAAAAAACAGTAGCCCCAGAACTAGGAAGGCTGGAAGGTCTCATCTTGTGCCCACCATCTTGGTCTTCTAGACGTTGCACTCTTTCTGCCATGTGAGTTAGACAAACTGCCAAAGCCAGACGATGACCTGTCCCTCTCTGTTGGAGGGCCAAGTGTCCTTAAGGAGGGTGGGATTTGTCTGTTAAAATCTTCAACATGTGAGCTTGGGAACAAAAGCCTCAGCACAAGTACAATCTACTGCTTGTTCATCGTTGTTGATCATTAGCCAAGAAATAAAAAATATGCTAGTATGGCCACTTTCTTTTTGTAAGAAAACACCAGACATTTTAATTTTCAAATTATAATTGCTCCCTATAAAATGAGCGTCTTATAAACTATCCAGGTTAATTTCTAGACAATGATGGTACAAGAAAGATGGTAGGTTTCAATAATGAGGAAAGTAAAAGAGTGAAATACCTTGTTGTAAAATTAAAAGGGGCAGTAGCTTTTGATTGGACCCAATTTTGGCCAGAGTACAAAAGTTTTAGAGAAATACTTCTAGGGAAGAGATTCCATGAGAAGGATGAAGCAGGTGATAATACTGAGTAACTTCTGTGTTTACACTATTTTTTTTCCGAATTACAATTTTCAAATTTAATTTTGAAGTTAACATGATTTTGTCCTGAAGTTATCTTCCGTTATGTAATAATAGTGAAAGGTTTGCTGACTTTTAAAATATTCCTTTGTTCATTTAACACACATATCCCGAGCCTACATAGATTAGGAAATAGTAATGCCTATCGTGTAGTGAGCACTTAGTGTGTTGACAAAGATGGTTTAAGCACTTCAGATAAACTTATTCATGTAATCTTTAACATGTCTCAGTGGTATATAGTATTACCTACAGTCATTAAAATGAGAAAAAAAACGTGTTAAAAAACATATGTGAATGCATACCGTTTATGGAACCAAGATTCTGACACCAGTAATCTGAGTCCCCTACGTTTAAACACTCTCTCGCTACCCGCTGGGCATATGGAAACACAAAGGCTGTGGACCCTGCTGTCAGGGCACTTGGACAGCTTTGTAAACAGACAATTATATGTGTTATCCTTAGGGTAATACAAAGCTTTGGATGATTCCAAAGTACAGCAGGGTGAATGCAGCCCTGAGGATGCTCAGGCAGTGCTTGAGCTGTTGTCTCAAGGTAGACAAGAGAATGGGGGTGGGAGGGGCACAGCACGAAGGGATGAGGGGTAGGGCAGCTGGTATGTTTAGAGAAGAGATGGAGGTAGGGCGGTGAGGAGTGGCTGGAGGTGAGTCAGGCTCGGCTCAGTTCACAAAGGTCTGTATTACAGAACCAAGTGTTTGGCCTTCCAACTGAAGGTAATAGCTGGGAAGACACTGATACATTTTAATTAAGAAAGTGATGATCTGATTTGCATTTTGAAAAGCATAATTTCCAAAATCAAAACTTTTTATTACAACAAGATTTTGATTTTATAGTGAAGACAAAGGAAAACTACCATCTATTTAATTGAAATTAACTGAAGGACAAAGTTAGTAGAACTTTAAATTATTTTAAAGGGGGGTAGTTGGGCCTGAGTCAGTATTCTTCTATGTCACTACACCAGCCTCTTTCCAAGGACTCAACTCATAAATCATGTCATTAGCTGGCTTTATTTTAAAGAGAGTCCATTGGAATCAAGTCTGCCGCGATTTCAAATATCAAATGGGAAATTTTTAAGAAAACATTTCTCAGGTTTCTCCGTTTCCCACCACAGGGTCATGCTTTTTCAGATCTCGGAAGATGTAAACAAACAGGAATTGAAGGCTTTTAAGTTTCTTTTGAGCAAGGAGATCGCCAAATGTAAACTGGATGATGACATGGTAAGAGCTGTTGTCATTCCAAGAGTTGGTCCTGAGGAAGAGTCAGCCAGTGGACATTTCTGAGACTGAAGAAAGGGCTACTCCGGTAAAAGCAAGCTGAATTTTCTTTTTTAATCCGAGGAGAAGAAAGCTGTCAGGCATGAGTGTTTTAGACGTGATTCCTTTGTATACTGTGAAGTCCCGCTTACGTTGATTATGAGGACTAGGGAGTGTCAGGAGAGAAGTCTGCTGGTGGGGGCTCAGTCCCAAGTGGGGCCCTGCAAAGCCAGGAAAGACTGAGGTGGGCCTCAGATGTTTCCCACACTTCTGCAGTCTCTGAAACAAGTGGGCCGTGGAACTGCATGTGTGTGTAGTGAGGTGTTTTATGTGTGTGTCTGTGTGTGTGGATATGCTGCCAGAGGCAATACTTGTTGTTAGGCAGTGCATGGGAACTAGGCTGCTGAGTCTTAGCTGTGTTCTTTGGGCTATTTCCAGTCCTCATATAAAGGCATCCACAGGTGTTTCAGCACAGAACCTGGGACCTGGGGACTGGGTGACGTCTGTTAAGACTTTTTGTCTGTCTTTTCACTTCTGTCTTTCCATGTCAGAAAACACAGAATTGTCACCCCAGTAGTCTTTTGGCTTTGTAAGACCAGCTTGTCCTCTCAAAAGGGTTCGCTTGGGAAGCTAGTGTGGGCCCTTGGTTTGCAGAAAGTGGAAGTGAAAAAAAATCTAATCTAAAAGTCAGTATGGCTCAGTACCATCTTCTTACTTGATTTCTCCTCCCTCTAGACCTTGCTTGATATTTTCATAGAGATGGAAAAGAGAGTTATACTTGGGAAAAGAAATTTGGACACCCTGAAAAGAATCTGTGACCAAGTCAACAAGAGCCTGCTGAAGAAAATCAGTGATTATGAAGAATTAAGTGGAGGTATAAGCAATCTGATGGCTATGAATCAGCAAAATGTATTCTTAAATTGATAAATTCCTCTATATCACAGTTTTTCTAATCAAAAGTGTTTCTGTTTTAATTCAGAAGGAAGAATGAACCTTTGTCAAAGGTTCTTAAATAGCTAGAGTAAAACCAATGAGGCATTGTAGTAATTAATAAAAATTTATTGTGCACACACCAAAAAAGACAGTTTGCAAACTGGGAGCATTCAAACCAAACGTGGAAGGAGGCTCAGGGGTCGGTTGTTATAAAGCAGCTTATACAGTGAGAAAGCAGTAACTGTTTATTCTTCACAGTTATTGGTTATAATGTGAAAATTTTCTTAAATGATAAGGTATTGATCAGTAGTTACCTCATATCATCAACCTTGGAAAAAAGTTCAAATTTTGCTCATGATTTTCAGAGGCATAAGCAAAAAATGACCAAAGTCAAGTTAGTCTTGCAAAATAAGCTAAATTAAGCTTTGCTTATATGATTAAACTGGTTTTATCTGCTCCAGGTGTTTTCAAGGTTAGTCTCCATTAGTTTTTTATTTTAACACCTTGAAAGAAATGCAGTTGAATTTTCAAACTGTAATACTTGGAGATATGTTTTTAAGATTTATTTAGTTAACCTACTCTTTGATATCCTCATTGCTTCCTTTCCACAACCTCCTAGCACATCCACCTGCTGCCTAATATCAGGATGAAGGTTCAGTGGCTACTTGTGGTCATCATCTCTAAAGATGTAAAGATAGTTGTCAAAAGATGTAGACCATGTGGCCCCATGTGGCAAGTTTGAAATAGACGCAGTTAGTCAGAATAAGAGTTTTACTTATTCTGTAGACTGCAAGGATATTATGTTTAAGGCAGTCTGTGAATTTTTATTTTAAAAGGGATTTTATGTTGTCCTGGGTGCTACATGATATATATATATATACACACACACACACACACACACACACACATAAATATATATATATATGTATATATATATATTTTACCGAAGTATCTTCCCTGCTATGTCTCATTCTAGATGTGTCTCAGCCACATGCAGAGGAATTGTCATTAGAGATGCTGTCAATGTCGGACTCTCCAGGAGAACAGGGCTATGAATCACAAGAACAGGGCAGTGAGTCAGAGGACACTGAGTCTCAACAGGTACGAGGAAACTTCTCATTCCTTCTTCTCTTTGTGTTGTAGAATCTGGTTACTGTATTCTTTAAGCTTCTTTAGTTTCCAGATAAACTAATAAGGATCAGAAACTTAGCAAAAATTCACAAAAGGATACGTTTAAAGCTTAAAGTGTGATTTTTAAATTTTTTAAAAATGTGACCTTGTTTATGGCCATGCCACCCCGAACAAGCCCGATCCCATCTGATCTTGGAAGCTAATCAGGCCTGGTTAGTACTTGGGTGGAAGACCAACTAGGAAGACCAGGTGCAATAGTTGTAAAAAATAAAAAATAAGGATTGTAAACTGACAAGGTTCTTGCAATCTGTGAGGTCAACCAAGAGTTGCCTTGTCTAAAAAAAAAAAAAGTGATCTTGTGGGTTTTCAGTGTGTTCAATTTTTATTTTAAAACCAAAGACAAAAGACTTTGAAACAGTCAAAGGGCAGAGGGGTGAGAAGCCTCCTAACTTAACCCTTTCAGCAGCCGCTTCAGTCTGAATGAGAGAGGGCTTTGGAGGAAGAATCTAGCAGGATTGGAAAAAGCAAAGCCTTTTCTTTTAGCTTGACATTTCAAAACTGTTTCTCCTTTGTGATTAGATGTAAGCAGCAAACATGGTCTAGCCATCTCTGTGTTCTTGTCTCAATGAGCCGGTATAAGAATTCCCTTTCTGGACATAATCACTTCTGTTTATGTAACCTTCAACAGTTCACCAAACAAACACGTTCTGACTCATTAGCTCATTCACTCCTCTCAGTGGCGGGAAGCAGAGGCAATCCAGAACATGCTGGATCCAGCGGGAATCTTGAAATTAAGTTAGAAACAATTTACTAGTGGGCTCCTGAGCAAATTACTAGACCTCTCTCAGTCTGAAAATCAAAGATTAACCAAAGTCCTGTGGTGCTTTGCAATGAGTAAAGCGCCCTAGCAGCATTGTCCTCAAAGAACAGGTACTAGAGTCTGGATGCTGTACCCTGCAGCATAGCCAGGACCTGTCTGACCAGCCTGTCTCCTGCCTCCAGTCGCTGTGGCCCTGAGAGTCAGATTAAACGATCAGCTTTAAAAATCCCAGGACCGCACTATGCCACGTGTGAAGTGCAGGACTTCAGCTTAGCCCAGAAGCATGGGTGAATTGAGTAGCTAGCCAAGGAAATTACAAAGTCACAGAAAGGCAGCCCAAAGACAGCATTAAGACGTTCATTCGTTCGACAGCTCCTGATTGAGCTCTTCCAACTTAATAAATCCTAGTTTCTGACACAGATGTCATCCACCTTGAGCAGAAATGAGAACAAATAAAGATACTACATTATGATAACAATATTAATATAAGTGCACAGTGCTCAGGAGGCCCAAGTATTGGGACACTGGCTTTGCTCACTAATGTGGGGCAGAAGCCTGGGGATCCTGAGTGAGGGGAATGCAGAAATAATGTCAAGTTGGGTTGGGGCCAGGGAATGCGCACTTGTGGTCCCATCTGGCTTAGGGGACAGCCTAACCTCTTACTGGGGGAGTTGTGTGTTCACGTATCAAGTATTTGACCCACAGAGGCAGCTCCTGTGTTGGATTTTTGTTTTTCAGACATCGGACAAAGTTTACCAAATGAAAAGCAAGCCTCGTGGGTACTGTGTGATATTTAACAATTATGATTTTAGCGAAGCACGGAAGGCTGTGCCCAAACTTCACAACATCAAGGATAGAAATGGAACAGACTTGGATGAAGGTACAGTAGAAACAAAAAGAGGAGTGAAATATTTCTAATACTTTTGTTTTTATCAGAAAAGGAGAACAAAAGCTGTACCAACAAGGCTACATGTTTTTTAAAAAGTGGATCTAACCATATTTCCCTGTGGAAGTGAAGAACATTCTTATATATTTGTCAGTTCTGTTTTTCGTTTAAAATTTAATTTTTAAAATCAAAGCAATGTATATATAAAGATAAAATCTTACTAAAAGGCTTATACTGAAAAGCAGCAATAAGCTTTGCTTTTTAATTCAACTAAATGAATAGTGCTTTTGTAGAATGTATTAGATATTCAAATGTGTGAAAACATTGCCTTGGTACCAAGACCACTTATAGAACTTGCATTTATGAAAGAGAGCAGCAGAAAGTGTTGAGTTTTCTATAGAAATAGCACTTTCAAATGTTAAGCTAGACAAATTCTTTTGTTCAGCCTATTTCAGCTAATATTGAGAACTTACAAGTTAAATGAAAAAAATAATTTGCATGAGGACTAAGAAATGGCTACGACTAAAAATAATAATAGAAATTATCCAACCCAACCTATTGTGATATCGAGAATTTTGATTTGATCAAATACTTTTTTAAACGGTTTTTGCAGGTCATAAAACATAACATGACAACACAACATAATGACTTATTTTTTAAATTGAATAAAGTTTAGAAAATTAAGGTAGGCTGATTTTAATCATCAGAACTCTGCCCATGGTCTCTGTTAACATTTGTTTATTCAAGCAAATCTATTCTACAGTTTAAAAAAGCCACAGAGCTTAAATCCATTGACTACATCATTCATCATCATCTGTCTTGGTACTGAAGAAAAAGTTTAAAGACTTTGATATCCATACATTTACTATTAAAACTTAAAAAATATATATTTGATTGTCTTTCTGGCCTTTTGGTCAAAGGGTACAAAGTTACAGTTATGTAGGATGAATAAGTCTAGCGATCTAATATACACCATGATGACTGTAGTTAATGATACTGTGGTGAACACTGGAATACGTAGGAGTATACTTCAGGTGCTCTTATCTCTGTCACAAGCACATGCACATGCACACACACATATGGTAACTGTGTGGAGATATGTTATTAGCTTGACTGGAATCAAGCTAATAATCATTTCACTATGTATATCATTATGTTGTATGCCTTAAATATATGAAATTTTTTGTTTTTTAAAAAAGGAATCAGACAGGCAGCCAGAAAATGTTGAAAGACTTTGACTAGATCTGTGAGAGTGTTTTGGGGAAAAATATGTTAAGCATGTAGAAAACAAAGCAATAAAAATAATGCAATTACTAATGCCAGGAAAGACAAAAAGTTTAATAAGGAAGTATAATTTAGAAATATTGTGTTTACATAGTAGTAATAAGACAAACATTACTGTTAGCTCAACTAAAAATTGTAAATAATTGTGTAAGAGCATCAACATCTCATCACATAATAGGAACTCAATACAAAAGTCTAAAATTTATCAGTGAATATATAGCAATGCACCCAAATTTATTACAAAATGGAGGTTAATACTAAAAAAGAAAGTAGTTAAAAGTTGAAAGTGGTTGGCTTCATGGAACATTACTGGGTAATAGGCGTAGAGAGGGGATAATTTTTCTTTGTAATAGGTCTTTTAGTTTTATTTGACCTTTAAAACATTACTTGACCTAAAAAACGTTGTATTTTGACAATTTTGAGAGGGTTCAGGATAAAATAACTATGGATCTTTTATGTTAAAAATTTTTTGATTTTTCTTTTCTGATTATGTAAGTAATACAATTTTTTTAGATTGGTTTGGTATTAAGCCTAAATAATAGCTTACCCATCTTGTAGACTAGTTGAAATAAGACAACAGGCCAACAGTAGTACTCTTCTTTTCTTAAAAATTTGCCTCAAGACTGGGAAATGTTTTCAGCAGTAAATATTAAAAATCTATGGAATCAAGTCAGCAGTGTTGAAGATCTTGTTTTTAAGTTCTCGTTCGAATTCTTATTCGATCAATGTTCTCTTTAGCTCTGGGCTATGGTCTCGGAATTATTGTGGTGTAATATGGCTTTTTTACTTCACTTTTCAGAAGCTTTGAGTGAAACCTTTGAAGTCCTTCATTTTATGATAAACTCTTTCAAAAACTGCACAGCAAAGGAAATCTGTGATACTCTGAAATCCTATCAAAGTAGAGACCACAATAACATGGACTGCTTCATCTGCTGCATCCTCTCCCATGGAGACAAGGGCATCATTTATGGCTGTGATGGGCAGGAAGTCTCCATCTATGAGCTGACCTCTTACTTCACTGGTTCAAATTGCCCTTCCCTTGTAGGCAAACCCAAAATCTTTTTTATTCAGGCTTGTCAAGGGGATAACTACCAGAGAGGTATAGCTGTTGAGACTGATTCAGAAGAGAAGGAAACCTATTTAGAAATGGATTCATCATTTCAGAAGAGATATATTCCCGATGAGGCTGACTTTCTTCTAGGGATGGCCACTGTGAACAACTGTGTTTCCTACCGAAACCCCATGGAGGGGACCTGGTATATTCAGTCACTCTGTCAGAGCCTGAGAGAAAAATGTCCTAGGTAAGTTTTGCCTACCCAGCCCCCTTATTCATCAATAAATGTCTAGCTGTGGATCACATAGCTGTACTTCCCAGGTCAGTTGCAAAGTGGGATAGAGAGCAAGTGTTAACATCTTTAGCTCAGAGATAGAATTGAGATACTGAAGAGCTTCCTTTTTTGGCACCTCACAGACAATCAGGGTACCATATGTTAGAAGGGATAGTAAAATCAGGTAGTCCAGCTCTGCATTTAAGCAGAAACATGACTGTACCAATTCCACTAGAAAACTTCCAAGAAGTCTTCTAAGAAGCCAGTAGCCCATTCCAATGTTTAACATTCTTCAACTCTGTCAAATGTTCTATAATAGCCAAACAACCTCAAAACTGCTTGGTATATTTTGGGAAATAAGTAGCAGAGAGTAGAAACCCTTTACAGTTTTACTAATTTGGCCTGATTTGAAGCCAAATTTTGATTTCCACAAAATGTAGAAAACATTCTTCCTTCATTTAAATATCCTATGCTTCCTTTATTTAAATGATGGTTTTGTATGTCACAGTTCACCCAAATGCACACACAACTGACGGATAGATAGCAAGGAATCTTCTGTAGTTTCCTCCTAGTTCTGTATCTCATTATGTTTTAAGTGTATGAAGAATGAGAATTTTCCATAGCAGGTAAAGAAGTGAACCATAACATCAGCATTATGTTTTCATTTTGTAATTCAGACCATGAATCCTGGAAGGTTGTGGGGGCTATCTGCAGAGGTGGATGAACAGGTTGCCCACTTAAACTGATTAGAGAGGCTGGTGAGAAAGGTGTGAGGCAGGAGATATTCAATTTCTACTTGCCTAAAGTTTGACTGCAGCATAGATGATGCCAAAGACCAATGTCAGTTTCAGGTAGAGGGTGTTAGGGGATCATTGAGGTGATTATGCAGGCAAGTGACATAGTACTTGGAGCAGAGTGAGGTACAAACAGGTTGGGAGGGAGAGAAACCAAATCTGATATTAACACCGTGGTTTCTGATGTCCCGAGTAAATCAAAAACATTAAGTTCTGAGACAGCTCCTTTACCAGGAAAGCTATGGTAGGTCTTGGTTTAGCAACTTATTATTTCAAATGCCTGATGTTTTGAGAGAAATAACTATCATAAGCTTAGCAGATGAAAGGTTTACCAGTCGTTTTTCCTTCACAGCTGGTTACATTGTTATGTTATGTTTTTCAGGGGTGAAGATATTCTTACCATCCTCACTGAGGTGAACAGAAAGGTGAGCAGAAAGGATGACAAGAAAAATATGGGGAAGCAGATGCCACAACCTACGTTCACTCTGAGAAAAAAACTCTTTTTCCCTCTGAATTGATGTATAACACTATGCTTAATGACCAATTAATTTGTTATTAAGCATTTTATGCTTTATTTAACACTATGCTTAATTTAATTATTAGTAATATGCTGCTATTCCCCACCCCTATCCCCACCCTTTTTTTTTGGATGGCAGGAAGGGAAGAGAATGGGAGCCTAGCTATTATTGCAAAGCAGACACTTAGGCCTGAATTTGCATAAAAATTAGAATGTTTTGGTTCCCATGATTTTAATTGTATTTTTAATCCGATAAAAAAATTTTTAAAATGTAGATTAAAAAAAAGTATAGTAGTTTAAAAAAAAATGTAACATCATAGTTTCAAAAACAGTGACAGAATGTTCTTCACACATCTCTCATCTGCTTTCAATTCATTATCATTTAATTTCCTTCAAATTGCTAAGAATTTACTTTTTTTGTATACATAATACCTCTACTTCCAAGCCATCCTCTACACTACTTTACAAGTTTTTACACTTCTTCATTCCTTAGTTTGTCTACAGATTAAATTGACATAAGCTAAATTAACAGGAGAAAAAACAATTTAATTTTCATACATACAGGAGTTCATAGAAATATGAGACTAAAAGAAATGACCACAGCAGGTAGATATTATACCTTTTAGACAAAGTAGCCATAAATTTGTGAAGAATTAACAAGATAAAAAAGTTTGGGCTTGGAATAGTAAATTAGTAAAAAAATAACAAGATTTGTTTATATCGCTTTTACAGCCCTAAATTCTTTATCTTTGGTGATAAGGATGGCTTCTACCCTCTTGGTACAGGGAGGTCACCTTTCACCAGGGAGATTTATTTCCTGTTTTCAGGAGGAATAAAAGAAGGTCACAGCATCTTTCTTGTACTGGCTATTTCTCAAGTCACTCTAGTTCAAAATAATCAGTATGCCCTGAACCCCATTACAAATTTCTTTAAAATACAAAATGGAAAATATTATTTCTTACAATAAAAGCTTTTAAAAATTCAAAGTGTTTTATAAATGCTTTTTAATCTGTTTTCAAACTCCCTTCTCAGCCTTTTCTCTTATCGCTCTGGCAATATGTGTATGCTTCTGCATATGTTTGATTTGCTTTTTTGCTAATGATGCTGTGTTCCTTTTATAATTCATTTATGTATTTGGTTTATTTGAAATATTTAGGAATTATGTAATTTTAGAGCTAAGTTTTTTAAAAGAATTTTTCAAAACTTTTAATAAAATGGAATTTTATTTTACTGTTCCTTGGAGATTGTTATGTTTGATTTTTTTTGGGGGGGGGGTGCCAATGGCATCTCACAGGTGGAAAATGTTTATATCACAATATGTTTTACTTGAGCCTCCCAATGTTGGCTTATACAATTGTATTTATAAAAATATTATTGTTCATATTTAAAATTCAGAATACCTTCTTCTGAATAATCAGAATATTTGACCACATTGGCTCCATGCTCCTGTATAGCCACAATGGGATGGGTTCTCCTAACCTCTACCCCTTACCCTCAGTCTCCTATACCACCCTGCCCAATCCCTTCCACTGAAACTGCAGTCAATTACCATTTATCACTGTGCTTGTGGGATTGTTTTTCTTTATGTCTAGTCCTCTTCACTTATTTATGTTGCTTGTCCTATGGGCATTTGAATTCTGGCAATGGTTTTGAGAAGGTGGCAAGAATCCTCAGAAACTCTTCCCAAATCATAGGTTAGAGACTGTGACTGAGAAGTGGGAAAGTGGAGACTCATGTAAGAAAGGAAGGTTTTTGTATCAAATCAATAAATTATCTTTCTTTCTAGCTAAACGCCCAAGGGAGACAAAAGGTACACCCCAATGTATAGTCAACATTTAATAAGTTTTTCAGATCAGTGTCCTCATAATGAAATATGAAAAGGTGGAAAAGAAAATAGTACAAAGCCCAGAGAAAGCTCAGCTCCAGGTAGAGAGAATATCACTTTTCAATAAAGAGTCTTGAAAATCTATGTAATTGAGAATTCAAACATTCCCAACCACTTGGAAGAAAGCAAATTGTGAAAAGACAAAAGTAAAATCAAGGCAACCCAAGAACCAAATTCATCATATGTGTTTCTCAAGAAAACATCACGGGAGTTCTCTAGGATTATAGAGATGGTAGAGAACAACTTTTTTGCTCATAATTCTTTTCTTTTGTTGGTACTATCTTCTAAAGTGTCAGAATCATCCTCATAAATAGTAATAGATGTCGATCTTCCAGATCGTTCTTCATAAATTTCTTCATTTTTGGCAATTATCTTTTGTCTATAAAGAAAAAGAAGATGTATCACTATAGACTCAAAGG
This sequence comes from Eidolon dupreanum, assembly GCA_028627145.1. NCBI lineage: Eukaryota > Metazoa > Chordata > Mammalia > Chiroptera > Pteropodidae > Eidolon > Eidolon dupreanum. The sequence continues at coordinate 144,351,452 of CM053503.1, forward strand.
TTAGAAAGGGGTGTAGGATATCTGGGGAAAGAAAAATGTGGTTTTATTACTTCATTGAGAGTAGTCTTACTCATTACTTGCAGTGGTTTTGAATTTAGTGAGATATGATACTGGGTAACCAAACACCAATATGAAGAATTTTCTAATAAATCAACACTATGAATAACTTATAAAGTATTGACTAAAGTTTATTTCAATGATTTAAGATGCATCTTCAGGTAGTAGTATAATTTTTGACCCGAAGTTGATTTCCATAGGAACCAAATGCAGCTGCGTCTAAAGGTAAACCACTAACACCTAAATCCCTAAATTCCAGGGGAGATAGATTTAAAAATAATCCTTAGTCACAAAACTGAATAAATCTCATGTATCCTTTTGTATAAAAACTAGGACGTAGGTGAGGAAAAGAAGTCTAGACACATTCCCAGCACCATTTCAAATGAGCTGTCTGACTTTAGAAGGTAAATTCTGTAGCCAGACTCAGAGTGAATATCTCCTTCCTGAAAGTGTCTGTGCCTTAACTTTATTAGGGAGTACGTGGGTTCATTTTTACCTACTCCTCACCCCAAATCTCTCCCCCTCCCTAAAGATAACTCAGCCATGCTTCTGTGGGCAGTAATCATTCACACCTCAGATGAATATTTTCTTCTGTCAGGAGCTGTATGGTGTATTTAAACTTCTCTTCAGATTCGGCAATCTTGGTCTGGAGCATTTTCTCCAGATTTCCCACCATAGTTTTCTGAAAGACATGTACATTTTAATAGCTATCTTTCCCAAACCAGAAACTATATGACCGAGCTGCACAGAGACCTGGGGTTTCCCCCCCAACTCCCATCCCCACTCCAGCCAGGACTCACCTCTCTCTGGAGTTCCATCTGGGTTTGGTAGAGGGTTGTGTTAAGTGATTCTAGGATAACAGCTTGTGCATGCAACTCTTCCTCTATGACCTGTGTAAGGAGATATTGTTTTGGGACATGACAACTATGTCTACCCATTTATTCTCTTTTTCAGGGTACCTGGACTGGAATGTTTAGCATCAACTTTAGCTATTCCTTCTCCTGCACCATTCAGTTGCTATGTCCTATTAATTCTCCCTTTCTTCTGTATCTTGCCCATCTATACCCTTTTCTGTAGCCTCCCTGTCACTGCCTCAGATCCAGGCCTCACCAGAACTCACACAGGTGGTCACAACAACTACCAATCATTATTCATTAAAAAGGTATTTGTTAAATATCTACTATGGATTCCAACAATCTGACATTCTGGAAAAGGTAAAACTATAGAGATAGTAAAAAGATCAGTGGTTGTTAGGGGTTGGGAGGGGAAGTGAAGAGTATATAGGTGGAGAACAGAGAATTTTTAGAGCAGAGGCACTATTCTGTATGATATTGCAATGGTGAATATGTAGCATGATGTATTTGACAAAATCTATAGAATGTACAACACAAAGAGTGAATCCTAATGGACTTTAGCTTAAAATGATGTATTAATGTTAGTTTGTCAACTCTAACAAATGTACCACACTAATATGAGATGTTAATAATAGAGGAAATTGTGTATGTGGATAGGGGGAGTATATGGGAAATCTCTGTACTTTCTGCTTAATTTTTCAATGAACCTAACACTGCTCTAAAAAATATTCTGTTAATTAGAAAGAAAACTTCCTACTATATTAGGCATCAGGAATAGTATAATGAAAAAGACATATATTTCCTATTCTTATGGGGATACATTTTAATAAAGGAGATGTAAAATAATAATAATAATAATAATAAATAAAAAATCAAAGATGCAGGTGGAGGATGCAGTATAAGTACAAGGAAGGGATAAATGTGAGATCTACTTTATATACATGCTGGAGAGACTATAAAAATGAACCAGAGGGGTCTCTGCTTTCAAGTGTCAGCCTCATTTAACTCCTACACATCCTCAGAGCTCTTCCCATGTAATGAGTGTTCTCCCACGATATATAACTACAGAGATACCATCACTTACTGCAACTGCATTGCGCAAAGCACTGTATCAGGTCATTTTGCATTTATTTATTTAGTTATTCATTCAAAAAATCAATTGCTATTTACTAAATGTCTGTGATGTGCCAGGCACTGTTCTAGAAATGGGATTAGTGGTAAAAAAAAAAAAAAAAAAAGCAATGAAAATCCCTGCCTACATTGAGTTTATCAGGTTAGATGGTTATAAGTCTTTGTAGAAAAATAAAACAGGAAAAAAGAAGTGTCAGGCAGGTTCTTGAGCCTTTAAACAGAGTGGCCCCTGAGAAGGTAGCATTTGAGTGAAGACTGGAAGGAGGTAGGGAAGTTAGCCATGTGGTTATTTGGTAAAGAGCTTTCCAGGAAGAGAAAAAATCAAGTGCAAAGACCCCAAAGTGGGAGCATCCTAGCCTGTTAAAGAAATAACAAGATGTCCAATGCCACTGGAGTAGCATGATAGGAGGGAAAAATGGAAGGAGATGAGGTTTTAGGGAAAGGACCAGTAGCATGGAGTAGGTAGAACAGTCCTCAGGGCCAACACAGGACTGGGAATAGTTTATATTCCCACCAGCCAGTGCAGAAAAACCCTTCTCATGCATATGGTATTGGGGTAGACTACTGAAAAGGATGTCATCTTGATAGTGGGAAAAAATTAGTCCTAGATGAAAGACTGCTGCCTATCAAAGCTCAAAAGCAAGGCTCAAAAAGCCCAAACTATTTCCAAGTAACTTAATTGAATCCCAGAACAAAACTCAAAAATATTTAAAGGGAACAAAAATATTCGGCACCCAACAAAGTAATGGCTGGCATCCAATTAAAAAATTACCAGGTATGCAAACAAGGAAGAAAATATGAGTATAAATGAGGAGCAAAATCAATGAATAGAAATAGACTCAGAAATGACACAAATGATAAAATTAGTAGACAAGCTCGTTATAGCAGTTATAATAATACAATGGATCTACTAGCTTGCTCCAAAATCCATTCCCTTACTTTGTAGGACATTGCAGTCTGTTTGCTCAACAATGCTGAAGCCTTGCCTGGGCTCTAAGATATCATTCCATGTTTTCGCAATGGCTAATCATTACCCAGACATGTCCATTTTAGATCCAAATTAAATTCTCAGTGAAAGAAGAACCACAAGGCACTTTGTGGGTCTGAACAGTTTCCCTTGAGATATCTCCCACATGGAATCTCAGAAGAAAAGTTCATTGAGGAGGCTGTGGGGTGTGGTATACTCAGAGTTTTAAGGAGAGGCTTGGAGTCAGAGTTCCTAGGGGGGCAGGATTGTACTTTTCAGATATTAAAGGGAAGAATCTGGCATTTTACTATTCAAGACCCTTAGTGTTTGAGCCTTACTGGAAATGGAAGGCATCTAACATTGAAGATCACACAGTATATTTATTGCTCATATATTTGTTTAAATTTGGCTATAAAAAGATAACAATGGCTTCATTTTACAGATAGTTCTAAAATCCTTTTTTGATTTATTACTGAGTAGTAAGTCTTCCATTTTTTACTGGTTTTGGGAAAATTATCATAGATTCCATTTTATTAAGAGTATATAATTTTGCTGATGTATTTGTAAGATGCTAATTCCATAGGAAAAATGAAAAAGCTTACCTTTTTGGTCTTTTTTAGCTCCTCTAATTGCAAGGTGTCCTTTTCATGTTGCTTTAAGAGCTCCTAAAAATAATTTTATTTGGAAAAGGTCAGCACTGGGGTTCTGGCAAAAAAAAAAAAAACTAAGAAAGCCAGAATAGGATTCAGAAATACAATAATTACCAAAGTTTACATTTTGGTTTCATGAAGCACATTAAAAATAAATGATATAACATGCTAACATTAAATAATGAAAATCTCACTCATTTTCAACCTTAGCATACTGACAAATATTAAAAGAAATTATATTTGCATCAAAGCCTTTTTTTTTTGTTAGAATATAGATTTAATACTATTAAATATCCAATTCTCCAACGATAGAATTTGTATTTAGTGCGATTTCAGTCAAAACAACATCAGGCTTTCTTGACAAGATAATTCTAAAATTTATATAGAAATAGAAAGGATATAGAAGAGCCAAAGTAATCTTAAAAAACAAGAGCAAAGTTAGGAGATTTTTATTCCATGATGTCAAGCCACAGTAATTAAGATAATGTGTTGTCCTAAGTATAGACAAATATTTGAACAGAACAGAATGGTGAGTCCATCCCCCACCCTTCCCCAAATACAACAAAGGCACCAAGACAATTCAGTGGAGAAAGGAAAGTTTTTTTAAAACAAATCATCCTGTAATAGCTGGATATCCATATGGGAAAAAAAAGACCTATGACCTCTACTTTACTCGTACACAAAAATTAATCAAAATGGGTTATAGAATCATGAAAGCTGAAATTACAAAGCTTTTTAAAAATAGAATATCTTCATGTCCTTGGATTAGGCAACAATTTCATAGAGAAGACACAGAAAGCTATAACCATAAAAGGAAAAAATCGATAGTTTGACATTCATCAAAATTAAAAACTTCTGCACCTCAAAAGATACTAAGAACAAAATGAAAAGGTAAATCACAGAATACAGAATTTGGAACACATGTATCTGACAAAGAACTTGGATCCATACTTGTACACATAGTATAAAAAGTACTCCTACATATCAATAATAAAAAGATAAACAACCCAAGGTTTTTTTAAAATGGCAAGAGATTTGAATGGACACTTCACAAAAGAAGACATATATATTATCCAAGGAGCATATGAAAAATTACCCAACATAATTAGTCATCAAGGAAACTAAAACCATAATGAAATACTACTTCATACCCATTGGCATGATCAAAGTTAAAAGACTGGCAATACTAACTGTTGTCAATGATATGGAGCAACTAGAATTCTTATATAAGAAGCAAGAGTAAAATGGTACAACCACTGTGGGAAATAGCTTAGCAATTTCTTATAAAGTTAAACCTATACCTACCCTAGATCCCAATAATAGTATTCCTAGGTATATACCTAAGAGAAATGAAAAGATATGTCCACAAAAATACTTGTACAGGCTGTTTATAGAAGCTTTATTCATAAAAGCTCCCAAAATGGAAACATCCCAAATCTCCAAAACAGGAAAATGATAAACACATTTGTGTGGTATTCCTACAAAGGAATACTACTGAGCAATAAGAAGGAAGAAATTACTGATATCAACAACAAATGAATAAGTTTCATAGACATTATGTCAAAGGAAAAGAAGCCATATGTAAAAGAGCATACACTATATAATTCCATTTATATGAAGTTTAAAAATAAAACTAATCTATGGTAGTAGGGTTCAAAAGAATGGTTGTCTTGGGAGCAAGTTTTGAAGGAGATGGGGCTTCACTGGAAAGGAGCACAAGAGTGCTTTCTGGGTTGATGAAATGTTCTAGATCTTGATATGGGTACTGGTTACATGGATGTATACATTTGTCAAAATTCATCACAATACATTTAATATCCGTGCATTTTTATAATTGTAAATTATATGAGAGAGAGAGAGAGAGAAAACTCATTTATAGATTTATAGTCAGTGTTACTATAAGAGAAAGGGATGCGTTCAGATAATCAAATTTCTCTTACTAGAGAAACTACTGCTCCTTATTCAGACATCTGAGCAATCTAGGCCCTAGAAGCACTAGACATACTGCAGAGTATGCCCCACCTCCTCATTATCATTTTGTTCAGTAGTATGGTGAATTCCATAAATGGGATTTTATTGGTGAAATTAGCGGTTTTTCAGTTAACATGATGGTTAGAAATAGGCTCTTAAAAATAGAATATTCAAGATGCCTAAAATACTTGAGTCACTTTCCACTTTGCATGAAATGGATACAAGAATCTAACGAAACTTATAGCTTGTGCACTGGATGGGGTCTAAGACTTGACCCCCAAATGGTCCTGTGTCCTGCCCGGGAGGATCTCTGGTTGCCAGATACTGACTACAGTGGTTACAGAAGCCATTGCATATACCTCTGATGAATCTTATATGCACCCAAAAGCTCAGAGAACTGATAGTATTACTGCTTGGACCTGCTGGCTAATGCATGTTTGTTTAGTAAATGTCCACATGTTTGGTAGAATTTGGTCTGAGACCTGCTTTCATTATAACCTGCTATCAGTGTCAAGATCAAGGAGGAGAAACTAACGAGTAGCTAACCCTCACCACCTCTAACTTTTGGGTAGCTTATTTACAAAAAGTTGTACATCACCAAACTGTTTAGTTTAATTTGCAAGAATACCCTTTTTCTTCAGTTATCGTCAAGGATGAGAACATTCAGAGACTGGGATTTTGGCAAAATAGGGAATTTTAGCTTCTGTATGTGCTTTGCATTCTATTGTTTCCTGTTAATTATAATTTTTATTCTAATAGCCCTGTGATAAGACTCTCAGATAAAGGACAGAAAGATCATGAGGCTACTTGCACACATTTCCAGGGGAAGCTGGGAAAGGGGAACTAGGCCCAGAAAGACAAAAGCTCATCTAACAACAGAGGCGCACACTTGGGAACCAGATGTGCTTTGGGCTGTTACCTCTTTCTCGCGATTGAAGTTCTCAAAGATAGCACTGTAGGAGTCATTTATTTTCTTCTTTTCTTCTTCTGACTCTAACTCAAACTTCTTTGTCATTTTATGTTCTGTGAAGGTGAGAGAAAATCACATATCTGTGTGAATGTGGGAGAAATAGATGTAGAGAGAAAATCAGATTATCTGAAGATAATAGAAAGTCCAGACTGGGTCAGACTCAAGGTCCTTTCGGCCTGGTGTTCAGCGTCTGACGCACACCTGGAGATGTTTGAGAGTGAGGTCAACATGGTGGTGGCTCGCGATCACATCAGCCCTATGCGACTTACCTCTAATGTCTCTGGTTCTTTTTGTGTAGTTTATTTTGGATCTCTTGCTCATTGTTTTGTTTATTTCCTTTGCTGAAATAACCACCATGCTTTCTTGAATACCCTGTCTAAAAATATAGCTCTTGACTAATGTGACTTTTCCAGCAATAAAATTTATTGTGTATTTAGCCCTGGGGTAGAGGAAGGCTTAAATGATTTAAGCCTTCAAATAGCTACATTTAAATGAGTCATTTGTTAAAATCAATGAAATCTGAGATGAATTGGGTTGGGATAGGATGTGGAACAGATTTGCAGAGGCTCCATTCTTATTTTAACTAGCTTTCTACATCAGGGAGCAGAGTTTCCACAAATTCCTCTCTCCTTTTGCCATTTACGAAGATAACAAGACTACATTCCTATAGACATCCCCAAGCTTGTTCCAGCCCATGATGGCCAAACTTGGAATCAATGAGTGTTGGAAGGTGCAGGCTTAGAACCTGAGGTGGCTGAGCTTCATAAAAGACTCCATTCTTAATATCACGTTCTTGAAAATTCCAGGCGCCTTCCATCCAGGCATGAGCCACGTGGCTCATCACCCTTAGGAAATCCAAGGCTGTCTTCCTTGAGCTGAGACCAAGTTTAATGGCAGTCCTTTGGTGTACCTGTCATCAAGAAGTCAGAAGTTTCTGCACTCACTTTGCCGTAGCAAGATCTTTTCTCGCTCCAGTTGCTCATCCTTCTCCCATTCTGCCTTCTTCCTTGACCACTTATCTTCCATTTCATCATAAATGCTGTCCTGTGAAGGCACAAAAGCACCATGAAGAGAAGGATCTGGAAGGAGGCTTCACACTGGCCCGAAGCACAGCACTGGGCACTTTGCAGCTTCCCTCATCTGAGACCCTTGCTGAGGGGCTTCTATTTGGATGTAAATTCCAGCTCAGCCCCCCAGAGGGACTGCAGAACCCTAATAGCCAGACTTCACACAGTGTTTGCCCATGGGAACTGGGATTTCTTTAAAGACAAATAGGGTTCACATGCCAGCTCCCTTGGAATCATGACTCACTCATCAATAGCACACAAAGAAACAAGGGACTACGGCCATGCCACCCTGAGCAAGCCCGATCCTGTCTGAGCTCAGAAGCTAAGCAGGGTCGGGCCTGGTTAGTACTTAGATGGGAGACCACCTAAGAAGACCAGGTGCTGTAGGCTTAAAAAATAAGGGATTGTAAAATGACAGGGTCCTTGTAATCTGTGAGGTGAACCAAGGGTTGCCACACACACACACACACACACACACACACACACACACAGAACGAAACAAAGGAAATGCTTAGTAATTAATTTGAACACTTAGAAAATCATAGGATGTTTTTCAGAGCATATCCATTTTCCTTAAAAAATGTAACTTCCTTTGTGGTTGAGGTTAAATAAGCTTAATTTGATGCCAGCCCTTGATGGTTGGCTCAGACTGGGACCACAGGAGGGGGAAGGCCCAGGACCTGGATAATGCCGTAAGGTCTCAGAATCCTTACTCCCTTCCTTGTCAGGTTAGCAGCAGAATTCACAGTTGGCCTGGGCGTCAGAGCTCATTTGTAATAGTTTGTAGCTGTTTAAATAGAGGTTCTCTTTCATCACTTTCATGACTAGTGGGCAGCTCGGTTTCATAGAGGTCAAACTCTCTGGAGAGGCCCAGACTGAAGGAAATACAATGTATACACAGGAAATTGGGGCAGCTTACCTGCTCATCAACCTGACACTTCTCTTAGGTTCCACTCTATGATGTTTTTTCTGATTATATCAAGGTACATCTTAAAAAATGAATTTTGGGTACAAGCTCAAAAATGAAACTGAGAATGGTCGATTGAGTTTCAGAGGCGGTGCTGATGCTTAACTTGGTTTCCTCCTTTGATAGAGTGATCAATTATCCTTGATTGCCTAGGTCTGAGTTGAGTTGTTTCCTGGGATTTCATACTTTCATTGCTAAAATCCAAAAGGCCTGGGCGAACGAGATTAGTCGGCCCTCATAGGATGCTGCCTCAGCCCTTCCCTGTCTGCTCCCCATCTCCCACTCTCTCAGTCCTTTAGTAAGAAATCCTGCCTTAACTATGGATGCCTGGGCCTCCATCACACTAGCTGATTAAGTGAACGGGGTGTGTTCTGAGACAACTAGAGCATTCCCATGTTCTGCTTATGGCAGTAATACAGAGTGATACAGTCTTTCTGGATGGCCATTTTGCCAAATGTATCAAAAGCTTTTGCAATCGTTACTCCTTTTGACTCAGCACTCTACTAAATCGAAGATGTCACAAAGTATAGACATTAACAGCAGCTGCCTCCAGTGGTGATAGTTCTTTTTTTTGTTGTTTTTGTTGGTTTTTGTATTTCTGTTTTTTTAAAAAACAAAAAGCAGGTGTTACTTTTGTAATGACGAACATTTTTCAGTGGGTTTCTCTAGGGTCTGGGTAACTGGCTTGTCACTCATGAAAGCCACCACAGTCCACAGGTTCACTCTTTTCCCTGGGTTCAGTTAGTGCCACTTAGGTCCAAGGACACTGGGAATCTCAGGAAATTATTTTCTGGGCCAGAGCTCTAGATTCATCTCAGCATCATTAGCTGGGAATGACCCCTGCTTCTCTCAGCGTCATAATCCACCAAGGAGCTCTGAATCTCACCTGATACATATAAAACATAGTCTTCAGATACTTATATTCCTTTTCCATCTCCTCTGGACAAAACGGGGAAGAAAAACAGGGTCAACATTACATTATTGCTCTGAAATTCACATTTTCAAATCCAAATGTGAGCTGTCCTGCACACCTTCCCCACCTCAAACGCATCCCCTAGGTGGTGAAACCATGGCGTGCCTCAGAAATCATTCTGGAAGCTTATTAGAAACCCAGATGTCTGACCTACCCTAAAACTACTGTATCAAGCTCTCATAAAGAGAAGTGCAGTATCCATCAAAAACATGCTTCTCCAGTAATTCTAATGCACATAAAATCTGAGAACTAATCCCCAGGGTAAACCTGCATCTTTGGAAGAAGAGGAGCAAAACCTTGTAGCATGCACCTGCCTCTCTATTTTTAAAATAACATTGATTTTGAAAACAATATGTGTTCTCTTTAAAAACCTGGGAAATCAGCAAGGTATAAATATCATCTTTAAAAAAATGCAAGGAAAAAGAAAATGAGGTTATAGAATTTCTCCTTCTCTCTGTGGATCTTAGTCTATAAACTCAAAATTCTGAAGAAGACACACTTAGCTTTTCTCAAAGGCAGCATAAACAATGAGATAAATGGCCAGCACAACCCTTATGGATTATAAGGCCACACAAATCATAGTATGTCAGAATTTAATGAAACACCATCATTTTACAGGTGAGGAAACTTGCTGAATTAGGATAGTATTAAATTTGTAGAACTTCAAAATATACTTTAAAAAATGATTTTACATTATTATCATTCTAATAAAGGGAGGTATTATTGTGCTCAATTCCCAGATAGGAAAACTGAGACTCCAGATTAAGGGACTTGCTGAAATCTCAAAGCTTGGTCATAGGACCTTCCATCTTCTGGGTGTAGGAAGGACGTCAGTAGACATGGCTTCCACCTTTTCAGTTTCTTTTTCAATCCTCCCTCTCCTCGAGCTTTAGGAGGACACCTTTAAGGTCTAGCCAGAGACTATCCATGGCTGTGAGAGTTCCTCAGTCCTAGACCCACATGGTCAGCTTCCATCCTCTTCACCATAGTCATTTTTCCAGGTTCTGAACGTACCTAGTTTTTCCTGAGAAGCCAACTTCTCTGCCTCTAAGGCTGCTTTGTAGTTGTTCTTCAACTCGGTGAGCTCTGCTGCATGAGCCTCTTTGAGCTCTCTGTGGGATCCCAGAAGAAGGCCACAATCATCAGTGAAAACAAGTCCAGAGCTGAGCTGTTATATTCACTTGAACTTCCTGTTCTCTCTCACACAGGACGCCAGTGCGAAGGCTGTGGGGCCCTCACTTCCTGATGCATTTTCCTGGCATCCATCCCAAGAAGGGGAAAAGGACTCTTGTTTCTCAACCACTATTTGAATGGAGCCAGTAGGTATCATGGACACCCCCTAACAGCGCAGTCTTTGCTTGTGACTGTCTTGGGAAACTGTGGGCTGCATTAGCTCCCAAGATAATTTTAGAGCCCAAGGTCTCTTCAGCCTCCATTCCAGTGTTCAAAATGAGTATTAAAATGAAAGGCTTTAATGAGCAGTCAAGCCAAGAAAAGACAGGGAGGAAGCTTAAATACATACTAGTGAGTGAACAAAGCCAATCTAAAAAGGCTACAGACTGTGTGATTCTAACAATATGGCATTCGGGAAAAGGCAAAACTATGGAGCCAGTCAAAAGATTAGTGGTTGCCAACAGTTAGTGGGGAGAGAGGGATCAATAGGCAGATCACAGAGGATTTTCAAGGCAGCAAAACTATTCTGTATGACACTATAATGGTGAATACATGTCATTACACATTTGTCAAAGCCCATAGAATGTATTTTGATAGCACCAAGAGTGAGCCCTAATGTAAACTATGGACTTTGGGAGATAATAATATGTCAGTGCAGGTTCATCAATTGTAAGAAATGCACCATGTTGGTGCAGATGTCAATAATGGCAGAGTGTGTGCGAGTGTGGGGTAAGGGGGTATATGGGAATTCTCTGAACTTTATGCTCTATTTTACTGTGAACCTAAAACTGTTCTACAAAAAAATAAAGTCTAATATAAAATAAACAAGTTGATTAATTAATTAATTAAAAAAATTTTTTTTAAAAAATCTAGTCTATGACCCAATTAGGAGGACCTCTACCAAGGCTTATAAGGCTACTCTGGTGCCCAGAAGGTAGCCTGGAAGGGATTTTGTGGGTTTCCTCACCCACACAGATGACACACCTCCTTTCTCTTTCCCTTGGTTCTCTTTGTGATTCTGGCTCCTGCCCTTCGCATAGCTTCTTCTCATTTTGCCCAGACCCTGACCTAGCAGCCAGGGAGAGCAGAGAAGACAGCAGAAGTGGAAGAGGAGGAGCAGGCTGGGCTGAGAAAAACTGTTGTCTACCACAGAAATCTCATGGAGAACAAAAAAAATGGCTTTTCTCAGTAATAGACAAAAGGGGAGATTATAATGGAAATGAAATAACTAGATGAGAAAGTGCAAAACCAGGAATAACCTTCTTCGTGCTATATTTTAGTGGCCCCAATCAAACCATCCTGCTTTCCAAAGACATGTGTCTCATCTCCCTCATCCCTTGCCACCCAATGCCATTTGGCACTGTCTGAAATTCCAATGAAATGAAATCTTGAAAGGATATGGGCACTTTAGGGCCTTTAGTGGGGGCTTGTGCCAGAAAACATACCTGTTCTTGTTTTCAAAGTTCTGCTGCATCTCAGCATGGCGGAGATCCATTTCATCAGAGAGCTAGAAATGAGGCCAGCATTAGCAATCCAGGATGGAAGATCCCACTTCCAGTCCAATCTGCAACTTTTGAGAAGCCTTCCCATTCTCCACTCCTCATGCCCCTCTCATTACTGTGGGTAAAGAACAATCCTTGCCTTGCTGTTCTATGTTGTTTGATATGTAATCATTTGTACATGAAAACCATCTCAGTCACTACCTGGTTTTGTGAGCAGGTCTGGTCTCCTCTGCTGGACTGTAGTCTCTTTGTAAGAGCATGACCTTTGGACTCTCAGTTATATAATTCAATTGAACAATCATTTCTTGAGCAAAGGGCTTGGCCTGGAAGAGCCAAAGAGGCCTAAGACTCAGACCCTGCCTTCAATGAACTTAAAATCCAATGTTAATAAATCCTCATTGGCAGAATGCTTGTTTTGGCACGCAGGATTTGCTCCAGGTCACCCTCCATTCTAATGCATCAGATTTTCCAGCCAGTGTCTCAGGAACAGTGGACACTTCCAAACTGGTCAGCACCCACTGTCAGCTGAAAGAAGGGTTCAGGGCTTGTTCTTGTCCCTCTCTGACTAAACAGTGGCACCAGCATTCCTCCTTTCCACAACAATTTGGGGTGTTTACAGTTGGGAGAATTTTAAAAATGATGATCTGAGATCCCTCCCTAGAAATAATCTCTAAATATGTCTTCAAAGGGCTGATGTTTTTCAGTGAGTGATAGCGTTCATTTTGCTCAGTGATGAGGTAAGTGACTCTGCACCAATTGTTTAACTCCCTAAGCCTCAATTACCTTTCTGTAGAAGGAAATCACAAACCTGGAAGAGTTTTTAGATAAATACAGGACGATCAATTGCAGAGGAGGGCTCAGTCTGAGTTATAAGCGGGTGAGTCAGAGAAGCGTCCGGGGAGAGTCAGAGGATGAGGGGTGGGCCTGCTGGAAATTCAACCTTCACAAGTGGTTTCAGTACAACAGCCAAGAGTGTGTATGTGTGTGCATGTGTGTGTGTGTGGGGGGATGTTTCTGATTATCGCTCTGGTTTATCACTCCAGCCTAGACCACAAAGCACATCTGCTGGAGGTGGGGAAGAAGAGACAATGATGAAACAAATGGTAAAATCTAAAGGTTGTGTCACCAAAATCCCCAGGAAACACACAGAGTGTGACTGAAATCAGCAGAATCTGAAGTACATGCTTTGGTAGTTTCGAAAGCAACAGGAATTGGAGACTGGAGGCTTCTGGGTAGCTTTTGAGCAACACCGGAAGTACTGAGTGCAACCTCTGAAGCTTATCTCACCACAGAGGCCTTTGCAGACCCTACAGGAAGTGGCTGGTGCCCCCTAATGTGGAGAAGACAATGGCATTGAACATACTCCAAGAACTCCCAGAAATTGAATTAGGACTTGAGAAGCGTCTTGAGTTCTTATAATTATGGATGAGGATGGAGACAGAGAAATACCATTGGGTGACCACAGTCCTATGCTGTTGCCCAGACAACGTGGCTCCCCTGAGTCAAGTGCTTAGCCTCGTGCCTGGCACATAGCAGGTGATCTGAAAATATTGGTGTTTCCTCTACCCATAGGGGTGTCAGCTAACTCAAGGATCACTCACCAATTTTTCAGCAGACTTGTGATCTCTGTTCATTTGCTCTATTATCACCGTCAGCTCTGATATCTGCTCTTCTAGGTCATTAATGATATCAGTCCTACGGGATAAGTAATTCTTCATTCACAGAGCTTCTACGTCATGCCCATAGACCCCTCCCTGAGCATGACTGACTCTGGCCTGGGGAGAGCGGGGCCATGTTTGGCACCTGCTCCACCATCATGGAGGTAAGGAAGGAGGGGTAGAAGGGTGGTCTGGGAGAAGGAATTTGGCAGTAGGGTGGTCGAGCCTCAGACATGGCACTTTTAGGTGAGCAAGCCAGAAGTGAGCTGGGGTGGTTTGGTGGCCTATTGAAGAGAAGGGAAAGAAGAATATGTCAGATATCTACTAGGGTTTGACCTTGATTTGGTAATGATAGTTGAAATGCAGGAGGGAGAGCTTGGGGAAATAGGATTAATGCTGACAGTGAATCACAGACAAAAAAATGGACCAACTGGACAAAGAGGGGATTTAAGAGAATGGCTTTCAGAATTGATAAAGGTTTTCTGTGCTTCTGTGTCTGGGGCCTCCATGATGCCTGTAAGATCATTCAGGTCTATTTGGTTGAGCTGGAGCAGACAGGGTGGCAGTCAGTGCAGTGAAGCAGAGAGGAAGGCCTCAATTCAACAGGGTGAGACAACAAGAGGATATAGGATCAAGATATGAGAAAGAAGAAAGGGTATGGGAAAGCTGAAACATAGGGAACCTTCGTCTTTAGAACATGATCTTTGGTATAAGCAACACTCATAGCTTTACCAGGGAATAAAACAAACATGGGCTATTCTATTTTATTATGCCACAACTGGTGATAACCTTCTTATGAGGCCAAGAGGTGGTTGAGGATGCTGGCTTGACTGTGGGTGCATGGCCTATCTTCTGCAAAGGGCCACAGATGAGCAGAGCACAAAGAAAACAGGGCCTGAGTGTTCTCACTAGAGGGAAGACAGGACTGGAGTCTGGCTTCCCCAGGCAACTCCACACACAGTCTCATTCAGCAGTGGGCTTCTGTGTTCCTCAGCCTCATCTGCAGTCTGAATCCCTTCCCAAATGAAACCACTGCTAACAGTGTGGTTGTATCCTTTCCATACACTTACAAATAGGTAGGTGATGTGTGTGTGTGTGTGTGTGTGTGTGTGTGTGTGTGTGTGTTGTTATTGTTGGTCATTTAGATTTCTGTTTTGGAGAAATAACTTTCACAGCAATTTGAAGCCCAAGGAAAAGACATTCATTTAGGGAGGCATTTCAATAGTTCAGGAAGGAAGTAACAGATGGGGAAGGGGAAGATACGAATAAGAGATTAAGGAGGTAGAATGAAAAGGATGTGGGGACTGCCCTTAAATGGCACTGGAGGATAGAGAGTGGGTGGAACTTAAATGACAGAAAGGATGACAGTGTGTCTAACTGGGATGGAGTCAGGTCAGAATCTTCTACATTGCATCTTCCAGAGGCAGAAACTGAGTGGTGCCTTTGGACATAATGAAAAAGAGATGCATAATTGGGTCTCCCAGAAACCCTGACTTTACTCTTAGTTATCACCCTCCAAATTTGGACTATTTTATGAATATTTTATCTGCTCATTACTTCTAGGAACAATCGTTCTCCTTTAGGACGAATTATGCTACACCCATTCATTTTCCGGATCAGCCGCCTTACTTGACCTTCACCCTGACTAGATGGGATTGGAGTAAAGAAGTAGTGTGGAGAGGAGCAAGCTCAGGGCCGAGGCACGAAGTGACCAGCAGCACCTCCAGAACAAGGACCCTGTGGGCTGGGAGTGGACATTAGGGGCTTGTCCAGGCTTAGCCAGTCAGGGATAAGTCTGAGGAGCTGGATGTTGATCCAAAGACATTACCTGGGAATTTTGATTTTGTCCATCATCTCTGATTTCAAATGCTTCTTCCTATCAAACATCTCATCTCCCAAGGTGACGGAAATCTGCTCCCTATTTCGAATGAGGCGATAGCCAGGTGACACATTGATCACTTCCTAGACATCAAGGTAGAAGATAATATTTCCAACTTGGAATGCTGAGATTCCTCTGAATCTTCAACTGTGCCCTACTTACTTCTAAAAGCAGAGACAGGAGATGCGAGTCCAGGGCCCAAGTCTGTCCTCTGCCCTCCCCTAGTTACTCACCCTCATATCTCTGGCCCACGTTTCTCTCTTGAGATTCAATTGCAAGACTCAACTGGCTCCTGGATGTCCCCACAGGA
This sequence comes from Eidolon dupreanum, assembly GCA_028627145.1. NCBI lineage: Eukaryota > Metazoa > Chordata > Mammalia > Chiroptera > Pteropodidae > Eidolon > Eidolon dupreanum. The sequence goes on from CM053503.1 coordinate 144,367,581, forward strand.
CTTTCGAGCTCAATATTTGCAAAACCTAACCTTTGACATCCACTCCACACCCTTGCGCCAGCCCTGCTCCTCCTCTGCATTCTCCATCATGGCCAGAAGCCAGGAGGCAGAAAGCATTGTGGGAATTGCTCAGGTTTTGGAATTGAACAGGCCTGAGTTTAAATCCTGGCTCTGCCACCAACCATAGTTACTCAACATCTCTGTGCCTCGGTCTCCTCATCAGAAAATAAGGATAATAACTCTTCCTCAAAAGGATTTTGTGACAAAAAAAAAAAAGTAACATATGAGAAAATGCCTAGCACAATTGCAACAAACAAGCAAACAATAACCATTGTAGTCAGTTCCTTCTCCATGCTCCACTAGATGCTCAGTCAGAAATCTGGGCAGGGCTACCAGCTATCAGAGATGAGGATACAATTGTACCTTCTAAAGTTGTACAGGGCACCCCTATAGGACCATAAGTCCTGCCATCATTATCTCCTGATTATATTTCAACCTCATCCTCTCCTCTTGCACCTCTGCCCCTGCGTAGCCTGAGGCCACCACCATCTGTCTCTTTGGCTCCTGAGATATCTTCCTAGCTGGACTCTCTCCCCTCAACCTGACTCCCCTAAGTTCATCATTCCCCCCACCTGAAGGGCTATGACATTTTTGTTTAATTTTTTTCCTGCCCATTAGAAGACTCCATGATCCTTTTTCAAGGGGGTGGGGAAGAAAGGAAAATAGATAAAAGCAGAAAGTAGTAAAAAGTATCAATTATATCCCACCAGAGGGTTTTTCTCCCCACTAAAATATAAATCGTACCTTGTCCCATTTCTATGTCAGACCCATAAAGGCTCCCAGACATCAAAAGGATTAGGCCCAAACTCCTAGGCAGATGTCAAGATCTTTCTAGGTTTGGTCCCCATCTCTTTCTCCAGCACACTTCATCCCCTAATCCCTCAGGTTTCCTGATAGTCGCTTTCCCAACATTTGTGGGTTCACAAGTGTGGCAGAGGGTTTTCTGCATCAGGGCATGAGCTGTCCCTTGGCCTGGACTGATTGTCACCATCTGGTTTCCCAGAGCACTCTCCTCACCCTACACAAAAGAGTAGAGAGGTAATTAAATGCCCTTTCTGGGATCTGGCTGAGTGGAATTCAAGTCCTGATCCTGCCACTTAGCAGCCATAAACTATATGCAGTAATTCCAGCACATCCTTATAGGACCATTGCAAAGATTCAATGAAGTAAAAGTAGGTATAAAAGGCCCATGCCTGCACACAGTAGGTACTCAATAACTGTTAGTCCCTCCACCCCCTTCCCATTTTTACTCACAAAAGGTAATTGATTGCTTTCCTCTTGTTTTCCTAACTGGGTTTTCACTCTGCAAGAAAAAATCTTGCTCAGAAGCAACCAGAGAGTAAGATGTTCCAAGCGTAGGAGCTGTGTCCTCACCTCACCACTCATCTGTGAGAAGTGATGTTCCTAGGATGACCTCAGAGACCTCTTTCAGTTCTCAAAATATGCTACTTGAGGAAATAAGGGATATTTAATGGTCCAGGGATCACTGGTATATAGATGGTGATAAAATGGCAGGTAGTAAAAAAGTGGAAAATTAATTAGTCACTAGCCGAATAGTAGACTCATTTCTGAAACAAAAACCAAGAGACTTGGAGTAAAGCCTCACAGGGATCTCCGATAAGCATACATCTTTTGGTGGCAAGTACGCTGTCTGCACAACCACCTTTCTTCTCATTTGCATGAGAAATTGGTGTTCCAGGACCCCAAAATTGCCAGTTCAGTGAATTCAGGATAAGCAAAGTGTTCCTAATTTGAGATCTGGTGCCAACCCTGATCATAATAAATGTTTGTTTCCACAGACAAGAAACATGAGCATAATATCAGGTACCCAGATGTCAAAAGAGTATTTATAAGGGAGTTCACTGAGAAGGCAAAAGATTAGAATAATAACAACTAGCTTTCAATGTGCTGACAAGAGTAGGTAGGCTTAGGGCCTCTCCTCTTGGCCTCAGTGTCCACTCACACATGTACACATACCATCAGGCAAATGCTGTGAAGAGAGACAACCAAAATGTGCTGCAGAAGCTCCATTTTCCCATGACCAAAACACCCACAACACCATTAAGGGTGGTAGAGTTGGTTATCGGAGTGGGACTGGTCCAGAGTCCATGGGTGACTCTGGGTGTGCACAGAGGGGTTGGAAGGACTTTTCCTAGTGGAGGCAGTTCCATCTTGGTTAATAACCCTCAGTCTAGTTCTGACCCCACATTTCCCACCCCTAGAGGGGGCCTCCAGAGAGGCACCGAGAACTCTCTTGAGAAAACCAGTCCAAGGTTTGGGCTACCTTAGATGCGACCAACCTTTGATTTTAACTTTCACTGGCAAAACAAAACAAACAGACGGAAAAATGATTCTGTGTTTTAAAAAGTGGGCACAAGTGTACATTATACACTGATAATACAATGGGACCCGCATGTAATTTAAAAGATTTAGAACCATTTAAAGTGCAACTTGACTCATATCAACTATATGTTCCCATTTAACTGTCCACAATGATAATTTGGTTTGCTTCCACTGAATTTAGGAAAGCCTTGTTGGGGAACCACACTGGGTGGCCGGGGTCTCTCTAAAAAGCTGACCATGGATTTGAGCTTATGTCTTTTTTGCTCTTGGTTACTCTCCTTAGGCAGACAGAGACCTTCCACAGCATCGCATTAACTTCAGAACTGCCAGAAAGGTCAAAGTGTGGCTACATAGATACTCATTTTTTCAGATAACTGTGTCTCTCATGAAAAGTAAAAGGTGAAGTCAATCCAGAATGACTCTCCTTCCTCCTTTTGTCTTTGTCAACCTGATACTCAGATCACTCTGATCACAGTGAGCAAATTTTGACACTTTGTTGATACCATTTGAAGCACTTCACGTTTTCTCATTTTATACATTCAATGAGTGGTTAATGTATGTAGATCACAGTGCTCCATATCAAGAGAAATGGAATGAGATATTTTTATTTAAGAAGAGAGAAAAAGAGACACATAAATACTGAAAATAGGAGACGAAAAAGAGGTAAGTGCCATAGAGAACTGCAGATAAAGCGGTTTGCCAACTGTGTCTCTCGGGTTGAGAGTTCCTAGCTCTTGACATTTTTTTTCAAGGTTCCTAATATATTAAAACAAACAAGCAAACAAAACTCAACCAGAAGAATTGTCAAAACAGGATTACAACTATCATATTATAATTTATATTGAAGAATTGAAAAGTTTTAACACAAAAATCACATTCTTTGTTTGCAAAAAAATTATAGGATTCACAAAAAAAAGACATAATGGACAGTTGAGATTGTGTGTTTGAGGCCTGAGGCCCAAGTAAGAAGCTGACTGATGAACAGGTCCTTCCTATTCCATTTGGAGGTTGTATCAACTGCTACCAGGAGTAGCTGGCTCTCCTGCACCCGGCTGTTCCATTTCCCAACCCCGCTCAGTACCGCCTGGACAGGGCCTGAAGGCCAGCTGACAACCAAGTGTGTCTGCTTTGAACTGGTTTTAGAGGATGGCTTGTTTCAGGGAAGAATTTGCCTTGCAGAGTGTTACTGGAAAGTTATGAATACAATTGGCAGGTCTTTGATCGAGAATTTAAAAAATACACACAAAGTGTCTCTCACTATATCGCAAAGCCAGAGGAGGATAGTGTTGTCAGGGGCTCATGGTAGTGATCAGACTGGAGCTGTGGGTGTTAGTGAGGTCGCTCCCAGCAAGAGGCATTGGGTGACAGCGGACTTGAGCTCACCTATTAATGTGGAGGTTAGAGAAGATCCACAGGTGTAATCACGCCAGCAGGGTGCCAGCACACAGAAGGCAGGCAGTGAGAACCTATTTCACTCATATAAGCCATTCAGTGGATCCCTGTCATGACCAGGCTTTGCCACCTCCACTCCATTGTAACAATTCCCTTCATTGTCACCGAGCTGCGGGCTACTGAATCCAACAGTACTGCTCGGCCCTCATCTTAACGGACTCACCAGCAGTTTTTAACACAGTATTTGTCATTTTGCTCCCAGGACACCAGGTAGATGATTCTTCATCTACCTCATGGGCCACTCCCTCTCAGTCTCCTTTTTGGTTCCTCCTAGTCTCTCTCACCTCTCAACACTGGAGTGCTCTGGAGCTCAGCTCTCCCACCTCTTTCCACCTCTAGCTCCATTTCTCTCCTTGGAGATCTCACCTGGCTGCAGGGCTCTAAGTACCTTGAATATGCTGATGACTCTCAAATGTGCATCTGTAGCCCCGACCTCTCAGACTTGCTTATCCAACTACTTACTGAACATTGCCACTTGGATATTAAGAGGCACCTTGAACTTCCTGAGCTCAATCCCCTACATATACACCCTTCCCTCAGCCTTCCCCAATCTGAGAAAATGACGACTCCATCCTTTCTATTGCTTAGTCAAAAATCTTGAAGTCAGCCTGACCCCTCTTTTTTTTTTCCCCCTCATATTTTATCTCCATCCCATTAGCAGATCCTGTTGGTTTCTACTTCAGACTATATCCAGAATGTGACCACTTCTCACCACCTTTACTGTTTCTACCAGGTTAAATTACCATCATTCCTTGCTTGGATCTTGCAGTTACATCTTGTCTGGTCTCCTTTGGCTTCTCCCAAGGCTTCTGCCCTTGGCCATTACACTACACTCATCTATTTCTCAATGCAGTCGCCAGATTAGTCTTTTCAAAATGCAAGTTGGATCACGTTACTCTTCTCAGTATCATCTGACGGCTTCTCAGCTGTTATGGGCTAAGTTGTGTCCCCTTCCCCCTATTCATATGTGGAAGCCCTAACCCCTGGAATCTCAGAATATGAGTATATTGGAGATATAAGGCATTTAAAGAGGTGATTAAGATACAATGAGGCCATTAATGTGGGTCCTAATCCAATCTCACTGGTGTTGTCATAAGAGAGACAAGGACACACAGAGAGCCCCCAGGGATGTGCGTACACAAAAGAAAGACCACGTGAAGAGGTAGCAAGTGAGTGGTCACCTGCAAACCAAGGAGAGAGTCCTAAGAGGAAACCAACAAGGTAGCACCTTGATCTTAGACTTCAAGACTCCAGAGCTGTGAGAAAATAAATTTCTGTTGCTTAAGCCACTCAATCTTTTGTTGTTGTGGTTATTGTTATGGTAGTCTTCACAGCTAATACACCATCCCTTTCAGAGTAAAAGCCAAAGTCCTTACAGTAGCCAGCACACTTCAGTGTACGTTTTCTATTGCTGCTGTAACGAGTTACTATAAGCTTAGTGGCTTAAAATAACACCAATTTATTATGTCATAGTTTTATAGGTCAAAGTCTGCAGTGGATCTCACTGGGCTGGAGCTGAGGTGTTGGCATGGCTGTCTTCCTCCTAGAGGCTCTAGGGAAAATCTGTTCCTTTGTCTTTTCTGGCTTCTGGAAGCTGCCCCGTTCCTAGCTGCCTTTTCCTTCATTTTCAAAGCCTATAACTGCTTCTGATCTCTGCTTCTATTGTTACATCTCCTTCTCTGACACTCTGACTTCTTCTTTCATATATAAGGACCTTTATGTTTACATTGGACCCAGCTAGATAATCCAGAAGAATCTGATTATCTCAAGGTCAGCTGATTAGCAAACATAATTCCTTCTGCAGTCTTAATTTCCTCATGGCAAGTAACACAACATGGTCACAGTTTCTAGGGATTATGACGTGGACATCTTTGGGGGACCATTGTTCTGCCAACCACATTCATCATTTTTATTACTTCTCTTAGCTCATCGCCACCTCTCTCTCCTCACTTCCTCCATTCCTGCCGCATTAACCTCTGCTTTCCTGAAAAAGGCCAGATGTGCCGAGCAAGTTCTCATGCACAGTCTTTGCACTTGCCATTCCTTCTGCCAGGTGTGCTTGCCCCAGATGTCCGTGTGGCTCCTGCTGCCCTCTTTCCACAGGGGCTTTCCCCGGTCTCCCTGTGTGAAATAACAACACTAAGCTCCAGGAGAGTGGAGACTTTGCTGAGTTCACTGCTCTTGTCCACACCTGAAACAGTGCCTAGCAAAAATAGGTACTCGATAAATATTTTCCGAATAAATAAATAAATGGAATACAAAGACTCACTCAAAGACATAAAACTAAGTTATACTTCTAAGCTTATACAATATAAATAAAAATTTAAATTTCTAAGTAAAAACAGAGCTGCAATTTACAGAACATCTTAGATCCAAGAAAGTCATCAGTAAACAATGAGATATACCAACAGGAGGCTCTTTGCCTCTGACAGGCATCAAGCATTGTGCCCCTTACTGCAGGAAGCCTTAGCTCATTTGTAGTGACTGAAAGCTGTGGGTGCAGAGGGCCACAGAATCTACATGTAGGGTCTGAGGTTTGGGGGCAATCACGGTGGGTTCTGGCAATTCTCTGACATTCCTGGCAGCAGTTAGTTCAGGTCAGGTAAGGCTGTGAAGGCCAAGGAGGGAGATTGTTTTATTCACATACCTCAAACCATTCCTGCCCCATGGACACAAAAATACTTACTTTGGAGAGACAACCGGTTTTGTTATTGGTTGGAAAAAATTTTGTTTTTTTGAAGCTGGAGGAAGAGGAGTTAGCCTGAAAGTGAAAAATAAATAGTGAAAAAGAGGAAATTAGAAATTCAGACACCTGTTTTAGTATTCCCAGATTAGGTAGATCCCCACGGACCCCAAATTGGAATATGTGGGCTGACAACTGGAATCTTTAAAACCAGGGTGGTTTTTGGCCACCTCAGACTGGATGCCTTGGCACTCGTTCACCGTCCTGGGGAGTCCCGGGGTTGGCAGCGCAGCTCGTTCCCCAGTTTCCAAAGCTCCTGGTCCCACCTGGAGGGGCGGTTTCCATGGGCCCTTTGGTTGAAGGCTCCCCTTTCCACGTTGCACTAACTCTGAGAACTCCTCATTTAAGATGACACCAAGCCCTGGCAGGACCGGCAAGAGCAATGTGCGGCCAAGAGGCTGGGTGGGGAGAGCTGTGCAAAGCTAGGCTTTCTGGCCCTCTTGAGATTTTGCTACTAAATTGCCTGTTTTGGAACCCAAGCCCCTAGGCCCTGGTCCATCCAGGTAATCCTTACTGGGGCTTCCCTGTGAAGCTCTTTCTTGGTGGCTGAGAAGTCTTGATTAGTTTCCGTGGACCCAAGTTCCAGGGGTCCCAGCAGGTACAGTACATGAGAGGGTTGGGGTACATGGCAGGAGGTCCGGGATAGTCTTGACTGCTAGGTCAGGAGGCCCTTGCTGAATGGGAAAACAACAGCAGAGAGTTAATACCATTCGCAGTCAAAGTGACAACACTTAGAGACAAATTGAGTACTCAGGAAAGACCCAAAGCATAGACGGTAGAGTCTGAAAGCTATTGATTTGGTAGACAGTCTTGACTATAAAATAGCACCTCACCCCTTGCCAGTAGGCTTGATGTGAAAGCAATTTAATGTTTGCTGTAACTGAGTGCTTACTGTGAGCCAGGGGCGCAACGAGCGATCAGTTATCATTATCCTAATTTTATTTATTTATTTTTATTTTTTATTAAATTTACTGGGGTGACATTGGTTACATTATCCTAATATAGATGAGGATACTGAGGCTCAGAGAAGTCAGGGAGGTAGTAAGCTGCAGAATTGGGAACGAGCACAGGCCTACCTGACTCCAAAGCCCCTGCTTTTCACTTAGGTCACACTAGCGCTCATAGAACTGAAAAGAAATCCCTAGGGCAGGTCTTACACAGAACTTTCCAGAAAATTAGCTCTGTTATTCAAATTAAATTGGATCTCCCAGTTTCTCATTCCTGGCCACCTGCCTGAATTACAGTCAAAACTCTTCCTTCTTGGCTCTATTAAATAAATAATAATAATAAAGAAAACAAAAGAAAACAAAAATCCCTATTGTGAAAGTTTACATGAAAGACAACTACCAGATAAACATGGAGACTTGTTCACTAGCTTATTATTATTTTTTTTACAGAACCCCACTGAAAGGAGAGTATAGGATTAGAAGAGATTTAATTCCATAACAATAAAGAGAATGGGAGGGGAGGCAGTATTGGCACAAGTGATGTCAATATACATTTGGCGCTATAACTTCCTCACTCAGCACACCATAGGAAGCTACAGCTCACATGTTTGCAAAAGGGGTTTGACCCAGAAGCCCATTCCCATGCGAAAGGCCCCACAGGGTTCCGAATTGGGGCTGGGACATTATCTGATGAAACAGGCATTTCACTGATCTGTGGGAGCCTGCTGGTAGGTTGAATAATGCTCCTTCCCCTCTCCCCACAAAACGTGTCCATGTTTTAATCCTTGGAATCTGTGAATATGTTACTTTATGTGACAAAAGGAGCTTTGTAGCTAATGATTAAGTGAAAGATCTTGAGAGAAGGAGATTATCTAGATTATCTATGTGGGCCAAAGGTAATCACAAGCGTCCTTATAAAAGGAAGGTGGGAGGGGCAGAGTCAGAGAAAAAAAGGGTCAGACAGGAGTGATCAAGGAAGGAGTCATGAGCGAGGAAAGTGGACGGGTCCCTAGAAGCTGGAAAAGGCAAGGAGATGATTCTCTCCTAGAACCTATAAAAGGAACAAAGTCCTGCCCCACACCCTGATTTTAGCCCAGTGGGACCCATTTTAGATTTCTGACCTCAGAACTGTACATTGCTGTTGTTTTAAGCCACTAAATGTGTGCCAGTTTAATATAGAGCATTAGTAAAAACAAAAACAAAACAGAAAATTGGGGTAAAAATTAGCAACAGAAACATAGAAACATAAGAGAATACAAATTGCATAATTACTCTAGATTAAAAAACATTGTATAAAAAGTACACATAATCATAGTAAGATACACACTTATATATATTTATATAAACAATAGCGATTTAACCAAAAAGTGAATTATGACCACATTGAAAGATTGTAGGGAGGGCATTGGCAGAAGGATGTGTTAGTGTTAAATACTCATCTGCTGTTACCAAGAAGTCAATAGAAAATGTCTAAACTTGAAAAATTAACAAATGGAGTAGAGACAAATTAGAAGTATGAAGTTAAATTACAAAAGAAATAGCTAAAAGAGTTGAAAATAATTACCTCTAGGGAGCTTCGAGGGAACACACTGAGTAGAACTGAGAAGTAAGGAGGGATAGGGCAGAAATTGTAACTTTTCATTAATGAATTTTTAACATAATTTGATTTTTAAATGATGTTGGTGGATTACTTGATAAAAAAATAAAATGAACACCAAAAAATGTTATGAGAGCCAAGAGACCAACAGAAGCATTACAATGATAGCAGATTTAATTCAAATTTCTAAGTCAGTGACTGGCTTCCAACAGTGCACTGGAATAAATTTGCTTAAGAATCAGCTGAAAAAATGAAACAAACCCTTTTCTATAATGTGACATGCTTGAGAAACCCAGTTATGTGGTCAAATGGTTTATAGAGCTAAAGGGGATCTTAACATTGAATCTTTTTTATAGATGGGGAAAGTGAGACTCAAAGTCACAACTGACTTCAGGCCACCTGTACATGCTCACTTAATAGCACAAATACTTATAGCTCTTGCTGTGAGTACCATGCTAGATGCTGGGCGATACTGAACACTTGTCCCTTCCCCTCAGGGAGGGTGCAGGCAATCAGGCAGTCATCAGAAAGGGAACTGAGCGAGCTGTGGCACCAGGGCAGGGGACAAAAGCTTGAAGAAAGGCAGGATGTGCAGGTGGAGGTAAGTGCAGGAGGGGCTGCCATATTTAGCTTTTTTGGGGGGCCCAGGTCAGGGAGGCAGACAGGGGTGGAGCACCCCAGGTGAGAAGACAAAGCCACAGGGCCTAGAATTCAGGTGAGAAGCTGAAAAAAAGGCTGCAGGGGTAACAAGACAGTAGTTTTGCTTCTGCTTAGGATCTTGTATCAGCTTCCTGTGAAGTCAGGGGCCAATCCTGAGCTCGGGGGAGTACAGGAGTTTCTGAGGAAGGAAGTGAGAGACTAAGGCAGGCGAGCTCCCAGCCACTGCCTTCCTTTTCCATTTCTTGCCTGACCATCTGACTGTGCCATTCTTGAAGGCCTGGACTTCACTATGTCTTTTTCCGTGTCACCGACGGAGCCTGGTAAAGCAACTTGTCCACAATGAGTATTTGATAAATATTTGTTGCCTGACTAATAAACTGGGTGGCTGTAATCACAAGGACCAGCTCAACAAGGAGAAAACAGATCCACAGATGAAGCTGCAAAAATGTAACAGTCATTACAATATTATAGATAATATTAAAGTTAGAATTAAAAAACCAAAATGCATAGGTAAATTATGGTACAACCATTCAGTGGAGTTTTACATAGATTTTGATTGACCACTTTGAAGCCTGTGGAAACATGAAGAAATGCCATTGAATAAAGATATAAAATGGTATGTACATGATGGATACTATTATATAGAAGCATGTACCTATATGGAAAAGGGTTAGAAAAGAATATATTAAAAAATAAAAATTGGGCCAGAATGTTGCGATTATGATTTTTTTCTCTTCACATTCTTTACTGAAATTTTCCTTGGGCTTTGAGTCAGATGGGCCTGACTTTGCATAGAGGCTCCTTTGATTATCAGCTGTGGGGCATTGAGGAATTTACTGTTACTTTTGTGAGTCTCAGTTTTCTCATCTGAGAAAAATAGGGACATGGGGGTTCACCCCTCATTGGGCCATCATGCACATGAAACAAGACCATGTCAGGGACTTCCTTGCACACATTAGGTTCTCAAAACCTGGCAAGTAAGTTTAGGCTCATAATATTCCTGAACTCACTTGCCGTTTTTGATTTGGTGAGAATAGGTTTAATTTGTGCATGAGTGCTAAATCGAAATAGGCTCATTGTAAGGAAAGTTATAACACAGAAGAGCCTAAGGAAGTGAAAATTATCCAAAACATTAACACCTAGAAATGACAACTGAAAATATTTTGGTTAATGTTTTCTAGAATTGTCTCTAAAGAAACAGATTTATATAATTGTCCATAAACAGGAATAAACTCTCTTTACATTGTAGATAATCTTTTTTCATCATTGTCATGAGCTTCTTTAATGTCAATAACAATACATATATCATTTTTTTAAACTTAAGTTTACTGTGGAGAAATTTTTTAAATGTACAAAAGTAGAGAAAAGAGTATAATGAACTCACACATTACCTAGCTTCAGTAGTAAGCAATTTGTGACTAATCTCATTCATCTATACTCAACCTACCTACTCCTCCAACACCAGATTATTTTAAGGCAAATTTAAAACAAATATATAATTTAAATTATGCTTACAGCAAATCTTTAAAGCACGTCTGATATTTGTTTCTTTATCATCATTACTGTGTAAATTTCTTGTCTATGAATTTCTTGTTTTTACCAGTTTTGTATTGATGAACATTTTGTTGTTTTCCTTTTTATTCCCATTATAAAAAATACAGTGGTGTATATTCTTTTGCTTTTAAAAAGTAAAGGCCTCTTCCTCCAAACAACCCTGGTGATGATACTCAAAATATTTAACAACCAGTAAGACAAGGCTATGGAACAATCAGATAGACATGGGCTGCAGGGCTGGGACAGGAAGCTGGAGGATCCCACTCCTGCCCTCCTGCCAGGCCTTAACCCCTTAGCTGCTGAATCATGAGGAAGACAGGGGAGGAGCTGGGGCAACCAACGTGGCAGGGAAGACACTTGAGGGGCTTGGACAGTGTACACATACAACCAGTATGGCAGAATTTCAATATTTCATTAACCGTGCATACCAGACAAACATCAGCCCTCAACCCTCAGTACTCCCCAAGAGGGAACCACTGTTTATTTTAGTCTTTTTCCAGAAATATTTTGTGTGTGTGTGTGTGTGTGTGTGTGTGTGTGTATTTAAAAATTTTATGTAAATGAGAGCATACTATGCCACGCTTTGCTCTTTTTACATGACAGACTATATAGTAGATATTTCCATATCGGCAGAGATAGATCTACTGCATTCATAGTGGCTTAATGTTGCCTTGTATGGCTTTGTAAGGGTGTGTGTGCGCCTGTGCGTGTGTGATTTAGGATTCTTTCTCCCCATTCTTTTCCTTTGCTGCATCTCTCTCTAATGATTTTACCCGAGTCTCAGTGGACTGAACGTTTCATTGGGTGCCCCTGCAGTCACCAATGAGCCTGCTGAGCCTTCAGAAAGGTCACTGGTAAGCATTAATAACCAAAAGAAAAAAATTATATAACATATCTCTTCCAAAGAGCTTACCTTGGACTGCCCGGAGATCTGTTTTTCTCATGTGGTTCCTTGCCGAGTCGAGAGTCTTAAAGACACCACAGTGTTGTAAAGGAACTTTTTCCCATCAACACACAATCTGAATTCATTTTAGGTCAAATCCAGAGGTTCCAGAACTCAAGACTTTAACGATCATTTCAAGTGATTGAAATGCCAAAGCAGAAAATGCAGAGTCTGTGTAGCACAGAGAGAGAGACTTCTAGTGAATCCAGTCACAGGCTTTTATAAAGGCTGAACTGGCATGAGCACGAATGTCTCTTCTAAAGATAATCCAGTTTGAGTCTTTCAATGTTGCAAAGAAAGTCAAACTAGTAGAGAAAGTTACCCCTTCATTCAGATTCTCTTGAGTTGGGCCTTGAGTTGTGAGGTTTGTCCTAGGGAGATGGCAGGCAAAGGTTTGTTTTTTTTATTGCTATGGAAACAGAATGGCAGCATCTCACTCAGGCACTCTGCTCTTAAAGAGAGAGAAGGCTGGAGAAGCAGCCTGTTAAAGAATTCCCCAAGACATGAGACAAACTATGCTTAAGATACACTTTCAGAGGAAACAGAATTAAACAGCACTTAATTGGCCTATGGTAGTAGTTGTCAGACAGAATCTGATGTATTTTAAGTTCCTCTGTCATTTGCTCACAGACACCTAAAACTCTAAAGAAGGCACTTTCTTCCTTGAATTTCAAGCTTTGAAATCTGCAAAAGTACAAATCCTTCAGGGCAGAAGTCTTTTTCAGTTGCAAAGAGTCAACATTTTTTTTTCTAAATAAAGTTGCTTTTTCTCATTATAGAAAAATGTGCTTATTATAGAACAGTGGTTTTCATTTTATGTTGGTGTAACTCACTATATTTTACACATTTTATAATAAAAAGTTGTATAAAATAATGTCTTTATTACATGTTATTCTCATTTAGTTCTTTTTCTTCTGTTTAAAATGAAAGCTGATTATAAATCCACTATATTGCTTTCATGATCCACTGATGGGTCACAACCCATAGTTTACAAAACATTGTTATAAATTCATCCATTCATTCTACTCCACACTTACTACCTACTGCGTGCCAGGCACTTTTGTGAGGTGTAGGGATGTACCTCAGTTCCTGTGCTCCACAGAGCCTAGAGACTAGCAGGGAAATGACAATTAATAAATTCAATGAAAGCACAATGAAGCTTACTTTAAGGGCCTCACCAGATGCAGTGTGAGTGTATAGCAGGGATTTCTCTTCTAATGAGTCAGACGACAGTTTTAATCAGAGAAGGAAATCTGACTAGCTTTGCATATTAGACTATTATTTTTACTGAAATGTAGAGAAACAATGGGAGGGTCCAAATTAGGAGTCTATGTCAGTGGTCAAATTAGACACAATTTGGTGGCCTCATCTGAGGGAGCAGCAGTGGAAATGGAGAAAAGAGGATGCAATAGGACACGATTGATTGGATGCCAGGGTGAAGGAAAGAAGGCGATGATGGGTTTTCTAGCTCAAGTATTTGAGTAGATGGCAGTGTCATTTATTGAGATGGAAAAATCTGGGGAATAAACAGGCTCAGGGGAGCAGATCTTGACTTCAGGCTTGGACGTGTTGAGTTTGAGATGCCAGGGAGATATCCAAATGGTGATGTCAGTTTCAGAGTTTATTACATATTATGGGAGTTCAAAAGAAGAGTCTGGGCTAAAAACACTTAAGGAATTTTCAGAGCAGATAATATTTAAAGCCAAGAGAGTGGATGAGCTCACACTGTGAAAAGATGTTGTGCAGGAAGAGAAGGTATGGAGCAGAGCCCTGAGAAATCCAATAGTTATAACAGTATTTCTCAGTGTGTTACTTACAATATGTACAGCTATCACTTGAATGAAAGTGGTTTAAACCAAAGAGGTTCATTAATTTCATGAAATACAAAGTATGGAGGTGGTGCTACCAGAGTGTATGCAGACTCAGCAGTGTCATCAGAGAATTGAGCTCTTTACCTCTATCACGCCATCCTCAGTGTGTGGACTGAGGGGAGCCTTGTGGCTGCACGATGGCTCCTGCACCATTAGCAGACAAGGTGGAGACAGACTTCAAATGCTAAAAGTGAGGGAATGAAGTTATAAAGAGAATGATGGCTAGCTTTGAGTAGTCTTCCACTAGAGATTGGATATTTACTTTGAGTCTGTTTACTGTGTGTAATTTTACATTTAAATGCTTTCTTATGATTTAATAAGAGCAGGATTTGGGTCTTGTGTGGAGAGTGGCTAAAATTAAAGATTAAAAGGAAGCATCCACTTGGCTTGGCCCAAGCTTAACATTAATTATCACTACTTTGGGATTTTCCCTTTCCTTTCCTCTTTTTAATATTAGTATCACTTTTTCAGCTCCAAAATGGCAGAGGGGAAGGAAATGAAGGCTTTTAGGGGCTAAGCATTAACTGTTCTTCTTTTTGGTTGAATTTAGGGAAACTTAGGCATTGCATGAAAGTCTCTTCCAAGGCTCAGGAAGGGGTCTGATACCAATAACATTAGTGATTTTGCAGAGAAGGCAAGAAAAAATAGATTTTATGAAAGAATACTTTGATTTTTATATATTTGCCTTTTCTGTATTTTTCTCTAACTTCTCATATCACCTTCTGGTGTGCTTTACTCATACTTTCTCAAAAAAAAAAAAAACTAATGAAAAACAAAAACTGAGCTTTATACTAGCACAACTCAAACTTAATGTAATAAACAGAGAGATGGAAGTCAATAGGATGCTGAAAGCATCAAATCTTTCCTCTCATCAGAAGGCTTTCAGATTTAAATACATCTACTAGAATGATTTGTGAAAGAAAACACTATTAAAGATGCTGGAAATATCACTAAATTTCATATCAAAGAAGTAGAGACTTGTACTTATTATCACAATGCTTATAAGTCTAAGTGGATATTAAATGAATTTAAATTGTCACCTTATCTTTGTCACTAAATTGTGACAACGATAAAGAGAACATCAAATAACTTTTTCTACTAGAGTCCAATGATTTTCAAATTCGATTTCTTAGAAACAGTTTCTGAAGAGCTAAGAATATCAACAGTGTAAGCTGAAAAGCATTGTTTCACACTTCCTGAATCTTTTCAAATTAAAGATCTGCATGTCAATAACTTCAGATTTTATTTTTTGTTGCTGTTACTTGGCTAAGAAAATAATATGGCACATATGGACACTCTAAAAAAAAATCTAAGAAAATACAATAAAATCTGTTTACTACTTATGACTATTGTTGGTTTGTTTCGTGGTTTGGCAAATAGAGATTGTTTTCTCTACCCAAAACAACACAGTGGAAAGGAAGACCTAATGCAGGACTATCTGTGAAAAGAACTGGGACAAACACATAGGAAGACAAATAAAAATTTAGGAAGGTACTCATGTTTATTATCTGATTTACATTTGACACAGCAAAGGCAGGTGCAACAAAGAGCTGTTTGACAAAGTCAAGCCCCCAGATATCAAAGAACAGCATTTCCCTGGCTACCCAGAAGGCACTTGGCCACTCCTAGGCAGCTGTGCTCTGCAATGCAACCACTCACTCTAGACACTGCTGTGCTGCACTTGGAGTGCAGGCCCGTAGGTCTGACATCAAAGGAGGGGGCCATAACACACAGCGCAAATTCCAGATATCAAAAATCAACTTTAGTAATCAACAAGTAGTGCTAATTATGCACCAGAATGGTCAAAGTAACAGGCTTTCAATACTGTATAAAACACACCCTTTATAGAAGAGGCTCTTGTTGTGAGCTGCCTCTTTCTCCCCTTGCCAAAATCTGTTCATTCATGTGAAATCAAGGACATGTGGTATAAAACTTTTTAAAAAACTACTTTAACGATGGTTAACTTCTTCCTAAGATTCATGCCTAAGGTTATTTACATAAGATTTGGATCATCATCATTCAAAAGAGTTTTTAATTCTGAGCTTACAAAGATATCCTTCCTACTATATAGTAGGATACTCAGAAATACCTGAGGTATAATCACTGAGAACCTTCTTGAAGGAGAAAAAAAAGATTAGAGTTTCCTATACTGGTATATAAATACATACACAGTTGATACAGAAAAACTAAAATGTGAACAGTATTAACATATACAGATAAAATGAGGAGGAACTTGCTACAAGGCTTCAGTTCTTCTGACTATATTTTGCACACAAGTTTGTTATAACAAATTATCGGGCTGTAGCAAAAAATGATTTTAGGTCAAAACTTCAAAAAATAGCAAAATCCAATTCAAAACAGGGTTCATTTCAAGAGACAAGCACACATCAGTATACAATTATGTTTCTGGTGGAACAGCAACATCAATCTAATTTTTAAAAACCTAAGTTTGGTTCTCTTTAATCAGATGTGCTTATTTGGTTATGAATATACTCTCACCCTTCCTCCAAAGCGATCATTTTAGCATCAGTTATAGAAAAGTATACTAAGAAGAGAATACTCCAAAATCTAGCATAATTTATACCTATTTACATAATAGATATAAATCTGATAATTTAATACTTTATACTACTGTCTAGCCCTATATTTTCCTACTTCCTAATGTCTCTTAGAAACTGGCAACAGGAAGATTACTTTCTTAGAGAATAAATAAAAAGCTTTAAGAACTGGCTAAAGTAAGCACCCCAGAGTTTCTACTTTATGAAGTAGAAACCCAAACACTATTTTTTAATAAGCGAATTGGGATATTTTGGAAACAGTAAAACATCAGGAATTCTTCTGGCCAATTCCTACCCCATTCGGGGACTTTTACATTCACTAGTGGATCTGCGGGAATCTTTCTGAACATGTCCGTACTGTGAGGTCTCCTGACCTCAGCATGATCGAGACAAGGGGAGGGAAAGTGGGGAGAATACTTTCACTTTCTGTTTTTAAGAAACTGATTTAGAAATGTTTTATTAAAAGATTCTAAAAAGCACAGAAAACTCACACATTCTTACCACTGCATGCATGTTGGTTTTTCTACCCTTTTGTTAGTTCTTCACGTAGGAAGGCACCTCGAGAGGAGAGAGGAAGAACCCTCCCTCTGGCCTGGGAATAAGTGTTTCGGAGAAAATCACAGGAGCAAGACTCTTACCAAGAATTCTTCCTTTCAGTTAAGTAAGAACAAAGGAGCAAAAGATTTGCAAATTAAGCACCGAAAAGTCAAGTAATATGCTTCCCATTTTCAAAATAAAAGAATTAGCCCCCTCCCTCATCTTCTATCATGCCTTTCAATATAATGGTGTTTCTTTCTGAACTGCCCTTTCTAGATAAAGCCTGTCCTCTGACAGGGAACAGCGGACCTTGATCCTTAACACTCAGAAAACAGATCTATTTCTTCCCAATTCGCAGCCTTGTGTCACAATGCTAAATGCTGAAACCTAATTCTTCTTGTTTCACTTTGCTATTTCACATAGTTTGTAAAACAAACGAAAAACCAGCAGAGAAAGAGCAAAAGCTTTAACTCTCTCATTAAAAAGTTCATACTATAATTTTACAGATATCTAGAAAAAGGCAGATGTGCTTTAATTTTATTTTACATTAAGAAAACCAGTCTCAAAGCAAGCATCTGGCTTTTACTTCAGCTTATAATAATTTAATAATTTGCCTGAGAAATTTTGTGCAAATACACGTTGTCTTTCATTAAAAATATGCATAGCACACTTTGGAAAAAGTTTAGTTGCAATCAACTTTCCTTATAAAAAAAACCTTAGACATAAATATACAACATTCTCTAATTCTTACTGATTGTACTTTTGGTTCAACCCCATCCAGACTCCAAGGAAATTTGAAAGACATGCAATTATGTTCATACTCCTTGGCCACTATGCTTATCTAGAAATCTTCTGAAAACAAGTTTCCTTGGTTTTACTTTACCCATATTTCCTTCTTAAAGTAAACCCTTTCTATCATCCTCCCCACCCCGCAAAATACATTTTGGAAGTTGAAGTAAAACACAGATTTAAGAAAATGAACTTTTGTTAATCACAAATACAAAAGGAGTTTGGGTGGTGTTTGGGCTCCCAGTGGTTCAGTCCTGAAAACAGAAAGCAAAAAAGGGGGTCTCCACTATTCTGCTCTTATGAAGAAAGTAAAATTTCTTGTTTGCTAAAGCTGTGAGCATAACACTGCCTGATATGTCATTTAACCACATGTCGAAGGGGAAAACATAAGCTCACTGCTGTCTCCGCGAGACCGAGCTAACCCCTGCAGCCTTCCAGACAGCTTTCTCCAGGCGATGGGCAACGCTGCTCCTTTCCTCCCCATCTCCTGACCCGGGTGCTCCCTACTTATGCTTCCCAGGACTGTCCTAGCAAGTTCAATATTTCTAGTATGTTTCAATTACTGAATTTATTTTCTGGTCACTTTTTATTTTCAAGACAAGAAAACCCAACCTTTCTTCCTTTTCTGCTTCCAAACACTCACGATCCATTCATTTACACGTTCAGCTTATTAGATCTCCCCCATTAGGGCCTCATCCCAATTGTTTCCATTCTCCCACTTTCCTCTTCCCACATTCACAACCCATCTGCAACATTCTTTTCCTCTCAGTCAGACCAGAGTACATGTATCAGTGCAAATCTATCCTTCATCTGCTAGTTTATATTATGAGGTCAGTTAACTGCTGAACCTCAGTCCTCCTTCAGGATATCCATTTTGGGTGAGGATGTGCAAACTGCGGTGCCAAAGCTACCCATCATGATTGGAAGACTCTGATTCCTCCTCAATCCACTCAGTAAGTTGCTACCTGAATTTAAGTAAACAGCAGACTCTGGTCTTTGAAGACCAATTTCTGCCTCTTGGCTTCTTCCATTTTCCTGGGCATTGGGGGTCTTGATCACTCTGGCTATCCCCAGTCTCTTCAGCCTGTCCACTAAGTTCATCTTCAACTGCCCAGTATCAGGAGGGCTCCAGGAAGGTCTCAAGCCATACATCTCCTGGAGGAATGTTTCGGCTGGGCGGGAGGCCAAAAAATTTTCAGAGAGATGCACTCGAGGCTCAAAGGGCAAAGGAGAAGAGCAAGGTGAGTGAGATGGTGAATTTGGTGGTGTGGAAGGGATAGCCAGAGCTTTAGGGAGAGACTGGAGAAGGGGGTTCTCTGAAACGGGGCTGTGATAGACTTTAGCAGAGATGCCTCTCTCTTGGAGAAGTTTGGCCAAGCTCATGGTGCTGCTGAAGGTTATCGTGGAATCTCGTCGGTTGGTGATGGACTCACCAATGCTGAGTCTATAGGACATAGCAGGAGAATTCACCACTGTGTTTGATGAACTGCTACTGCTACTTCCACAGGATAATGAAGGGAACCCAGTGCTTAAAAAAAAAAAAAAAAAAAAAAGGCAGGAGAGACAGTTTAAGAATTAAAAAGCAATCTCCAAGTCAGTATTTAAGTAATTACAGTAGGTACCCATAGTAAATATAGAGGAATAGGCAACACATTAGTAACTAAACTTTGTGGAATAGATCTGAAGAATGAAAATTTTGATATGTTACTTTGACAATTGCCTAATTATTTGTAATTTGTAACTTACTTGATAACTTGATATATTGTTATAAGTTCTTTTTATAGGATATGAAAGTCAACTGTACTCTTAGATAACTTCGTTCTTAAATCTGAACTCTAAAATATATTTATCTATAGGAATATAACTAAATTTTATGATAGAAATAAAAAAAAATTAAATATAAGGGCAAACTCTAGAAAATTTTATTAACATATCAATTCCATAAAGTGAAATACTCCCAAGAGACAACAATCCATGAGTAAATAATTCTTCAATCTTTTTGAAAATACAATCTTTCATAATTAAACCTAAGATGCTCTTCTAAAAGCAGCTTTCAATTTTATATTACTGGAAAGTAATAACGTTCTAATTATTAAATTCCCATTGTCAAGAATGTGTATTCCAAACAATAGTAGCATAAGGATACCACGGAACAAATTTTTCTCAACCTTGACTAAGAACATATATTTCTCAGAAATTAAAAATAATTAAAAACTTTAACAGTTTTTAGAATCTTTCATCTTCTGTTTTGTTAAAAAAAAAATTAAATAAAATCATGTACTCAAAGAAACAGTGATAGAATAGAGAGAGTACTTCTTTAGCCAACTTCCGCCTCTGAGTAAATGTTGCCATATTTAAGAAACTTTCGTTTCAACACAAAATACTTAGTATATCAAGATATCAAGATTTTTAAAGATTATGAACAAAATGCCAGTTTAGGATTAACAAATAAACTTTCTAAGGTACCAACTTACATAAAAGCAAAATACAAACAATCTGACTGCTTGGTTAAATTAAAAACCTATAATCTGATATGGTAAATATATCGTACTCCCAGTCTCCTACCTCCCCGTCCCTACTTTACTGCAGAATTGCTTGTCCTTTCCCAAGTTATACACTTCATATAATGGTATTGACTTGAATTGAGAGTCCCTTCAGGAACCAATTTTATAAAACTTACCTTTGTGACTATAAGAACAATGTAGGAAGACTACAGATATGTCTGTTCATTACAGACTTTATTGAGATCTTTATTGAGTTATCACCCAAATGCTTCTCTAAACACGTGATTTGCTTCTATCTTACAGACACTGTGAATCACAATTTTATTTCCCACCACACTGGCAGCAGGAAGGTTAAGACTCAAATACATGGCTCACCTTATCAAGTATATAATTATGGTACAATTTATACATAGTTTTTTAAAATCTATTTTCTATCCTTATTCTTGATTCCTCTTTCCTTTTTTTCTTCTTCTATCCTAGTTAACATCATCCCAGAAATGTTCCATGTATCTTTGAAGACTACCTTAGATTCTTTTGGGAATTGGTAGTATAGAAATAGTAGCAATATGGCTTAATAAGATCCCTCAATGACCTGTTGGAATATCCATATTCTAGCCTGTGTAGAAAATAATTTGGCCTTAGCTTCTGGGAGGTAATCTATGCCATATCTGTTTTTGTTTAAGATGGAGGTTGGCCACAGTAGATCTTGGGGTGGACTGGTCACACTCAATAGTTGTAGGGTGGGGGCTGGCTCGCCATAAAGACAAACCATTTGATTTAGGGTGGGGCCTTCGGGTAAGTGGACCTGGAGATGAGTTCAACCATATGGGTAATCAATCAATCAATGGATCATGCCTATGCACTGTAACCTCAATACAATACCTGGACTGAGGCATGGGTGAGCTTCCCTGTTTGGCAATATTCTGTGCGTACTACCACGTATCCATGCCAGGGAAGTAATGAATCCTAAGGCCAAGAGAAGCTTTGTGTGTGGAAACCTCCCTGACACTGACTTATGTGTTTCTTCATTTGGCTAACTTTATCCTTTCCCTGTAAGAAATAGTAACCATGAGCATAACAGTTTGCAGTGAAGGTCTGTGAGTCCTTGTAGCAAATTATTCAACCAGAGAGTAGTTTTGGAAACCACTCGCAGGTGGTATCAGAAGTGAGGGCAGTCTGGTATGAAGGAACGATCCCTCAATTGTACAGTTTGGCTAACTGTGGGTATAGTTCCAGTTGGGCCTTTACTACTTGTCTACATTGGACAAGTCACATGAACTTTCCATGGTTCAGTTTCTTCATTTACACAACATATACTTGTTCTGCCTACTTCAAAGACTTATAATGATCGAATGAGAAAATACAATGTGAAAATATTCTAAAGACAAATGATCACAGAACATTAATTAAAATTCTGGGAATTAAAATAAAAGTAAGTTTTAAAAGGAATTCATGAAAACATAGTTGAGGAAAGAAGTGAGGCCTCAAATTGCCCAGACCTACCTGGGGGTAACCTGAGTGATATCAGAGGGATGTAATATCCTACAGGTGGTGAAGGTGAATGTCAAGTTTGTGCATGAGAGACACTTCCCTGGGTTTGAGGTTGCAACTGAAGTAGAAATTTTTAGGGAATCAAACACAAAATTGAAAGACCAGGTTAAAAATGTAAAAAGTTCATTATTATTTATTAATAATACAGCATTTATCAAGTGTCATTTGCACAAAAATCCCCAAATATGAAAATATACATAAATATTGCATTAGTATTGACTTATCAATATATAACTGAATCCTTTGATACTTTAAAACTGTAATGTAAAAGGATTAAAAAGAGCTTAGAAACAAGAAAAAACACATTCTTAAAAAAATGCATTAAAAAAACCCAAGATCCAATCTTTCTAGCCAAACTATTCCAGTGGTTCTCAAAGTGTGGTTTGAAGACCTTGTGGGAGTTTATACATCAAAACTACTTTCAGAGCAATGCTAAGACACCCTCTGCATTTTCGACTGGGTTGGCATTTGCACCGCTGGCTCCTCAGCACAAATCAAGGAAATGGCATCAAGTTGTACTAGTATTCTTCACTGTTGTCCACTCAGTATTTAAAAAAAAAAAAAAAAAAAAAAGAGCCAGATTCACATAAAAATGTCCTTGATGAATCTTGACTCTTGAATCTTTTTAAAATTCCGTGCAGTGAAATGGGAAGTGAGCATTAAGCACTCTGCCGCATACAAGATACGATGGTTATCCAGAGGAAAAGCACCTGTGCAATTGAGTTGAAATTTCGTGGAATAGCATTTTACTTGAAAGAATGACAAATTAGGCAAACTACAGTTATCCAGACTTGGATATCTGGCAGAAGTTTTCTTGAAAATGAATGTAGTGAGCTCACTTCTTCAAGAAAAATAGCTAACAGTATTTGCTGCTGGCAAAATTTGAACTTTCAAGTTAAAATGAGAGTTTTAGAAAACTTGTATCCACCACTGAGATTTTGAAAGCTTTCTAATACTAACAGACTTATCTGATGAGACAAGTAGTGATATTAACGTGATTTTAATATATTATATAATGAAATGTGCCAACATTTGGAAGATCTGCATAACTCACTGAACCAATATTTTCTAAATGACCAATGCATGATGTCACAAAATCATGCATGGGGAAAAGATGCATTCAAAGTGTAGGATAGAACAGTAGATTTTACTGTAACAAAGTATGAAAAGCTCACTGATAGGGTTTCATACTCCACATTGCCACAAACCTTAAACTACCATTTATCAAGTTTTGGTGTAACATCAAAGAGTATCCACAGATAGCTAATGAGGCCATTAAAATACTCTTTCTTTTTCCAATTACATATCTGTGTGAGGTTGTATTTTCTTCATACCTCTCAACAAAAACAACAAATTATAGCAGTCTGAATGTGGAAGCTGATATGAGAATCTAACTATCTTCTGTTAAACCATAAATTAGAGATTTATAAAACTGTAAAACAAACCACTCTTCTCACTACTTAAAAAAATAGCTATTTTTCATAAAACATATTGTGTTAATATGTAATTATTATTTTTAAATGAGTTAAATGTTTTTATAATTTCTCAGTTTTGATTTCTAATATGGTATTATCAATAGATGCAACCCATATAGACAAGCTCTTTGGAATTCTCAGTGATTTTTAAGAGTATAAAGCAGTCTCTCTCTGTCTCTGTCTCTCTGTCTCTGTCTCTGTCTCTGTCTCTGTCTCTCTCTCTCTGCCTAGTTGACTTATATAGTCTGGCTAAGATAAAGTAGAATTAGAAGGGTCGCTAATGCCATAGGTTTTCATTATCTTATATTCAAGACTAAGTACACTGCAATGACAGTTAAGTAGAGGTATTCAGCTGACCATACAGTAAGTCAGGATGCAAAGTACTACTAGCTACGAGACTATATTCAACTAAGTACTCTTCTTACCTGTAACTGGACCACCTGCTGAAGTAATGGGCGGCAGAAAGATTCCTGTTACTGGCTTGGAATCTGTAGGTTTTTGTTCCACTTGAAGAGGGTGCTGAACCTGAAAAGTGATACCTTCCTCTTCATCCTCTTCTAAATCTGAGAGGTGATAGATGGCATCCTTAGGCAACTGGGTAAAGCCTTTAGTGATAACACCTGGTCGTGGGTCAAGAATGGTTCCTAAATTTGGTTGAGCAAGTTGCTGCCAGTGGTACAGAGTTTGTGATCCTGAATATGCAAGATAGAAATAAATAAATAAGCATGTTTTAAATTTCTCACAAATATTAAATCTTGAAGCAGAAGCTAAAATTATGTGTAAAAATGTAATATTAATAAAACTACTTCTTTGGTCTTAATATTTTGGTAAAATTTATAAACTAAAGTTCTCTGTGGAAGACTGACAAATTGCTGAAGATATGAATAATTTTTCTATTCCAAACATTAAAAAGGACATCTAAAGCAGGGGTGAAAAAAACCAAGACAACACCCTTAATAGAAACTAGGATGCTGAGGCAGTGATGAGAAGAAAGACATGTACCTTAGAGGTGACAAAAACCAATACTTCACTGGCTTATGAACTTTGAAATCAAAAGCCAGGATCGTAGGAATGAAGACACCTTGAATTTTCAGTGTGCGTGTGTGTGTGTGCGTGTGTGTGTGTGTGTGTATTTCCCCACCTTATTCATGACTTTCCTTTTCCCAGGCTCACAAGGAGAGTAGGAAAATCAAGGAAATGATAAAAGGAGGCTATATCCCTATGGTCCCTGCCTATGAACACTGGTGAATGATCACTCTAAGCATCTGCACCAGATGCAATGTCTAATTATGACACTATAGTCATTTTATCCTAAAAATGGCAACTTTGACTAATACCTGCAATTCTGACAAATACCTGCACTGATTATTAATGAACAAAACTAACATAGGACCTCACAGATTTCTTACTCAAAATTTTGTCTAATGCAGACTCTTTTACGATAATAGAGAATTATCTGAAGACTGGCAATATTCTATAAAGCAAAGAAATCTATTTTGAATTCAAGTTCTATCTTACAAGAGAACAGAAACTGAATTGAAATGAACAGAACTGGAAAGAAAAATACAGGCATACATACCTGTAAATAAACATTACTTGGGTAAAGAAGTCTTTTTTGAAAAAGAAGGTAGAGCTAAAGAATTATATCTAGATTATTTTTACTTATCATATCCCATTTACCTTACCATAAAAACTGTTATAATGATAGTCCTTAGCAAGAGACAAGAAAAGATTACTCTTCCTCCCTCATATTTATATTTAAAAAAATCAATAAAAGAAAATTGATGGCTGATGATCTGGAGAATGCAGATCTCTTCATTCATTTTCCACAAAGGACTATAATGCACTGTCACCTAAACAGCAAGATTTAGTGATAATAAAGATATCTTCTGCACATAGTGCTCTTACAATTACAATATAAATCTCAGTTCAGGTGAAGGAAGGTCAATAAACAATGTGGCTTAACCCATTTCTCATTTGCCCTGAAAATATTCGCTGGCGGTGTTTGTGGCTGCAGCGTTTACCCCAAGATAACTCGCAGATTATAGTCCTAAATTTGCCATGAAATATCTCACTTTTTCTATTATTTTTGCATTGCTCTAGTATATCCATAGCCTTTGAAAACAAATAACATCATTTTATGTATAGCATCCTATTTTTAGCCGTGGTATTTACATTTACAAAATATAGTAATTCTTGATCACTGAAAATGTCAAACCCTAGAAAACACATAGCATTCCTAAGCGTGATGTTAACATCATTCTCAAACAGTTGTTAGTTGCAGATGAAGTTGATGAATGTGATTTATGTATACATTTCTGTTACATTAGGATTAGAGACAAGTTCTGTTTAGAAATAACTCCAAGAACAGTTTTCATATTTATTTTCACATTGAAAACCAGTCAGATTTGCTTCTGCCTCAAAAAGTGTGTTTATGTAAAATTAAATTAATGTGAGATGCACTTTTCTTTTCTAAACAGGAAATGGGTTAAAAATGGCCCTTACTGATTTATTACCTTCAAGGGGCTTGACAATTTGTAATTTTTCAGGCATAAAACACCGAAGGCAACTGGCACTGCTGAAGTCTGTGGTCTCCGACTGGTCGGTACAGAGAGAGGCAAGGCTCTCTGTGGGGGTGCCACAACCACTAACCCCTTCTTTCTGGTCAGCCAAAACCTGAATCTTCCGTTCCCACTCTTCAGCAAAGAACTGCTTCTCACTTAAGTAGTTCTGTCGCCGCAGACTAAGGCGATGCAGTGCTGTAGCCAAATCACTATCTTCAGAGGTTTCTAGTTGACCCACCTTCTGAATGTTCCTATAGGAAAATCGCATTAACTGATTAAATTTGAAAGGATCGTAGCACAATGCAGACCTCTCTCCTTTCTACAATGGTGAATGTTCAAGAGACTGATCTTATAAACAGTATATGTTTAAATATCTGGAACACAGAAATAGTAACAACAAACCAAAATCATTACTACCATAAGTCATTTTTATTGATCATTTCAAGTGACTTCAGATAGGCAAAAAATATACTTTATTATTATGTAGTGTTCACTGACTTTTCTATTTCACTTAATTTATGAAACTATTGATAGGAACCATCTATAAATTCAGTTTAGGTGGTCAAAGAAGTAAATATTATCATATTTCATGAATATATACTACCATTGATTACAAGAGATACTGTTATTTTATGTACTAAGAAAGAAAAATATGCTACCCGTTAAATTATGACATGCTATTAGCTATAAAAAATAAACAATTTCAAAAATGCTAAAATGTGAAAAAATTTGCTTTGGCGATAGAATCCTCTATGAAATACTGAAGAACATTTAAAAGAGAAAATAAAACAAGATTGGTAAATACTGCATTTTCATAGTTCTGTGACATATTTTTTCACTTTTCTCTATTTTAAAAATTAGAGTTATCTTACAATTGATATCAAAAGAAAGAGTAGCAAGCCAAGGTACAGTTACCACTGGCCATTGTGTGTGAATTCACATAGAACTGTCTGTTAGATTTCTTAGGGTGAGGTAGTATTGACACACAAAACTACTGTGGGTACCAAACATGTCCACCACAGACAAAGCAATACAACCAAAAATCCAGAGGAATGCATTTTTACATTAGAAAAGATTTTTCTCAGGTGCTAAACATCTACCTTTCAGAATCTTTCAGCTGACTTTCCAGTATTGCTATTTAATTTCTAGTTATATGTAATTCAATGAACTGAATTAATAAAAAGTGGAAAAAAATTAAGTGTAAATAAATAGGAAATTAAGAGCAAGCTAGTTTTTCTCAATAGGTATTCAAGCTTATTGCTTATCAAGGCACCAAAACAGTTGAGATTACGAGCATGGGTTATGAGGAAGCGTCATATGATACTATACATAACTGCCCATGACCAAATTCCAAAAAATTTGACTTTGAGCACAAAGAAGATTTAGACACAAACTTTGCCACACTGAAGAAAGTAGGAAAGAATTTCATAGTTCAATGCAAACTCCATTTTGAACATAATTAAATGTAGCTTTTTCACTCCAAAACTTTAACGAAATCAATGACCAGTCTTACAAAAATAAAGAAAACTGACAACTCCAGAACTTGGGACAGCCCTGAGCAATGCTGGAATTTGAGTATGTGAATCTGCTATGTCAATACCACAAGAAACGTACGTAGAATCACTGCCATGATCTATGTTTCTTACCCTGGAACCGCCTCCGAGTTGCTCCCCTGGCTCAGGAGTGTTTTGTCCTCTGTTTGTTGTAAACCTGACTCAAAAGGTTTTGCTGTCATGATGACACTTGAACGATTAGAACCTGGAATCGTTAGCAGAGCTGGGAATGGGACAGAGCGGCCCCGAGTGTCATTGGCAATCCTGACAGTATCGAATACCCGCTTCTGTTGGGCTCTGTCAAAAAAGAAGTGTTCATTATTGCCACTGCCTACTACTGGAGTGCTTTAGATAAGACACGTGTGTGCAGTTCGTTAAAAATAAAGCCACCCTGAATAGTCTCTAATATTTAGGAGATCATAGAAAATAAACTTTAGAACAAGAGAACTCTCTTACAAATGTGAGTGCTACTAGGAAAAAACTGAAAAGTAAGCAGATTTACTACTGAATCTCATAACACCTGTCACTTTGGACTGTGACTTCTTTTAAACTTCCATCGCAGTGGTTGAGGAACAACATATTCGATTTGTACTCACTTTTGTTTAAAGAGAGATTCCTCATCCAAACTCAACTTTTTACGCATGGTTCCCTCAATCTCAGCTGCTAAAGATTCCTAAAAAAAAAGAGTTTGAAATTCCTTTAGTGAGTATGTAAGAAGGCTGTTAGAAAAGAAATGAATTGTCCTTAAATTAACAGTCTCCAGAATCCAGTACTTTTGGTATTATGATAAAAGAAAATACAAAAAAAAAAAAAAAAAAAAAAGGAGAAAAAAAGAGAAATTCTGGAAATGTAACTTTTAAACAAGAACTAACTACTTTCTCATGGTATATTTTTACAGGAAAGCAATGGCAAAAACCAATATGATAAATAGAAAATATTACATATGCAGACACACGAAAATAAAAGGTGTGAAAAGCTATAAATCTCGATGTTAACAGTGATTCTGTGGAGATCAAGAGTTGATGGCATTTAACAATTTCTTTTTGCTTCTCTATAATTTCTGGCTTTTCTATAATAAACATGTATAGCTTTTATAATACAGAAAAGTCATTAAATCAAAAGTGAGCAAGCTTCCCCCTCCCCTGGTCAGGAATGAGGATTCAACTAACACAGGTAGCATGCTCAATGGGGCTGAGATGACAATGACTGGGATTGGAGCTATTGGTGTGAACAATATGGATGGAAAGATAGATATCGATGTGTTTGTGTGGGTGTATGTATGAACATATATCTGTTTCTTAGGTATAACTAATGAAAGGGCCTGGAAGCAATAATTCTCTAGTAGCAATGTACACACAGCACCCAGATCTTGAATTTTTAATACCATTCCTCATGAAAAGCAACCAAAGCAACTTGGAGAAATGGCTGATTTCAGGACTGGGACAATTCGAATATCAAATAAAAAACACTAATAAATTACAATCCATTGACTAAAATAGGAATCCATGAGTCCATACTGAAACAACTCAATGAACAAATGAATAAATGAGACAGAAAAGCTCTAACCCACAAAAGAATGCCAATTAATAAATGTTGAAAACATGATGAAATTAGAAAATCACCACCTGGCGATTATCATAGTATTACAGTGATGTCAATTTCCTGTGATTATGGCACAGTTATGTAGGAGAGTGTCTTTGTCTTTAGTAAATACACCCTGAAGTACGAAGGGGTAATATGGTGTATCTGCCATTTACTATTAAATGGTTCAGAAGAAAATAAGAGAATGATACAGTATATGTAGTAAAATGTTAAAAATTCAGGAATCTAGATGAAGGATACATGAGAGTTTTTTGTACTATTTTATTCTAAATTTAAAAATATTTCAAAATAAAAAAGTTAAAAAACAGAAATTTTGGCCCCATTTTCTTCAGAAAATCTACTATAATTTATAGTTTCAGTCTTTAAAAAAATTTCACAGGATTGCAGGTAAATGTTTAAGAACAAGATTGTTAAAATAAGTCTTTGAACCAACATTACAAATTCTAGCATAAACTCAGAAGTTTTCATTAATTTAATTCAAAAAATGCTATTAATTGAAGAGTTAAATAAACATGATTCCTGCCCTCAAGGGGCTACTTTCCTTGGGGTTCATCATATGTTTTACAATAAATGTGCATGGTCATCTGTTAGAAAGAAGGCTACAATAAATTAGAGCGTTTAGGTAGATGTACATAAGCAAATTAAAGCCTAAATCAGTAATTGAATTCCAGAAACAAGGAAAATCCATGTTATCTCTTCTTAAGATGCTTTACACCATCAGAAACCATATCACTCTCAGAACAATCTAATCCTAAACAAGCATCCTTAAATACATAACATCTTTCTCAGTTGCCTTACTCCAGAAAAAACTCCACATGACTGAGAGTACAGATGAGCAGCAGGGCCAGATCTACTACGAAGTTCCTTTATTTCTTCTTGGGATTCATGTAACATTCCCAGACACTCCATATTCCTGTCTTGTAACTCATGCAGCTGAAAGAGAGGATGATAATTAGCATACTTTATTAAATTCTCACATAAAAAAATCCATTGGGATAAATATTAATTTTATACTGAGGACTAGCTAAGTTTATGAATATAATCCATTTCAATACAAAGACTCTGAAACAAACTAAGCAAGGGCGGGGTGTGAGGAGAGAGGGAGAGAGAGAGAGAGAGATTGAGAGAGAGAGAGAGAGAGATTGAGAGAGAGAGCGATTGAGAAAGAGAGAGAGAGATTGAGAGAGAGAGAGAGAGAGAGAGAGAGAGAGAGAGAGAGAGAGAGTGTGTGTGTGTGTGTGTGTGTGTATAATTTCAAGCTGCTAGAATTAGGGGTATCTTGGCCAGAATTATAAATAAACATGATTTCCTAAAAATCTAAAATGTAGCTGATGTGACCATGACTGTTAATTTAATATTTAGTGCTTTATATCCTTAAAAAATTATAGAAAAATAATAATAGCTATGGTCAAATAAGATTTAGCATACTGTTAGATATATATTTTGAAAACATCATTCTGAAGTCTGTAAATGACAAGATCAAGTCTACAAAGTATGGTGTACGATGTTAGGGTGCTCAATCATCCAAACAAGTAACTACCTCTCCCTTGTTTCAGAATCGTCTTTACTGTTAGAAATACAAACATGGTTTAAAAAAGCATGTATTTTTCAGAGCACATTTTAACTTCAAAAATTTCTTTATGTGGTATGTGGACTGGATCATAAGCATCACCAGGGCTGGGGATGCTTATTAAAAATGCAGATTCTAGGCCCTCATTCTAGACCTACTATATTAGAAACTCACCCAGCCAGGTAATTCTTACACATGCTAAAGAACCACTAAATTATTTCTAATATATAGAATTTTTATACATTAAAATTTATATAAAAAGAAGAGATTTTTGCTATTTCTCCCGAAATTTTAAAAACTGTTGGGGTAAAGTTGACTGCTAAACGGGTCACATATTCCTAAAGAATTTTATGAAAGTAAAGGTTTTCCCTATTAATTAAGAAGCAGGTTGCCATGGTATTAGTTTTAGAGACACAATTTGTTAAATGTTTTACTTTTTAGCTCTCATAATTTCAACTTGATCCTCTGTTGTTGTTTTAAATCTTATTCACGAAGATGAAAGAAGCTATTTATTCCTCCCCCTCGTGTATTATAATTACAAGATAAAGGAAGATTTCATTACCTCCATTGTCAGTTGTCTTTGGGCATCTTTAGAAGCTTGTAGATGAAGTCTCAGTTCTTCTTTTTCAATCACATGCTAATAACAACATATTAAAGGAGACATGTGAAGTCTTTCCATATAAAATAAAGACTAATCTCTTTTTTAAGACATTCTAAGAGTGCATTTCAGGGGTATAGTCTATGTCGAGGCCTATAAAAAAC
This sequence comes from Eidolon dupreanum, assembly GCA_028627145.1. Classification (NCBI taxonomy): domain Eukaryota; kingdom Metazoa; phylum Chordata; class Mammalia; order Chiroptera; family Pteropodidae; genus Eidolon; species Eidolon dupreanum. The sequence goes on from CM053503.1 coordinate 144,399,216, forward strand.
TAACCTTCCAAAAGCCAAATATGAGTAATAAAATAGGCAGAGTATAAAATCTGTTAAGGTGTTCAGAGTATAATGAGCATGAGTCAATAATTCACATCACAAGTTTCTCAGGAGATGTAACCTCATTTTATAGAGAGAAATAATGACTTGAAAGTAGTTATTCATGATACTTAGGACAGAGAGAAGACTAAAACAGCAATCAGAACTTTAAAAGGGCAGAGACTGTGTTTATTTTGCTTAATGTATCTAGCACTTAAGAGTGCACGGTACTAGGTCAGTGCTTAACATTTGTTGAATGAATGAATGAACATACTTCTTTAAGTTTGTGCTGAAGATCTACAATCTGAGACAAGAGAGAAGAGATCTCTTCTTGGTATCGAATCAGTTCATCACTCTTTCCAGACAATTCTTCAGTCATTTTAGACATCTGAGCATTAGTTTCACCTTGGAAACAAAACAAAAATTTTAAAAATGAATGTAAATGTAGGATAGGGGTTGGCAAACTATGGTGTGTGGGCCAAATCCTGTTTTATAACAAGCACTGGACTATCACGAATAGATTTTTCTTTAACATAAATTTTAAAAATAAACACAGATAACCCAATAGAGAAAAATAAAAGTTCTTCTGAAATGGGCTAATCTGGGACTTGAATGAGACAATGAAGCTAAAAACATATGACTTGTAAAGGCAAGAAAGCTAAAAGTTTTGCTTCAATCTTTTTCTTTATGAGAAAGATACATGTTCTATTTTTTTCTTTCTGAAAGACAAGAAGGCTAAAAGAGATAGGTGAATTATATATATTGCAAGTGCCAAGATGTAATCTCATTTATGTCTTTGAGAACACTTTGGAGATGTCAATAAAACTCCACAAGCAATGAAAATTAAACGTAACAAACCTAACTAAGGAACAGTTAGGAAAAGAACAGCCACAATCTGCTAAAGGTACTGAGATGCGTCTGTAGGAGAGAGACTTTCTGGGAAACCTGACAAACTGAGTAGAGCCTCTAAAGCAATTCTTATAGCTTCGCATTCTTGCATAGAATATGAACCTTACATGAAATAGAACCTTTAGAATTCCCTGGAGAAATAAATCTTTATTTCATATAAAAACCTTGACACCTAAATACAAGTGGCAAAACCATTTCTCAGTATCATATAAAACTATTTTTTTAATTTACAGAAAGCCTATAACATTTCAGAGGATGACAATAAAGAAGAAGGAGGCTTGGACCTGAGCTCTTGGGCAAGTCATTTCTTTCTTCTTTTTTTTGTAAAGTGTAAAAGATGGAAAATGATAGTGCTGATGGAGAAGATTCAATTTACATACCCTCTTGTCCTCTAATATTCTGTTAATTTAAGATATCACTTTCTGAGGCCCAGAGCCCAAATGAACTGATGTAATGTTACATCTTCTTTTTCAACATAAAAGACTATATATATTTATAGAGGAATTAAATATTTTTCTCTAGTAAAGCTGACCTTTTTCCAACTAATTTGGTTAGAAAATTATTTTAGTTACTATTATGTCAAACCAAAACATATTCCTTTATAGACGACACATAGTTGGCATTTAAGTATGCATTGCTTGTTAGGTTTTATGTCATCATTTAAGCCCTCGCTCTGCCACTTACCATTTTCTGACTCTGGTAACCATATTCTCTATAGGACTATTTCATCATCAACAACATAAGAGCTTGGGTTCCTTTCACTCGAATATACTATACTTGATAGAAATATAGGTCTTTATTTAATGATGATGGCAATTTGAAACATATTTCTTAAAAGTACATATGGTATTTTATTTAGAGTTGTGGGTTCAACATGATATTCCAAGATCTTCAGGAATTATTTAATACTGTTTCTTGAGATACTTCTACTGCAACCATTGATCTAGTTTCCAAGTTGGAGATATCCTACCAAAGAATTGCCCAAAGTCTAAGAAACAGAATGTTAGTACTTACGAAGTTCTTTAACACAGTCGCTGACAAGCTGCTGTTCCTTCTCTTCATAGGTAATAGTTTCTGTCTTTATGTGACAAGCCTTCAAGAAAAAAAGTAGCATGCAATATCTTCTGATTTTTATACTATTAACTAAAAAAACCTTTAATTCCCTTTTGAAGATAAAAATTAATCACTTACAAAGGAAAACCCCATGAAGTTTTATCTATCATAAAATGAAGGTATGGAAAAACACGTGACAAACATCTACCCCTCATTCTTCTCAGGGCCTTTACACATGCCTACTCACCCCTTCCAGCCACACATCTCTACCTGGCTAATTCCTAGCCATGGTGAAAATATCACTTGCTTAAGTAGGACTTCTCTCATTCCTCCCCATTATACAAGCTCACAGAACCTTATAATTTTCCAGCATAGTTCTTATCACAGTTGTAATTATTTAGTTATTTGTCTAAACTCTACAAGATATATATAGTCTATGTTGTGGCTTTCTCAATTTCTTCTGTTAACTTGCTGTTATCCACTTTTCAGTGGGATCTAAGTAACAAGAGAAGGCAAATACATGTGCCTTGGCTGCCACCCCCTAATTAGAATGTTAATAGCAAATCCTTAGTTATGCCATATTTCAACCTCTACACTACCTGGGCCTATAACCTTACAGCCTTTAAGGTAAAGGAAATCGAGAATTAGGTTGAATGTACCTTGGATCGAAGAACCATATTTTCTTCTTCCAGTTCCTTGAGCTTTTCTTGCAGCATGTCCAACTGCAGCAAACCCTGCGATAAGCTAAAGGACTCATTGAACCGAAGGGGTGTAGAACAGCTGGAATCAGTTTCACTCTCTTCAGAAGCAATGGAGACAATTCGAAGTAACTCATCTTTCTTGGATAGCTCATGCTGTAGTTGATTAACCTGCACAGCAAAACGGCTTGATTTACAAGATGTTCTTTACTTTGCATTATTTACATGTAGTATAGCTTCTAATTCATAGAGCAATTGTTTCTCATCATAAAAATAAAAGCAGCTGCTAGATTTTACTGACTAAAGTAGCAAGTGCTAAAAAGAGAACAACAAACCTCAGATACTTCTTAAACTATAATTTTAGAGCATTAACTCAACAAATACATCTTTTTCTATACTAGGTGAGAACATCCAGTTTTCGTATTCTATATAATACAAATATAGGAGGAAAATTTCACATAATGATACATTCACAGCTAAAAACAAAACTAAAGAATCTTCAAAGTATCAGAATAGATCCCTACTTCAAATTCTAATCCTAAAGGCTTATACTTTTAAGCTGTATAACTCTGCATGACTTCCTAACTTTAGTTCTAGGGGATAAATATTTTAAACATAAAGTCTCAAATATTATTAAATATAATTCACTTATAAAATTTAAATAAAACTAGATAAAAATAACAAATTACAGAAAATTTGAAATTTATCCATTCAAGTTAATAAATCAGTTCTCACTAAAACTATTTACTGCTTTGGAATAAATGCATTTTTCAAATATTTCTTTTCCTTTCTCTTTTTTCCTTTTGTTTGGGTTTTTAAATAAAGACACTTCATTTGGATATCTATTATTTGGGAATATATTAAAAAAAATAAAGTTAAGATAAGATCACACACAAAGTCCACAAAGAGTGGTGAGGATAAAGTGCTAAAATCTAAGCAGGGTGCCATAAGTACTATAGGTACCGAATACAGGCTTTATATTGATTAAGGTAGGGCCACATGAGCACTTCTCTGTATGATAACATTTCATTTCTTTACTGGTTAGTTCAATGGCTGCCAACAAAGACAACATGTACTGGTGTTATTTACCAACTATTGTCATCAATTCAGGGACACCCAGGAAAAAAATTTCTCCATTGCCAAGACCTAATTATTTCATGCAGCAAATACTCAAGCAAAGACTTACTTGATCAAAAGCTTGCCCCAACTGCTCCTCAAGGGCTTCATTCTGCTCAGACAACACATGGTTCCGCTTTAAGAGAGCCTGCCCAATTCGAGCAGCTAGCTCCAGATCACGATCTCTCTGTTAAAATACCAAATACACCTTTTCTTTGAGTACATACAAAATTAAATGGTAGTTTAGAAATTCTGTAGTCAATTCTGCTAAACACAATAGCAATGTCCTACAAAGCATCAAGATTCATTTTAATGCCCAGATACCAAAATGAACACTGGGTCTGGCACATAGGTGGTGTTTAATATATGTTGGTCAAATAGAGGACCACCACAGTTGTGAGTGCAAGAGGTATTTCTTTTCTTGGTATCAAGTGAGATTTATTGATCACCCTATTAATTAGGAAACAGCAATCCAATCTGTAAACTTAAAACTTTGGGGAATTAGAAAATCAGTGTAGGACAAGGTCTGGCACACAGTAAAAGCTCAATAATTATTTGTTAAATGCATCTGTCTACCAAACATGGTAATGATACAGAATAAGGTATTTAATATATGGGAATCAGGTAGGTATGTTAAAAAGTTTCATTGAGAACAAAACTTATATGCATTGAGAGCCAGAGGATTAGAGGAAAGCACAGCCAAGAGCCCTGCTGTCAACTGGTGCAAGAATGATGTAAAATAAAATAAGCAACAAAAAGTTTTAAGGCTACAAGGTTCTGCTTAGACTATAGAAAAAAGGGGACTCTAAAGAAGTTGGTGGCATGATGCAGGGAGGCCTACAAAAAAGCCAAGTAAAGCAAGAGTTACTCTTTCTGGGTACATGGTAATACTTAGCAAGGGCATAGGAATCCCAACAACATGGTGGAGGTGAGGATTATATTCTGAAGGATGAAAAACTGTCAATAAACATATAACTGCCTTATAAATGAGTATGAGTTCCACTTACATTACTCACTATAAATAAAATTAAGCTTCTGTCTTTTTGCCTCACAGCACATGAAAACAGGTAGATGAGTTATTTCCAAATTTTCAAGGCCCACTTATCTCATTTTCAATATAGGCTAAGTGGCATACACAAAATCACTTTGGGGAGCTGGAGGGAAGAGTAGAGAGAGGTACTTCAAGGAGAAAGACAGCTTTCCATAAAATCAACTGAAATTAAAGTATAAGGAGAGACCTCTATGACTGCCATTTGGAAGAGATACACCATACATATTGAAAATATCATGGACAAAAGGAGCTCAAATAAAAACAAAAGTCTTTGGGAAGATGTTCCAAACTGCGGATATTGATTTGCGATGGAGTTGCTTTTTAAATAGGAAGCTCTGCTACAGGTTTAATAACAACATATGCTTTTCTAGGACTGGGAGGCCAGCCAGCATCACTATAACAACAAACAAACAAGCAAACAAACAGCTCCACTCCCTCCCCAATTCACTAAACCTTCTATAATTTCATAACAATAAACTTCAAGAACCACTCTACTTTGGAATGCCAGTTGTTTCAATTGTAACAACCTTATAGAAAATAACTGAGAGCAAAGACATCATAATTTTTCATTTGATGTAAAAATTTGATAGATTCCAAACAATCTTCAAGTTTTAGCTTTTTGTACTGGAGAAAGAAAATATATATTCCTACCTCAGCCAGGAGATGTGTAACCATGTCGATGTCATTATAAGTTTTGGTCATCTGCTCCACCCTGTCTGTGCCTAGAACTAAGACAGTTAAAAAACAACTGTTTATAGAATTTAGAAATAACAGAAAAATTAAAATATTTGTAAGAACTGAAAAATAACAACAACAAAGCCAGGCTTTTACAAAAGGCCATTCAAGAGAATAAAAATATATGTGAAAAAAGAAAAGGAAAGAAACATTTCATATATTAGACACTCAGGAAATATACAAATTATTACAAATAAATGGGCATCATAAGATGAATTAACAATCAAAAGATCACAAGGCAGTCACCTGACTACCTCCTCTCCCTCTGTAAGATTAGAACTTTGGCCCACTCACACTAGAGAATGTGGGCTGGGAGAATGCATTAAACCACCGATTGTTTTATATCCCAATCTAAACTAAAGTTACTGAGGAGTGAGTTAGTGAAAGGCTATGCTGTTACAAAGGAATTCAATTAGAATTCTGTTGTGATTATCTGGAATATGTATCATCACCTACCATGTGAGCTAATATCAATTAACAAGGAAAAGGACTTGTAGGACTTTTTGTAGCTCTGCTGTGAACCATAATCTTTCTTAGCGTACTTAAAAACTTTCTGATAATCTTCATATCTAGGCCTTTGCTATAAAATAAGTTGTATACTATACTATTACTTGCATAATTCAAGCCCAGTATTTCTACACTTCATAACTTAGGAATTGTCAATGTACTTGGATAATTTAGATACAAAGAGGACAAATATGACTCTAATGATTCCAGTCACGATAAGCAATATATCTTTTTAAGCTAGTGATAATGCATAATAAAAAAGGGATATTTTGACTTTGAAGTACACTACATAACAGATTTGTGTTTGATTTAGACTGATTTTAGAATTAGTTTCTAATTAGTTGTCTTGAAGAAAAAACTAAGACTTTGGAGCAGAAAAGCTGAATTCACATATTTGAGTGGGCTTGAACAAGTCATTTAACCCTTCTGATATTCAGATTTCATATTTATAATATGAAGGTGATAATACTCATCTCAGAAGGTCATTAGGAAGTTAAAATATGATTTTACTGAGCAAAACTACAAGTATCATACAACTGTTTATAATTATTACTTTTTAAACACAACTGGTATGTATAAAATAGCCCTGGTTTTAAATTCTCTGTGAATAATTCACCAGATTGGCAGTAGATATTATAATTTAAGTCATTTGTATTTTATCAGTCCCGTCTTAAAACTTGAGGTTGTCCAAAAGATACCATTAGAGATGTTTTACTTTTATTTGAACTTTTAATTTTTCTTTTTAGCATCACTGCTTAAAATGAATCTGGGGATTACCTAGAGCTAATTATTAATGATAGTCTTATTCCTACTTAAAAGTAAAACAAAGTGCTAAGTAGATGGTATTACTAAAGCTATCTAAGGAGATAGCTTTAAAAAGTTTTAAATATAACTAAAAAGCAAACAAACAAATAACCCAAACAAAAATCTAGAAACATTTTTACTCTAAAAGAATTTATATTTATAAGTAAAGAAACTGATTCCATAATTTAACCATGAGGATAAGGGAAACAAGCTTTTGGGCCTAAGGAATCTTTTCAATTTAACTATATACTATAGGTAGTATAGCAGGAACTAAGAATTAAAAATAAGGCAGATACAACTGGTAGTTATGAAATAGTCACAGAGATGTAAAGTACAGCATAGGGAATAAAGTCCCTAATATTGCAATAACTATGTATAGTGCCAGGTGGATACTAGGCTACTCAGAGAGATCACTCTGTAAATTATATAAATGTCTAACCACTATGCTGTACACCTGAAACTAAATTATATAAATGTCTAACCACTATGCTGTACACCTGAAACTATCAACTATAATTTAAAAATTTAAAAAAAGGGAGGAGGTGAGGGGAATAAGAGGTTCACATTTCCAGTTATAAAATAAATAAGTCATGAGGATGTAATGTATGGCATAGGGAATATCATCAATAATATTATAACAACATTGATTGTATGGTGTTGGATGGTTTAGACTTAACCATGGTGATCAACTTCTTTACCTAATAAATGTCGAATAACTATGGTATATGCCTAAAACTAATATAATATTGTATGTTAGCTATATTTTAATAAAAATCTTTTTAAAAGAAAAAGATATTTGCACACACAAAAATATAAGGCAGATACAGTGTGTGATCTCCACTACTTCTGGTCTTGATAATAAGATGAGGAGGGGAAAAATTCAAAGCAATATATCTATGCTCTAAATTAACTACAGGAAACCAGCCAATAAATGCAAAACCAAATTTAATGTAGGGCAGTGGGTCTCAACTCCAGATTCTGATTTACTTGATTTGGAGGCAACCACGGGCATAGGCTGCAAGTAAAAGATGCCCAGGTGTTCTGATGTGGCACTAGGGATGAAAACCACTGACCCAGGATTAACACTGTAAGCAAGAGCCAGGAATTCTGGAGACTGAAAAGTTGGCATAAATGAAGCCATTTTAAAACACAGTCAGGGCAGCCATTCCAGAGGAACTGCATTGCATGTCCTTGAGCCTTTGAAATGTTTGAACTGAGCAAAATGACCTTTGGACTGGGCCAAAGCAGCATAACCTTCCAAAGAGCTGTTTATAAAGCTAACAGGAAAGCAGACCTCCTGACTACAGGACTGAAAATTAAGAATCTTTAGCGCAGGAATAGCTAAAGAATAACTTAGTTACTTGTATCAATAGAAATTCCTTCCTTGGTTTATTAGCACCAATAGAAATTTCTTCTTTCTATTCAATGTAATTATTTCCCTTGCTTTTCTCACAAAAACCCCTTCCCTTCACCCCAAGAAGGAAACACTATTTGGGTTTCTGCCTGAATCAGTGCTTCATAAACAGCTATTCCTTGAGATCTCAAATAAACACTTATTGTCTCTCACCTTGGCCTTTTATTTCCAGATTAAGACGACTCAGTTAAAAACAGTTTTTATGCAACTGATTTAAAAAATATATGACATGGCTTCAATTACATAACTGACCAGAGTTGAAGTGGCAAATTTCATTTGAAGTAAAACCAGTAAGTTAAGGATGTAAAAAACAGCTGTGAGTTACAAGTCACACATGATGAAAGGGGAAGAGAAAATGAAGGACACAGTGATACAGAAATGTAAAGAATAAAACATGTTTTAATGGAGAACCTAAATGTATTTCCTATAAATGCTTACCATCTGTCACAGTCTGAAAATGTAAAGCTGAGCCTTGAGAAGTTAATTTAGTTTAATGATCTTATTTTCTTATATGAAGAATCTTGATTGAGAGGAATTATATAACATGTCCAATACCACAAAGCAAGCCTTTAGTGGCAAAGCCAGGATAATAATGAGGTGACAACAACCCCCATTCCCAAGGTCATAAAAAAAAAAAAACAACAAAAAACTTGGGTGTGCTCATTCCCAGTAATGGGCTCCAACACCATTCTGCTGTTTCTGCCAGGTCCTAAGATCAAAAGGCCTTTATCTGATGAAATACTAGAGTATCCCCATGTTATTAAACAGCATAGATCCCAATTTTGTTCCTTAAAATGTGAGCATATCTTTATACAAGAGAGGCTGGAAGGATACACATTAAAATGTAAATAGTGGTTACCTCAAGGTGGGGGTTATGGTTGATCTATTGTTTTGTTTTTGGATTTTTTGCTTATTTTCCATGAAGAACAAATGTTATCTTGGCAATTAAAAAACTGCAGCTCTTGTTAAGAGGTTTCAAAAAGCAAAAATGAATTTTAAAATGTTTAAATATATATTATGGCAAAGAAGTTAGATAATGCAACCAGAATTCTCCAATTCTTATGTTTTATGTGAAATAGGCTCTATACTACCAAATCCCAAAGGCTGGGCCACCTCAATGAGAGTTGCTAATTGATGTCAGTCACCAAGTACATAGGAACACAATGGATTCCCCTCTGCAGCCTAATGAGTTCTGTCTCCTCTTCCTTATCACAATACTCCTGCCAAAAGCTTGCTGCTTGGGAGGATTCCAAAAGCACTCAGAGAAAAGCTCTTTCCCGTTCTACTGGCATTTAGGTGTGATCAAATGCTTCCAAGGCCATAGACTAATTCTTCACTGTAATTGTTACCAGGAATGAATAGATAGTCAAGCAGACTGACTTTTATTCTCATCAATCCTATCAAATCCTGTTTTCCCTTTGGCTATCAACTGTTAAAACAGAAATAGGTTGGGGGGCTGGGAGAATGAGGTGAGGGGTTAAAGAAGTACAAATTAGTAGTTGATAGATGGTCACTTTGGGGATTGAGAGCATGGGACAGGGAATGCAGTTAGCATTAATTAAACGGCTAGGTGGAAAACCAGAGGAGAGAAGAAGTAACTAGGGGGATTGTTTTATAAACTATATAAATGTCTAACTGATGTACTGTATACTTGAAACTAATTAAAAGTTTAAAAATGGTAAAAAAAAAAATAGAAATATGTTAAATGGTACAGAAATTAGCAATGCTTCTTGCTTGTTTCTAGACATGAACTTGCCTAACCTAACTCTCGAAAAAAAATTTATACTACAAGGAGATGATAAATACTTTTACAGAACAATTCTGCAACTTGATTTCGGAAGGTTGTTAATTAATGTTCAACATTTCTGGTGTAATATCTACAGAACCCAATGTGCCTGAAACAAATATGGGGGGTAATATACATAAGCACTTCACTTGTCCTTACTTTATGTTCTAATTGCATAATTTCATATCGACTACCTCAATCTCACATTTTTTCAGGATGGGAAATGTCGATGTTAATCCATTTTGATATCCCTGTCATTCATATGAGATAGTGCTCGATAGTTCTCTCAGATGATCCTTTTCAAGATCTAGATTTTTCCCCACAATTACTGAATTTTAAAAAGACTTCTCATCTTTCATCACTCTCCCACACCCAAAAGCAAACACAAAAACACCATCCATGTGGCACAGTAAAAGATGCAATAGCTCTCTCTTGACAACTGGAGAAAGGTCTTGAGAAGCAACTGCAGCTCTTGTTATTATAATACAAAGAACATTTCTGCAATATAAAAAACTGCTTTCAAAAGAACTGAGAAAAAAGAAGACTGATGACATATACTATCTATATATTGTATATATAAGGCAGCCTTTCTCAACAGGGTTCCAGGGAGAATTAAACCCTATAGATGATTTGAGTGACGATGTTCTCAATTCTCCCATGGATAATACTTAGCTAGTACATGATGCATAGGTGATAAGGCAATCAATCCATTATATAATAGATGTTTTAGGGCATATGGCTTAATTCTTTTGTGGAACTGGTTGAGAAGGTTGATCTAAGGAAGTATATATCAGCTTATTTCTACGACCTTATGTTTAATGCTTCCTGAGCATTATATCAGTTATATTTCCTTTTCTGCTAATACAAGTCAATAATTTTTGAGGCACAGCTTTTGAGGAAAAGTATTAACTACCAATTAGAAATAATAATGTCTATATTTCTCTGCACAATTGTATTTCTAATTCCTTCAATTCTTTAATTAATGTCAACTGTTGAAGTGAAAATAGTATAATTCAACTAAAGGAACAGGAGAGTTTTTCAGAACCCAGGAGTATGGATCTGTATCATCCTATTAATCTCCAGTTTTAAATTGTTCCCTTGAACATTATGTTTTGTTTTGTATAAAGTCTTGAAAATCAAGTATTTTAGAATTTTCTTATCTTTTATTTTTCATTTTTTTAATTTAAAATTCATCTTAGAAATACCTCCATTAAGTCATGATCCTTAGACATTATTCTAGCACAGTTCTGCCCTTCTCCCCAGTGACTTATAGGACAAAGAACAAGTAAACTAAAGGGCACTTTCTGTGCCATTTTATCAAAAGAATGACAAACTAAATTTACCATAATGAAACCTCAGTTTGAAAATTTCTTCTCGCAAATCTAAAAACTCATAGAATGAAGGGAAATGGAAATAAAAAATAGTGTTCCTTCTAAAAAGCATTTTCCAGAAAATCTCAAGCAACTTCTCAAACTAGAAATTTAGGAAAACCCTTAGAGCCTTAATTTAATAGTTAGCTATTTAAAAGAATTATTGAGGACTGAAATAGTTTTATTTGAGTTTCTTGATAGTCCAATTCAAGTTCAAACAACGTTTAAAATTCTTTTTCTGAAAATAAACTGGTTCTAGGAAACTATCAAAAGCAAGTTAATGATTACTATGAAAATGAGTATTTCACAACAATCATTCTCTACCTACAATCTTTAAAAACACTGAAGCATTCACTGAGAAAATGTCTAGGACCTGATGCAACCTCATATCTAATTCAAACGGAAAGAATTTCACAAACATATCAATGTCGAACTTACAGATTTTTATTATATATTCTAATAGCTATTATGTACATGATATTTTTATAGTGAATGAATAAAAAAAAAAAGTAAGCTCAGCCTGAATGCATATTTTTGGAATGAGGTGAAAAACAAAAAGTTCTCCATACTTTAAAGTTTAAAAAGTGTTCTATTTAATTTTGTCACTTATAAGAGCTTGGTATAAAACATGTTTTAGTACAAACATGGCTTATTACCCTCTCACTGAAATATTCTCTGTGAATCCTTAAATAATGAAGACTGCTATATAGTGTGCACTTATTTCTCCTTGGCATTATTAAAACTACTCATGTATTTAAGAACTATCCTTAATGACTCACAGTTTCTGTAACTATGTTTAAAAGAAAAGAGTTAAAAAGCTGATGGGTCAGGATAACAAACCATTGGGAAAATAAATGTTGAGAGATATAAAGGAATATTAAAATTTTAAATGGTTTCACCATTTCTTAAGTTCTCCTTTCTAATCAGTCTGAGGAAAATATCAAGTAAAAGATGAGAGAAATGGAAACATCGAGTATGCTTGCAATCCTAGACACTCAGAGTCATAAGAATAACAAACTTTCTGCATTCAGACCTTGTTAAATCAGTTTGAGTTAAAGTCTCTAAACAATGAACAATAGGGATATCAGATGCTTTAAAAGTCAACACTAAGTTATTCCTGATTTTTATTTCAATGGACAAACTCTAAAAGGATAAAAAAAATACTCACTCATATAACGGAAAGTCTCTTCAGCAAGGACTGGAGAAAGGGTATCAGATGCATGCTGCTGCTGCTGTGGGGACTGAGTCCAGTCTTGATTTTCATAGAGAAACAGAGAGTCCACTCTTAGCCTGTACTGGGGTAGCTGTTCTTCTAGCAGACTCACCAGCTCAACTTCAGGCAGATCTTCATTGGAGCAGACATCTAAAGAAGAGAGTCCATATAAATGAATCTAAGATATTTCAGTTTCTAGGTTACAGAGAAAAATCAGCGAAATTAATTTTACAAAAGTAGGATCCCCAAAGATACATTAACCACATCATTTCTCCACTGATTTTTATTAATATATTCTGATACTATAGTTGGTCTTTCCACAGGTTTCTTTATTATGAGAACTTCTATAGTAAAAATAATACCATGAATTTTAATTACACCCTATCTAAAAATATACTGCATAGTGAATATAACTATGTTTTTAAAATTTAAAATAAATTTAGACAAATTTCTTATTTCTCCCTTATCAATCTATTTAGTATTGCTTAAAAGAGCTCTGCTCTCAAATAACTTACATGCTTGAGGGAAAAAGGCAGTATAAAACAACAAGCAGAAAATAGCCAGTTCAAAAGGAATTCAACTATATGTTCTTAAGTAACAGAATTTGAACGCTGTGCGAAGATTTTTCAAAATCTGGTAAAATTATATTTTAGTATATTTTCACAGCAGATATATATATATAAAGCCTAACATTTCCTGGCTAAATATGAATGTTAACATTCCAGCACCGATACTGGAATATGTACTTTATCATTTTTACTTGAAAGATGTGGTACATTTAAAGTCCTGAATACCTTTTACATCGCTACTCCCTTTCCTGCACACCTGTAACTCCCCACTGCATACACACCTCAAAGGCTTCTCTTCTATGTGTTTGCTCCTGGTGTTCTTTTCCAAATGTTGCCCATCATTTAACGCTTCCCAAATTTAGCCATTTACAAAAAGAGTTATCGCTTGTAATATGCTTAAAATACAAGGGCTTAAAATAGAGAAAATACAGGATGTCACATCAACCCTCTCACTTTTTAAAGAGATCTGGTATTTCCTTTGTGGGTAGTATAAAGAAACACGTTCTAACTCTGGCAAAGAACAACAAAGTTCATTTTAAGAAAATATACCTTAAAAGAGTAAATTTCTACTACTTGACCTTATCTTAAGAATGACAATTTAATAAATCAAATACAAAGAAGCTGGCAATATCAAACAACCCTATCCACCCAGAAGGACATGCTGTGGCTTCATAACCACAAAGATGAGGTACATTTAAAACCTTAAATGTGGTTTTAAAGAAGCTCTCCACATTTAGCAGATTTCTTAAATAAGAGCCCTAAAATACATATCCAAATTCTATTTCGATGAATTCCATGTGATTATCCAAATTTTGCCTGCCACAAATATCACGTACAGGTTGTCACTGTAATACTTGTAGGAAAAGAGGTTGATCATAAACATATGCAGAACTAAAAATGAACTCTTAGGCATTCAAGGGTATAACGAAAATGAAGAACCAAAGTAACATTCATTAAAAGAGCTACAATTCCCTAGAAATATTTTTTTTAATAAACATTGATGAAATTCTGTGAAAATTCAAAGTTACTAATTCCCTACTTCTAAAAGGTAATTTTAAAAATGAAGACACAATCAGGGTTTAGTAGATTAAACAAAATATCCTTCAGACTAGCTCCTCTCATTTGCTTCCAAATTTCTGATAATGTAGTATTTATTAGTCTCCTGATTGTCTGGTCATAACCATCCCTTCTCTATCATTTTATCCTCCAAATATCTCTTCCATACACATACTTCTTTCTAGCCACCTTTCCTCCATTTAGGTTCAAGGCCTCCTCTTGTTACTCTTGAGTATGGCCTCAAAACTGGTCTGCCTTCATTACACTCAAATTTTCTGCCACATCTTCATATCTTTATTATGCCACTCTTCTACAAAAGGCTAAGAAAGGTCTGAATTTCATCTAGACAGAAGAGAAAACCTTATGAACAGTTGGGATAATCAGGAAAGATCCAAGAAGGGTCATGCCAATTAGTACTAAGTAGGGTTAAATTAACGCTAAATAAAGCACACTAGGAATATGGTTTGGAGTATGATCTGGGGTCCCACATAAGGGAGATTAAAAACAAGCCTCAAAAGGATAGATTTGGTTAGTAAGTAATTTTATGACCTGCCAAAACAAATTTTAACAGTCTCCCAAGGAAGACAACAAAACCCAAACATGACAATATAACATTCATAATGTTCAGCATTCAATAAAAAATTATTAGATACACAAAGAATTAAGCAAATTATAATCCATTATTGGTTGGAAAATGAGTCAACAGAAACAGGTCTAGTAATGACAAAGATGATAAAATTAGTAAACAACAATTTTAAAACAGCTTTCATTAACATGCTTGAAGATCTAAAAGAAAAACATAACCTGAAGAGAAACAAAATATTTCTACATTTATAAAACTTAAATAGAACTAGAGTACAATATCTAAAATAAAAAATTCATTGGATAACATTAATAGACTAGACAGTCCCCAGAAGAAAAGAATAGCAGACTTGAAGGCATAGCAATAGAAACTATTTAAAATGAAGTAAAGAGAAAAAAAGAATGGGGGAAAAAAAACAGATATCAAGAAGTTTAATATACATGCAATTGGAGTTAAAGAAGAAGAGAGGTGAGAGCAGAAAGAATAGTTGAAGAAATAATAGCCAAACCTTTCTAAATTTAATTAAAACTATAAATTCATAGTTCAAAGAAGCCAAATGACTTCAAACGGATAAACACAAAGAAAACCCTTAATCTTAAAAGCAGAGAGGGGAAAAAAAAAGATACATTTAGGGGAACAAAGACAAAAATGATCTCATCAGAAGCAATGCAAGGTAGATGACAATGAAAGGTCATTAAAGTACATATAAAAGTCAACTTAGAATGGCTAAAATAAAAACGCTGACATTACCAAGTGTTGATACTATAGAGAAGATGCCAGCAAACTAAGGCCCACAAGCCAACTCTAGCCTGCTGCCTCTGCCTTATCTTTTAAAAATATTTATTGGAACACGATCACATTTGTCCTTTTATGTATTGTCTATGTCTGTTTTCTGTTACAACAGCAGAATTGAGTATTTGTAATTCAGCAATAAAAATGAATTAACTAATTACTCACACAATACCACAATGTGGATAAATCTCAAAAACATTTTGCTGCATAAAAAAGCAAGACACAAAAGATACAGATTAATCTATATGAAATTCTAGAACAAGAAAATTTTACCTATAATAACAGAAAGCAGATCAGTGGTTGCCTAGAGTCAGGGGTGAAAGGTGATGAGTTCTGGGTATAAGGGAACTTTTGGGGGATAATAAAAATGTCTGCAACTTGATTGTACTGGTGGTTACATGACTGTATATATTTGCAAAAACCCAAATGTACACTTAAAATGAGTGCATTTTATTATATCTTCATAAAGATATCTCAATAAAGCTGAATAATAATAAAAAAACCCCCTTTGAATTTAGATGGGTTTAGAATTTTTTGGAGTTTTAGTGAAGTAGTTCTGCAATTTACTGTATGTTATGCCCAACTGGTTATATAGTAGCAACCCAAACTTAAATACATTAATATATTTTCAGTGAACATAAATATTTAAGTTTAGAAATAGCTGCACATGTCAGGTTTTGTGAACCAATGAGTTTTAGAACCAAAGTTTAGTCTTGCAAATGAGGGTTTATAGGTCTTCGCCTTTGTTTGTATATCCTGTATGTTCTGAGTGCCTCTAATGTGCCAGGTACTGTTGAGAGGTGCTTGGCAGGGAGGGGGTGGGGGGGTGGTGTATACAAATGTAAACAACTCTGTCCTTGCCCTGTGGAGACAGGAAGATGAGTATGACACAGTTCCTGCTGACCAGGGGCTCATACAATACAGGGAGTCATATACAGACAAGGAACGGCATACAAGGCAGATTCTGATAACGTGATAGGAGACTTAAGGATAAAGAAATTAATTTAGCCAGTCTCTGAAGAGAATTCTGAGGAGGCTGGAAAGGGAGGCCAGGTTGCATCATGGCAATCTTATACACACTGGATTAAGGCATTTGCATTTTATCCTGTAAGCAAACAGCACTTCCACATTTATTAAATTGGACTCACCAGTGATGCTCTCTGAATCTCTGGGATTGCTATTCATGAGGTTTTCTTCACCTGCTGGTGATGTAAAAATGGCATTCTGGGATTGATTCATGCAGGATCCTTTCTTGCTTTGGTTGAGAAAAACAGCTTTGGTATGAATTAGAGTGAAGGAAATCCATCAAGCCATGAAAAAAAAGAAATGGACCTGGTTGTATGGGTAGTTCCTTTTAAACAGATTTTCTTCTGCTGAGTCAAATGACACCTGCAGCAATGAGTGCTTTCAGGTGATTATCATACCTTGGACAGTCATGACCTAAAACAAAGAACACATCAAGTGACTGATATTCAGCATGTTCTTTAATAATAGCAATCCAATTACCTGCAATGTCTATCATTAAGAATGTTTTCCTAATAACACATACAACATGGATAAATCTCAAAAGAATTATGCTGGATGAAAGAAGTCAGATTAAAAAAAGGGTACATAGCTTATGATTCCATTTATACAAAAATCTAGAAAATGCAAATTTATCTATAGTGACAGGACTGCCTGGGGTTGAGGGAGGGATTACCAAGGGACAGGGGAAATGGTTTGGGGATGATGAATATGTTCATTATTTTGAGTGTGGTGATGACTTCACAAGTATATACATAATGTCAAAACTTACCCAACTATATACACTTAAACAATGTGCAATCAAAGGTACGTTCATTATAGTCAATAAAGCTGTTTAAAAAATTTTAAAGATAACTATTTAAAATAAAATAATAATAATACATTGTGAGGTCTATAACATAGGGAGATATAAAATATACTATGTAAATAGCACAAAGGCCAGGAGGAAAAAAATGGAAAGCTTTTATATTACATGAAATAGTAAAATATTGCTTGAAGATAAACTGTGAAAACTTAAAGATGTATACTATAAACCCTAAAGCAACTAATAAAATAACTCAAGAATTATAGATAATAAACTGGCAAAAAAGTTGAAATGGAATAACATAAAACAGGCTTTCTCAACCCTGGCACTACTGACATTTTTGGCCAGATAATACTTTGCCATGTGCTTTGTAGGAATTTACTACTTGACCCTTTACAGAAAAAGTTTGCCAATCCCCAATCTAGTAGTAAAATAATTCAGGCATCGAATAACCAGCTGTTTAAATCAATGATATCCGACATCAACTAACTTTTTAAACAGGGTTTCCCCCCTTCCTACATGTAATTAGATCACTACCTCTAGAATTTCAGTAAACTAAAGAACAGATTTTACACCTACAAGTATATTTAAAGTTATTTTCAATTTCTAAGAAAGCATTTTTTAAAAAAGTCCCAAATTTGCTTGGAAGAAGGGAGAGGAGAGGGGAGGGAAAAAAGAGAGGTAAGGGAGGTGGAAAAGGATGAAAAGGGAGAAGATAAAAGGCAAATGCCTCTCATATTGGTCTCAATTGGTTCTTAAATAGAACTGTGGTTCTTAATTATACTTTAATCAATTCCATTGTGAAAATTTAATAGCATTGGGACCTTCTGCTTGTCACTCTATTACACATCAGCTGGTTTAGTCTTTTCGTATTTACATTACCATTCTTATTTTTTTTTAATATTTACATATATCACATAGAAATACACCCACAAAAAAACTATGTATGTTTCAACTATGGACTCCATATTTTTGCTCTAGGGAATTGCTTCTTAATCAGTTTTGAAGGTTATGTTAATGGTTTGGTCTTAACTCTTGCACACAAGAATAGAGAAAACCAAGTTGAACACAGAACTAACTCCATCTCCAGAGTCACGCAGGAAGAATCTCGACCCCAGGGCAATCCAAGAACCTGCCCAACCTGTAGACTGTGTGCTAGGTCAGGGATGATCTAGAAATGATATGTTCTTCCCAGTGACTCTGTAGAACTAAATAAACCCTTTGGATATGCCTTGGTCTAGATCTGAGCTCTGCGGGAGGATTAGTTTGGAGTAGCAATGGTGAGTATAGGATAATGTCCACACCTGGGCATTAGCTAGCCTGAATTTTCATTTTATTTACTGGTTTCTGACTCAGTACATTATTTAACAGTTTCTCTCTGTCTAGATAGGAGTTATAGTTAACTTCTCTTTATAGGGAGGATCAAGTATGAGGACTAAAAAAAAAAAAAAGAGAGAAATTGCTACCCTGGTATGTGACATATAATAGACACTCAAATGCTAATTCCCTTCAGCTTCCCCCCTTCCACTTGGGCCTGAGGAAAAGATTATGTCTTCTGCCTAATATTTCTTAAGTTTCTGGCTCAACAGCCAACCCTGAGCCCAGAATGGCTGCCCTGTTTTGAGTATGGAATAGATGTAGTTTCAAGATCACCTCTGAATTATCTTCACATAGAAGGAGATAAGGGCTGAGAAACAGTGCTCCTAGCAATAAAGAGACAAGTGCCATAAAGGAGTACTACTGAAGATTATTACTAAAGCTCATTTCTTCATGGATTCTGGGGAAAGGCTGCTTATAATAAAAGGTCTTAATTATAACTATTAACTATAACTATTATTTATCCATAGCATAGTGGCTGTATTAGTTTCCTGTTGCTGCTGCTGCTGCTACAAAAAAATACCATAAATTTAGGCTTAAGACAGCACTAATTTGTTATCTTACAGTTCTGAACATCAAACGATGAAATGATTTCAATGGACCAAAAAAGCAAGCTATTGGCAGGGCTGTGCTTCGTCTGGAGGCCTTAAGGGCGAATCCATTTCTTTATCTTTTCTAGCTTCTAGGGCTACATTCCTTGGCTCAAGGCCTCTTCTCCCATCTTCATGGCCAGCAAACACAGCATCTTCAAATCTTTCTTTCCGCTTCTGTCACCTCACTATCTTCTGCCAAATCTTATACCTCCCTCTTATAAGGATACCTGTGATTACATTTAAGGCCCATTGGGATCATCCAGGATATTCTCCCCATCTCAAAATCCTTAATTTAGTTTCTTCTGCAAAATCCTTTTTGCCATATAAAGTATTCACAGGTTCCAGGGGATTAGGGTCTGGATATCTTTGAAGGCTATTATTAGCCTACCACAAAGGTTCAGAGCATGGATTCTGGAGGCAGACAGATGGTATTTGAACCCCAGCTCCACCACTTACTCGTTGTATGACCTGCACCTACCTCAGAGTGTTCACGGAAGAATTACATGAGTTATATACATAAAGCTCTTAAAACAATGCCTTAGAATACAATAAATGCTATGTAAATATTAGTTACTATTCTATCAACACCAAATAGTACTATTTTATCATTATTATTATCATCGTTATTGTACCTTACACAAGGCTGAGCAAAAGTAAACTCTGCTCTTGACTGCTTAATGGCATCTTCTCTCAACACAAGCCACATTTACTTTCTGTACTGACAAGTGATGTTAGTTTAGTACCATTAATCATTTTCTTTCTGCCTCTCTGATGCATGAATAAAGAGAGAGCTTGCAGAATCAGAATCCTGAATGCAGTAGAAACTAAACTTTGGCAAGCACAAACAACACATTTTCAGTGTCTTTCCTAATGTGTGCATACATATTCTTAGTACTTCCTTGAGTACCATCTACTTTCTATGTTGGATCTCTATTCATTCTTTTTAGGAATGACTATGCTTCTTTTCTTTATAAAATGATCAACCAAGCATGCATTATTAACAAGAAGCCAGCCTTTGTAATTTATGCAGATTTAGGAGAAAATAAAGTAGCCAAGTGGCATTTTAATAAAAATGAGAATTAAAAAGAACAATCAAAACATGTCATTGATATAAATATTGCTGGCAAAGAACAACATGGTTAATGACTTAGTTTAACCTAGCCATGGAAACTAATGGTCAATAGTGAGTGCCTAAATATAGGCCCTGTGCCTTAAAAAAATCTTGCTACTTCCTTAAAATAGAATACTCTGGCCAAAACAGCCTTATAAAAAAGGCTAAAACAATTCAGGAAAACTTCACCTTGACTGGAGTGTAGAGATGGAATTACAGTAAATATAATAATTTAATAAAACATTGAAGTTGGAAATACAGTTTAAAATTTTATTTTACAAATAATACTTTGGAGAGTATTTAAAAATACATATTGGCTGCTGATATGTGTGCTGAAGTAGGAACAGTGCCAATCACTGACTCTAGCAGCAGCTCTTTTAGGCCATGGTGGCCCTACTCCAGAAAAAAGATAAATTGTACGATTAAAAAAAATAAATGTCCAATGTCCTTCCATTAAATAAAAGATTCTGACAGAGATTTCCAAATTTAATGTATCTGGCTACATCAAAGATAAGACTTACCCCCCAAAAAATCACAATAATTTTAAAACCAGAGATTGAACCACAAAAAACTATTCAATGGCTTCAGTGTTAAGAGCTTAAAAAAAAAAAAGGGGGGTGGTGGTGGTGTCACCACCAAAATCCAACCTGGACAGTGAGCAGCTGACCTGACAAAGGCAAAGACCATACACCATCCAAAACCAAGATCAGCTGCACTGATGTGACACCCTATACTACACTGGCTACATTAAGCACAGCTACTCTACCAGCAATTGTAAAGTTCACCCTGAGGAAATAGAAATCATGCCCAGCAAATATTTTTGCCTCTTTTTTTAGTGCCATTCAATTTAAAGATCAACAGGGTTTTCAGAATATGAAATATATGGAGGCAGTTCTACTTACAAACAGGTTGGATCCTAAAAGGCAGTTAAATCCATTAGTTTGAAAGTCCAAAACCATCAGTGAGGTTTAGGCTTACGGGCCCACGTTTCCTCCTAGCTGATATATTTTGGACATTTAAGAAAACGGCCCTATTATGTTTATAATGAACATTTGCTGAGGTGGGCAACCACTCCCTGCCACAATCTCTACCAACAGAAGGGAGGGAACCTCTGGCAGTTAAGGAATCCACACCAGAGCTTCACCTGCAGATTAGAAAAGGCCTTGAACCCACGGTGCCATCTGTGGTTTTTGATAAATTTCCCCAGCTGCACTTTCATTTGCCATGCTTAGCCTTAAGTTCTTAAACTCCTAATTTTAGCCTGAATTAACCTTTGACTAAACAGGCATCTCACTTTAACAATGATCCTTTGCCAAAACCATTTCAGATATTCACATTTCTTCACCTTTGACTATCAACTGCACAGATACATTCCCTGCCCACACATTATGGGACTATCTTTCATAATCATTCTTCTTGCCCAATCATTTATTTAATATGTGTAAATTTCTCACTTTCAATATTTTACACTATTTCTACTTTTGTAGAAATCAATTTATCATAGCACTGGTTTTAGGGACAAAATGAGGTTTCTAATATTTATAAAATACCTCAAAACTGTACACATAAAACAAACGTGTTATTGATAACAATAATGGCTGAGTTGAAAACGACCACCTGTTGGTGATCAGCAGAGCTGAATCCCTTCCTCTAGAGCATACTTTGTCCCTTTCCAGAAAGTTCATAAATTATAAGTTTTAAGCAGGATGAGTTTGTGTTTCAAAACACAGATAAGAAAGTAAATCTATCACACAAGGACAAGGCTTTCTGTTCTATACATTTAGAGATATAATTTTAGATGATGTGTTGGGCATTTGGTTTCAAGCTAAATATTAAAGTTCGAAGCAAAATTTAGCCTGATGTCTTGTTTGAAAAGATAATGAATTTAATATTCATTGAAGTACTCCAGCCTCAACTACTGAAATGGAAAGGGGTTTCGCTACACTTTACTCAACTAATAGTGAATAGCAAGATAATGGATGACTGCTAATAAGTACTATTTGTGATTCATCAAGGTCCTCAAACCACTGGGAGCTAAAACCATCACAGAAACACTGAAGAGATTTTCTTGGCAAGGAACCACTTGTAAGTCGATTGATTTTACATTATACAATTGTGATTTCACATTCCATACTTTACCTTTTATAATATTAAGTAAATAAACACAAAGCAAAGGATATTAGGGACTTCTTCAGGAAAGCAAGATCTAGCCATGCTGTATCATATTTTACATCTATATTCTCATCAAAGTACAATAACAGTTATCAAAATATGACCCCAATCATTAGGAAAACGTTAACTCATGTGTTCATAACCATTCTTTAAGAAGTTAAAGAAGGAAGATTTAAAATAAAATGATAAAAAAAAATATTTTACTGATCTTAAATAATTAAACTTTACCCATTTGGAAAACATACATGTCCAGTATGCTGCAGTACCAACTCTGGCACCTAAAAAAGGTTATCACTATCTTTGCATTTTATTTTCAAATTCTTAGAACTATAATGTTAAACATGTTAGTAGATGTGTTTCCCTTTCACATTTGGCCTTATGAGTTACACATACTGGTATTCTCCATATTCCCTAATTACTGATATTAAAACTGGAAAACTTACACTTGGATAACTTAACCCCCCATGCCTCAATTTCCTTATTTATAAAATGGGGACAATAATTGTACCTATCTTAGAGAGTTGTTATGTGGATTAAATGTGGGTCAATAGTTATAAAGCATATGTAACAGTACTTGGTACCCAGTAAGTACTATTTATGTGTATAATTTAAAAGTTAAATAGGTAAGAAAGTAGAATTATAAATTACAAACAATATCATTTCATGGTACCTGGTCATCTGGATATAGATGATATATGATTCAGATCAGTTCCTACCCTTCCACATTGTTAACAGCTCTAGCTCTCAAAAAAGCACAAACTCTATCTCATGTGGGGTTGCCACTTAGCAATAACTCAGAATTTCTAACAATTATTCTTACCTAAGGTAATCCTTTCTTGTCACTAACTACTGGTCTTAGAGAAACTCATAAAAATTTCCCCAAATAAAAAGCCCATGGTGGGAATGCAGACTAGTGTGCCATTCAAAAAAACCATCTATGAAACTATGTATTCAAATTAAATCTATATGTACCTGAAGACTCAGCAATTCCGCTCCTGGGTATATGTATCCTAAAGAAATTCTCATATCAGCCCATAGAGACATGTCTGAGATTATCTCCTGCTTCAGTGCATGTGATAGTAAGGTGAGGGCCTATTTCATAGAGTAGCTGGGCAAAATGTGCTGGGTACACATCGCAGAGCAACATAGCGCTAGAAATACAGTGCTGAGCAAATAAAACAAGCAAAATGAGAGAGTTATCACAATGCTATTTACATAAATTAAACTTTTTCTGCAGTATATTTATAAACATTAAAATGCTTGCCTTGGGGGGAAGGAAGTAAGGGGAATTTGGAGCAAGGTATGAGGATAGAAGGGGAAATTAAAAAACCTATGGAAATCCTACTGTTCTTTTAGTGGACTACTTATCCTATAATTATTATTGCATCTCTTCAATCCTTAAAGTCTGAACACATGCCTGGACAGGAAAACATTTGTGGAAACAATCTATGCAAAACTAGCAATCTCTGCAATGCAAACTATGTGCACATAGTTTCTGACAATTTCTTAAAGGGCCACTTTGCTTTTACATTACTACCTAACTGCACTAAAGCAGTGTATTTAGATTTCAACTAAGGAAATGGTATAAAACAAAACAAAACAAAACAAGAAACAAGTGAGAAAAAACCTCAATGTTGACATTTTCAGTTGTTTGGTTATCTTGTAAAAACTTTAAAGGAAAAAATGTTTGTGTTCAAAGATGACAAGAGTATAATAAACTACATTCCTTAAATAAACAAACCTCTTTCTCATCTGATGAAAATCAGCCACGAGCTACACTAGAAATTTCCAGTTCATAGTTCTCTTTAAAACATGCAAATACAACACACACATATGCACTTTTGTTTATCATTATAAATAAAGCAATGTGTTCATTCAAAAAAAATTCAGGGAGTGGATAAATAAGAAAAAACAAAAGAAAGCTATTTTACCAGCTTTCACTGCAAGATAGAATGTTAACATGTTGTTTAGCAGCCTACTTATCTTTCCATGCCAACTTATAAATATGCCATCATTTTAACATAATTCATTTCTGAATTACACAATATTTAGAATATACAACTATTAAATAATCACTGATAGTTACCATCAGCGACTTTCTAACAACAATATAGTTATTCATCCACTTTAAAACTCAAGAATCCATAACAAGGGTCAGAAAACTTTTTTGTAAAAAGCTGGGTAGTAAATATTTTAGGCTTTAGAGCCATGTAAGACTTCTGTTGCCTGTTATTTTTGTTGTTTTTTTCAACAATTTAAAAATGTAAAAACCATTCTTAGCTTATTACAAAACTGGCTGGATTTGGCCCACAAACTGTAGTTTGCTGACCTCTGGTCTATACTCTAAATCATGGTATATCCACACCATGGAATAAGACTACAATGACACCAACCTCACAGAAAATGCAACAAATAGCTACATAAGATATATCAACATAATCTTTTCAAAACTCTACTTCTAGACAGGAACTCCACTTGATGTCCCAGAGTAACAATGAGTATCAAAGGAGATACTAGATATTTAAAAATCCTTAAATTAGCATTGAATGCTATTGATATATCCCTAGTTTTATATCTGTTCCCACTATCAATTTCTTTCAATCTCATTTCTATAAAAGATCATGATCAGCTTAGAAATATGAAAAACAAAGCACATTATTATTTGGCAGTCAAAAATAATTTAGTAGTGTCATATGGTAGTTTAGTCAAAGGAAATGGGATAGAAAATAGATCAAAAATACTAAACATAAACCTCATAAGGGTAGACTTCAGCCTCATATTCATAAAACAGCCGATTTATTATTTTTCTCTAAAAGAAAGAGCAACCTTAAATTCTGTCTAAAATTCTATATACTTTTAAGAGAGCACTATCTTCTTTGTACCATGCGGCAAAAGAGCTATACAATGCTATATAGCATATCCAATTCTAACACTGCAAACGCTTTTTCAAGATAAGAGTTTTCTTATAACTTCCAAAGAATGGAGGCTGAGTTTAGTATAAACTATTTAAATATATGGAAGTTTGATAAATGGAGAAAATAAGTTACTCGAAGGGTTATTTTTCTCAAGTCACACCTAATAAGGTGTACATTTCATCAGTTTAACAGAGGACTACAGAGCTCCTCTGAGGAAAGAAATGCTTTTTGTTTGGAAAAATACACAAAAAAATCCACTTATGGTAGAAGGTGAGGCCTTACAGCATTAAAAGGAAGGTTAAAAGCCTCCGCATTAGACTAAGGAGACAACTGTTTTTTCCTTTCTTTGGAGAAGGAGAGAGAAGAAAAGGGACAGAAGTCCCATCCAGATGGCAGTAGTTCAGAGGCCACAAGAACACCAGGAATTTACAGAAATTAGGGAGGGTTCTGGAT
This sequence comes from Eidolon dupreanum, assembly GCA_028627145.1. Lineage (NCBI taxonomy): Eukaryota > Metazoa > Chordata > Mammalia > Chiroptera > Pteropodidae > Eidolon > Eidolon dupreanum. The sequence goes on from CM053503.1 coordinate 144,425,360, forward strand.
TCTCTATAACATGAAACTGAAGGTTCAAGCGAACTATTTAGCTATTAAAGTCTGGACACTCAGCTGATATTTGAGTTACAGACATTAAAATATTTGTTCACAAGAGCAGTTGCTGTCAAGAATTTATAAATCATCATAGCTATTATCTTTAAAAAATTTTTTTAAACATAGAAAATTATGTCCTTTTGACTTAAGTACTGTTTTTAAAAAAGGAAAAAAACAATTATATGTCTTCAAAAATGAGTAACAGAGTAAATGGCATTATAGAGTTTGTGGATTTCCTGTTCTCTTAACCAAAAATGGAGGAAACATCTTGAGCAGAGGCATTTCATACAACAGATTCTGTGGGTACTGAAGTATGTACTAATTTCTGGAGCCAAATAAATCCTTTCCCACCAAATCAGAAAGCATTTTTTTTCAATGTTGACTTGCAAAATTTATGTAGCAGATTAAATCAAGAGACACCATCACCTGAAAATTTACAAACACTTCACAGATGAAGAAATAAACGGGACATATATAAATCTTGCTGGCAAATTTGAGTATTACTGTTTAATCTGCTCTTCAGGACTTATCTTCAAATCAAATAGCTCAGAAGACCCCTTGAAGCAACACTTTCACATAGTAGTAAACAGAAAATTTAAAAACAGAAATAATTTAAGGATAGAAAATCTGTCCTCATTTCTTTTTGTCCCCTCTAACAATCAAATATAAACTTGCTTTTGGAGGCTTAAGATGGTCCTAAATCTTTCAGTTATTTTAAACTTTACAATACTTCAAGCCTTCAGAAACAGAAGTTTCCAAAGGTGCCAAAAGAAAAACTGTAGGTAATACAGCTCTTCAGATCAACAAAGTAATCAGTGGCACCAGCGCATGCAATCTTATATTACCAGGAACAGGGTGTAACTTAAAATGGGGGTGGGGTGATGATCAAAATAGAATAGTATATAAACATATTTATAAACACATATAATTCTAGAATGATTCTAGAATTCCACATATTTAAGATATATAACCATTTTAGTAATGTAATTCTATTAGGCAAGAAACACTCAAAGTATATTATGGTTTAGACATAAGACTCATTTTCCAAACCAGTTTCCACAATCAACTCCGCGACTTCAAGACAAGGTTTCCTTTTGCGGGGGAACTGACATATAATGGATAATTTCAGTTTGTCAGTGAAATTCAGGAACCAAATAACAGATAAATTTTTAAAGATACAGCTGTTAGCTATCTGCGATTCAGGAGATTAGATTCTCAAAGGAGATTGACAGGTACAGTTACTAGGTGGCTGAGGAAATTTAGGAACCCTCTGCCTCCTCCTGCCTTTAATAGCTAATATCCCTAGTTCTTCAGATTTTATCATGGGCCCTTTCTTTTCTCTCCTCAGAAATCTCATCTGCTTCAAAGGCCTTACTTTCCAATTATATGATAATCACTCCCCAAGTCTCAATCTTCAGCTCAAATGGACATTTCTTAACTTTAAACTGAAACTCACAATATCAAGCTATAATTAATACCATAAATTTACCATATTCTAAAATGAACTCATTATCCTTCTCCCAAGGAAAAAAAATACTTGTTTTTTCTTGCTTTACTAACTAGTTAATATTTTCAATTTACCTGATCAGCAGAGCTGAAAATCTAAGAGCCATCTTTCTTCTCTTCAATCCCTGTTTTCCACGTAGTTATTAATTCCTGTCAATTATTCTCCAAGCCTAATGTGATGGTCTTATTCAAGCCCTTCTCTCCGTCTGTCCCTGGCTACTGCAGTAGCTTCCCACCTGACCCTCCAGCTTCAGCCCTCTCTACTTTGAGCTAGTGTGCCTCTCCAAATGCATACTGATACTTAGTCCACCCCTCCCCATTCCCTTAGCACCCTATTCCTTATGCTTCAAATGTCTTCCACTTCTAAATGCACACACACGAAAAAAACTTCTGGTAACTTGGGTTCTCATTAAGATTTTCCTATAAGGGAAAAATATACTAACTATGGGAACCAAATCATGTAGTTCACTTGGCAGTTCTATATATTAAGAGCAGATACCCTGCCTGGCCTGTTTACCATTCTTTTGTGAGTTTGCTTCGTGTATCTTTTCCACCAGTCCTGGTCAACAGTGACTACACTGAGAAAACTTTGGTTTCCAGACCTGAACAACCAGAGAGACACTACTGCCTTGTGAGACTTTTCCTGAGAAGAAACTAGCTCTTTTGACCCTGAAAACAAAAACCTGAACCTCCTTGTTAAACTCACGACTTTGCTGTAGAATATAGCAAATGAAACTAGCACTACAGAAGTTTTCTAAGATCAGTTTATAATGGTTAAACAAATGATAATAAGACAAAAGAGCTCTGTGTTTCAAATAGAAAATACATGATAAAGAAATAATCTCAATTCTGTTCCAAATTCCGTCTTTCTTAATAATAGCTAACACTGATGGAGAACATACTACGTGCCAGGCACTTGGTTAGATGCTTTATGCGCATGATCTCCTTCGATCCTCACAATAACCCCATGATGTGGATATTATTGTCACAGTTTTACAGAGAGGGGAAATTGAAACTTAGAGGTTAATTAACTTATAAGAGCAAGAATCAAACCCAAGACTGTGTTCTTCCAAAGCTGTGGGCTTTAACCTCTGAGCTCTATTGGCAGGAGATTTGTGAGTGTGGGGGACTGGGAATGTGTGTAGTGTGAAAAGGTCTCAGAGATAATTCTAAAACAATCCTCTCTCTCTACTCCACTTTGTAGAACACACGTGTTGATTACTGAAAAAGAAAAAAAAAAGACAAGCCCCCAATTTCTTATGTGCTTTATATCTGCTTTTAGAAATGAATCAACTGATCTCAAAGTTGGTTGTATTTACAATGAAGCAGAATGATCTGTTTTTATGTATGGTGTTTCTTTAATAAGATAACTCCAAATCTGAGTTTGATTTTGTCTTAAGATGGACTACTCTACAGTATCAAGAAAATAATACAGATGTATTATTGTAAATTGGGAATAATTCTGTTACTTGTTCTAAGCTGCTAAAATAAATGGAATATAGGCCAAAATAAATCCTTATTCCAATAAATTAAGTCCACCTATATTGTAATATCTTGCAAATGCCATGCATTCAATAAACACCGGTTGAACGAATCAATCTGTAGTCAGGTTACATCACTGCAATCTGTAGCAGGAAGAAAAACAGAACTACACAAGAAACTAAGACTGTTAGAGCATTTGAAAACTGAAAGCGCTTTCTTAGCCCAATTTACAAAAATCTACATAGGCCTCTCACCGGTTTCAGTAAGAGGTGTGCATGTAATGTGCAGGGCTATGTTAATTAAGCCCACCAGTAACACTGAAGCTGCAAACATTCCCTAGGGATGTGTTTGAAAACACTCTGGCAAAAAGCATAAAATCTTTAATACAACCCCTCCCTCCCCAAGTTTTTTTATTTTACAAACATTGGTAGTAAGATGTTTTCCCCCTAAAGTTAAGACATGGTAATAGGAAAAGTCCAACAAACTGCTATTGAAGTAGGGAGAAAAGTCCTTAGATAGAATAGACTGAAAGAATTTGATGACTCAGGGTCATTGATGACCAAGCAATTACTATATTATAATATCATTCCAACAGTGATAGCTTCCATGATTATAAGCTTTTAAAGAGCTCTCTCCCTGCACTGAATGGTCTCAAACTAATAATATTTTTTTCTTCAGATTTTAAGTCTACTTCTAATTTTCTTTTCTGCTTCACTGTGAGGTTATCAGCCATTGCACTTTACTGTTGCTACTGTGCCTCTCCCATTTCTAAACTGCTGTTGGCTGAGAAACCAGATAACCGGTTATCAGAGAACCCAGAAGGTGTCTGCTTGAGACTGAACCTTACGACCTGTTTTTCTGCCCTTGGCTCGTTCCTCAAGTACATCTTTCTTTCATCCCTTCAGCACTAGGGATTTAGTTGGCTTAGTCTCTTTGGCACTGTCACCAAGAGCTTTTCTCACCTAGTATTCTTTCCCCTAGGCAGGCTATGAATACATTCTGGCCTTTCTTTATTATCTACCAAGAAAAGTATAGGTCTACTTCCCTTTTGAGAGAATTTTACTCTTAATCACTATAGAGTAAAATGAAGTGGATTACAAATGTGGAAAAAAATGTTTAGGACATCTTAAAATTTTTCATTGTGCTTTTGCTCCTTAATCAGCGTTTACCGACTCCCCTCTTGAATGCTCCCAGAAGACTATGTGCTCACTGTTTTCCTTACTACACTGTGAGCTCCTTGAATGAAAGTATCTTATTTTTGTATGTCCTCAATCTAAAAGCAATTGATACATAGTAGGTTCATAATACATGCTTAACTTTAAGCTTAGTGATTAAAAATGTCAATATACTGAATTATAGAAGTAATTTAATGAACCAAAGTGATGAGTAATACATTTAAGTCCAACATCAACTAAATGAATTGCCTTAAAAAAACAAATCAAGCTAAGATTGAACATCTGAAATAAAACATTGCATTTACTTTATGAAAAACTCTATATAAGAGTTTGGTGTTAAAAGGGTGATTTATCATTTTTATAGCAGTAACACAGTACCCACTTTTCTTGTAATAACCGAAAAGAACTGGTTGTCAATTTCATAGGCAAGCTAAAGCTGAATTTCTGGCACATTGTTTAGTTTTATCATGTTTTCTACCAAGAGCATTTGCGGCTGTTTATAAAATGCATTTAAAATAAACCTACATGAAATGAACAGTGATCAAATATCTATTTAAAAAATCTCACAATTGCTAATATAAGTCTCATTTGTAGTCTTTTGATTTTTTGACTAAAAACAAAACAAGTTCAGTGATTTATCCTAATACTAGCTAAAATGATAATAATGACTGGGGGAAAAATTTTTTTAAGTGATTAAATTATGCACTTTGGGAACAGTAGTACCTCTCAGAGACATTTTAGTAGGTTTCCAGTCTCCTCCTCTTCCTTTCTTTCTTCTGACAGAGAGTGCTCTTTCTTAACCAACAAACTTCTCTTTGTTTTGATTTACACCACTGGCCTGAATAATCCCAAGCATGCCTATGGCTGAAAGCAATAAGGGCAGAAAGCAGAGCTTTGGTGCTTGGACCCCAAACATGTATTTATTTTACATAAGTGTTGAATTTTTGAGAAGTCCATTTTCGAAGGAGAGCATTTTAAATATAAAGAAGTAGTTAAGTTCTCCTGAAAAGGTCACAAACCATGTGAAACTGCTGCATAAACCTGGCCTTACACCATAGGCATGCCCTCCATTATTCTCTTAAATGTCCTTTTCTGAGACAATTCCATACCACACCTTTCTTACTCATCTCTGAATCCCTAACTGTTCTCTATTACTCTACTCTCATTCCTCCCACCAATATATCCACATAATTTATAGCTAGCTTTCTCTTCAAACTCTGAGAATTAAGTACAAACATAATCTCAATCACATACTTGCACACTTGTTGATGGGAGTATCACTTAGCAATCCTCTTATAAGAGGACCTGGGTGTCTGGAAGACAACAGGGGAGAGAAACTTATTTTTTATCATACACCTTTCAACTTTTCTACCATGTGTACATGTCCACCCAGTTTAAAAAAAAAATAAAAAATGAAATATATCTCACTTAAAAGTCTCTACTCCTACTTTCTCTAAACTTTGCTCCATTGGTTATCCCTATCTTCCAATAGCTTCACCCTATTCCTTGGCCTATTATTAGGCTCAAATCTTCCATTTTATTAAAAACAGATAAAATGAAATTTTAAAATCTCCCTTCCCCAAGAAGGTTCCCCTTTAGCTGATGTCTTCTGTCCTTAGCAATATTTCTTTAAAGAGTATTTGCTCTCATTCTTTTTTCTCCATTTTTCATTCATACTTTAACCATTACAATCTAATTTTTCCTGAAATTGTTTTCCCTTCACAGTCACAAAAGTCTCTAAATCATCCAATCTAATCATCCCTTCTTAGTTGTTATCTCATGCCACCTCTGGTTCAGTACTGTTGACTACTCCCTCCTTCAACTCTTCTGTGGCTCTACATCTTACAATGAATGCTCATTTTCAGATCCCTTCACCGGATCACGGAGCTCTCTCCTCTTGATCTTTAAATGCTGGTATTTCCCAGAGTTCCTATTGTGACCAAGTTCTTTATTGTTGCCTGTTTTCATTTACCTACAAATTGTGCAAACTAATCACTACCAGATATAAAAAACTTATTTAGTGTTAACCACTCCCAGTCTGGCTCTTCAGACCAGATTTCTTCCTGAGCTCCACTCAAATTTCTCACAGGCTGATTATGATCCCGTAAATTGATCTGTTGAACACTAGATGCCTCCTTTCTCTCACCTTGCCACATCCAATCCATCACCAAATCCTGTGCAGTCTAATACCAAAATACATCTCAAGTTTACCCACTTCTCTTCATCCCCTCTTCTATTATCCTAATTCAAGCCATTATCATCTCTTAGACTACGAACCAACCTCCTAACAGGACTCAATGTCAGTCTCATTCCTTTCTATTCCCCATAAGGCAACAAGAATAATGTTTTTAAAACTAAACTCCTTTTAAAAAAAAATCAAGGGTTCCCATGACATCTAGAATAAAATTCACATTTCAAATTATAGTCTACAAGGTCCAGCCTAGTCTGTCCCCTGACTACCTGTCTCTCATCTTGTAGCACTCTCTTCCTTGCTCATACTCTGCCACAGAGACACAAACCTTTCGTCATTCCTTTTCACTTCCTCATCACACACTCTCCTATCTCTGGGCCTTTGCAACTGTTTACTGTACCTGGAATACTCTCCCCTCTTGTTCTTCATATGGTAACTACTTCTCACTCTTCGGGTCTCAGCTGAAAAGTCATCCTCAGGGAGAAGTTACTAGTCGACCTGATCTAAAGTAGTCTCCTCTGCCATCTTTATTTTCTAATTCAGCATCTAATTTGTTTCTTTTACAACATATATGTTACAATTTACTTCTTGGAAGGGGAAAGGTGCTATCTTCTCCCCTTCCTCCTCCTTGCTAATCAGAATGGCAATACAATAGCAGGAGCTCAAGCAACTCAATAAACATTTGTTGTTGAAATGAACTATTAACTGAACTGGTGGGTGAATTCTTTCACCATTAACACACATAATTTATCAACTCCATTGTTACATAACGTAGTGTAACACTCTTAAATTAGACCCTATTTTATTTGAACTATTTCTTCCTTGTTCATGACTTGTCAGAAAGCTTTCTAAAGAGAAAGAGCTCAAAGTTTGGCAACCACTGACAAAGATACATGGATAAGCTTCAAAGACCTTAATGATCTTTACAACATGAATTAGTTCCACCTCTATACTACGAGTAGACTTTGTATGCTTATTTCCTAACATGAATAAACCACAATACATGATGGTAAAATAGGTTATCCCTAAGGTTACGTAAATCAATAGTAAAGCTAGGAATAAAGACAGAACATTACACATTAAGAGGCCAGTTATAAAACAAACTTCAATAAAATGGCCTCAATTAACTGTTCAACCAATCCGCTATTTATTGGACAGTTTTCAATAAATGTCTCTTGAATTAAACTCGAAGTATCAAAAAGAGATAAATAGCAGTATACAACAGCCTCTGCCCTAAGGGAGATCAAAGATCTAAGGAATCTAAGATCTACTGGTAAGAGCTCTAATGATTTCAATGATTTACATTAGATCTAAGATCAAATGATCTAAAGAAATTTAAGAAAACAAGATAACACCGCAAGATTTATTAAGTGTTTAATAAGTAATAGAACAGAACTCTTCTATAGATAGTCAATGAGTGGGGAGCTCTTTTCTAGCTGAAGTGGTCTGGCTTCTCATAGGAGTAGAATTTAAGTGGGTTCCTCAAGGATGGAAAGATTTGAATAGTGAAAATGGAGGTGTCTGGTAGGGAAGACAAAGGAAAAAGAGGCCCTAAAGCAAAGAGCAGACAGAGCCAGTTTGGCAGCAGTGCACAGATCGATTTAAGTGGGAATGATTATGGAGAAAGTACCTGGGGCTTTAAATTTGACTAACTCAGATTAAGAAATCTGAATTTGATTCCACAGGGAACAAGTTTCTAAATGGCAAGTGATATCTGAGAAATAAATCTGGAGTCAGAATACAGGATAAATTTAAGGAATGGAGAGAATAGAGGCTAAAAAATAATTAAGAAATTTTACCACACTATGCCTGAATTATTGTAACAAAGGTATAAACAAGGTGAATGGAAACAGTAAAAGGGATTTGTAAGACAGTGAAGACAGTACTTGTTACTGATGAGTTGGGACTAGATTAACTTTATTCGTTCCTATAAGATAATGACATCTAGTACACACCGCAATCATTTGGTTTAAAACCTCATAATTTTTATTGCCCCTCACTCCTTAAGAGTTCTCTTTCTCAGATATCTGCTGTCCCCCTCCTCCCACCCTAAACTGGCTTCTCCAGCCACACAATACATTCCAGCCAAAAAAAAGAATTATATTTGCTAGTTTCCTAGACATATCAGTAAATTTCCAATCCCATAACTCTGTTCATACTATTGCTTCAACCTTTCATGTCTTCTCCCCTTTCTACATATCCAAAATCTAGCCATTCTTCACACCCCAGTTTAAATGCCACTTTTTCCACCAAGCTTTCCCAGAAGCCACAACTCAAAGTAAGCACTGTTTTAGTTTGACACTTTAATATTCTGAGAAAATATTTAGTTGAGCTTCCTATGGCAATAGACACCTAATTAGTCTTCTTGCTTGTGGTCTTATCCCTTTGAATCTATCCTCCATAAGGCTCGCAGAGTACTCTTTCTAAAATGCAGATCTAATGTTTTTTCCACTGCTACAAACCTTCTTCATTCCATTTCCTTAGGAGAAAGTTTAACCTTAGCATCTCACACAAAATTGTCCTAATATGTCTCTAGCCTAGTCTCTAGCTTCGTCCCTCAACACCTCTCACCACAACAACTAATCACCTGGCCACACTTCAAAGGCTTTTTGTATGCCATTTCTTTAGCTTAGAACATCCCTGTATTAGTCTGCTAGGGCTACCATAACAAAATCCCACAGACTAGGTAGCTTAAACAACAGAAATTTATTTTCTCTCAGTTCTGGATGCTAGAAGTCCAGGTTCAAAGTGTTGGCAGGTTTCATTTCTTTTGACGCTTGTAGAGGGCCACCTTATCTACGTATCCTCACGTAGTTTTTTTCTCTGTGCACACATCCCTGGTGTCTCTTTTTGTGTCTGATTTCCCTTCTTATAAGGGCACTAGACAGTATGGATTACGATCCACCCTAAAGTCCTCGTTTTAACTTAATCATTACTTTAAGAGACATAGCTCCAAATACAGTCACATTCTGAGGTTATAGGGGTTAGGTCTTCAATATTTGAATTTTGGAGGGTCAGAATTCAGCTCATAAGTGCCCTTTCTCCTTTTCTTTGTCCAGGCTAATTCCCATTTGTTCTTCCAAGACTGGCACAAGTCTTCCCACCCTAGGCAGATTTCAGTGCTCCTTCTCTGTGTTCCCATAGTACGTATGTATGCTGTTCTCTGTATGCTGCTATCCTATAAACACAGCATCACAATTGTCTCTTTCTCTCTTCAGATTCGATTTCTTAAGAGCAGAGACTAAATCCATAGCACTTAGCACTATGTCTAGCCCACTGAAGGTATCTAATAAAGATTTGATTATTGAGTGAAAGTAGAAGAGAGAACGCCGACTTTGAAAAAAGGCAAGCGTGGGTTCAAATCCTGGCTCTATCACTTAATTATCTTCTGACTTTGGGCAAGTCACTTAATGCTAAACTTTCATTCTACATAAGGTAGTTGTAAAGATAAATGACCTAATTACAATAAAAGTATCCAGTTGGGGGGTTGGTATACAGTAGTAGATGGTCAATAAATGTTAAGAGTAAAGATTCTGAGATTGCCTGGGGCTGAGATCCAGTTCCACCATTAGTAACCAAATGACCTTGTGTATGTTAATATATCCTCTGCTTCAGTTGCCTATGTATAAGAACACCTCTTCTGTCTGACTTATTTCACTTACATGATACTCTTAAGATCCATCTATGTTGCCGCAAATGACAATATTTCATCTTTTCTATGGCTGAGTAGTATTCTATTATTTATATGTACCACATCTTCTTTATCCAGTCATGTTGAAGGACATGGGTTATTTCCATGTCTCAGCTATTGTAAATAATGCTGCAGTGAACACAGGGGTATATATATCTTTACAAATAAGTGTTTTCAAATTTTTCAGCTGGATACCCAAAAGAGGAATTGCTGGGTCATATGGTAGTTCTATTCTTTGAGGAATCTCCATATTGTTTTCCATAGTGGCTGCATTAATTACATTCCCATCAGCAGTGTATGAGGGTTCCTTTTCCTCTACATTCTAATACTTGTAATTTGTCTTATTGATAACAGCAATTCTAATGGGTGTGAGGTAGTTATCTCATTATGGTTTTGATTTAATTTCCCTTAGAGTATAAGGCAAACAAAAAGAGACAAGAACCATATTTCACTCACATGTGGGATATAAAACAAAAAGCACCAAAGAACGAACAAAACAAACAAACTCATAGATACAGACAACAGTATGGTGATTACCAGAGGGGAAGGGAAATGGGGCAGGATGAAGAGGGTAAAGGGGGTCAAATATAAGGTGATGTAAGGAAACTAGACTTCAGGTGGTAAGCACACAAGAGTATACAGATGTTGTATTATAAAGCTGCACACCTGAAATTTATACATTATTAGCCAATGTTACTCCAATAAATACAATTTAAAAAACACCTCATGGTGCTTCTGTAAGGATAAGTTAACACAGTTAAAACATTTAGATGGGTATCTCACACATAGTATTATATTAATGTTTCCTATTTTTACATGAACATTGCAGGTCTGAACAAATATGACTGGAAATCATGAATAATTTAGTTCCTTCAATTACTAAGTCATTTTAAATGTATTACTGTAATGCCTCAGATTTCTTACCAACTAAATAGAATGGTAACTAAAGAGGTTCAAAAATTGCCATGGGTGATATAAAGAGCACAAAATAAACATGAAATAATTGTCTCATTCCTTATATTGTTTAACATAATTTGGGTGCTGAAGTAAAATTTTTAAAAAACAAGTTTTTCTACTCTTTGTGACTACAGGTGTTAACCATTTTCAGTGGAGAATAACATTCCTTGGCTCATATTTTCAATTGCAGATTCATCAAGCCTTTGAACCAGAAAGGACCTTTGAGATGAAATCCAATCCTATCATGTCTTACATAAATAAAATGAGGTGGATTTGGAATGAGCTTTTAGGGTCTCAACAAGCAGTTCACTGGAGTACAGGAATTGCAAGCTGAGAGAACAACGGGAAATACTTTTTAATCATCCAATTTTGAAGGTAATTTCTGAAGTAGGTACAAGTTTACCTGACCTATAACTTTGTAGCAAGGCAAATCTAGGTTTGAATCTTCACTTAATGTCTCTGTGCCTCAGATTTGTGCAAAAGGGTAATTATAGTGATTGAGTTAATGTACGTAGAGCTCATAACTGGGGTTCCTGGCTGATCGAAAGTACTCAAATGCTTGTTCTTTCAGGCCCCTTCCATCATATGAACAAAAATCTGTAAAATAACAAACATTGTCCTACATAAAGTGTGTGCTTGCTGAATGTCTAAGACTTGTTGAACATTACTTAATTTTAAAAATAGAAAGCTGGATGAATGCTGAGATGATAAAATGGCTTCATCCCTGCCCTTTCTCACCACTAACTGTCCTTCACAATTTGATCTGAAGTGTCACCTCACTACATGCTATTTGTAGATCACTGTAGCTCAGACATCCAATTCTACAGCAAAGGTTTGAAGGTCGGGAAAAATTTACTGAAATATTTTTAAAAACTGGAAGAGTCCATTTCACGTTATTCTTATGGTCCACTCTAGCCTGCTGAACTTCCAGTGAAGTTACTGGTTTTCTGTTTTTTGTTTTATTTTCCAGCGCAGAAACTGCAGGTTTAAAATAAAAGATTCGTGGGCAAGTAACTGAGTTCACCACTATTATTATGACCCTGAAATCTGGTACTAAAAAGAACAGCTGTCAATATCCATTATTTACGCATGAAACTAAAGTCGACTGTTTCTTTTAAAAGACGTGTGGTGTCTGGTTCAAATTCAATTGCAAGAAAAGCCGAACTCAATTCGGCATAGGAAAAGAGTCCTTTCAAAATCCCTCTCCTCTCGCTCACATCACAGATGGCGACCGAGGCTTAATGTTTATCGCCAGACACTAAAGCCGCTCATCTCTCAGGGATGGGGCTCTCAGTGGATACTGTCCCGCAGAGGATGAGATGCTGCCAATCCTCAGAGGTGGGGTAAACCCGGAGGCCAAAGCCCAGAGTCCATCACTTCGCAACCACACTTGAGAAACCCACTTCCCACCGTCAGGCGGGGATCCGGCGAGGATCCAGCCCTCCCGTACACAGCCTTTGGCTCTGGTGTCCGCGCGTGACCTCCGAGGACCGGGAAGAGCGCGGGGAGGGGAAGCTCCTTTCTTTTAGGGGAAGTTGGCAAGGACAAGATCGGGTCGTGCGCGGGAAGGTTACTCACAGGAATAGCTCGGAGTCCTCCTTCCTTCGCCCGCACTCCCTTAAGGAGAAGCCTCTAAAGTGGTGGCACCCTGAGAGCAGCAGCTGAGCGGCCACCGCCGCCAGTAACCATTCGGGCGTGGCAGGGATGGGCGGGCGACTTCACATCATTACTCGGCGACTTGGGTTTTGCAAAGACGCCGGGTCAATAGCAGTCCCCACGCAATTGGGAAAGAGCATAGGAAACCCACTCTCCCAGCAGCCTCCGCGGCTAGCGCAGGACCTGCTGGGAATTGTAGTTTCCTGCCTGTCGGCCCCGACAGGCAGTTTCGCCTCTGCCCCGCCCCGACGCCCGAAGACCCCGCCCCCCAGCTGCCTGGCCCTCGGGCGGGAGGCGGGGCCGCGACCCTGGGGTCGGGGTGGGGCGAAACAGGTCCCGGGAGATTGCCTGGGGCTGGGGCAGAGTTCCAGGCCGACGGTCCCAGTCCGGGTCGCGCCGGCCTCCTGAGCCCCGCGGCCCGCGCTGGGAGCGGGTCGAGTGCCCTCGCCTTGCCCCTCGGCTGACCGGGCTCTTAAGCCCGCCCAGGCCCCGTACAGCTGGCCGCTTGAGGACAGTCGCTAGCCGTGATCGCCGCCAGGGTAATGAGGGGAGGCCCGGTTCGGGAGGGGAAGGTCTAGGGGCCAGTCGAGACCAGAGGGAGCGCGCTCGGTCCGCGCATGCCGCGGGAAACCAGAGGCTGGAACTCGCCGCCGGGTCTGGAGCCCGGCCCAGCGTGGCTAGCGGACCCTGCACCCCAGCGACTCCGGCTCTGCCCTGAGCCGCGGGCTACGCGGTGGTGGAGGCACCTGCATGCGAGGTAGGCAGTGCCGGCCAGGTGTGCGGGTGGAAGCTGCCCGCAGCGCTGTCTCCCCCAGAGCTCTCACCTTTGGCCGCGCTCACGAGTCTGGCGGAGTTTCCAAACACAAGACACCCTCCAGCGCCAGCTCCAAGTGCCACCTTCTGCGAGTTCGCTATAAAGTCCCCTCGAAGCAGGCCTAGGAAGGAACCTTTACAAAAGCAAATGCTCAAGCTTCGTTTTGTCCTCGGTATTTAAGTTTAGCGTTGTGTTTTTCCCTCGTGGGTTTGTATTGTACAGTACCTTATACCTCAAAACTTGATCGGGATTGTGACACAGCGTCTGCCTAGCACAAAGCACACAGTAGGCGTTCAGTAAATACTTTTTGAAAACATGACTCATGTTACTAAGTTTGGAAAATTCTACTGAGTTGTGCGTCGCTATAATTTTTGAGATATTATGGGATTTCAAGATGACTTTGAAAATTATGGTAATTTTAAAGCTCAGCAGAGAGTTAAATCAGGTGGTTTTATTTATTTATTTATTTGTTTGTTTGTTTGTTTGTTTATTTGCATTTCCTATAACAGTGGACTCTTTTGGATGATTAACTCAAACCCCGAGTTCTGTAAATAGACGCAGCCCTTGATTTTCACACAGTGTCAGCCTTTCGGATTAAAGTTTTAAAATGAACCATTTTATTATAGAACAAATTTAAATTATTTATAAAGCTTTATCCTAATTAGCTTTTTAAATACAAGAGCAAGGGACCACACCGATGTACTTAATGCATACATTAGAAACAGGCCTCTGAAATACAAATTTTAAAAAAGTATTTTTATATTTGTACCTAGTGAAAGAGCATGCAGAGAAAATTATGATAGCAAATCACCCCCCTCTCAGCCCTTACTAGGTGCAGCTGCTGCCTTGACCTCAAAATGTCTTGTAAAATTATCTCTTAATAATCTTGCATATCTAAAGCAAAAACCTCTGGGATTTAACCACCCCATGGGGACAACTTCTTTAGTATTAATAGTTCTCACAGATTGTGCCTGTTTCTTTTGAGTTTTTCTGAAAAATAGGTAATGTAACAGTTTAAAGTTTTTATTGTTTAAGAAAGAGCTTACTGATATTAAGTGGAAAAAGCAGGAAAAAAAATTCTAATAACCAGAAAATTCAGTTAATCATGATGTCCCTAGTCTTTCTGCTTATAGGATAGTAGTAAGTTTACAGGTGGTCAGGGCCTTATGTGCATGATCACCAGTGAGTATCCCCAGTGCCCAGCACAGTGCCTCACCCATAGCAGCCATACATTAAACAACTCTTTCGCATTACAGTATAATGACTTTGTATGTTTATATGGTTTCTTAATTTGCTTGCATATTTCCTTAGAATAGATTACTAGAAGTGAACATTTTACTGGGTCACAGGTATTAACATTTTCTTGGTTATGGAAACATTGCCAACTAGCTTTTCAAATGAGCCATCCCATTTTGCACTGATATAATTGAGTGTGCCTTTTAGAGCATCTACTCAAGTTCTTGTATTGATACAGTGTTTGGGAGTTTTGAGTACTTTCAGATGAAGTAACTCATTTGATCTCATCACTCTGGAAGGTGGGCAGGGCAGGCATTGCATTCCTCTTTTCCAGCGCCTTAAATCAATGATAGTGAATGGCAGATGACAAAATAATCATACTCTCAGTTTCTTCTTCCCTTTCTCTACCTTTGGTTTGTAGTGAACACCCTGAATAAATTCACATCTTTCCTGAGCAGTAAAATTGGGTACCACTCTATAATATCTATGGTTTATAAAATCTTTCTTTTTTTTCTCATTTTGCTCAGATATTTATTTGCAGAGGCCTTGCTCAAACTTGAGGACTTAATTAAAATGAAATAGTGAAGCACAATTTATATAAAAGAGAAGATATTATATTGATTAGGTGTAAGGAAACAAACACGCAGGCACTAGCAAGTTTAGAACATTAGGAAAGATCTGGAAAATTTTGGTGGTGCTTTTGTAGTTCTGAATCTGAAGAAGTTACTATTTTAAATCTCTGAATCTGTTGCAGAGTCTTCATAAACTATTGAGAGTAATACTTTATTGGTGGAAGTGGACAAGGATTAATAATAATAATCTGCATATCTTAATTGAATTAATAATCTGCATATCTTTCATATCTATCAGTACATTACAAGAATATAATTGAGAACTAAATATAAGGTTAAAATATTCAACCTACAGAAAATAATACTGTCACATGAACACTGAAAAAATTTTCTTTTTTTAAAAACATGGCAACAAGAAAAAGTAATTTCTAGTCTGTTACTAATCTTAATTCTTCCCAATTTTGCTGGTCATGGATGGTTTAATAGGTAATCTGATCAGGAAGTTTTGGAAACCTCGAAGTTTACTTATAAGTGGAATCGTTGGAAATTCTTATTTATAAGTGGCACCATTTATATCAAAAGTGGGTCCAACATTTCTGTACTGCTTTCACCTTTGCTTAGGATCCTTTAAAAAAGTAGTACAGAAAAGATATGGAAGGACAGATGCAGGTATATGGAGGCTTTGAAAATATTCAGAACCTCCTTTCAGTTTCACTGTGCCTTTCTGTTGTGATGTCAGATCTCAAGCAGTCTTCAGTAAACAGAAATGCTTTAAAAGACACTTTTCAGGAATGTCTCCAGTCTTTGTAAGAAATAGCTGCCTAAATGTTGTGTGGGTTTATGGCAACTAGTTCTTTAAGGAATGTTTATGTAAATTTAAATTATTTTGCTTTTGTTTTTTTGTTCTTTTTTTCAGTAGAATATTTCTGTATCTTGAAGATAAGGCAAAAGTCTTCTCTGTAATAGATGGATTTTTATCAGTTTCTGTGAACTAAAGCGATTCAATGTCTCTTCTGGTAAGTTTTTGTTAATGTGGATCTAATTTTGTGCCATTAGAGTAGCTGGATGTTAATGCAGAACCATAAAAGGCAGATTCCGATGGGATATTCTTAGGCTCTGAGATATTAAGAAATGAGTTAAATTCTCATTTGTTTTTGTCTCTTCAAAAAAGGTTCTCTTATACTTTTTTGATATACTCATTATTCTGCTCCTTTGACCCCTACCCACTTTTTCTCATATATATACTGTACTTAGATATGTCTCTCTCATCCAGTTAACTATGCCTTATCCTTTAAATCTTTAAATCCATCTTACAAATTTTCATCTTACTAAAGACAAGCGAAATAGTATTAAAAGTAAACCCCTGACTTAACAGCAAGACTAAAAACATTTGGATCAATATATAATATAATATATAGGTACCAACTTGTTTTCTGTTTATTTTAGATCCATGGGATCTGCTTTAGATTAAGTAGTTTTAGGACGTTCACCATGTCTTATGTAGAATACAATACTTGAATATTTGAATTACTATATTAAAGCAGTGATCTTTTAAAAAGTGATGGGTACATTTGGATGATGATTTGTAATTTACAAATACTTTCATACATTATATCTCTTTCAGTCTTCAAAATTGTGAGTGATTGGCAGGGCAGGTGGTATAATCCTATTTTGAGTTAGGTCCAAGATTGCAAAGAATTAGAGCCAGGGCTCAAACTTAGATCTGCCGATCAACTCCTTTATTTGCCAAATCTGAGAGGCAGAACTATGAAGTTAGGAGACTGTATTATGTAGAAAATACAGAATATGTTTACTTTTTGTTTATAGTTTTTCTACTTAAAAGTGGGAGCTTTATATGTCTGGAAAATATATTGAGGTGAAATACCTACCTCATTTTTCAAAGCAAGTATCAGCAAACTTTTTCTGTAAAGGGCCAGATAGTATTTGTATGCTATATGGTCTCTGTTAAATTACTCTTCTTTTATTCCAGGGTGAAAGCAGCTATAGGCAATATGTAGATGAATCTGTGTTCCTGTAAATTCTTATTCACTAAAAAATATGGATCAGTTTGATTACTTAAGATGAACAATTTTATATCAATTTGTAAGTTGGATGAGATATAAAAGGGCATTTGATAGATGAAGATTCTGAGATTCAGAAGGCTATATGGTTGCCCAGGGCTTCCAAATTTTGCAAAAAGAATATCTTAATCTATTATTCCATAATTATGGATTTTATGGTTTATATTCATTCAATTTATTAATAATTTTACTTTAAATGGCATTCTTCCTAAAATGATTAAATATTTAGAATTCTTTAAATAAAAATATTTGTTTTTTCCTAAATAGGATATTTGTACAACTGAGATAAAGTTGATATTTTTATTTATGAAGTACTATTCCTCCTCATTCAACTTTTACTCTTTGTTTGAAAGCTAAAAAATGCTGTTTTCAAAGGAGCAGCATAAGTAAAATATTTTCCTTTAGATTCTCCAGAGTATAACTGCTTTGCACTTGGCTATTATGATAATGGATAAAAAAAATCACATTCTAAAATATTTTGGAGGAGCTTTCTCCTGGATGGTTTTAAATCATCATACTGCCTAAAAGAGATCACTGTGCAAATTTTTCATGAGCTATTATATTCATCAGCATCCAATTGATTCAATGTGGATATAAAAATGTTTTGAAGGATAAAATATGACTATTTTGTAATTCTTTTTTTTATAACCCAGGCAGCTAACAAACATGCTCACATTTTTTAGGAGGGATCAGCAAAAATATTCTGCTAAAACTGGCTGGTTTTAGCTGTCTTCATATTTAATAGTGACCAGTTTCTTGCACTGTGAAAATTTTATATAAGATATTGAAATGGAAGTCTATCATGTTTATAAAATGTTTTCTTTATAAACTAAAAGCATGGGTCATACTCTTATTTTGAAAATAAATCAGGGTCAATTTAAGTTTTAAAAAATATGCCCAATATGTCTTAAATTAACTTCTCTTTATCAAAAAAAGTGATGGGCAGTTTTTAGAGAGAAAGACTTTTTATATGCTTGAATGTCTTTTGATAGCTGTGTCAGTGGTCCCCCCTAAGACTACTTCCAGGTTTGATGATTTGCTAGGAGGACTTGCAAAAGTTGGCATATAGTCAGTTATACCCACAACTAAGATTTGTTATAGCAAAAGGATACAAAGCAATATTATCAAAGGGAAAAGGTACACAAAGTGAATTTTGGAGGAAACCAGGCACAAAATTCCAAGAAGCCTTTCCAATGTGGTCACATAAGATGTGCTTAATTCCCCCAGAGCTATGACAACATGTGAAATATTGCTTATGAGAGAAGCCCATGAGAGATTCATTTTCAGGGGTTTCATTAGGGATTAGTCACGTGGGTAATTTCTGCTAGCGGGTAATGGATTCCAGACCCCCAGCAGAAAAGCAGGTGTTCACATAAACCATATTTTTTGCACCAACAGTTAGGTACTGTGAGCCATTCTTATCAGAGGATTGTGGGGACTCTCCCAAAATTTAAATTCCAACATACCAGCCAAGGGTCAACCTTGCAAGCAGGACTTTGCTAACAATAGCAGTTTTAGGCCTGCTATGTTAACTCTTTTCTACACAGTGATGTTAATGGTTCTTGTGAAAAATTCAGGGTAAATGTTGCAAAAAAATATATAAATACTAAATATATAAATGACCTAACCTATGCTTATTTTTAACATGAGCAACAGTAATAAATATCTTAACCATTATTGTAAAGTTTATTCACCCTAGACAAATCAGTAGAAACTTTGCAAAGGAAAAGATTCTACAGATATCTCAACATTGTTAACTTCTGTTCTTCAGGGGCAAGTTTTACATAATAACAATGGGGATATATATCAGATTATTTTGATAAAATTAATTAAGTATACAGACTATACGAATTCAACTTAAAATAATCAGTAATTCAGGCTAACTGGGAAAATGGGTAGTTTGATTAGGTGAAAAATTCTGGCATGTTCTGTTTATTTATTCATTCATTCATTCATTCATTTTCTGACTCCCACACCTGGTTTCGTTAATTCTTTAATGTCATCACATATTTGACCCCTTTTATCCCATTTACTTGACATACTTTTTAAAAAAGGAAGTTTGATTACTTTTAGGCAACAGACTACAAAGTGTCAATGGATAGACTTATCTTAATATCTCATTTGATACTTTAATGTTCATATAAAAATGAGTGTTCATGACATGCTTGAAAATAATTTATTATAAAAATCTCTTTCATACAATTTGTTTATACTTTTCATTCAGCATGTCCTTTTTTCCTAAATGCTATAAGGCCAACTTCACTCCACTAACTGATGATGAGATAAATCATATGTAGGTATACATTTCTTTATGGGCAATATGTGATAATAGGATCATGGGTTAAAATGCAGGAAAATGTAAATTATGATAATGAACTAAGTCTTTTAATTTGCTTTGAGTTGAAGTTAAAGATGTTTATCACTTTAAGAAACAAAAGTGGTTCCAAATATACTCAATATGTGGTTTAATGTGGATAAAAATGGTTCGTTCCTACACTTAAGAAAAACTGAGAATCAAAATTAAAAAGGATTTTAATAAGTACAGCAGAATAATCTTTAGCTAAATATTCAGAAGAAAACTGCCAAGTCGAGGAAAAGTTAAATATTAATACCAGCTGTAAAAATTAATTTATGCCATCACCTCCAGAGGGGAAGACAAGGATTAGAGGTAATGCCAAATATAGCAGATATTAAATTTGTCTTCTGTACATCCAGCTGCCTCTCCCTTCTTTCCCATACTATGTACCTCTAGGTGTGGATCCTGGCATCAATTTCAGGCTCTTGCATGCCACCCTTTCCCTGTGCTCTTCATCCCAGTCACCAGACCTTTTTGTATCCACATACTACCCCTACTTATCTTGTGACTCATTTTTCACTTATTTAATGCATTTCTGAATTTCCAGGATTGTTTCTGTGCTTCACGAACACAAGTTGAATCACTCAGACCAG
Source organism: Eidolon dupreanum (assembly GCA_028627145.1). NCBI lineage: Eukaryota > Metazoa > Chordata > Mammalia > Chiroptera > Pteropodidae > Eidolon > Eidolon dupreanum. Next base: position 144,445,715 of record CM053503.1, read on the forward strand.
AAACACAGTCTGAAACCAGTATCCATCAATACTTGGTAAGAAAATGATTGAGTACAATTAATACTCCTTTGCCTTCTGTAGTACCATTCACTCCTATTCCTCCTATATCTCTTTTCTTTACAGTGTATTTTACTATTTATTCTTCCCCTACTCCTGTTACTCTCCAGAAATCTATTATTGACTTCTTCTCTTCTGCCTAAACCAGCTTTCCCTGAGCAGTCTCTCCTATTTCTGTGGCTTCAGATGCTCAGATTTCAGATTGTCCTCGAGCTACCTCAGCTTTTCCTTCAGGTTATGAGGGGACCCTGGCATCAGTCAGGACTGATGATTCTCAAATTTTTAACTGCAACCCTGGATTCTTCCTGAGCACCAGAGGGTCTATAGAATCTCTCAGATAGGGTTTTCAAAGGCATCTCTGTGAAGTTTGAGTAAAACCTTAATCTTTACTCACACTTCACCAACCCATTGTATTTCCTGCTTTGACTAATGAAAACACATTTACTAGTCACTAGAAACTATGGAGTTATCCTCACACTGCCTCTTCCTCTGCTCCCATGTCTAGTTTACACACCAAGTCTTATGAATCTTTATCTGAAATGCCCTTGAATCTATTCCCTCCTTCACCTGTTCACTGCTGCTATTCAAACCTCATCATCTTTCACCTAGACTATTGCAAGTAAACTCATTGCCTCTAGTTTCCTACACACACACATAACCTTTCACCACTCAGATCAGTATTCAGCACTGTTAGCAATACAGGTCTGCCATGTCACTTTCCAGTTTTAAAACTTTCATTGGTTTCCAAAGCCATGGGATAAAGCCTAAACTTTTTTTTTCTTTTTGCATGCAGGATGTTTATTGGGAAGTCCTCCTCACCAACGCTTGTGAGGGGTGAGGGAGGCAGAGTTGGTTGTACCCAGGAAATCTGAATAGAGGCCTTATCCAGTCCAGTGAGCATCTCTGGAGCTGGCATGGCTCTACCTAAATGTCCTAGTTATCCAAGGGCTCCGGGCATTTTTACCCCTGTATCCATCAGTCTTAAATACAGGCTGCCCCCAGGGAAGTGCTGTAACCCTGGGCAGGGCAGCTGCTTTCTGAAGAGGGTACTTCCCTTTACAGGACTCAGTTGTCCTGGTAGTTGGGGAGATGAGTGCCGCCATTCTGAAAGGAGATCTGGCTGTACACCGTAATATCCACCACAGGGAGAATCAGTTTGCAAGGACAGAGATAGTACTGAGTCTTAGGTTATTAGTAGAGGTTTTCCAGGTAGGTGAAGGGGAAGACCTAAATTTAGCATGGTATAAGGACTCTTAGTGGTTGGAATATGTCTTATTTCTTGCTACTAAGTCTTAGCACATACTCTTCTTTCTGCTTGAAATACCCGTCTTCCTTTTTTGCCTCTAAAATTTCTTCTCATTTGTAGAGTTAGCTCAAATATCACATCTCTGAAGCCTTTCCTCATACCTTTTATTACATTAGGCTCTTATATATCTTAGACATTCCCATAAAAGCATTTACTATAGTGTCTCACAATGATTGATATCTCTCCAGTTATAACATGATCCCCATCAAATCGGCATCCTGTCTTTCTCATCTTTATGTCCCCTGGGCAATGCTTGATGTAAGTAATATTTAAAGAAACATACTTGGGAATAAATATTCTGGGATCTTCTGCCTCCCACCCCCTTCATCTTTACTTTCTACTGTAATTCTTACAACAAAATGGAACCCTCCTTGCAAATGGCTTGTTTCCTACAAAATAAGGTAATCTCATTTAATCCTGTTTAGAAATTTATTCTGATCCTATCTTCAGTTGCCTTCTTTTTTGTCATTTCCCCTTTTACTTACTAACACTCTAAAGTCTTCCAGTTACCTGTCTTTTTATACAGTAGGATGTAGCATCTGATCCTAGTTTTCATTCAGATATTACCCTTTAGATTGAGGTAGTGTTCAGAGAGTAAAGTTATCTGTTGTTATCTTCTTGCTGTTGCTGTGAAAGAGGCCTAGAACTCAGAAAACTTCCACAGGCATTGCTGTGCATGTGTGTGCATGTGTGCGCGTGTTTCCAAAATTCATGTGATATAAAATTTATCATTTTAACCATTTTTAAGTGTACAGTTGAGTGGTATAAAATACATTTTCATAACTCTTTTCATCTTATAAAACTGAAACTCTATACATATTAAAGAATTCTCTCTCCCTTCCCATCCCCTGCCAACCGCCATGCTACTTTCTGTCTGTGACCTTAACTACTCTTTGTACCTAATATAAGTGGAATTATACTGTATTTATTTTTTTCTGACTGAGTTATTTCACTTAGTATAATGTTCTCAGAGTTCATTTACATTACAATATTGTGGAATTTCCTTTTTAAGGCTAAATAATATTCCATTGAATGTATATACCACATTTTGCTTATTCATTCATGTGTTGATGAACACTTGGTTGCTTCCACATCGAGCTACTGTGAATAATACTACTGTGAACATGGTTATACGAATATTTCAAGACCCTGTATTTTTTGCTTTCTAATTCTCTAACTAGTCATCAAAATAAAAGAGAAAGATTAGTTTGGGATGATTTACTCTTAGTAAACCTATGCTATCTTTTCATGATTATCATGTTAAGCATCCATAATTCACTTATCTAGTAATTTGATATCAGTCTTTACTGGGCAATTTCATCAAGCTGGTCTTTTGTAGTTTCCTTACCCCACTTTTTTTTGAAAATTGGGTCACTGTTTGACTATTTCCATTCTGGTTTCTTGTATGAGTTCTACTGTGTCTGCAAACTTAATACCCTGGATGCAATTGTCTTTGACCTAGAGGTTTGAACGTATTTAAAACAACCTGTTTTAGACTTCAGCTGCTTATTTACAACATATACACTCTATTTTAAAGAAGACTATTTTCCCTCATGGAGAAGATGAAAGCAAAATACAGGTTGATGAGTCTAATTTCAATCTATCTTCTGGTGACCTTATTCCATTTTTTCAAGCAGTGAACTATAAGACTCAATTCATTCTGTTCTCTAGCCTTCCTGACAGTCTTACAGGTTATCACTTTAAATTTTTAAAAAATAGTTACATGCTCTTCTATCTCTTCTATGTGTTCTTTACATCTGAGTTTATTTGAAGACTGCCTGTTCTAAAGAAATTGAATAGATTTATTTAGATTTCTTTTTTCTTCTTCTTTGAGATTATTTCCAATTGTATCGTAGAATTTCTTTTTACAATCTTTCATCCCTCTTGAACAACATTCACCTTTATTCATCCTTAGCCATGACCTTATAATTATATTTTTTCTGCCCTCTTAAAAGTTTAGGGAACATGTAGAATCAAGAATGTAAAAAGTAGTTAGCACAATTCCTAGCACACAGTAATGTCATTCTAACCCTCATCTTTTTTCTCTCTACCCTGGAGGTAGCAGTAAGATTCCTGCCACCTGCTTGTGCCTGTAAAGGCTCTTAAGTATCTTTTGGATACTGGTGTCCTTTGGGAGATCCTCCTGGCTATCATATGACATCAGTGATGTCAGCCTCTTCTTTCTCCTGTGTGCATGTTATTTCACTGCCACTGAGACTGGTGCAAACCTAACTGTCTGACTCTAAAGCACCTCTTTGAGACACTCCATATTGATACATGATCATTAACTCAGGAGGTCTGTACTCTGTTCTCCCATCTCTTGATGTTTAAGTTCTTTCTGACCTCTCTTCTGATTAATTTCATCTTGTGACAAACCTCTTCAGCAGTTTTAATAGATGCAGTGTGGAAATCATTCCTTGACTGTTAACACCTCTTCTAGCTGAGCAGCTACCTCTGTTTGTAATGGATATAACTGGTAACCACTTGAAGCAAGTGCACAAGCATGGACTGTCTTTCACAGGTCTCTGCATCTCTTCCCTTGATATATTTGTTAGATACCCTGAAGAATTAATAGCCATTCTTAGCAACTCCTAAAAATGCTTACTGAAAATTGTGCTTGAAAATATTCTTTGCTACCTGTAAATCTATCTTTTCTGCCCTTTCCTCCTTTACAGGCTAATAGCTTTTTAACTAATATCAATTATTAGCAATTGTAAACTTTTTTTTAGATCTTAAAACAGTGTCTTAAGCCACCTTTCAGTGCCTTCTTAATAAGCATTTATATGTTTAAAAATATATCTGTATTTTATATTGCAGTAGGGGACCAAAAAAGTTTATATCTATTTTGTTTTTGTCTTTTTAAAACAATGCAGGTTAATGAGCCAACCCTTTCCTGGTTGCCTCCATCTACTAGAGCCAGTGAAGTGATCTGTTCCACAAATGTTTCTCACTATGAACTCCAAGTGGAAATAGGTAATAATTCTGGCTTTCACATAATTGACCCTTCAGTGTTAGAAATGAAATTGATCGCACAAGGAACTTTTCAATCATAGTCCTTTAACCAAGTTACTTTTTTTTAACTTAAAAACTTACTTAAAATCCTGTTTGTAGTAGAAACCTTTCTCAGTTAAGTTTGGAACAGTGTGGGTTGTTGTTTATAGCCTTATACATGTGAAACATTTGCTCTGAGTGTTCAGAAACATCTATTAAGTACTACAAACAGGTGCTGTGTTGGGTGCTAGGGGTATAAAGCCATGTAAACACTTGAGTTCACATTCTTTCTGGGAAGAAGATAGTTTTGTTTTATGTACTGGAGGATACTCTAGTAGAGGTGTGCTCAGTGTTAGAGCACATTTAACTCTCTACCTGGGAGTCAAGAAAGATAGCAAAGAGGGGCTGGATCATGAAGAATGAGGAAAAGTGCTACATGTTCTAGTTGGGGTGTTTGTTACAGATAACAGAAAACAATCCTAACACAAAAGAGGAATTTTTTGAACAATATTGCTAGCTCACAGAATTATTGGCTAGCAAAATAAATAGGCTTGGAAGAAGCCAAGAGAAGCTATGTTACTGGAACCATGCCAGGGCCATGGCATAGGACCAGCGTAGGTAGCATGCTCCCTAGTGCAGTACTTACAGCATCAATGTTGGACTCCACTTGCAGTGAGTTCTGACTGCCCCTGCTTCCTTATGTCACTCACTCCATCCTCCAGTTGACCAAGTTCAAGTCATTGACCCTCTCATGCCAGGGTCAAGGAGACAAAGAGAATAAGGATCTGACCTTTTCTAAAATAGCACGAGGGTGGAAATGCCCTAAAATTAGAAAGGCGGTTCAGATGGTGTCACTTTAAAAAAGGTAAAAATATTAATTCATTAGATGACTGAGGAAAGATGGTTAAAAAGGGACTACCACACAGTTGCTTAGAAGTGGGAATAAGGGGAGAGTAGGCAGTGGTAGGAGACAAACCTGGAAAGGGAGGTTCGGAACACACTGAAAGATTTTGTACAGTGAATTTAAAAGTTAAGACTCTGTCAGCCCTTACAGCTTACCCACTTCATTACTCAAAGTATTTAAGGCAAAAGTTTGGAATTTATCCTCTCCATGCTAGAAAGATATTGTGGAATAGTGGTGATGGTAATAATGTCTAAGAGGCATTATGCTATACAGTATATGTAATTTTTCTTTTCACTCTTTTACCGCTCCCATTTTTCAGGTAAGGTTACTGAGGCTCTGAGAATTTAAGTAACAGTCATATAGCTAGTGATCTGAAGTAAACCTTTCTGCCTATAGAGTCTCAGCTCTCAGCTGCTGCCCTGTAGTACTGTTCTCTTGCTGAAATGCTGACTTTAGAAGAACAGCTCGCAGCAGTTCAGGCAGCAATCTGGAAGATGTAGTAGATCGCTGATTTACAACTGGAAGTATCATCCTCATCACCTGAGTTTTTAAAATTGCAATGCCTATATCCCACCACAGGCCTATTGAACCCAAATTTCTGGTGAATGGAAGCGTTGGCTTTTGAAGTAGTTCCTTCAGTAATTTTGATGCACACCCTGGTTGAGAATACAGGGCATAGTGAGGAAAGAGGACAGAAAGTGATGCTGACACTAAAGGGATGAATTTGAAATTAACGTCTTTTCAAGGATAAAAATGACAGAATTTAGTGACTGGAGAGAGGGAGGGAACTAATGTTTATTAGGTGCCACTCCAGGTGTTTTAAATTTTAAAAACTGACATCAAATGCTGGTGAGTATATCAAGCAATGGCAGCTTTTATACATTGTTCTTGGGAACACAAAATGGTTCAGCCACTTTCAAAAACAATTTGGCAACTTCTTAGAAGGTTATACATACATGACCCAGCAATCACACTCACAGGTATTTGCCAAAGAGAAATGAAGACATGTCTACTTAATGCTTTTTAACAGCTTGATTTATAGTCTTCAAAAACTGAAAACAATTCAAATTGTCAACTTATGAGTAGATAAATTGTGATAATAATCCATAGGATGAATTATTACTAAGAAATAAAAAATAACTTACTACCGAAGCATACAACAACATAGATGAATCTCGAAAGCGTTAAGCTAAAAAGGAGAGGAGCCAGACACAAAAGACAACATTCTTTATAACACTGTCTATATAACAAAAGTTATATCATTGGTTGCCAGGGACTGAGAGTGGGTGTAGGGTACTGCTGAATAGCATTCCATTGTTCAAATATGTCACAATTTGTTTATCAATTCACAATTTTAATCGTTATAATAGGTATGTAATGGTATATGTTGTGTGGTTTTAATTTCCATTTTTCTGTCTTGAGCATCTTGTCATGTGCTTATTGGCCATTTCTATATCTTTTATAGATTTATAAAGTTTTTAATAGAGTTTTTTGTTATTATAGAGTTGTTAGGAGTTCTTTTTCTACTCTGGATTAAATCTTGTGAATTATAAACATTAATACTTTCGATCAGTGGCTTGCCTATTCATTTTCTTAACAGTGTTTTCTTGAAGAGCAGAAGTTTTTAATTTTGATGAAGTCCAAATTATCAGTGTTTTTCTTCTTTGACTGTTAACACAAGTTTTATGTCTAATTATAGGAAGAGGATTTGACAACTTGACTTCTGTCCATCTTGCTCGGCATACTCCTACAGGAACACTGGTGACTATAAAAATTACAAATCTGGAAAACTGCACTGAAGAACGCCTGAAAGCTTTACAAGTAACAATATGAAAAATAATGCATTTCGTGTACTGTGGCTATCTGAGGAAGAATTTCTTTCCCCAAATTCATAGTTTCTGTTAGAGAAAAGTAGATTTCTTTTAATAAACATACAGTTACGGAATTGGAAAGAATACTTGGAGGCCAGATGCATGGAAGAATAAATATAATCAAACTGTAGCTACTCTAAATCCCTTCAAATGAATATCATATTCAAAATGCTGGTCTGGAGATTTATAATACCCATAGTAGGTCCAATCACGAATAATCATATAGGAAAAAAAAATTCTTTTTCATTCAGTTGAGTAAAATTAACTTCTGAATTGATAAATCTTAACAGAATTGCATTTCAGGAATAATATAATACCATTTTCATTGTCACTAATCACTTTCGATATAGAGAAAGGGTTTGTTTTGATACTGTCCCAATTTTTAAAATATTTGTATGTGCACATGTATATTGCACAGAAAAAAGATTGGAAGAAATGATGCAAAAATGTTAACAGTGATTCTCTTTGTGATATAGTATTATTAGTGACGTTTATCTTCAAATTTTAATATAATTTTAAATATTTCTATACCGAGAACATAGAATAGTTAAGAGTATGACCTCTGGAGCCAGATCATATAAATTCACATCCCACGTTCACTTCTTTTATTATGTGCTCTTGGACAAGTTTTCTAGCTTATTTCTAAGTATCTTTTTCTGTAAAATGAGAATCACAATATCACATACTTCATGTAGTGGTTGTGAGATTTAAAGAGATGACAGCACTAAGAATAGTGGTTAGTACTACTGAGTTCCACTGTTAGCTGCCACTACTGCTGTCTTCATCATAAGGAAAAAAAGGTTGTTTTTAAATGTCTTGTGTCTTATGTCTATCCTAGAAAGCAGTGATTCTATCCCACTTTTTCCGGCACCCCAATATTACAACTTATTGGACTGTTTTCACTGTTGGCAGCTGGCTTTGGGTTATTTCTCCGTTTATGGCCTATGGTAAGAATACTCATTTTAGACAAAATAACTCACAGTTTAGCCTGGATGCTATAATTATAAGTAGGATCTTAGATTTATTACTTTTAATTTATAAATCTGATGGCCATTTCTGGATTTCACAATATATATCTAAATCTGGTTCATGTTGCCATGGCTGTGCTACCCTGAATAATTCCGATCCCGTCTGAACTCGGAAGCTAAGCAGGATCGGGCCTGATTAGTACTTGGATAGGAGACCACCTATGAAGACCAGGTGCTGTAGGCATAAAAAAAAAATAAAAATAAAAAAATAAGGTATTGTAAGCTGACAAGCTCCTTGCAGTCTGTGAGGTCAACCAAGTGTGGCCTCATCTAAAAAAATAAATAAATAAAATAAAAATAAGTCTGGTTCATGTTGAATTTTAGTCTTCAGAAAAAAGTAGAGTGGGGCTGATGGTCAGTGAACCACCACTGCTTCTCCAAGAAGCGCATGCCTTTGAACAAGCTGTCTCTTCCCTTCAGTTTCCTTTCTGTCAGTAGAGAGCTACCATTATTCCTTAAGCATTATTCCACCTGTGCACACCATTTCTATCCCTATTTCTCTACATTGTAAATTTATGTCTCTGCATTGTAAACATCTACATGTGTACCTGTCTCCACAGGATTGGAGCTTCTTGAGGGCAGGATTATGTATGTATTTTTCATTTTAGGGTACCCAGGTGCTGATACAGAATCTCACAAAAAGTAGTGCTTAATAAGTATATTGAATAAATAGATCCTAGAACTTTGATTTTTAGGACAGCTTTTGTGAATTTTCTCAAAAATTTATATATATTATACGGAAAATGTATAGATTTAAAATATATCTACACACATATATACAGTATGTATTTTTTTGAGTAATACTGAAAATTGTTAATTCTCTTTCCTAATCTTGTGTCACTAGAAAATCTTTAAAGATTTTTGAAAGACGATAATCTTTGTATAGGAAATTGGTTAGACTCTAAAATGTAACAGAAATGTGTGTGTGTATTTATGTAGGTTTATGGTTGAAAAGAACATTTAAAACAGCTAAAAGCAAAATCACTCTCAGTGTTCATTTAAAGATTTCAGGGGTTTCTTTCAGGTTCAGCAAGTCAACTCCTGAGGACTTATTTTCCTGAAGGAATGAGTGAAACCTTAATAAGAAACATTCTCTTTGGAGCAGTGAGAGGGTTGAACTATCTGCACCAAAATGGCTGTATTCACAGGTATTTACTTAGTTGTATTTTACAAAATGAAAGATTTCAGTGGAAGAAATCTTTTAGAGAGCTTTTGGGTAGGAGCAGTTGATGGTTAGAAAGGAGGAATAGGAAATTTGTCAATAAAAATTGAGGGAAGAAGGTGTCAATAGATTCTGTAGATGCTGGCGTTTTGTGTCCATTCACCACTTCCACTGTGCCACACGCTGTGCTCAGCGCTGGGGTAAGCGTCTGCCCCCCTGGAGCTCGAGCCTCAATTGGATGAGGCACATAGCTATAGAGAGTGAAATCTACTTAGCTCTTTTTTTTTTTCTTAATTAAATAGAGCTTCTTTATCTGCTTTTCAGCTTTATGTCATAATTATATCATATACAAATTATAACTAAACTAAACCTTTCTTTGATTTCTTAAATATTTTGCTGCACTTTAAGATTACCATGCTAAATGTCAATTCTCTTGTTACCAAACTGCAGATGCAGAAGTAATTGGCTGGATGTTAAAACCGTGCTGTTCTAAGATATACTGGGACCTTGTTTTCCTTTTTAATTAAGTTACTTTTAAATAAGCCTGTTTCTTTATTGTTTGTTTAAACCTCCTTAAAGCTTTTTTCGTACTATTTGTTGTTTTTATAGCGGCGTTCTGCTTAACTGAAGATTTCTAACAGACTGTCTACTAATGACTCAAGGTTTTATTATTCTTTACCAGACTATTGGCCATCCTATTCTATTTGTCTATTAGGAACCCAGCGCTTTGGATGAAAAACAAGGCTGTATTATAATTTATTTGATAAAAGAACTAAGACATTCAAGACATATTTTTATAAATAATGTTAACACTATGAGAAACTGTCTTTTACTGGATAATATTGCATTTAACTTTAAGTTATAACTCTATGCTTTAAATATTACTTAATTAATTTTTTAGACTTCTCCTTGGATGTTTTGCAGTAGCATCCTAACATAGTGAAATTAATAATTTGAGTAAGTTTGAAAAAAATATTAGCACTTCCAAACATATAGCTGTCAGTTACATCAACCTTGTTCTAATGCTGTATTAACTAGCTGAAAGGATTCCTTAATCCCCTGAACATATCCCACATATATATATATAGCAGTGTGCTGCTATTTTATAAAGAGTATTTAATTTCCACGAGCATATGTAGATTTGTTCTGACCAGATTTTTATTCTTTCTTCATTGGCCAATTTCCTAGTATTTAGGATTGTTTCTTTTTGTTCTAGGAGTTTTAAAGCCAGCCATATCCTCATTTCTGGTGATGGCCTAGTGACCCTCTCTGGCCTGTCCCATCTGCATAGTTTGGTTAAGCATGGACAAAGGCATAGGGCTGTGTATGATTTCCCACAGTTCAGCACATCAGTGCAGCCGTGGCTGAGTCCAGAACTACTGAGACAGGTCAGGTGTGGCCGTTGCATTGGGTTGTCTGTGCGTCTTGAGTGTCTTCTGAACTTGACTAAAGGACAATTTTGACCTTATATTTGGATTGGTGAATGGCCTGCTACTGTAAGACTTTTTCTCTTTCTTGTCAAAATTATTATGTTAGGAATTTTAAAATGTATACAATATATTAGATATAGCTTGATTTCTCACTTAGGAGTTTTTTCTTATTGTTCGCCATCCTTTATCAAAAAAAGCCCATATATGTAACTTTTTAAGTTATTTACACTAAAGGACTTCAAATTAATTGTTCTACAGGATTTACATGGATATAATGTAAAGTCAGATATTTACAGTGTTGGGATTACAGCATGTGAGTTGGCCAGTGGGCAGGTACCTTTCCAAGACATGCATAGGACTCAGGTAAATGCTACTAAAATCCCTGAACTATTTTCTTTTCGTATGATCCCTTATATTCTAGTTACTATCTGTTAAACATCTTTGTTGTAGACTCTTAAGATCTTTATTGTCATTGTTTTAATATTCTGCCTGAGGGATATCGAAGGAAATTTTTCTTTCTTTTAGATGCTGTTACAGAAACTGAAAGGTCCTCCTTATAGCCCATTGGATGTCAGTATTTTCCCTCAGTCAGAATCCAGAATGAAGAATTCCCGATCGGGTGTTGACTCTGGGATTGGAGAAAGTGTACTTGTCTCCAGCGGAACTCGCACAGTAAATAGTGAAAGACTGCAAACACCATCAAAAACTTTCTCCCCTGCCTTCCTTAGCTTGGTTCAGCTCTGTCTGCAACAAGATCCCGAGAAAAGGTACTATGGTGCATTTCTGAAAAGCATAAAACAGATACGTTTATATTTTATAGATGCTTTGTGAGAGTCCCTTCCCACTAAATTCCAATCTTTTATCAGTTTTTTGATTAAAAAATTATAGCCTACTCCAGATTATATCAATGCTAAAAACAAGGAAAAGTGATAAGCAGATGAGAAGAACACTAGATTCAAGGCCAGAAGACTTGAGCTCCAGTATTAGCTTTTATCATTTCCTAACCAAGGCACTTTGTAAAAGTGGTTACTTTGTATGGGCCTTAATGACTGCATTTACATTAAGACACTTAGAAACTTCCAAGCAGTACAAAATGTTAGTGGCTGCTTTAAAATAATATAAATTATTATCATAATATATATTAGCATTAGTATTTTGGAAATAAGGTATGTCTTATCTTTTTTAGCCCCTTAATGCCTGGCACAAGCTTATAATTAGTGCTCAATAAATGTTGAGTTATGGACTAAATGAAGGATATCTCTAGAATTAATTCTTCCCATTAGTCAAGGATATAGCTGAGAACTGGGCTTCCTGACATGCATTATTTTTCCTTTTAATTTTTTAGTATAGGGTTCTATAACTCGAAACCTAATTTCAAATATAGTTTTACACATAAAAATCTTCATCCCAATATGAGCCTCCCCCCTTTTTTTATATAACTTAAAAATTTTTTTTCAGGCCATCAGCAAGCAGTTTATTGTCCCATGTTTTCTTCAAACAGGTAAGCTAATCTATCAACTTTTTGATACTTTTTAAATGCTTTTAAATACTTTTTAAAAGTCACTTCATTTTGTTGGCTTAATGGGATAGTTTGGTGGCCAAGGTTCTTAATAATAACTTTGTTGCAAAATAAAGTTAAAAACAAAACTTTTTGGTAGTTCAATTATAGACTTGCTAATACATGTCCATTCGGTGAAACAGAATGAATAAAAACCAATGGAATATCATCATATGTTACCATATCCTCAGTTTATATTTTAATTTAGAGACATTTTATCTTTCTGTATTGGCTAGAAATGATATAAGGGCAAAATAATTCTGATAAAAATCAGTTTTGGCTGGCACTTCTTCCTGTTTTCAGATGACCAGAATCAAAGGCATTTTCAGTGAAAATACCTAAAAACAATTTTAAATACTTTTAATATTACTTCTTTAAAAGTTATTTATTGCCAACAAAATTAATATATTGAATTTATGTAGCAACAGCCTTATTTTGAGTTTCTTTAACAGATGAAAGAAAAAAGTCAGGACTCAATACTTTCACTGTTGCCTCCTGCTTATCACACACCATCAATAGCGCTGCCTCCAGCATCTCCTTGGACTGAGTCAGAATGTGATTTTCCTGATGAAAAAGACTCAAACTGGGAATTCTAGGGCTGCCAGATCCTTTTATGTCCTGTGTATTTGACACTTTCTCCCTGCTGCTTTTTCTTCTGTATACAAACACTAGAATTATACTTGAAGATACAGTTGCACTGGAGAATCTATCATTTAAAGCCACTCTATTCAAAGGAGCATGAGTTTATAGCCCCTTTGGTTAGTTCAGAGTGTTGTTACAACTCCAGGGAATTTAGAATTATTACTCTAGCTACATTTAGGGTCATCTATTCTCATTTTTTTTCCCCAAAGCTGTGATTAATATCTCTTCTTGATCTCTAAATATAATTGTTGAGCCAGTTCATTTTTTCAGCATTTCGTTGCCCTCAGGGGAATGAGCCCTCAAACGACAGTGCTTCCAAATAGATTTTTTACTTCCAGATTCTCTAGCCTTTTTGATCAGCTATTGTTAGACCAATAGGCTAGTTTATCCTGGCATCAACCCTTATTTTTGGTAGCAGGGAAAATGTTTATAGTTTCCCATTTTCTTACATTAATACTTAGGGTAGTATCAAACTGAGCCTCACATTAAATGATTCACTTGAAATATGTATAGAAGTTGTGATTTGCTTTTTTTTTTTAAAGGGCTAGTTAAAGTAACACTTTTCTACTTATGCAAATTATAGCTCCTAAATTCATGCACCCTGTGGGAGCTCAATAAAGATTTACTGAATTGAGTTTATGCGTTTATTTATTTTATTTGTGTGGTTTGACAGATTCTAATTTGTTTTGCCAGTGAAAACTGCTTTTCAAAAAAAGTAAATTTATTTACATAACCTAGTGAATTGGGGGCATCCTGGTATTTGATTCAATGGAAGCAGATGTTCTGGCATTTTATATGATTATTGTTCCTGTAGGTGATACAACATATAAAGACATAGAGATCTTATTTCATGGTATTATCTTATTAGTAAAAGAGGGGTGCTGTATCTCAAAGCGGATGTAGTTTGAACTGTGATAAATTGGGACCTACCTCAGTTAGTAGATTTTCTTAATCTGTACACTCTTATTTAACATTACATTAAAAATTATTTTTAATGATTGTCTGAAGCTTAAAAATTTAAAACCAATGAGACAATATACAAATTAATAGACAATTTGAAACAAACCTTTTCATGTTTATTGGCCAGCACCCCTCAAGGATGTTTAGGTTACTCCATCAAATAAGCCACAAAGACCTGTCAAGGTGGAGGAGGGAGAGGAGATGAATACCAGTTGAGGCCCTGAGATCACCTGTAGTGGTGAGGGCTATATATTCCACTAACCTCCTTCTTCTAAATTTTCCTTCAGCAACAGAGGCTCACAGAAACCATAGAGGAGGTTCTCCTGAGTTTGTGTGGAGCATTGATACATTGATATGTGTAGTGCCCAAGATGAATTGTGGAGACCATGAAACAGTGCCTCTCAGATCTCCTGTGAGTATATTATGGTTCTCCAGAGAAACAGAACTAAAAGATTTATTATAAGGAATTGGCTCACAGAATTAGGGAGGCTGACAAGTCGTAATCTGCAAGGTGAGTGGGCGAGCTGGAGACCCAGGAGATCCAACGGTGTTGTTCTAGTTTATAGGGTGGCAGGTTCAGGACCCAGGAAGAGCTGATATTTCAGCTTGAGTCCAAAGGCAGAGAAAAGCTGATGTCCCAGGCTGAAGGCAGTCAAGCAGGAGGAATTCTCATACTCAGGAGGGTCAGCCTTTTCAGGCCTTGAACTGGTGAGGCCCACCCACATCAAGGAGGGCAATCTGCTTTATTTAGTCTACAGAGTTAGATGTTAATTTCATCCAGAGTAATGTTTGACCAAATATCTGGGCACCCTGTAGTCCAGTCAAATTGACATACTGTCATTAGATACTGTACTTGACTGATAGCCTCACCCTGAGAGTGTCTTAAATTTTGCACCAGAAGGCTCCTTGCTTGCTATATTAGTTTTCTGTCACTGTTGTAACAAATTGCCACAAACTTAATGGCTTAAAATAACAGAATTTTATTTTATACTTCTGGAGTTCAGAAGTTTCAAATGGGTTGGCAGGGCTATGTTCCTTCTAGAGGCTCTGGGGTAGAATCCGCCGCCTTTTCCAGTTTCTGGAGACTGCCTGCTCCCTTTGCTTCATGGGCCAGCATTACTCCAATTTCTATTTCAGTGATCACATTTCTTTCTCCAACTTACCCTTCTGCCTTCTCTTATAAGGGCTCTTACAATTACATTGAGCCTAGGATGCGCTCCCCAACTCAAGATCCTTAATCACAGTTGCAAAGTCCCTTTTGCCACGTAAGATAACATACTCACAGGTTCCTGGGATTAGGATGTAGATTTGTTTGGAGGATCATTATTCTGCCAACCACACATCTAATCATCTCGGTGTCTGCTCTCTGAAGGACCGAGGAGCAGAGTCACGTTAGCTAAAATACCCTCCTATGAACTTCCACAGTACTTTACCCAAACGGCTCTTACATAGCCCTAGTATAATCACTCCTATGTTTATGTCCCAACAGACTGGACTCCTTTAGAATATTGTTGTATTCCCCAGTGTGTTAGCAGTGTTTGGCATATTATAGACACTTAATAAATTTAAGGAATTCATCCTTGAATAAAGGTTATGAGAAGTCTTAAAAAAAAAAACTTGAAAATTTGAGAGATTTCCATGGTAGGAAGTTTTTAACTCTTTATTACAGTATTGCCATTAAAAGTTTAATGAGGCAAAGGGATTTGAGATTTCTTACTAGTAAATATTTCCTCCTTCACTGCAAGCCATATCCGTGGTTTTCTTTGTACATACTGCTGGTCAATTGTCTGTCAGCTCTTAAATCCATTTCTCCACCCATCCCCCACACTCTCTCACTCTGGTTTCCAGGGAGGCAATAATGGAAAATCCAAGGACAGGAGAGGAGAGAAGAAACATAGTATTTCTCACCTTTGCCCCACTCCTGTTCCTTGTGGTATCCCTGGCAGTGTCTGTATCTTCTTTGTCTTCTGGCTTTAGGACTCTGGTAATACCACTTGCTCCTGCCGTCTCTTCTATCTTAGGGGTGGTCGCGTCTCCTGCTCTTGCTAATCTCTATTCCCTCACCATCCCTTTTGGTTTCTTAGCCTTAGTTCCATCACCCATGAAACCAATTCCCTGTGTTTCTTCTTGAAAGACCCAGTTATTTGTGTCTTCCCAGTTACACTCTGACTGATACAAGTACTGACAACTTTGAGGATTACTAGAAATTCTTTGTCTACAAAAAAAAATTACTACTTCAGTAATACCAGTAATCGAATGATCAGGAATTATGTTTTCCATTAGCCGATCTATTTAAACCCCACAGTCTATGATTTATGGGATAAAATTGAAACTAACAAAAATTCTATAAATTGAAATTTTGCTACTCTAAAGTGTACCAAAGTTCAACATGATGCAAGTACTGTATTTGATAGGCATGGAACCAACTCTCAGAAGTTTCTGATTTAAATCTTAGCTTGATTTAGCTAGGTAAATTTTATGCAGTTTCTACAATTTTATGCAGCTGAGTTTCATGTTGTTAAAGAGGCCCTTTCATAGTTTTTCAAGTAAGTTAGAAAGTCATTCCAGTGTAGAAGGTGACTCAAGAACTCGTATTAAATCTCTTACTTTCTTTATAGTGTAAAAAGTTGTAATATCCAGTGATACTAAAATTAACAGAAGTTTTTTAGACCCAGAGAATTGCATTCTGTTGAATCTAGAAATATAACTAAAGCTGAAGAGTAAATGTATATTCATAACAAAATAGAAACACCTAAAATAGAGAACTTGAAACTGGATGGAAAGGGATAATTTAGAGCATGACATGATTTGGGAAACCAGTGGACTATGAATTGGAGTGATATTGTTACATAGTGGAAAAAAAAGGAAAAGCTGGGAATAAAACTTTACTAATGAATATGAACTGAATGTGTATTTCTGCATTTGTTCCCTATGGTTCATAAACAAAAACACTTTTACATCAAAAACTGTTTCTTTTCATTTTAATTAAAACAAAATGGTTCTAACAAGATGAAATTTGGCTGCTGACTTCCATCACACAAAAGGACACATTGCCAAACCATTTTGTTAATTGGAGAAATATTCTGACTGTTGGCCTCACATATCATTCTGAACTGTTTAACAATAGGATATCACAAATGAGTGAACATTTTCAACATTTTAATTTTGAGGGGGGCCGCATTTTTTGGATTTCATAATCTGGAATTGTTACATTTAAATGAACTAAGCCTGCTGAAACCATCCGAGGATTTTTAAGTTTTCCAGAGTAGCTTTCTCGTCGTTTGCTAACCTCTGGAGCAGTGTACGGTCTTGCAGTGTGTTTTAACCGATAATGGCTATCATCTGAGTTCTTTCTTGAAAGCCTTGCTTTTGATTTTGCTTTTTCAAGATGCTGAAACGAGGTCCCACGTAAATCCTCAGATTTATCCAAACAATCCTAAATATTAAAATAAAAAATCAGGTTAGTGAGTTAGGTTTCTTAAAAGTATATTTTAAATTTATAAGGACTAAAGTTTGTAATATCAACAGTTGAAGAATGAGAGCATCAAATGTTTTATAGGCAGTCCCCAAATTCAGACCCTACAACCAATGCCTCTCATTAGAAACTTCTATAGAAACCATGCTTAACAACAACTAAAGAAACCTTATTGTTTTAAAGATCTGTTATTTCAAAAGAGGTGGAAGATATAAAGCTGGAAACCATAAAAATTTAGGGGAGCTGTCCTCACGGGTCAGACTCCTAGGCAAAGCCAGCTAGCCTGTTCTATAATTATTCTCCAAAATACATCGTCCTTAAACCCAAGGGCAAATTATGAACTCCCATATTTTACTTTTTATATTATCCAAACTTTCATTCCTTAGAAGTTAATAAACATCTTTAGAGAGTGCCCGGCATCTAAGGATATGGTTATGATGTTTCTATTAAAAGAATTAAATTTGTGTACATTCTGAGAGTAAGTAAAACATTCAGAAAAATAACTGGAAGGCTATATGCCAAAATAATTTTAAAAACATGGTGGGCGTGTTAGGGCAGTGGGATTATAGGCTTTGTTTTCCTTTTTGTCTTTTTTCATTTAAATAATATGGCTATGTTTTATAATAAAAATATAATAATCTACAAGTGCCCCTAAGAGGACATGGAGCTATTAGTCATTCTCAAATTAGTGTAAACTAATTTCCTCTGCAGTTTGAGCAGCTTGTTCCTTAACATGTCATAGAGATGCCATGCCAAAGGAATGGGCTGTTTTCTTTTGGAGAGAAAGCAGGACTGGATTATTAGAATTAGAGGGCTGGAGGAGGTTAGGCAGGACTGAGAAGAATTAGATGGCAATAAAGAGAAGATTGACAGAAAAGGAGGTAAGAAGACTCAAAAGACAAATTCGACCTACTTTACATTTTTGCCTGGGTTGCAGAGGGCAAAGAAAAATTCTTTTTCTTCCCTCACAGAAATGAAGCAATTAGGTAAGCCACACCATTAGGGGAATTTCTACTACACTTGTAATATATATTTTGCTTCGCAGTTGATATAGCTGATTGCTAGAGTGCCAGTGGTGGTACATGGAGACCCCCGCTACTAGTTATGTCTCTGGATGCTCCTACAACTGTTTCTTCTGTTTTGGTTCCTTTGGGAGATTCCTGGATTTAAGAGAATTAGATGAACAAGTCTACCTGATGATCTGAAAAATTCCCTCTAACCCTGCAATTTTCTGTTGTCAGTGTCACTGGAGAGAAAAGTTTAGGTACCACTGGTTTAACAGAGGGAAATAAAGATGACTCTCTCTCCATCGCCCGTTCTCAGGATAAGGGTTCTAAGACCCTACATGATCTCCTACAACATAAACATTGTTTCTCATTTTGTTTGAAAAAGTGATATGAAGGAACTTCAGAAAGTCTTTCCTTTCCCCAAAACTATGAACTCACCTTCTACTTCCTATTCACTGTGCGCACATTCACTCACTCAATATGAAATTACTGAATTTAGATCCAAAGTTGAGAGTATAAGCTATGTTGATATTTACCCAGCTACTAATTTGCTTTACTATTTGCTAAAGCTAAATATTTGCTTTATTGTGGAAAAACAATTCAAAGCAACTATTCTGAAATTAGATCTATTTTATCATTCAAAGGTGGAATTACGCACATCAAATTATCAATACTTCATTTTAGAATATGAGTTTTCCCAATTGTAGGTCATGCCTATTTATATATACTAACAAATAAGAGCAATGGTCGAGAAAATTGTCTCTTCCATTCTTAGATTCTAACTTTCTTTAGAATAGTTTGTATAAAGTCTAGCAGCAGATATACCTTCTCATTTCATGTCATTAAAAATAGATTTGAATTCCCAAATTTGTCAGCACATGATATAGCAGTGGAGTGGTGGTAAAAGAAGAGCAGAAGTTAAATTAAAATTTTACAATTCAACCCCTATGTTCACTGCAGCGCTATTTACAGTAGTCAAGATATGGCAACCTAAGTGCCCATTGATAGACAACTGGATAAAGAAGTCGTAGTACATATATATGCAATCAATGAACTATAAAAAAAAATGAAATCTTACCATTTGCAATGACATGGATGGACCTAGAGGGTATTATGCTAAGTGAAATAAGTCAGAGAAAGCCAAATACCATATGACTTCGCTTATATGTGGAATCCAAACAAAATAAACAAAATGAAAACACATTCATAGATACAGAGAACAAAATGGGGATTGCTAGATGGAAGGGGGGTTGGGTGAAAAAGGTGAAGGGATTAAGAAGTACAAATTTGTAGTTAAAAAATAGTCATAGGGATGTGAAGTACAGCATAGGGAATACGGTCAATGATATTGTAATAATCATGTATGGTACCAGGTTGGTACTAGACTTATCAGGGGGTATCACTTTGTAGATTACATAAATGTCTAACCACTAAGCTGTACACCTGAAACCAATATAAAATAATATTGAATGTCAACTCTAATTGAAAAATAAAAATAAAAAAATATATAAAAAATAAAATTTTGCAATTCATAATTCAATAGATTGTACATTTTGCATACCCTAATGCGTAACAGAATAACTGGCATATAATAATATCTTTTTTACTGAAACAAAGATAATTCAGTGACCTGAAGAGAGACTACATATTTATACTTAAATCTGCATGAAAAGAAAATCCCAGCTATGTTTCCATAGTATACAGCCACTGCCAATGGTTGGTTGTACGGGTTGTGCTTGTACAACAGCCCCTGGCTGAAGGGTGAGTAGGGGCTAAAATCCTACCAGTTTTTCAGAGACAGGGCTGTGTGCCCTGGCTCCCGGCTGGGTCAGCCTGCAAAATCTTCCCAGAGAAAAGGATGACTTTTTCTAATTTATACTCCAGAGGGGGTGCCCTTTACCTATTTTAAACAAAGGTACTAAGTGTGTTAACAGCCCCCTGATTTTGTGATTGCATTTGAATCAGGTAAAGTTATATCTGAATGTCAGAAGAATTTTTTAAATTTGGAAGTCTGTACATTTTGGAGCAATGAAGGTTACACACACACGTGCATGCAGACATACATATATACTCTAAAGTAGATTATTTACAGAACTTTGCAAAATACAGAGGTAGAAGACTTAGAAAAACATTATTACATGTACAGTTCTTCTTGCAGTCCAATGAAGCAATGTCCTTGGAACAGATTTCTTTAGAATCCTTGTGGTGGGTGGTGCAGTTGGTAGTATCTTAACTATCTTGTTAAATGACTTTGTTTGTTTGTTGACATGGTTTCTTTCTTTTTGGACCTTGGGCTTTAGATATTCTTTCTTTAATACTTCTGGGAAGAGGAATGGTTTTGATTTTTTCTGAGCTTCCACAACTTTAAATAATTGTGATGCAAGGATCGTGGCACATTTTTCATTATAAATTTCACTTGGTTTTATATAAAGAGCTTGTATTTCTTTTTCATAATGTGAAAATGTTATTAAATGTTTTTTATTGTTATTATTATATCCTTTCAATCTCTGACAATACTGGCCTAATTTTGAGTTTTCACCAGCCTCCGAATTGAAATGAATTAAACTGTTATTCTGCCTGGAAGAAAAAGTGCATTTATTTACGTATTCTTCACCTTCATTTGGCATTTTGCAAAAAGGAATTCTTGAATATGGTGACAGTACTTCAGGTTTTTCCTGTACCATCAATTTATAGATGTCATGCTTTTTTTCAAAGGGCATCATTTTTAGCGTCCTTTCAAAGCAAACATTTGATTGAGTTATTTTTGATTTACCACTTAAATTATGTGGGTCCTGAATCTCTGTTTTAAAATCAAAATTTTCTGCTTGAGGAAGCTGTATGAAACCACATTCTTTCTTTACTTTCTTAAACACTATATCCGTAAGTCTTTCTGATGACTTCTTTAATGGAATTGCCTGGGTATTTTTGTTGGAAGAAGTTTGTACTTTAATTAAAGTCAGAGTTTTAGCTCCTTCTTTAAGATGATATTTTTTCTGTTCTCCAATTAATGATGGATTTTCTTGAATATTCTGTAAGAAAAAATATTCTTTTTCTTCCTTTCTGGTCAGTTCTGTTTCTACAAGGCTTTTCTCAGGAACTTTTGGTAAAGTGGTTTTATGAACAATTTCTGAATATTTATTTTGCTTTTCTGAATGCTCCTCCATAAACAGATTTTCATCTCTAAAAGATAAATCTGGCTTTATATATTTTAATGGTGTGGAACTAGAAATATCCAAATTTATATGGTGGCTGATTCCCTCTAATTGCTTTTCAGTGATTAGTCCTGATTGTGAAAGTTTTTCTGTAAAAAGTCTCTGAAGGTATTTGCTTAAATCACCTTTGAGATTTAATAGTTCATTTTCTGATAAAGCTGTAAGATAGCTTTGCAGAAATTTATTTAAAGGGTACTTCATGTTTACCTCAAGCCTTCTACCAAAACTCCCCCTTGAAATACTTTGTCCTAACTCTTGAAAAGATATTGAAGCACTTTCAGTTGTTAGAGAAGATATGTTTGAGTGTATAGGTTCAGATTCTGTCTCTTTAGGAAAACTGCTTTCTGAAAGGTCTTTTAGGAAATAGTTTTGGAGAATTTCATTTAAAAAAGATTTTAGCTTTATTTCCAAATGTTTATCTATGAAATGATGATTAAAATTATTTACAAAAGACATGGTTTCTTTTACAGTTTCTGAATATTTCTCCAGAAAAACATTTTGCCCTTTTGGTTCTGCTTCCTCATTCATCAAATACAGATTTTGATAGATTTTTGTTAAGTCCTCTCTGGTGATAAGTCCTGATTCTGAAAGTCTTTCTACAAGGTAATGCTGGATGTGTTTACTTAATTCAGATTTAAAATTTTCTATTTCTGACTCTGAGAGTTCTTCTAGAAATACACGCAGCTTTGGACTCAAACTAAGTTTTCTCCCTAATTCATCCACTTTATCAAAATTCTCTTTGGTTTCTTCAGGGTCTTTTGTATTATTTGGAAAAGGATGTTGAATCAGTCTTTCTAATTCTTTTTCTGGTTGTCCCCTTTCAGCCTGATTATATTTAAAAAAAACGTCAAATATGTTTTTCAAAAAAGATTTTAACATTATTACATCTGACTCATTATATTTATCCATTAATAAGTTACTTAAATTTTCTAAGGTAGAACTTATATCATTTTCTTCTCTATCCAGCCTCTGACCATTACTTGGCAAATCTGTGGTTTTATCTGGTGTTGACTGAGACTTTGAATTTTCTGGGGATATATTTTGGTCATTGTCTATAAATTCAACTCTATTAAAAAAAGAAGTGGTTTCTTTGGGAATGGTGGGTATTATCTGCTTTGAAAGAGAATCTGTTTTGCTTTTGATTTCTAAATAATCCTCTGTGGAGTCCTTTGGCTTTTCTTCAGCAACAGCTGTCTCTGTACACAGCAAAGAACTCTTCTGTTCTTTATTTAATTCTATCACTTTGATTATCCCAGATTCTAAAAGAGTATCTACAGGAAATGCTTCTATTATTTGGCTTATAACAGATTTGGCCTCTGGCGATTCTGTTTCACCATCGTTTTCTCCACTGTGAACTAGAATATCTGAAGATAAACTCTCCGAAGTTGTGGGATATTGATCTTGCGAGTTCATCTGCGTCTCCCTCGATTCTTCCACTCCTATCTTCAGCTCGGAGAACACTGGCGCAGTGAATATTTGTTTTATAACATAATCACGTATTTTGGAGCTAGGAACTTCACTTTCTAAATGTTTCTTTTTGCAACTACTTTTTTTTTTAATTGAAAAAGCTATCTCACCAGCCTCTAAGTATTTTTTGGAGACAAGTTCCTTTTCTGTTTCTGGAGAACTTCCTGATCCACTTTCTGAAAGTGAATCTATAGAAATATCTTTAATTACTGATCTTATAAAAGACTCTGAATTTAAAATGTCTCCTTTTGAAAACCAGTTATTTAAACCTTGGACATTGTCAAATATGTTGTCTTCCAAACTACTTAATGGGTTATCACGAACACTTAGAAGTGGAGAACTATGACTTTTCTTTCTTGCTTCAGTGTCCACAGAAACTTCTGTTTGAGAAAATAATTTATCTGAAAGGTCTTGCAGATTTTTACTTAAAATTGACTTGAGTACCATTGATTGTTTTAAGTTTTCTATGTGGGAAGTAAAACTTAATGATTTTGAGAGACGACATGCAGGTACATTTACATTTTCAGTCTGTGTTGATTCTCCTTCAAAGTTTGGTACAGATACATTGGGTAGTCTTTCCTTTAACTTATTCTGAGTACTTAAAGTCTTTATAGCAGGATCATCGGTTAACTTTTTCTTAGTGTCTACAGTCTTCACTGTGGCACTATCAAAACCATGCAGCCAGACTTCCTTAATAGGGCTCGCGCTTTTTGAACGTGTGGGGTGAGGAGGGTCTTGGTCTTCAAGTTCTACAATGTCTGCACTTAAAATGTCTCTACATTTGCACATATCTTGGTCCTTCCTTTTTCCGACTGACATTTTGTTGTTTAAATTCCTCAGAAAAGGATCAAAACCATCTTTGATGTTGGAGTTCAAGAACTGTAATATTAAAAAAAAAGATAAATTCTGTAACATTTATCTTGAATTTATAGTAAATCGTCTAGCTAATTTTCTCTGAGCAATCTATGAATTTATCTATTCATCCTCCTAACTTCTACAAAGAAAACTAACTTTAATTATTTTTAAAATATTTGAAATTGGAATATTAGTGAGAATTTTAATGCAAAATTTTCAAATTCCTAACTCTCGTACTATTTTGTGTCCAAAAGCTTTTTGCTACCTGGAATACTTACAAATACTTAAAAGGCACTCATTAACAGTTTTCTAAGAATTCAATTTTCAGTGTTAGCTACATTTGCTTAGACAATAGCTAACATCTAGATCTAAGTCCTATCCATATAAATATTTACCATTTTAGTATCAATGCAGGAAACTTTTAAAAATGTTTAGCAAGTAGCAGATATCCCATAAAAACTATCATAAATCTTCTTTAAAAGCTGACTTGGGGTATATATAATCTGCATTTAAGTCTGAGAGTTTCAACAGTGATGATAAGCTCCACCCAGCCCTTAGCAGAAGAATCTTGCTTTTTGATGAATACTATATATGCCTCAGAAATGGTTCAGAGACAGTAGTAAAAAATATTTTGGATCACAGAGAAATTTCAGTATTACTATCTCTAGGCAGTTTTGTAGCTCTGAGATCAAGCCATTCTATCACTGAAATAGCCTTCCAAAATGAAGCCCCTTATACAAACCCTTTGTTCATACAACCTCTACATTACTCAGTTGAAAAAGCAAAATGTTAAATAATCAGCATAGAATGTGTTTTAGTTACATCAACTTAGTGGTTCAAGCTTCATTTTAATGCATACAATTTATTGTAACTGGTTTTCACAAGATAGTTGACACTGAGGTGACAGTTTAAGAATCCTCTTGGGTTTTTGAGAAGTAAAGATTCCTAGGTTCTATTTCCAGATTGAGATTCATTAGGTCAGAGATAGGACCTGGGAATATGTATTTTTTAAAAGATGGTCAGGTGTTTCTAATGAGTAATCTGGTTTGGAACCACTGAATTACATAACATATTAGAGAAACCTAGTATTTAAGTATAGTAGATACTGAGATAGGATAACTCAGGACTCACCTGATATTTTGGTTTGAAATCTACATATTCTGGTCTTAAAGATGGTACGATGTGTTCTTTTTCTGAAAAAACCACCTTATAAAAAGAGAAGTTTTAATTTTAGACTGCTTAGAATACAAGCATATCTCCCAAGATAACTCATTCCTTCAATAGTTATTAAAGATTCAAAAAAATTTTAAACCTAAATAAGTATTTTTCTCTTAACTACTGTACTTTACTCTGCCAATTATCAAATAAATCTGTATACACACATATGTAATCTTAGCTTCCTTGATACTATAATATTCATTCTCTTGTATCTATAAAATTATATAAGTACCGCGCACTAACTGATTGCTCAACTGGAGCTCCGAATTTTTCAAATCAAAACAATGCACAGCAACTTCAAGCAGAAACAAATGTAGAAAATAAAATTGTCAGAACATAATCTAATTTTAAAAGATTGTGAAATGCTTTAGATAATAATTGGCATTTCATATTACACTGAAACAGCAGTTTCAATGATTCTCGGCCTGTAATTGTTAAATGAGTACTTAACACTGTTGCCTAAAAGAAGCACTTGGTGCTGCGTCAAGGTGTATAGGAACAATTATAGAATCACAGAACCATCAAATTTTTAGAGATGGAGAGTACTTTAGAGATAATCCAGTCCCACTCCTTGTTTTACACGAGAATCTGAAGTTGAAGTCGGTTACCCCAAATTACCCAGATGATTAAATGTAGCCTAAATCCTAGATGTCCTGAATTTTCATTTGATGCTCCTCACACTATAAAATGAAGACTGCAGTGAAGGAGACTGGGCCTTTGGAAGCAGCATAATGTGAATCCACACTGCCAGCTCATCTGGAGAGAACTTGACACCATCTCTTTGTAGAACACTTTGTATCTGAATCTCTTGGGTCCTTCTTCATCACTGTTCTCAATGCACACAGAGCATACACTGCTGGCATGAACCACTTTCCTATACATCATCTCCTTTAGTTCCTAGAGGGTTCCTTATATATCAATCTAGTTGAAATAACAATTTAATGAATGATGTTTTCACAAGAAATACTTTTTTAAAAATTATCTTTCTTTTTTTTATTGAGGTAACATTGGTTTATAACATAAGTTTTAGGTGTATGACATTATAATTTAACATCTGTATATACTTATTGTGTGCTCACCCCCAAAAGTCTAGTTTCCACCCATCAGTAATATTAAGCAGTTAATACTGTTTAATATTAATAAACACTTAAAATAACTTTAGAGATCATGTTATTAACCACTTAGTATTAATGAACACTTAAAAGTTATAAAGTTATTTTAAGTGTTTATTAACATCAAGTGGTTAACAACATGACTTTATTCTTTTTTTAATTTTTTTTATTTTTAATTAAGTTTATTGGGGTAACATTGGTTAATACAATTATATAATTTTCAGGTGTACATTATCATTTGACATCTGTATATTCTATTGTGTGTTTACCACCCAAAGTCCAGTTTCCTTCAGCCACCATATATTTGATCCCCTTTACCCACTTCATCCTCTCCCTAAACCCTATATTTGACCCCCTTTACCCTGTTTACCACTCCCCTCCTCCCCAACCCCACTAGTAACCACTACTCTATAGCCCTCTGGTAACCACTAGAACATAACTTTATTCTTAAATCTTCAGTGGCTTCCCACTTTTGCTGTTATACATTGCTGTCACACATTGACTCTATAAGTTATTTCTGCAAATTTCTCAATGTTCCCCACTATTGTTTCTCTCTTTCAGGAAAATGTATCTAACTAAGAATTCTTGAAATACATCTCATACATTTCCATACCTGTTGTTTTGCTCATTTTGTTTGAATTTCCCCAAATCTCTCTTAAAAACAGTTCAAAGTCCAACATTCAAAAGTTCATTGCTTTAAATGAATTCAGTAGAAAAATTAAAAATAAATGAATCACATATGATGAGAAAGTAGAAAAAAATAGAAAAAATATGATCTCATTTTTGTAAAAAACATAAAACAAACAAAAACTTATCCTTTACATAAGCATGGAAAAATGTGTAAAAGGATACGAAATGCTGACATTTCCTCTCTGGCAAAGAGGAAAGAGAACACTATCAACTTTGACTCTAACTCTGTATTATTGATTAGTTAAACATATAATACTTTTGTGAATAAAAAACTCCAGTACATTTATATTAGAGGGAAATGGTGTAGGCATTCATCTCAGGAAGCTAGAAAAGGTCAAACAAACCAACACAGGAGCTTCAAAATAGTAATCTAAGCATGTGGATTTAGGTTCAAGGTTCTGGTAAATGAACATAATATATTTTTAAAAATCCCATGGCAACACTGGAAATCAGTAAGGTGAGACACCAGGATCCAGAAAGTTGAGAAATTTAGAAAATATGAAAGCAGGTAAGACTGACTTAATGGAACATCTATCAAGAAAATCAGAGCCTTAAACAACAGAAATCAGGTGGATCTGAGAAGCAATAAATTTAAGGCCAGCATATACAAAGACAATCAGATGACACTTTGTAGCTGCATCACTTGGGACTTTCTTCATCTATTCTCTTTCTCAGAACACATAGAGCATACACTGCTGGCAGTATTGTTCTTCCCCCAATCACCCACTCAACATTAAAAAACAAACAAACAAACAAACAAAACCCCTGCTCTCTAAAGAAGATATGCCATTTGTCTAGGTGGAGATCCTATTTGAGTTCTGAGTCTTCATAGAGAAGCAGAGTAGAACTTTCTGTCACTCACATTTCCACAGCAGATAACTGAAGAGGGATAAAAAGAAAGGAAAGGAAGTTCCATTTAGGAGAGAAACACGTTGGTTCCTAGGAAATGCTGGAGGATGCCCAGCCATTATGCCTGCCCACTTCCATCTCCACACACCTCTCACGGAAGCCTGCTTGTCACACAGAGCATACCCATACAAACGACAGATTCATTCTTTCATTCACCAAGAAAAAATGAGCCGACAAAGTTCACCAGATATGTGAGGAAAATCAATACATGTAAGTGAAGAATCAATAAGAACAAACAGAACTAACTCCAGAGTAAACAGAGATATTTCTGAGGACTGTGGGTGGGAGGAGGGTGACCCTTGGAAAAGACCCTCAGAGACACTCGAAAGGGGATTGCCTCCATTTGGCTGTATAATAGGTATCTTGAATTTAATGTATACAAAATAGAATTATAGATTACCACTCTGCACCCTCCTCCCATAAAAACCCACAAATATTGGCCTTTATTTTTCCTCATTTCAGTTAATGGTGCTATTAAATACTGAATTGTTCGGCCAGAAACCTGAGTGTCACCCTTTATTTCTCTCTTACTTCTGCTTTTCATATCAAATCCAGCATTATGTCCTATGGCTGCTGCCTTCAAAATATATCAAGTATCCAATCACATCTCACCATCAACCCCTCTACCAACATAGTATAAGCCACCACCATCTCTCCCCAAATAGTCTCCTAACTAGTTTCTGATGCTCTGTGACAGAGACTGATAGTTGCCTTCCTAAAATACCTATTATGTCAAAAATCTCAAATTTTTAGAGGACAAAAAAGACCCCTATTTAAAAAGCTACATGTTCCAGCCTCCTTTGAAGACAGCAGTGGCTATGTGACAGGTTCTGGCCAACTACATTACATATAATTGCAAATTGTTAGGAGAAGTTTCTGAGAGTGTATCTTATACTAGAGGCAGACTCAGCTGACAGGTCCTTGACTGATCTTTGTCTGTTTCCTTCTTCCTGCCTGAAACAGACTGTGATGCCTGGAAGTAGAGTCCATTTTACGTTACCCTACAGTAACATGCACATGATGAGGAGAGCTGTCCGAAAAGAAAGGGAAACTGGGTTCCTGATGACATCATGAAACCACTGCACCACTACTTAAGGAACTAAATTTTTAGTTACTCATAACTAAACATACTTCTAAACTGATCCAACAACTTCACACACACCAAGTCTGTTCTTCCATAATGGAATGAAGCTAGAAATTGATAATAGGAAAAAAACTGGAAATCACAAATATGTAGAAATTTAAACATACTGAACCAATGGATCAAAGACTAACAAGGGAAATTAGAAAATACCTTGAGATAAATGAAAGTGAAAGCACAATATTCCAAAATTTATGGGATACAGTAAGATCGGTACCAAGAGGAAAATTTATAGCTGTAAACATTTACATTAAAATAAGAGAAAGATCTCAAATCAACAACCTAACTTTACACCTTACAGAACTAGAATAAGAGCAAACTAAACAAAGCTAGCAGAAGGACGGAAATAGTAAAGATTAGAGTGGAGATAAGTAAAATGGAAATTGAAAGGCAATAGAGAAAATCAATGAAACCAAAAAAGTTGATTCTTCAAAAAGATCAACAAAACTAACAAATAAAAAAAGACTCAATCTTACTAAAATCAGAAATGAAAGAGGGATAGTACGATCAATTTTACAGAAATATAAAGGATTATGAGAGTACTATGAGCATTTGTAGCCAATAAATTGGAAAACTTAGATAAATCCCTTGAAAGAGCCAAACTGCCAGAACTAACTCAAGAAGAAACAGATAATCTGAATAGATTTGTAATAAGTGAAAAGTCGAATCTGTTTACAAAAAAACTAACTTCTCTGGACATTAATATAGTCTATTGTATATCTCTTCCCAGAATCTCTTAACCCAAGTATCTGTGGTTTTATAGTTTCCATGTAGTGTTTATGACCAGTGCCCACTGCTTTTCCCACTGTATTCCAAGTTACATGAGACAGAGATGAACCAGTCAGTCCTTCAAGTATCCCCAAGCCACATTCAAACACACACAATAACTCGTAAGTAAGGTCCGCTGTATTCTCTCCACTTCGGTGAAGGAAAAGAACTGGGAACTGAGCTGTGACTGCTCAAGACTAAGTGATGCCATCCAGTGAGGGGACAGAGCAAAAGTGGATAAAAATGCCACAAAACTCCTACCATTCTGAAGATGGCTTTTTCTTGATTGGATATTTTCCTGGTTGCAGTAGACCTTTGTTTCCCAAGCTCCTATGAAGTTGGTTCTGTCAGCTTCTGGTTGTTTTTTCAGCATTTTTCAGGGGAACAAGAACTTGGAGCTTCTTAGTTGACCATTGTGTGGATATCACTCCCCTTTAACATTTCTTGAGGTGAATTCTCTCAGCCTTTGTTGAAAAAATATTATTTTACCTTCTATTCTGAAAGATGTCGTCATTGGTTAAAGAATTATAGGTTGACTTTTTTTTTCTTTTCATTACTTTAAAGATGTTCCATAGTAATCTGCCTTGTGTAATCTCTTACAAGAAGTCTTCTGTTATATTTGTTATATTTGTTCCTCTGTAATGTGGCTCGCCCTCCCTGTTTCCTCACAAGTGTCTTAAGGTTTTCTCTTTATCAATGGTTCTCAGCAATGTGATTATGATATGTCTTAGCATGGTTTTCTTAAGCTTTATTCTCCTTGGAATTCATTGAGCTTCTTGAATCTATGGGTTTATAGTTTTTATCAAAGTGAAAACAATTTTGGCCATTATTTCTTCAAATACATTTTTCAGTTTCTCCTCCCTATGAGTCTCCAATTACATATACATTATCCCACTTGGTATTTTCACACATGTTACAGATGCTCTGTTTATTTTTTAATCTTTTTTCTCCATGTGCTTTATTTTGTATAGTTTCTAATCCTGTCTTCTGGTTCATTGATCTTATATTTTGCAACATTTCATATGCTGTTAATCCCATAAAGGTCATGATCCTTTTTAGATGTTTCATTTTTCATCTCTAAAAATTCCATTTGATCTATTTTTACCATTCATTTATCTAATTATGCCTATGTTTACTCAACCTTTTGAACATCTGAATTATATTTACAGCACCCTTTAACACCATTTTTTTAAATTACGTTTATTGGGGTAACATTAGTTAATACAATTATATAATTTTCAGGTGTACATTATCATTTGACATCTGTATATTCTATTGTGTGTTTACCACCCAAAGTCCAGTTTCCTTCAGCTACCATATATTTGATCCCCTTTACCCACTTCTTCCTCCCCCTACCCCTTTATATTTGACCCCCTTTACCTTGTCGTCTAACTCTCTTCTCCTCCCCCACCCCACTAGTAACCACTACTCTATAGTCCTCTGGTAACCACTAGTCTATAGTCCATGTCCATGAGTCTCTGTTTGTTTGTCCTGTTCATCTGTTGCTTTTAGGTTTATATCCCACATATAAGTGATATAATGTGATTTTCAACTTTTTCTGTCTGGCTTATTTCACTTAAGCATGATTATCTCATGGTCCATCCATGTTTTTGCAAATGGCAGTATTTCATCTCTTCTTATGGTTGAGTAATATTTAATTGTATATATGTATCACAGCTTCTTTAGCCAATCATCCATCATAGGGCACTTCAGTTGCTACCATGTCCTGGCCACTGTGAATGCTGCTATGAACATTGGCGTTAACACCATTTTTCAACACCATTTTTTTTAAACACCATTTTCTGTTAGTTCTATCTCCTCTGTTATTTCTAGGTCTATTTCTATTGACTGACTTTTCCCTTCATTATGGGTCATATCTTCTTGCTTTTTTGAATGCCTGTAATTTTTTATTTCATGTTGAGAATTGTGAATTTTACAATTTTTGGTTGCTAGGTTTTGTTTTCTTCTTTACTATAGTGTTTGATTTTATTTTGATACACATTTAAGTTACTTGGTATTTGTTAAATTCTTTTAAAGCTTGCTTTTAAGGCTTTATTGCGAGGGGTGGGGGCATTGTCTAGAGAAGCCTTTAGTGTAGGGCTCACAGCCTGTCTACTAAGGTGACGGCTTTCTACTTGCTGTCACATGCGTTAAGAGTCTTTCCAGTCTGGCATATGGGGAATGATTTATTTTTGGCTATGTGAGTTCATCAAATTTTCTACCTAATCCTTTCCAGTGGTTCTTTCTCTTGCCTTCAGTAGTTCACTGCTCAAATCAATACTCAGCCAAAGATTTAAAGAATCTTGCTCTATAATTCCTTCCTCTTTGGTATTCTACTGCACAAATTCTGCCTCTGCCCACCAAACTCCAATCTCTGTTTCCTCAACTCAGTGAGACCTCAAAGCTCCATTTTAGTTTCCTCTTCTGGTGCTGCTGCCGTCAGGCAGTAAATTAGTGCAATTGTAAGGCTCACATTGTCCCCTTCTCTAAGAAATCATAGTGTCATGCTGCCTTCTTTCCAATTTCTGAAAAACAGTTTTCCATATTTTTTTTTCTGTTTTTCTTATTGTTTAAGGCATAAAGGTAAATCAGGTCCCTGTAATTCCATCTTGGCTAGATGAGGAAGTATGACATTTACTTTTCATGATCTATCATATACGTTATTCGGCAGAGCAGTGAATTGTATTTAAATTATAATAATCTATAAATGAATTTTCTTGAATTTAAAATAGACTCAGTCTATAAACAAAGCATGGAAGATTTAACTACACCAACATAACAAATGTAAGTCTTAGAAACCTTGACAAAGAAGTTAAACATGTGAATAAAAGAGTTAGTAGATGGAGGACATAGGAAAATGACACCTTTTAAAAAAATCTTTTTCATCATTCATTGTATGAAATTGGGAGACAATGTCCATTGGTTTACATACCAAGAAATATTTAAATATATTTATCAAAGCATTACATATAACTATTAGAAAAATAAAAAGTAATGTCTAGTAAGACTGAGAAGAAAAGTTGTAGAAGGTTTGAAATATTATAAATACCCTAACTCACTCATTTTTCAGTGTGTGATATCAACACATTCTGCCTGAAGTTGATAAGATGATAAATTAAATAAGAGTTTCGACTACCTAATTTAAAACTGTAATGAAACACTGGAAGAACTGTAAAGCAAACTGTTAAAAGTAATTGTCTTAGGAAACAAGACTGGTAGTGTGGTTGAGGGCAGGGAAAGATAACTTTTACTTTTCATTTTACACCTTTCTGTGCAGACTGAATTTTGTGGGGCTGTGTAGGTATAGCTTTAATTTTTAATAAAAGATAATCTTAATAGGGCATTGATTAAATAATTGTTGTGCAGGCTCCCAGTGGGAAATAGTAGAACTTAGTGGTTTGTAGCACTGACTCCAGAGCCAGTCTGCCAATGTTCAAAACCCAGATTTACCACTCGATAGTTAGGTGTCCTTAAATGAATCAATTAGCCCCTCTATCCTTAATTTTCACACATATAAAATAAATATAGTAATAATAGCTACCTCACAGGATTGTTGTGAGGGTTTAATGACTTAATGTATTAAGGCACTAATAAAGTAGCTTGCAATAAAATTACTGGCTATATTAATACAATAAAAACACTTTAGCCATTTAAAGTAATGAAGTAGTATATGAACAATGTGATATTAAGTGAAAAGTTAAGATGCAGAACAATAGGGTTAGTTGAGCATAATAAGCAGTCTGGGAAAATGTTGATGGCATACAGGGAAGTCTTTCTGCAAAACTGACTGAATGGAATGAGAAAATTTGAATAGACAATTTTAAAAATTATTTAAATAATTAAAATACATGACTATGCATTTGTCACAATCCATTGAACTGTATTTCACAGAGAGTAAACATTAATCTATGCAACCTAAAATCAAAACAATAAAACACAGGATGTTGGGGATTGAGAAATAACACAGACAGTGACAAATGGATTTAACTGTATTACAAATGTAAGATATAACTACACTGAAGGGAGCAGGAGAAAAAAGAAACTGGCCTTGCTAACTTTGAATGTTTGACTGGAAATTGTAAGGCTAAAGATAAAATACACTGTACATAAACACTACACATACTCTAGTAGGTAAATTTGTTCTTTATGGATATAGCACAAGTTAGTAATTCTGAAACTGCTTTGCATATATATAGGGGTTGAATAAATAAGAAAATGGATAGTGAATGACAACAGCCAGATTTCTCACTGTGGGAAAGAGAAGTTACGTTACAGACAAACAAGAAAGGAAGGCTAGATACTGGAATTGAGGCTATGATACTGGAATAGAGTCAGAAACATTAGTTTAAACTTATGTTTAGCTAAATATATAGAAATATGGATATATACAGAAATGACAAGATGAGGGTTATATGGAAATATGAGTAGAATCATACATATCTGTCCTTTTGTGATGGGTTTATTTCACTTAGAAAAATGTCTTTGAAATTTATTCAGTTGAAGTATGTGGCATGATTTCCTTCTTTTTAAATACTACATAGTATTATTCTATTGTTTGTATATACCACATTTTCTTTATCTATTCACCTGTTAATGGACATTTGGACCGCTTTCACCTCTTGGCTATTGTGAATAATGCTGTAATGAACATGGGTGTGCAAATATCTCTTGGAGATCCTGCTTTGAATTATTTGGATGTGTATGCAGAAATGGGATTGCTGGATCATATAGTAACTCTACTTTTAATTTTTTATGGAACCTCCATACTGTTTTTCATGGCAGCTGCACAATTTTACACTCTCATCAATAGAGCACAAGAGTTCCGGTTTCTCCACATCTTTGCCAATACTTGCTTTTTTGTTTTTCAGGTAATAGCCATCCTGACCAGTATGAGATATCTCATTGTGGTTCTGATTTGTATTTCTCTGATAATTAGTGACAGTGAGCATCATTTCATATACTTGTTGGCTATGTGTATATCTTCTTTGGAGAATTATCTATTCAAGTCTTTAGCTCCTTTTAAAATCAGGTTATTTGTTTTTATGTTGTTGAGTTAAAGAAGTTCCTTATACACTCCGGATATTTACTCTCTATCAGACATATGATTTACAAATATTTTCTTCACTATGTAGGTTGCCTTTTTACTCTGTCAATTGTCTTCTTTGATACACAAACATTTTTAAGTTTGATGTAGTCTTATTTGCTATTTTTACAATTGGTTTTAAAGGTTCTAAAATGTAGACCACTCAAGCCACACCTGAATAAGGGCTTTGCCAATTTTCTCCTGAAAAGGGGTAAGATATTAATGCCAAAATTATGCTCGATCTTTTCTTAGAGTGGACATTCCATATAATGTTGACTTAATACAGTAAATCCTTTCATTTAAAAATTTATTTATTTTACACATTTAGAATTTTTTCTCATTCTCTT